>CM053585.1:327646809-327667933 GCA_028646515.1 Pseudochirops corinnae | reverse complement strand
ACTTATTTGTTATATTTTTCTATTGGGATCATCCAAATATAGTCTTGATTTTTTCTATTGTTTTTTATTATCTCAGTTCTAATATTAAATAATCAAATGGATCAAGTGTCTCTTCAACATTGGCACTCCCTCCAGTGACACAGCAATCTATCCATTGTAACTCATCCCACATTGACTCCAGTCATTATCCTTCCATTGGTGCTCTATCCAACATGTTCTTCTTGACATCGTGAGAATACTCATACAACATGCAAGTTTTCAGTCTATTTTTTCTATTCAAACATTTCTTTGATGATCCCTTTTGCCCCAGTGTTGCTTTGTAACTCCTTTTAAAAAATGTGATGGGGTCTACTCACACCTACAATGTCCCTCTCCATTGCACTTAGGTTAGTAATCATTTCCCCTGGCTTGGAGGCTGTAGTGTTCCAACTCAAAGCTATTGACCAATACCAGTTCTAATATTTCCTAACTTTGTAGCATTTTAAAATTAATTTCTTGGGGGTGGCTAGGTGGTGCAATGAATAAAGCACCAGCTCTGGAGTCAGGAGGACCCGAGTTCAAATCTGACCTCAGATACGTAACACAAAAACAAGTCATGTGACCTTGAGCAAGTCACTCCAAAATTGCCCTCCAAAAATCAAAATAAATAAATAAAATTAATTTCTTTTGGGACAGTTAGGTGGCACAATGGAGAGAGCACTGGCCCTGGTGTCAGGAGGACCTGAGTTCAAATTCAGCCTCAGATCCTAACTAGCTGTGTGATCCTATGCAAATCACTTAACCCCAAGTTCTTCCCTCCAAAAATATCTCTTTCAGACAAAAGTAGTCATTTATAGAAACACCTCGGAAATATTTCTGTTATATAGGTAATCAATAAAAATGCTTAGTCCTACATCCTTTTGCTCCTATTGATCTTGGATCAAATTCAGTGGCAAGTTTTAGAGAATACAGTTTGTTATTTCTATGTATCCATGGAAGAAAAAAAATCACTATCCAGTAGAAAATATAAAGGCACTACAAACCACCAAGAAAATCCCAATTCAGGGAAAGTAATTTCGAAACCATGTAACAAAAGCTTATTGAGTCAAGCAAATCTTGTTGCTTATTGAGTTCAGTTCAGATCCTCCCGGCATTCAGAATCCTGCCAGACTCGCCCATCCTACTCTGCCTACCTTATCTCGCTTTCCTACATGGGCTGTATTCGTGAGCTAACCTAGACAACATGTCACTCCTTATTACTATAAGCCAGAAGAAAAAAAAACAGATTTTTTGGCAATATACCTAGCCATTCCGCTGCCAAATCTGAACATTTCTGGTTCCACATCTCTCCAACTCAGCATCCTCTTCTCTCCATCCACACTGAATCAGGCCCCTTGATGCTCTTGTCACCTCTTAACACCTATTGCAACATTCCGTCTGACTGGTCTCCCTTTCTCAAGCCTTTCCTCTCTAAACCATTCTCCCCACAGTTGTCCAAGTGATTTCTGTAAAGTACATATCTGGCCATGTCACTGCCCTGTTCAGTGAACTCCAATACTCCCCTATTACCTCTAGGGACAAATATACACTCCTCTGCTTGGCATCTAAAGCCTTTCATAACTTGGCTGAAATCTATCTTTCTAACTTATAACATGTACTTCTCCATATTTTCTAAGGCTAAAAAACTAGCCTTTTTACTGTTTCTTTGTTTTTTGAGGCAGTCATAGTTAAGTGACTTACCCAGGATCACAAGCTAGTAACTGTCTGGGGTCAGATTTGAACTCAGGTCCTCCTGACTCCAGGGCCCTGGTCAATCCATTGTGCCACCTGGCTGCCCCTCTTACTGTTCTTCATACACAGTACTTCATTTCCAATCACTAAGTCTTTAAATTGACTAGAATACATTCCTTCCTCATCTCTGCCTCTTAGAATACCCAGTTTCCTTCCAAATGACTCAAATAGCACTTTCCACATGACACCTCTCCCAAATCTCTCCAGCTGTTAGTACTCTCCCTCACAGATCACCTTTATTGTATTTGGTTTAGCCCTGCACTCAGAGCCTATTATAGGACTCTCTACACATGTCAAAATTTATATATTGGTAGGAGCAGAACACAGGTCTTCCAGATTTCAATTCTGAATTCATTATACCAGGCTGCCTCTCCCCTCCACACATCCTAAGTGTTTTGTGTTTATTGAGAAGCATAAAGAGCACTGGCTTTAAAGTTCCTGAACCTTGGTTCAAATCCCAAATCTGACCCTTATTATCTATGTGAACTTGGGCAAGTCACTTAACTCATCTGGTCCTCAGTTTCCCTCTCTGTAAAATGTGAGGTTTAGAGTAGATGGTTTCTGAACCAGCTAGGTGGTAAAGCAAATACAGGCATTTGGTTTGAAGTCAGGAAGATTTTTTAAAAGTGGTTAAAAGGCCATTTTTTGCCTCATTTCTGACTTAGCCTTAGTCACTGAATGGGCATTGCCTCAGACAAACTGGGACCTGGGAAACACCTTAGCTTAAAAAGATCAAGGTCTCTCACTGCATCTTGTGCCATCTCCTGATCTACGTCTTGCACTGGACCCAACTGGCTCCAAAGGAGAGAGTGAGGCTGATGACTTTGTACAGCCCTGACTCACTAAAATCTAATTCACTTGCAAGTCATGGCATCACCTTCCTGATGAAGGAAGGACAAACAGTGACGTAGGAATAGCTAGGAATTTTTATTCCCCAGGCAATGACTCAGACAGCATCAATACCTTGATTTTGAGGACCAGGTTGGTAGGAGGGGAAAAAAAGACAGGGCAGGGAAAAATCTCATCTAGTCTTTCATCGGATCTCTTTTTATCAGACAGCTAAGGACTCTTGAAAACTAGATACTAAGCTATGTTGTTTCTAGGTTGCTAGGACAAAGTATGAACCACTCCTAATTCTAGTGCTCTCCAAAATTTTTCACCCTGGTACAAAAACTCAGTCATCCTGCTCTAGTTTTGACTCAGAAATGAGGACTTGGAGATTAAGTAGCTAGTTCAGAGTCAGGGAGCTAGTAAGAGCCTAAGCCTAGAGTAGAACCAAAGCTTTTTGGTTCTCAGGTCCTGTCTTTTCCCATTCCTGACCATTTATGGTATGGGGCTGAGCATTCAATTATTCAGATAGCTCTGCATAGAGATGCACTTTCTTCTAAATAGACCAGCAAAACCACAGGTTATGAATGAAATCACTCAGCCTCACAGAACAGCCTCATTCTTGAGACCTCCAGCAATGTCCTGGAAAGTTCCGTTTTCTTTTTGTACACTGTTGAAACGGAGACAGGACAGAATCGGGGTAAAGGTATCTGATTTCTAACCAGGTAAAAGGAGATTCATTGGTACTGGATCATGGACTAAAACGACTCGGGAAATCCAACAAGTGCTTTTCCCCCCTGGAGAAACAGGTCTAGGCAGAAAGCAGCCCAGCAGAACAAAACAATGTTCTTGTCCCAAATTTTCCAAGTAGGATGTTGAACTTATGAACTAGTCATTTATCGTCACACTTAAATGGGATTAAGATTTGGATTATATGATGTGGTCAGGTGGCTGAAGTGAGAACACTGCTAATTCCATACATTACTACTATATTATATACATTGGCACATTACATTAAATTACACATGGCCATCTTTTCTATTTATATGGTGCTTGAAGGTTTGCAATTTGCTTGTACATGATATTATCTCATTTGATCTCAGAAAGTGTATGCTCACAGTGATCCAATCATTAGAGGGTATGATGAGCAGTGTTGGAATTCTAATGGATTCATTGACTTGGATTCAAATTCTGCCCCAGAAACTTAATTTTGTGGGACCGTGGGTAAAGCACTCAATGTGTCTAAGCCTCAGGTTCCTCAGTTGGGAAATGGAGCTCATAATACTGATGGTGTCTACTTCACAGGGTTGTTGTGATGTACACACTTTTTGCATGTACAAAGCTGTTTACATATTGTGACCTACATTAGATATAATAATATATTATAATATATAACATATAATAATAAAAAATGCTAGAGAGCAGGGACTGGATGTTTTTGGTCTTTGTATCCCTAGCACTTAGTGCAGTACCCAGGACATAATAGGGGCTTGATAAACACTTATTAACTGGTTGATAGTGAAATAAGAAAATGTGAGTAGAGCACTATAGAAATGTCTTTTTCTTCCAATTTCTTTCTTTCTTCCTCTTCTCTTTCCTTCCTTCCAATATTTTGACCAATGGATCACATATCAGTGAGGGTATCTTATAGAATAGGGGCTCCAGTGGTTCTTTCTCACTTTTAGGACCAAATATAAAATTCTCTGCTTTGCTTTTAAAGTCCTTCATAACCTGACGCCTTCCCATCTTCCCAGGCTCCTCCATGTAATCTGTGATCCAGTGACACTGGTCTCCTTGCTGTTCTTCGAACTCGGCACTCCTTCTCTGATCTCATACATTTTCGCCAGCTGTCTCCCAAGCCTTCCCCCAGCCTCATATCCAAGCTTCTCTCAAGTCTCAGATGAAATTCTACCCACTCTAAGAAGCCTTCCCCAATCCCTGAGAAAGCTAACAATTATCTCCAATTTATCTGGTCTGTATCTTGTTTGTACTTTGCACATTGGCTCCCCATTGGGATATGAGTTTCTTGAGATCAAGAATTGTTTTTTGTCTTTCTTTGTATCCTTAGGATTTATCACAGTGCCTGACACATAGTGGGCATTTATTAAATGCTTATTGACTTCACTTGACCCTGAATGACAAAGTCAGGATCCAGAAAGATCCTTGCAACCTAGAACATTGGCCCAGAACTAATGAGATGAAACTCAATGAGTATAAACCTCATAAAGCCTTTCCACTGGGTTCAAAAAAATGATTTCACAAGTACATGGTAGGGAAGGTGTGGTTAGAAAAGAATTATTCTAAAAAGGTTTTAATGGAACTCAGCACTTCAATACGAGCCAACAATATGGCAGCCAAAGAAACCCAACTCAGTCTTAGGCGCTATTACAAGAAGCACAGCTTCCAAGAATAAGTAGGTAATAATCCCACCCCTTGCCCTAGTCAGATCATAGCTACAGTGCTATCTTGGTTCAGTGCACCACGGTTTAGGAAGGAAAAGACGAGCCAGAGAACTTCCAAGGGAAGGGAACAAGAATGGTGAGGGGCCTTGCATGGAATGGTTGAAGGAATCATAGATATTTAACCTGGAAAAGGAGAGACTAGGGTGGGTGGTAGGGATGGCAGGCAAGGTGAGAAATGAGCGCTATAGTCAAATGTTGGCAGGGCTGTTGTGTGGGACAGGTTTTATTAGCCTTGTTCTGTTCTGCCCAGGGGCCAAATAGGTCAGATGGGCAATAGACACGAGCTGCAAAAAGACACATTGAGGGTTGATAAGAAGAAAAACTTCCCAAGAATTAGAGCTATACAAAAGTGGAGTGGGGATTCTTTCTTGAAGAGATAGTAGGTCCCACTCCATTGGAGGTCTTCAAGCAAAGGTTGGATGAGCATTTGTCGGCTAGCATTCTTTCTTCAGGTATGGGTTGGTATAGCTGGCCACTGAGGTCCCTTCCAACTCTGACATTCTGGGATTCTAGACTAATTCTGCTTGTCCCCAGAGGGCAGATGAAGCAGTGTGACTTGGTGGAAAGAAGGATGGATTTGGAATCAGAGGACTTGAGTCAAAATCCTAACGTTGTCATCTGTTGCAGGGCAAGTCAGATCTCCTGGGCTCAAATCCTGGGCATGCCATTTACTACCTGTGTGATCTTGTTGCAAGTTCTGGTGCCTCTCTGAGACTCTGTCTACTCATCTGTAAAATGGAGCTTGGATTAGATGACCTTCTGAGGATCTTTCAGTTCCAAATCTATGAGATTATGATATTAAGTCCTCAACATCTGAGGCCTCAGGTGGCTTCTCTATTAAAAGACCCCTAAGGTCCTTTCTAGCTCCCAAACACCTCAATCACAATTAGTATCCTAGATGAAAGTGACTTTTAGCAGAGGCAGCTGGGTGGCCCAGAGCACAAAGTCAGGAAGACCCAAGTTCAAATGTAGCCTCAGACATTAGCTATATGACCCAGGGCAAGTCACCTAACTCTGTTTGCCTCAGTTTCCTGATGGGGATGATAAGAGTACCTACCTCCCAGTATCATTGTGAGGATGAAATGCGATAATCTTTGTCAAATAAAAGTGCTTCACACAGTGCCTGGCCCAGAGTTGGCACTATAAACACGCTTATTCTCTTATTCCCCTTCCGTAACAATGAGCACTAACTGAAAATGGACTGCCACATGAAGTGGTAAGTTTGAACTACAGGGAACATCTCAAGCAGAAGGGATGTTTGTAAGACAGAAGCTGGAGAAGATGGTTCCTAAGCCCCCTTTCAACTCTGATCTCCTGTGATTTCAGGCATACTGTAGAAAATCTTTGTATTTTTTGTTTTTAGGGCCCTGGGTCTCCTTGCTAAATGTCTGCTCTCTTGCCATTTCCTGACTCTCTCCTATGTTGCAGTCCAATTTCTCATAATGTTTTGACAGGTGAAACTGTTGGAAGAGATAAAAAACCAAGCCAAAAAACAAGAAAGCTCACCGCCAGCACCACCTTTGCCTCCTTGCCCAGTACATGGCCTCCCTCCCTTTCCTCCGCCTTATAAAGCAAACAGACTAGAAATTCCTCTGGCTCCCCAGCAAAACAGCCAGACTGGAGAACTGGACTCACAGGGGGTAGAGAGATGTTTGCCCTCCAGCAGGAAATTTTGTTTCAGCCTCTTGGTCGCCCACCTTTTCTTCACCCTCCACCCCGACCTCACCCAGTTGGGAGCTGTTGGATACTCCAGGCTTCTGCCAGCAAAAACATATCCCAGCAAGAGGGCCGGCTCTCATATTTATTTCCACATTTGGTGGAAACACAGACAATCAGGATTTTTTAAAAACTACATTGTACCGCATTGCAGGAAGAGAAGTCTGGCCTTTGGCCTTCAGCCCCTCTCTACAAAGGTTCCATTTTTTCAACTATGAACAACACTTTGGGAGAGAATCCTGAAAACCAGGATGGAGAGGGATTTTGGAGGCGCATATCAGAGCACTGGAGACTTTTGCTTCTGTGAACCATTCACTGCTGAGCTCAGTACCCTTCATTAAAACCTTATTTCAACACTTTATTTCTTGTGGCCTTACACAGGGTTTTTTGTTGTTGCTGTTGTTGTTTTTAATTGATCTCCTATTAGTTTACAACATTCAGTTCCTTGAGTACCAAATTTTCTCCCTCCCCCCAACTCCTTCGCCTTGGCAGCATGCAATCTGATATGGATTCTACATATACCTTCACATTAAACATTAGTCAAGTTGTAAAGAACAATTATAACCATTGGAATGAATAATGAGAAAAAAGAAATAAAACAAAAGAAAACAAAAAAGACAGAGAGTAAGTAGTTTGCTTCAATCTGCATTCAGACTCCGTAATTCTTTCCCTGGATGTGGATAGCCTTCTTACATAGGGGTTTTAATCTGGGTTCATAAACTTGTACTTTTAAGTAAAAATTCTTGGATAACAATATTTCAATAATCTCAGTCTTTTTCCTTTGTTTTGTAAGTCTTTCTCTTCTATGCATTTTTTTGAGGGGGGAAGGTAAGGCAGTTGGGGTTAAGTGACTGGCCCAAGGTCACACAGCTAGTTTTGTGTCAAGTATCTGAGGCCGTATTGAACTCAGGTCCTCCTAACTTGAGGGCTGATGCTCTATTCACTGCACCACCAAGCTGCCACACTTCTATGCATTTAAAAACACTCTGCTGAGCCACAGTGCATAGGCTTCACCAGACTGACTGGCCAAGGGATCCACGACTCCCAAAATGTCAAGAAGCCCTCCTTGCTGTATCATGTAGGATAATTCTGGGATCTCAGAGGTCATGATACTGGAGTATTATGGGAATTATGAGCTGAAATGACAGGGGAGATGGTTTTAGCTCAATATAAGAATAAAGGAGAATATTCTAATGATTATGGCTTATGTAAAAGTCAATCAGATTGCCTTGGAAGGTAATGAATTCCCTGTCAATGGAAAAAAGCAAAAACTAGATGTTGTCACTGGAGCCTAGTGCACCAGGCAGATCTGTAAATATAGGGACTCTGAGGTCTCTCCCAAATATGGTGGCATGGAAAAACAGCTGGCTTTGAGTTAGGAGACCTAGGCTCATTTCCTGGCTTTAACACTTACTAGCTGTGTGACCATGGGTGGGTCACTTAGGTTCCCTTTTCCTCATCAGTAAATTGGACATAATTATAACAATGATGATGATGATGATGGCTAACATTTATATGGCTCTCATTATATGCCAGGTACCATGCTAAACACTTTACAATTAATATCTCGTTCGATCCTCACAACTCTGGGAGGTAGGTGCTATTTTATAGTTGGGGAAACTGAGGCTTGCCAAAGGTCACATAGCCAGTAGGTGTCTGAGTCTGGATTTGAATCCAGTTCTTTCTGACACCAGACCAGGAACTGTAATACCCTACAGACCTCACAAGATTGTTGTGAGGAAGATGATCTATAATCCTTAAAGCTCTGTGTAAGTGTGAGTTCTATCCACAAAAAGAGCAAGAATAATACAAAGATCCTAGGTCTTCAAGGAGACCATGAAGGATTGTAGATTCCTTCTAATATAGCAGCTTTTAACTTGGCATCCCTGAATTTTTTGTCATTGTTTTTTGCTAACTATATCAATATCATTTGTTTCCTTTGTATTTCTATGTATTTTATTTTGTGCATTTAACAACAGGATCTGGAGAAGGGGACCATAGGCTTCATCACACTTCCAAAGGAGACCATGATACACACAAAGGTTAAAAAGCCCTACCCTAACACTATTTCCATTTAGCTTCAAGCCATTCTTTTAATTGCAGCCTCTGACCCCTTGAACACAAATATCCTTTGGCATTAGCACCGTCTTGAGCATTCTCAGTCATTTATGCCATATGTGAATGAGTTTATCAGAGCCGGTCCTGAAAGCAAGATCTAAGGGGAGCAGAAAGGTGGGAAGAGAGAGAATGGAAATCTGATACTGAAAGAGAGATGAAGTGGGGGAAGGGGGAGGCAGCATGCTACTAGGTTAAGATCATTAAATTTGAAGGCAGAGGACCTCAGGTGAAACCCCAGCTCTGCCACTTACTATTTAAATGACCCTGGACAAGTCATTCAACTTCCCCAGGCATCAGTTTCTTCATCTGTAAAATGAAAGTAGGGCTAGTTATCCTCTAAAGTCCCTCCCACCCCTAAATCTATCTGTGATTCTCGGTTCCCTGAAGACAAATTCTCTTACTTCAAGATTTTACTTATTGGCATCTTTGCCTATAAGACTTGTTTGTCCTTTGTTCTCAAAGAGAAGCATGACATTGGGAAGATGACACCATGACTTGTAAGTGAATTGGATTTAAGGGAGGGAGAGCTGTGAAGTCACCAGCCTCACTCTCTCCTCTGGAGCCATCTGGGTCCAGTGGCCAGATATGGATCGGGACAACTAGAGATAGCCCAGGATGCAGTGGGGAACCTTGGCCTTTTCAGGCAAAGGTCTTTCCCAGGTCTCAGTCTGACTGAGGCAAAGCCTATTTTGTGATTAAGGTTTAATAAGAAATGAGGCAAAGAATGGCCTCTGTAAGACTTCAACAATGGGGCGGCTAGGTGGCACAGAAAATAGAGCGCCAGCCCTGGAGTCAGGAGGACCTGAGTTCAAATCCAGCCTCAGACACTCAACAGAAAGACTAGCCATGTGACCTTGGGCAAGTCACTTAACCCCAATTGCCCTGCATTCCCCCCTCCAAAAAGCAAAGAAAAAAAGACTTCAAGGGTAAAGGGGGCATGGAGGGGCAGTTCAGAGCTGGAGCTGACCAGTGCTGAAGTTCTTACGCAAGGATGGTTCAGCAGAACAAGCACTTAAAGACTCCTAAGTCTGAATCCTGCTTGTAACACTTACTAGCCACATGACCCTGGAAAGCTATTTGAACTCAGAGGGTGTCTGTTTCAAACCTTCATTTTACAGATGAGGAAACTGAGGCTTAGGGAAGTGTAGTCACTTGTCTACAGTCACACAGATACTAAGTTGCCTTCCTATGATCCCAAGCAGCTCCTTTCAAGGCTGCCTTTGCAAACCTTAACATGTCATATAAATGTTAGTTATTATTACTGTGCCATGGAGAATAGAGTTTTCTGGCATTTAAATATGAACATTAATATGCACTAGCATGTATTTGTACTTGCACATAATTTATTCATGTTTATTACTATATCTCTTGATGTGACTTCCTTTCTCCTTCATCCCTGTCCCCTCCCTCAGCCCCCACCCTCCAACACCCACAGTTTTGATTCTGAGTTAGAATTTGTGTTAAAGAATAATAGTTAAAGTTTTATGCTTTCTTTTGTCTACCCATTACTAAATTCAGTAATCTTATTGGATCCCAAATTAGGAGTAGGCTCTTTTCTCATTTTGTTAGTCAGTCAACAAATATTTATTATGCACTTAGTATGTGCTCAGCACTTTCAACTTTTTCAGCCTGGGCGTGATTACAGCTACCAGGGATCTGTTTACAAGCCAGATTTCTTCTCCATTTACTCGTTCCAGCAACAAGCATTTATTAAATGCTTATTATTGGCCAGGCACTGTCCTAAGTGCAAACAATACAAAGAATGGGTCCCCCCACCCAAGGAGCTCACATTCTATGGTTATCCTTTCTGCATCACAGTTTCCCCCATTATAGTTTTGATATATTGTGGCTCAGTATAAGAAACTAAATGGGAGCTTGGGGAGAGTTTTGTGGAAGCTGAAGATGACACCCAAAAGCTAACAGATGAAAGAGAAAAAGTTTAGAAACTCAGAAATGCATAAAATATATGTACAGTATTGCATATTATCAATACATTTTACCTTTTAATACCATAATAATTCAGACTTCTTCTCTGGTATGCAGAGAGAGCCAAAAACTTTTAAACAGATTTTCCACATCATGGGGGCACCTCTGAACCCCGTGATGTGGAAGAGATACTATAATGTGGGAGACAACATGCAGACAGCTTTGCACTTACAAGATACATACAAAGTAGCTGGAAAGGAATCTGAGAAAGAAAGGCACAGAGAAAGGCCTCCTGCAGAAGGCAGGATTTGAGTTGATTCTGGGGGAAAGCTAGTGAGGATGTTTCTTTAAAAAAATTAACGTATTTTAAACTAAAATACATAACAAGAAATGAAAAAGAAACAGATTATAAACTTAAGATAAGAAAAGAAAAAAGCATTTCCATGTGCACAGCAGAACTTAGGAGAAGATTAAAAATAGAGAGCAATGAAGTTTCCATTGCAAGAAAGCCTATCAGGGGTGGCTAGGTGGCACAGTGAATAGAGAACCAGCCCTGGAGTCAGAAGGACCTGAGTTCAAATCCAGCCTCAGACACTTAACACACACACACACACACACACACACACACACACACAAAATCTAGCCATGTGACCTTGGGTAAGTCACTTAACCCTAATTGCCCTCAAAAAAAAAAAACAAACAAAAAAAGAAAGCCTATCTAATAAATACCACACGTTGTGTTCAGAGCTGTCTGTCTTTTCTCGGCTGCCTTGTGTTTTCTTTTGTTCTCTGCTGTGTACTTTTGACTTTGATCTTTCTCTCCCCCAGAAGGTACAATTTAACATGGAGATACACACGTATGTATGTACATGTATATATGTATACAGGCACACACAATACACAGATATATGCATGCATATATACATACATGCACATTCTTACACACACATACATGCACTTAGCTATCTATAACACAGACATACACATTCATGTGCATCTTTGCAAGACCACACTATACTCATTAGTCCTGTTTTTCTAAGGGTGGATAACATTTTCCATCTGAAGTCCAAGTCTTTCCATATTTTCCAAGCCCATCAATTTGTCAGTTCCTATACCACAGCAATATTCCATTCTCATACTGTCTAGTTATTTTAAATAGTCTAAAACAATATTGATTAATATGGCTGACAGATTTCCTTATTTTTCTCTTATGATTCAATCTGTTTTAGCTTTAACATCGAGGGAGGACATTTCAAAGGTACCCTATAGCCTGTCATCCTCAAAGAAAATAAAAGGAAAGATAAAGAAAAAGGAGCTCCCAAGTTTTCCCATTCCAGGCAGCTTCCCATTTCCACATTTCAACTTCAGCTTGGTTCAGAATGTCAAACCGTATCATTATTACAATTGCCTCTTGCCATCCTTAATCTGTGTCAGGCACCCAAGGAGAGCACACCAGTGGTTTCTGTTCCACTGATGAGAGGGTGGAGAATAAGGAGGCAAAACTTCGGGGCAGGCTTGAGTAAGTGCCCTGTCTGCAAGCAGAAAACGTTTCTCTTCTGATGGGTGCCAGCTAAACACACAGTTATCATTAACTCTGACTGCGGTCATCATTCCAGCTTTGCACTGAATCTATTTTGACTAAGAATATTGTCCTCGGAAACACTGCAATTTCCTGCAGAGACTGCAAATCAGCAATCGTGCCTGAAACCCTACATGGCCATTATCCTTCCGCTGGGCCTGAAGACAGGATGTCATTGGGAGCTGGGAGGTCGCCCTGATTTAGTGTCTGCCTTCTGGTTGAGCAATAATGCAAGGAAATTAGATCCGCAGCGCTCAGAGCCTGGGTTTGACCTACACTGACAGGTCCCAGAGAGGCTGAGCAAACTGCTCTGAGATAGGAAGATAAGACATTAGTCACGAGAAGGCCTCTCACCACCTGCCAGAATTAGAATGAGAGCTTCAGGACCACAGATTGAGATCTTTTTTTTTTTTTCCAGTACAGGATCTTTCTTGGGTCTAGATCTAGTCAAATCATCCCCTTGCTCAGAGCTCTACAATGACTCTCTATTATTGACCCAAAAGAGTTTCCTTTCCTTCGCCTGCTGTTCAGAAACCTTCCAGGCTTATCTCATTGTGCTCCTTGTACAAATTGTAACTCAGAATTAAAACTAGGGGTGTTGAAGGATGAGGATGGGGACTGAGGGAGAAGACAAGGGGAAGAAAGGAGGGAGAGACAGGGACAGAGAGAAAGAGAGACTATCGGTCAATAAATACTTGTTCAGTGCCCACTGTGTGCCAGGTAGGAGGCAGCTAAGCAGCTCAGTGGGCAGAGCCTTGGGCCTGGAGTCGGGAAAACCTGAGTTCAAATCTGACCTCAGACACTTACTAGTTGTATGACCCTGGGAGAGTAATTTAACTTCTGTCTGCCCCAGTCTCCTCAACTGTAAAACAGGTATCCTTCCTTCCTTCCATCCTTCCTTCCTTCCTTCCTTCCTTCCTTCCTTCCTTCCTTCCTTCCCTCCCTCCTTCCCTCCCCCTCTCCCTCTGTCCACATAGGGAATCATACCCTTACCTATGGATGTTCTACCCAAAGGAATATAAATTTTGATCTCTGAAACCTCACAAGATATCTTGGAGATTACAGGCTAGATTTCTTTTTAGGGACCACGACTTAAACCCAAATCACTCTGGCTCTTATTGATTGGCCAAAAATAGGTCCCAGCCCAAGCCTCACTTAGCCATTTTTTGGGTCCTGATTGTTCAGAATAAGTGTAAATAACAATTATTTCTGTTTTGACCTGAGGGTCTCCCCATCTTAGACTGATATTTTTTAAAAAACTAAATAAAAGAGGCCATTCTTTGCCTCATTTCTTATCTAGCCTTAATCACTGAATGGCTGTTGCCTCAGTCAAATGAGACCTGAGAAAGACCTTGGCTTAAAAAGGTCAAGGTTTCCCACTGCATTGGGGCCATCTCCAGTTGTCCTGATCTATATCTCACCATTGAAACCAGTAGCTCTGGGGAAGAGAGTGAGGTTGGTGACTTTGCACAGCCCTCCCTCACTTAAATCCAACTCATTTGCAAGTCATGGCACCACCTTCCTGATGTCATGGTCCTCTTGGAGAAGGAAGGACAAAAAACAACAGCAGGTCTGGCCACATACATACATACCCATGCATGCATTTTCTACCAAACTAGCACAGAATTGTAGGCTTGCATGGCCTGAAAGAATCAGTCACTATTCTCCCTGCCAGATAGACAGATTCCATCTAAACCATCTAAATAAGAGGAAGATCTTACCTATTTTGAAAGACACTCAATAAGCATTTATTATTCCCTCCCTGTGAGGCTGGCACTGTGCTAGGCACTGAGGACACAAAGATGAAAATAAAAGACATCTTGTCCTGAGGGAATTTACATTGTCTTGGAAAACAACACTTGTAGAGTGAATGCAAATAAATACAAAGTAATTGGGAGGTGGAGGAAACCCTGATATCTTGTGCCAGGACAGAGGAATGAGGAAAACATTCATGTAAGGTTTGAGCTAAGGTTTGAGCTGAACTCTAAAGGGTCCTACGGATTCTAAGAGATTGAAATGAGGAGGGAATGCATTCCAGACATGAGAAATAGCCCAAGTGGAGGCATGTAGATGAGGAAGGAAAATGTTTTCCAAAGAATGCTGTGACTCTGACCATCAATAAATCCTTCCATCTATCCAATCTTAATCCCTCAATTTGAGAACCTAGTTGTCAGGGGTGGGGGAAACAACTGAGAAGGCGAGCAGCTAGAGAGAGAGACATGGGGGATATAGAATGATCATACTGTGGGAGGGCTTCAGACTCTATAGCCTCTAATTTTTCTGGAATGCAATCTTCTTAAACAATGATTATAGATACAAAACATGCATTTGAAGTGGCTGGAAATGTCATTAATTATGAGACAAAAAAATCCTGCAGGCTAAATTCTCCCTTCAAGTAAACACATGTAGCTCCCATGGAAATTAATGGGTGTCCCATGCAGGTAGGCTGAGAAGAGAACCCGACTCCATGGGCTTAGAAGGCTCAAAGACTCTGGCACCCACCATGATCATTAAGAGATCCATTCAGAAAGGTTGGAGATGGAAGCCATGGGGAAGAAAGGGAGTGACACCCATGATTCCTCCTCACTCCCCCAAAGGTCTTGACATTAGAATTCATTTTCTCTTTGAGGATCTTTAAGGATGCCCAGGTACACCCAAGGGCCAGACAGTGCAAGGGCAGGATTCAGGAAAGTGACAAGACATTAATAGTCCTCAGTGTTTCCATTCTTTTCTGCTTAGCTACTCAGAGAAGCAGCTAGGTGTCATTGTGAATAGAGAGTTGGGTCTTGAGTCAGGAAGATCTGAGTTCAAATACAACCTGATCCTCACCAGTTGTGCAACCCCAGACAAGATACTTAGCCCTCCAATTTCCTTGTGTGTTAAAATGGAGAAAATAATAGCACCTACCTCCTAGGGTTATTGTGAGGATAAGATGAGATAATTGTAAAGCATTTAGTACATAGGGGCTGCTTAAAGGCTTCTCTCCTTCCTTTCTTCCTTCCTACTTTCCTTCCTTCCTACTTTCCTTCCTTCCCTCCTTCCTTCCTCCCCTCTTTCCTCCTTTTATCCCTTTCTCCCCAGCCCTTTTCCTTCCTCCCTTCTTATCCTTCCTTATCCCTTCTCCCTTTTTCTACTCTTCCTTCCCTTCCTCCCTTCTTTCTTCTCTTTCTTCTTTCCTTCCTTCCTTCCTTCTTTCTTCCCTTTATTCTTTTCTCCCCCAGAATCTTCCTCCCTCGCTTTCTCCCCTCTCATCCTTCCTTCTCCCTCCTTCCCTTTCTTCATTCTTCCTTTCCTCCCACCCTTCTTTCCTCCTTTCTTCCCTTCCCTCCTTCCTTCTTTCCTTCTTTCTTCTCTGTCTCACTGATATGGGTGTGTTCCTTCAAATGTTGTGAATTTCAATCCCTCTCTGCCTCTTCACCCTGTACACACACACACACACACACACACACACACACACACTCACACACTCACACACACACACACACACACACACATACACACTCCATGTCTTCTCATAAATTCATCACAGGCAATCATCTAAGATTCCAGAAGCCTTCCTTCATTTATCTGGGACTTCCAGAGATCTTGCAGGCACCTAGGCAGCATAGATTTTAGAGTATTGGACTTGGAGTCAGGAAGACCAAAGTTTGAATTCTGCCTTAGATATTTACAAAATATAAGAACCTAGTCAAGTCACTAGGTTTCTTTGCAGTTCAGTTTCCTCAGCTGTAAAATGATTGGATTCCATGGCAGCTAAGGTATTTTTCAGCTCTAAATCTATAATATCTACAATCCTAAAAGAATACCAGTGGATCACACAGGCTGAATACATCCAAGCCACCACTCTTACTAGGGGTCAATCTCTTCTTCTTCTTCCACTCATACACTTTCTTTATTTTACTCCATTTATCTTTTATCGTAGCTTGTATGTACTGTGTTACAGTCTGCCCCCAGCCACCATGTACATCTCCGTTGCCTTCTGGGTAATACTTATTTTCAATTCTTTGGAGACAGTAATGAACCCAGCCATGTTTTGGTTTTGCCACAAAAAACCAGTGGAACATTAGTGTTAGAAAGAGAGGTCTTTGTTTCAGAGAGAAGTTTGGGAATCATTAAAAGAACATTGCAATTACTCAAAGGCAACCCAGCCATCTGATAAACCTTGATCTCACCGTCCAGTTCTTTTGCATTTCTTGTCTATGTTGGTCAGAAACATTCCTTAACAAGGCTAACCAACACACAAGAGCATAGAAAGCCAGCTCATACTGACTCTTGAGAACTGATTGCTAAATTTTCAGTGTGAGCATTTACACCTTGGAAATTGGCAAACATAAGCTCAATTTCTTGTTGTGCTGATTGTCTAGACTTAAGAAAGTGAGAGAGAAAATGTTAATGATGCAGTTTAAACTGAAAAGCCTCATAAATACTCCCTCCTTCAACAGCTGGTTGTTGGATGTTACCAGTACACCACTGAAGACACAGCTCATTTGATTCAGGTCTTACTCAGAGGACTAGGTAGGGATGGAAAGAACTGAGCAAGAAGTACCTGCCCAAAGTAAAATTAGGTGTTTTGATGGAATGGAAGAACTGAAACTGCTTTCAAAATTCACTGTTCCTAGGATCCTAGGCACCAAGAAGAGTAGAAAGAAATAGCCAAAGGATAGTTAAAAATAATGAATGAACCCTCAAAGTTTTTGAGTTGGAATGGATTTTTTAGTCATCCATTTCAGTTTAACCTCCTAAGATCCAGGAGCAGGGGGGTAGAGGGTGGGGGCTTTTTAGTTCAACTCCTTTATTTCACAGAAGAAACTAAGGCCAAGAGAAGGGACTTAATCAAGAGTCATAAAAGAATAAGTGGGAGTCAGGATTCAAATCCTCCATGCCACAGATAAGCAAACTGGAGCTTGCAGAGGCTGAACAACTTGTTCAAGGAGACATAACAGAGAGGGCATTGAACTTGGAAGCAGGAAGGCATGAGGTCAGATCCTGCCTCAGACGCTTACTAGATGTGTGTCTTTGGGCAAGTCTCTTATATCTCCCTTCAATTTCTCATCTGTAAAATGGGAATAACCATAGCACCTACCTTACAAGGTTTTGTGAGAATCAAATGAGATAATGTCTATAAAGTGCTTTGCAAGCCTTGAAGCTCTTTATAAATGCTAATGTTAATAATGCTAAAAGCTGGCATTAGTATAGTGCCAGGCACTGTGCTAAGCTCCTAACAATAGCCCTGAGGGGTAGGTACTATTATCATCCCCATTTCATAGATAAGGAAGCTGAGGCTGAGGTTAAGTGACTTGCCCAAAGTCATGTAGCTAGGAAGTGTCCAAGGCTGTTTTAAACTCAATTGATACTGTTATTATCTTAGCAGAGGAACCAGGAATTAAACCCAGGTCACTTGACTCCCAGGGTGCTCTTTGTTACACCAGATTAGCGCTGTTTGCTTTAAATGTATGAGTCTTTGCTATTTTGTTGGCTCAGTCTCCAGAGCAAAGAGCACTAAAGCTGGTGAGAAAGAAAGGATAAAAGGGAGAGAGTTTCAATGAAGAGAGACAAAGATGGAGCCTGTGCCTTGTCTGGGATGCCTCTTGTCAAGTCCTGAAAGAAATCAAAACCACATGTTAGGGGATAAAGCGTCTTTAATTGAGTTAATAGGATAGAAAACTTGTCATCCTGGGAAATATTCAGTGGATTTCCCAACCAAAGAGATCCATGAAAAAGTTCTTACACTTTTAGGAGGAGAAAGGGAGGAGGCAGCATGAGGTAGCTAGGCCTGGCCATGAGACCCCAGTGGCCCTTGACAATCTGGACTATTTTGCCCTTTATGCCATGAATCCCAATGGAAAGAGACAAAGACACTAGAAGCTGAGATCCAGCTTCAGTTGGGCTCCCCACAAGGCAACATCCCTGGGTTGGGGGGGACCTAGAGTGTGGTTCAGTTCAATCTAATCAAGAGTAAACACCTTAAGAGTGGAAATGTAAGGGTATTACTGAAATTCTGATATTACATGGACCAGTTAAGAGAGTGGCAGTCCATATCACACTTGGTATTAACAATTTTCTGTCCCTCTGGAGTCACCCTTCTTTGTCCTTGAGGAAATGAGAAGCCTTTGTAGAATGGGATATGGAAAATATACAGTAGAGGTTAGCAATATAAATCATGTAAATATAACCAGAGATGGGGGAGGACCTTTATCTTTGGACAGTTTTGAATCTTTGATCTCAAATCTCAATAAAATTCACTGTAGCAAGAAGGTAGATCACAAAATGAGAATTGTACACAGGGTAACTGACTAAAAAACAGTCAACCTCAGAAATTCACACTGAATTCTTAAGCAAATTAAAGGAAAGCACTACCCATAAATGACCTTTAAAAATCAGAGCTTTCCCTCATGCTATACAGCCATCACCTAAACAGAATTCATGGAGAGATGGGGATAAAGATGGTGATAAAATGGGGAGGATAATGGTAGTTGATGTCCTTAATGCTCAAAGAGGACCAAAAATAACATCACTCTGTTGGGGTCAAGGTACAGTGTGAGTCTGACTGTGGCTGATTAGACCAATACAGGCTCAGAAGGCTCTACCATAGGTTGGGCAGAAATAGTCCATATGAACATCTGGAGCAGACATGGCTCTAAATGTGCTCATTTCATGTTTCTTTTGAGTTGTTGCTATCCTGCTTCACTCATAGAGCATAATGTCTTCTTTGATTCAAGCATGCCACATTGGACAGTTCTATACCAGTGTCTCTCATGTCTCCCAAACAATTTCAAAGTTCTCCAGAGAGATCTTGAGAGTGCCCCTGTGTTACTTTTTCTAACTTCCATGCGAGTGCCTGCCTTGTGTGAGTTCTTCATCAAATAGTCTATCCCACCACCACCCTGTTGTGGATGTTGTAAGGATCAAATGATATAATGTTTGTATGGTGCATTGCAACTATTATTTATCATCATTATCATTATTAGACTTGACACCACTTAATTCTCTACTCAATGAAATTGCTTTGTAAACCTCATAGCAATACAAAGAGATGGTGTTGCCTAATGGATAGAGAGTTGGTCCTGCTGTCAAGAAGACCTGTCAAGTCTCACCTTAGACATTAACTTACTTGGCTGTGGGACCCTGAGCAAAACACTTAACCTTTTAGTGCCCCGGGTAACTCTTTAAAAATGTAAATTTCAGAGCAGGTGGCAATTTCTTCACTGGGAATTCTCTTAACAATGAAATCCCAGGTCCAGTAAGAAAATATTCTTATAAAAACCTGGAAAGATTTACATGAACTGATGCAAAGTGAAGTGAGCAGAACCAGGAGAATGTTGTACATATAACAGCAATAATGTGCAATGAAGTACTATGAATGACTTAACTATTCTCAGCAATACAATGATCCAAGACAATCCCAAAGGACTAATGATGAAGCACATTATCTGCTTCCGGAGAAAGGATTGATATTGTTTTGAATAGATTGAAGCACAATATTTCTTTCTTTCTTCCCTCCCTCCCTCCCTCCCTTCCTCCCTCTCTTCCTTCCTTCCTTCCTTCCTTCCTTCCTTCCTTCCTTCCTTCCTTTCTTCTTTCCTTCCTTCTTTCTTTCATTCTTTCCTTCCTTCCTTCCTTCCTTCCTTCCTTCCTTCCTTCCTTCCTTCCTTTTTCTTTCTTTCTCTCTTCTTGTTTGAATCTTCTTGTACAAAATGACTAATATGGAAATGTTTTACATGATTGCATATGGATAACCTATATCTGATTGCTTACCATCTCAGGGAGGGGGTAAGGGAGGGAGGGATTGAATTTGGAACTCAAAACTTTAAAAAATGTTAGATATTGTTTTTAACATGCAACTGAGGAAAATATTATTTAAAAATACCCTTACTTCTAACAATCAGAATCTTAAGTATACATATAGGGAATATGGTGATTTTATTTCTGGAGGGAAAGAGGGCAAAAGATACCATCTCTCCTAGCTTTGCCTAGCCCCTTTCTAATCTTGTTCCTGCCTGATTTGCATAGACTGGGGGCATGGTGGGGATTGAAAGGAATTTCCTCACCACAATCAGATTTCAGAATTAAATAATAGGTTAAAAACAAGGGAGAGTAAAAATGTATTTGCCTCTTCAAGAAAGAGAGTCAGCATTCTGCAGTGTGAAGGGCAGAGACAGCATGGCGTAGTAGGAAAAGTGATTCAGAGTCCAGTGACCTAAGTTAGAATCATAACTTTGCCACTTACTTTCTCTGTGACCTTGGATAAGCTGCTAAACCTCTTTGGGCCTCCACTTCTTTATGTATATCTGGATCCTATGATCATCTGGGAGAATGAATATCGAGGAAGAGAGTGTGATTCAGCAGTTAAATACTGCAACTGAGCCAAGGACGATGAAGACTGAAAAAAGTCAATAGGCACTTACTGGTGAGCTTTGAGAGTAGCAGCAACTGCTCCTTTGGTCTTAAGTGCTGAAGACTAAACTCAGTTGCTTTGTTTCACGGATGAATTTTCTTGACTATCCACAGCTTCAGAGACCAATCCTTTTCTATCTTAGTTGAGTGAAATTAATTTGTTTTGTGTTCTCTATCTTGTTAACATCGTGCTTGTAAGAGAATTTAGATACTAGAATTTAGAATTTAGATACTAGAATTTAGAATTTAGATGCTAGAATTTAGAATTTAGATGCTAGAATTTAGAATTTAGATGCTAGAATTTAGAATTTAGATGCTAGAATTTAGAATT
>CM053585.1:327591194-327646309 GCA_028646515.1 Pseudochirops corinnae | reverse complement strand
TCTTTCTTTCTTTCTTTCTTTCTTTCTTCCATACAAAGCGAGCTCTCTACAGTATGAAAAGGAAATAATCAATGGCGAGAAGGCACCAGAATTCAGAGGGGCTGGGGAAGGCTTGTTGTAGGAGGTGGCATTTTAGTTGGGACTTGAAGGAAGCCAGAGAGGTCGGTAGTCAGAGCAGGGGAGGGAGAGTGTTCTAGGCCCGGGGGAAGCCAGAGACAATGCTCATAGCTAAGACATGGATCGTCTTGTTCAGGGAACAGCCAGGAGGCTGGTGTCACTGGACTGAAGACTATGTGTCAGCAAGTAAGGTATAAAAAGACTAGAAAGATGGGAGGGAGCTAGGCTATGATTTTTAAAATTTATTTAGTCATTTCAGTCATGTCCAACTCTTTGTGACCCCATTTGGGGTTTTCTTGGCAAAGATACTGGAGTGGTTTGCCACTTCCTTCTCCAGCTCATTTTACAGATGACGAAACTGAGGCAAACAGGGTGAAGTTGCTTGCCTAGCATCACACAGCAAGTAAGCGTCTGAGGGTCAGATCTGAACTCAGGAAGATGAGTTTTCCTGATTCCAGGCCACCTAGTTTCCCCTATGTTATGAAGGGCTTTGAACGCCAAATAGAGGATTGTATATTTGATCCTGGGGGCAATAAGGAGTAACTGGAGTTTATTGAGTAGGGAAGTGATTTTAGGCATGCTTTAGGAAACACACTTTGGTCACCTATCAATTTCAATTGAAATAATCAATTCGATAATCCAAGCATGACGTGATGAAGGCCTGCACTAGAGGAGAATGTTCAAGAGATGTTGGAAAGGTATATTGATAGGGCCTGGCAAGAACTTGGATGGTGGGGTGGTGGGAGAGAGTTAGGAGTCCAAGAAGACTCCAACGTCGTAAGACTGAGGGGCTGAGAAAAAGGTGATTCCCTCTACAGTAATAGGAAAGAAGGGAGGATTTAGGGGAAAAGATAATGAGTTCTGTTTTGGACATACTGAGTTTAAGATTTCTGCTGGACATTGGGTTTGAGATGTCTGAAAGACAGTTGGAGATGTGAGGCTGAAGGTCAGTAGAGAGTTTGGGGCGGGATAGGTAGATTTGAGAATCATTAGCATAGAGATGGTAATTAAATGCAAGGGAATTGATGAGATCACCAAGTGAAGTAGTGTAGAGGGAGAAGAAAAGGTCCCAGGTCAGAAGCCTGAGGGACACCTGTGGCTAGAAGGAGCAATCTGGGAGAGGATCCAGCAAAGGGAAAAGAGAAAGAGGTCAGAGAGTTAGGACCCATCCAAAGAGACTGAGAGGTGAGGAGGCTAAATCTGGGAAATCTACAGGGCTGGAGAGAGCCCATGGAAGTAGGAAAGGGTGCCAGCATCTCCTCAGAAGCTATGAGAATGGAGGAGGAAGAAATCACACAAAGCTTCAAGAGGGAGATTAGAGAGTGAGCAGTGACCATGAAGTGGGAAAGGGGCCACAGCAATGAGGTCTGAGGTGGTCAGAGCCAGATCTCTAGAACCATAAAGCATGTGTGAGCAGATCCTACTTTACTGAGACCTACCCAGAAAGCAAGACCCAAGGTGGAGATTCTCCAAGTTTCCTCTTGGAAAGGGGCCAGATACACCTCTTTCTCACTGGGATACTTGACTATTTCTTAAAAGTTTGTTTACCATTCTTTTTTACCTTGTCTCTTAAGCCTTCGTGTTGTTGTTGTTAAGTCAAGTCTGACTTTTTGTGACGCTATTTGGGGTTTTCTTGGCAAAGACATTGAAATGGTTTGCCATTTCCTTCTCCAGCTCATTTACATTTGAGGCAAAGAGGGTTAAGTGGCTTGCCCAGTGACTTACCACCTAGTAAGTGTCTGCAGCCAGATTTGAACTTAGGAAGACAAGTCTTTCTGATTTCAAGCCCAGGGACATCCACTGTACCACCTAACTGGCATGTATCTCTTAAGCCTACAATTGGGACAAATGTGATTGGCCAGTGCACTATAAATCAATGTGTATCATTATTAATGTAGTGGAAAGAGACAGTTGGAAGGCATCCAGAAAGAAAGATGTATTAAAAACTAATTTTTTGAAAATTTTAGTTTAGTTTTTTTTTTTTTTTGCCATCAACTTCTGGTCTGGGGACTCAGAGTCCATATTTTAATTACTTTCCTAGTAATATTATGTTTATTCCTTTTTTTGGACTCAGATCTGAGTCTCATATATGTCCTTATCTCTTTCATAATGAATATGTTTATGCTCAAAATGCTCGTTGCTTGCCTTGTTAGCAGATAATCTTATTCAAATGCCCTAGAAATGAGCTAAATTGAGATGTTCCCAGATTTAGCAGGGTGGAGGGAGGAGGGAAGAGCAAAGTGTAATCATGACTGATATCTCAAAGATTAAACCCAGTCCACTTGTCCTCAATTGACACACAGGTTACACAAGTATGAGGTAGAATAATTATTGTAAAACTTTTGATTATA
Source organism: Pseudochirops corinnae (assembly GCA_028646515.1). NCBI lineage: Eukaryota > Metazoa > Chordata > Mammalia > Diprotodontia > Pseudocheiridae > Pseudochirops > Pseudochirops corinnae. Next base: position 327,643,841 of record CM053585.1, on the reverse strand, counting down.
TCCTCAGGTAACTTACACACTCATGATATAGATCCCAAAAGTGTTAGAATTGAAAGAGCCTTAGAGATCACATAGTCCACACCTCTCATTTTACAGATGTGTAAACTGAGGCAGAGGGAGGTGAAGTGACTCATCCAGTGCCAGTAAATGAATGAGTTGCAGAAACTTACCTAGAATCCAGTTCTCCAGCTTACCAGCCCAGGGCTCTCTTCATCACACCACAGTTCCCTTGGCTTCCATCAAGTCCCAACTAAAATCTCATTTTCTATATGAAGCCATTCCCAATCCTTCTTAATTCTAGCCCCTTCCTTTGATTGGTTATCTTTGATTTATCCTATATGTTCACAGTTTGTACATGGTTGTTTGCACAATCACTAGATTGTGAGCTTTTTGAGGACAAGGACTGTCTTTTGCCTTTCTCTGTGTTCCCAGTATTTATTTAGCACAGTACCTGGCACATAGTAGGAGCTTTATAAATGCTTATTCCTGGGGTGGCTAGGTGGTGCAGTGAATAGAGCACCAGCCCTGCAGTCAGGAGGACCTGAGTTCAAATCAATCCTCAGACACTTAACACTAGCCTTGTGACCTTGGGCAAGTCACTTAATCTGAATTGCCCTGCCTTCCCCCTTCAAAAAAGGCAAAAAAAAAAAAAAGCTTATTCCTTTCCCCCCTTCCCCTTTGCTTCCTCAGTGTTTAGCACTGTACCTGGCCCATAGTAGGAGCTTTATAGTTGCCAATCACTTTTCCTCCTTCCCTCTTTGCTTCCCCAGTGTTTAGCACTGTACCTGGCATACAGCAGGTGATTAATAAATGCTTATTGGATTAACTGACTAGCTGACCATGCATTGTAGTGGTTCCTATGGGACAGGTAGGAATATTATAAATTTTAAAAATTGATCTATCAACTGTTTTATTAATTTGATTGATTTTCAAAGGAAGATCAAAAAAGCTAAATGACTTTCCTTAGGGGCTATCATAGCAGGCTTTACAACACAATCAGGTGTAACTTCAAGCCCGCGATGAAACCATGGAAGGAGAAGGAAGATATTGCCTATGGGGGCACAACTTGGCCCTTCTCCTGGACTGGTTTTGAGGGTTCACTTGGGAGAGATTTCTAATCTGCCATTCCAGGCACATCAATCAGTGAGTAAAGGAGCAGAGAGGTTTCTGGGAACTGCCACAAGGACAAAGAATGGGGATGGTTCAGACCCTGAAGACCTGTGGTTAGCTCATCCAGAGAGGAGGCAGGAATTGGGACTTTGGGGATACATGAGACTGACAAGAAGAGCCCAGACTATTGCAATACTGAATATGACCAGTGGCTGCCACGAAGCCCCAGAAAAGTAAGACCAGACTAGCGAGGTCACTCTGAAATTTCAGCATTTCTTCCATTTTCCCTGGTCAGTCTGCCAAGCCAATTCTGGGAAATTTCAAACATGGAATTCCAGTTCTTTCCCTTAATTCTTCTCCCCATCACCTGATCAGTGAGAATACTCAGCAGGACCAAGGGAGAGCCAGTTGGAGGAAATGATTTTATAGTTCTTCATAGTTCTGCTATTCAAAAACTCCTCTGGTTTTTTTTTAGCTATGCTACCCCTCCCTCCTTATAATGTCTTAATAAATCATGTGACCTGTCAAAATCAATCATCTAAATCTTTATGATTGAGGATGCCTGAGGGCAGAGTGGGGAGTTGAATAAAGAGAAAAGATCTTCTATTTTACTAATTTTGGAGCATCTTCTAGATCATAATCTTATATCTATATTAAATCTGGGGCCATCACTACCACCTCATGAGCTTTGGAGAGAGTGAGGCTGATGGCTCTCGGCAGATCTGCCTCACTTAAATCCAATTCATAAGCAAGTCAAGATTCCACCCTCAAAATGTCATTGGTCTTCACCAAGAACTAAGGACAAACAAGAACTTGGGGAGGGGAGGATAGTTCGCGGTTGTTAAGTCGTTTCAATTGTGTCAGATTTTTTGTAATCTAAGGACCATATAATGAGCAGTAGGAATACTTAGGCCTTTGGGAAAGCCAACATTGGATGCTTAATGCCATCTTCTAATGAAGTCATATAGTTTGGTTCCTGAAGGTAGCACCACCTTATGGCCAAAGTATGTACTACACTTCACAGCTAGTGAATTTATTAAGTAGCAGCCTGCTCCTCTGTAGAGTGCAGAAAACAGAGAAGTGAGTCAGGTGTGAAAAACTACAGTTTCTGCATCAGTAGCATGCATACACTTAGACCACACCACCTATACATTCTGCACATCTGTATATGAATCTGTTTTCAAGCCTTCTCTAGAGTATTTGAACTGGCAGGCCTTCTTCTACTTCAACTCCCCCCCTCCTCCTGCAGCAAACCTGGAGATCATACAAGCTTTGTTCATTTATTCCTAAGATCTTCTCATTGTAATTTGGAACTCTATGTGCAAAGGCAGAGAAACAAGGCTGGGAAACCAAGGGGCCCACTTAAAAGACTCAATGTTGGGGAGGTACCTAGAGCAGGGGCAGTTACAAGTTCATTCTTGCTCCTCATCTCTATGCCAGAACCTTTCTTTCACTGGAATTATTTTTTTCACCACAACAAATCCCATAAAGCAGAGAGTAAGATCTTCAGACAACAGGGAAATTGGGAATTACCTCAAAAGGTTGCCATTGAAAATAGACAGACTCTTTCTTATGCGGTTATATCCAGATTTCCTTTGATTTCCCATTGGAAGTTTCCAGTGTTGTAATAAGCAACAATGACAATGGCTAAAGGCACATGCTAGCGTTCTTTTGGTCATTCCCCAAATCCGTACTCATCAGAGGTGAGCTGGATATAGTTAGAAATAAACATACCCTTTAGACACATTCTAAATTCCCAGTGGGACATTAGATCTAGACGTGTTAGGAATAGCCTCTCTAGATAAATATCCCCCTTGATGGAGATTTAAATATGTCTTATTAGAGGCACTTCTAAGGATTTTTCCACTCCAGAAATACTTTTTTTTTTGGAAACCCTGATGAGGCTGGACTTCGATGCCTATAAAAGCCCTCTGTGTTCCCTGAAGCACTATTAATGACTCATCAAAGAGGGTAGAAATAAACTGGGGAGGGGGAGAGGCGATGACCTCCAGTCCCATGCCAAATGCCACGGGCGCCAGACTAAGCATCATTCGTTGGTGGCAGTGATCATTATCTCTCACACGTGGTTTCTTAGCTTGGCAAGGCCTCTTTAAAAACTCCCTGAAGGAATTGGCATGTGCCCCTGGCTTAGCTCTCCTGCATGTCTGTTAGGTATTAAAAAAAAGGCCCGGTTTCCCAAGGACCAAGGCTCCAGTCACCAAGGAGCCACTGAAACAGAACAGAATGAATAATGCTCAAGAACCCTCCTTGCAAGGTTTAACTCCTCTCCCAATTGCATTTCTTGTCATGTGAAGCCCCCCCCCCCCTCCCGTCTGTCAAGAGTCTAATAAATCATTGGGGAAACATTGAGCCTTAATGATTAAGGGTTCTCCCACCTTTATAACTGGGCAAAGTCAGCAATCAATACTGAGAATAAACTACTTCCTCATAGCAGCAGCAAGTCTGAAAAAGGATAGGAACGCTTTAACACAGTTCTAGAGGCAGCTCCGGGGCTCCACTTCCCCCACAGAATCAGAAAAATAAACAACGTGGAACTAGAACTAAGATAGGATGATTGGAGCTTTGCCCTAGGGTACCGGTATTTAGAGAGTGCCAATAGTACTTGTAATCCTTCAATGGGTAGAAACAAATTTACCACCTAGTAAGCAAGAATAAGCAGGAAACTACTGGATGAATCACTTATTTTCCTTGGTAACAACACCCCAGATTAGATCATCCTTGATTCCTCCTCATCCTATTCCATCCTCATGGTGGTGGCTTCCTGAGAAGCAGTGACCTCCTAGTATCCTAAGTTTTCTTCTTCTTCGAAGTAGGTAGCATCTTGAATTGGCTCTACCCACAGAGTCTTCTTGTCTGTGGTTTTTTGGTTGATTGGTGTCTACATACAACCCTTCCCCTTAGAATGTCAGCTCTTAGAAGAAATGTCCACACATTTGGTACCTTTAGAAATTTGAACATTTTTATTTATTGGAATGGGAACAAAAAGGACATTAGTGTGAGAAACCCTGAGAAAGCAGCCCCTCTGTACTTAGACATAAAGATAGATGATTATGAGAGGACCTGAAAGAAAGCAGCCTCTAAGAGGAAAGAGACTTCCCAGGGACAAACTGTCTGGTTTCCAGGGGTTCATCTATAGAGTCCTAGGTTGACACCACACCCACATCCCCACTCCTGCACATCACTGCTATATCCTAGTACCTAACCCAGTGTTAGGCACATTGCACATATGCACCACTACCACCAAATCTAAGTTCCAAGGGAAAACATTTTTGGAAAGTATACTGGAAAGAGGGCTAGATTTTGCAGTTAGAGGACCTGAGTTTGAAACCCAGATCTATACTAACAGCTTATGTGAGGATGGGCAACTCACCTTCCCTTTCCAGGTCCCCAGCTTTGTCATCTGGAAAAGGTTGGCTTCAGACCCAACAACCTCAAACGTCTCATCTCGCTCTAAGGCTGGGGCCAGTTTCTGTCTTCTCACACACACAAGGCGTGCCATGAGTCTCTGCCTTCCAACGTGCACTAGGACCTCTCCAGCTGATGTGCAACATTAAGTAAATAGATTCCACTTGAGGAGGTCGCCTCTACCTTTTCTTATGTGCTCTCAGCTAACTCATTGTCTGTCTCAGAGCCTTCATATAAATAAATATAAATATATATATAATTTTATGAATCTATAAATAAGGGGAATGGACTAGATAAGAGTTGTTAAACACACCTCTCACAGGTCACGTGGGGTCTTCAACACTCCACACGTGGCCAGAACCAGACTCAAGTTTAGTTCCTAGCTGATTTTAATATGTTACTGCATTAATAAAAAAAATAAATATCTAAACATATGTGGTGTTCTAAATCAATGTGCTGCTCAAAAGGATCCTTTGTGTGGTTCAGTGGCCCCATATCTATCTGAGTCTGATACGACTTTGTTGTTGCTGCAGTTGTGTATGAGTCATCACTCCCATTGGGGGTTTTCATGGCAGAGATACTAGAGCAGTTGGTCATTTCCTTCTGCAGCTCATTTTACAGATGAGGAAACTGAGGCAAATAGGATTCAGTGACTTGCCCAGGGTCACACAGCTAGTAAATGTCTGAGGTTGGATTTGATCTCATGAAGATGATCCTGCACTGTACCACTTAGCTACTCATTGTCTCTCCTAGACTACGTCATTTCTAACAGTCATTCCCCTCTTCAGTCCTTATCTGCCCCAGCCAGATGCTGCCTTAATTCTAAATAAAAACAATCTATTTTTGTTGAGGGCAGCTAGGTGGGGCTACAATGGTTAGAGAGCTGGGCTGGGGGTCAGAAAGACTCACCTTCCTGAGTTCGAATCCAGCCTCAGACACTTATTTGTTGTGTGACCCTGGGCAAGTCACTTAACCCTGTTTGCCTCAGTTTCCTCATCTGTAAAATGAGCTGGAGAAGGAATGGCAAAATGCTCCAGTATCTCTGCCACAAAACCCCAAATGGGGTCATGGAGAGTCAGACACAACAGAAAATGGCTGAACAGAACTTCTGTTGAAGGCATTACTCATCCCAAGATACCAAACCAATCCAGGCTGCACCTTCCTGCTCACAAATGTTCAAAGTTCTGCCTGACTTTAGGAGCTACCTGACTGGTTGAGCCAGAGCATTAAATCATGCAGCCAGAAGGCAGGCATGCTGGGTCCTGATTTTCAGACCACATACAGACTTGAAAACGAAGGGAACAGGACACTGTCAAGAGGCAGTAGGGAAGGCTGATGGCAAACACCAGAGACAGGGAGAGCTAGCCTTCCAATTTGGCCCACCCTGCTCAGATTCCTCTCTGTGACCTTGACCTCTCTGGGGGCAGGAAGGCATTTCATGAAAAGAGCCTAGGAGAATTTATATCACTGAAAAATAAACTCACAAAATCGCCAACTGTGCCTGGGTGAGGTGCCCTGGCCAAACGCCATTTCTCATAGGTATGAGGAAAAATGCTATTCCCTCATTTGGAAAAGAAGCAAAAGCAAATCGAAATTAAGAATCAGAAATATGTTGATAAAGTCAAAGATATCAAAATTCCCATACGTTCCTTACTTCAAAAATGGCAAATATAAGGTCTTAGGAATGAGAAAATAATGACAGGGATTTCTCTAGCATCGTCTTCCCTGGGAACAGAGAGCGGCTCCAGAACAGTGACAAAGCGGGGTTTGGGCAGTGGGGGGTCTGCAGATGTGAGACATTGCGTACATTATCTCATTTTTCCATGTATTTACTGGGTTTATTAGGTTTTTTTCCTTCTCTTTTTTCTTTAAAAAAAAAAACACAACGAACTGTGTCATAAGGGATAGCTCTCTGAAAAGGAATAGAGAAGAGACAGAAAGACAAACATAAGTGGCATAAAAACAAAAATATAAATAAAAGAATTTTGAAAATTATTGCATAAATTTCCAAAAGGAAGCATACACATGTGTGCACGCACGTGCACACACATACACACACACACACACACACACACACACACACACATACACAGAGTGTTCCTAAAGTCTTAGCTTTTGGAATACTCTCTCTTCTTCTCTCTTCCTCTGTTCTTCTCTGTTCCCATATGTACATGTGTCTATACATATTCACATATGTGTATACACATACAAGAGAGTGTATGTATACACACACACATACTAGACTATTATCTTGAACATGAAAACCTGATGTTCCTGACTCATCAGTGGAGCACAGACTTTTCTGGGATTTTGATCTAAGCCATCCAAGATTCCTTGTATAAGAATAGCCCCAAATCACTAGCCCCCCAAGGCTGGGGAGCCCTCTTTTACTAAGCTGTTCCAGCTCTGAGTTTATGCACGTGCCATGTTCAGATCTGCAGGAAGTCTGCCCTCCAGAGAAAGGTGTCAGCCCCTTTGCTCCTTGTCTCTGGCCTTCTGTGCTCATACTCCTAGTGGGGAAGTGGGGAGTAATAACTTAAATTTTAAACGTAATAATAATGGAAACAATCAAAAATGGGTGGGTGCCACTTAACATTTGGGTTTTGCTGGTGTCAGAGGTCTCTTCAAAAAAGGAACAGAAAATTACTAAATGTACAACATAGACCAGATATTTGCTGTTCAGTTGTTTTCAGTCATGTCCAACTATTCATAAACCTATCAGGGCTTTCTTGGCAAAGATACTGATGCGGTTTGCCATGTCCTAAATCAGCTCATTTTACAGATGGGAAGATTGAGGCAAACAGTGAAGTCCCATAGCTAGTAAGTGTCTGAGGCCAGATTTTAAATTAAGGAAGATGAGTCTTACTGGCTCCAGCCTGGGCACTCACCCCTGTGCCACCTAGTTGCCCGAGCAATTATATATGGCCCAGCTTTTTATTTCCTCTCCTCAAAAGGCTAGCTTGGAGTTGCTTTTTGGGTCCTGGCAATCAGTCTCAAATGACTGCCTAACTGAACTATGTGCTTAAGTCCCTTAGAATGGTTCTAATGTCCATAATACAATTTAGAAGTGAATTACTATTTGTTATGAGCTCTTGGTTACATAGAATGAAAACTGTTATTGGTAAGGAAGGAAATCCTAGCAGCAGAGAAACACAGAATCAGATCTCTTCTCACATTGCATGGTTTTATTGATACTCAAGGGGATTTCTGTCTGAGCTGCCATGTGACATAAACACTAACTCCAGGCAAGTCACAAGGAAGGAAAACTCTTCTAATTAAGAATATACCTAGTTGAGGCACCTAGGTGGGGTAGTGAGTAGAGCACTGGCCCCGGAGCCAGGAGGACGTGAGTTCAGGTCCAGCCTCAGACACTTAACACTTACTAGCCGTGTGACCTTGGGCAAGTCATCTAACCCTAACTGCCCAACCTTCCCCCCTCCAAAAAGCAAAAAAAAAAAAAAAAAAAAAAAGAAGAATATACCTAGTTCCCCTAAAGACTTTCTCGATAGAAGAATATATGCTTACAAAACAAACCTTCCCAGTCTAGGCTGTCCTTCCCTCTTAATGTTCTTCTCTCTTAGATAAGGAGGATGACTATCCCAAACAATTTTGTCTCAATCTGTATAGAGCCTCCTATATGCTTAACCTCTCTGGGCCTCACATTCAGTGACCTTCCCCCTGTTCTACAGAGGAAAATGAAAATGGAGTCCAATACGATTTAGCAGCATAACCCCCAGTAGCTGTGAGTGTACCTGCCCCTGTCATGGTGACAAAAGGGACACAAGGTAAAAGAATGGATATCAGCTTGGACAGGACAACCAAGTCATATCCAATCTGTTTGCATGGCACAATTAAAGTCACCGCACCTCCGCCAAAGGCAAAGTGACAAACAGAAAGGGACTTGGCACTGTCTCTCTTTGCCCCCGAATTCACTTCAAATCAGACAGCAGAGGAGATGCCAACACAGCCTCCCCCTCATTCTCTAACAATAGACAGTAGCTTCTCTGGCTTGGAAGGGGATTATTTGGATACCCATGTCAACTGCAGGCTCTGCACCAAACTGACAATTTGAGCAAATTGTACACAATTACGAATGGTGGGATGATGAGTGCCATCCAATGGGAATTGGCTGAGATGACCAGATTTTAGTTGTATGTGAGGGTAAGGGAATCAACTCCCAGAGATTTCAAGAGAGCAATCAATGAAACTGGCTAATGGCACAGACAGCAGAAACCATTTACTGAGATCCCTCCATCAGTAGAAAACGTATCCTTATGTCTGCAAATAGAATCAGAGAGTAATTTAGAGGGACCTCTGGTCACCTACTCCAATTCCTCCCATTTTACAGATGGGAAAACTGAGGCTTAGGAAGGTTATGATTTGCCTCCAGTCACACAGGTAGTATATAGCGAAAGTAGGATTTAAGTCTAGGTCCTACTGGCTATAAAATCAAAGTTTACACACACACACACACACACACACACACATATACACACACACACATACACACACACACACACACACAGAGTACCACACTTTTCCCCTTTATATTTGTACACTGACTGATAGGTATGGTCAGGTATGAAAGGATTCAGGGAATTAGAGATCTTTTTTCAAATTTTGGATTGGCCATAATGTGAGTATGAAAACCAGTCCATGATCCAAAAGATGTGTGATGAATTAAGAAAGTCCTGGTGGCACAGTGCATAAGAGAGTTGGACCTGGAGTCAGGAAGACCTGAGTTTGACACTGCCTCCCTGTGTGACTCTGGGCAAGTCACTTAATCTCTGTCTGCCTTAGTTTCCCCAAAATTATTTACCCCCCAAATGGAGGTAATAATAGTATCTACTTCATAGGGTTGTTGTGAAGATAAAATAACATATGTAAATTGTTTTTTAAACCTTAAAATGTTTTTTAAAAAAACACTAGTTATCATCATCACTATTATTATTCTATGAAAGTATAATCTTTGTGACTTTGAGATTTTGATTCATAGCTTTAGGGGGTATTTTTCTCTAGCCTACCAGTGCTCATTACATCAGATGTAATAGTATTTTAGTATCAGTAAATGTGGGGAATAGCTGAGGGTTGGAACTGCAGGCACTTGAATTCAAGTCCTACCTCAGATGCTTTCTAGTTGTGTGACTCTGGGCAAGTCACTCTCAGCCTCAATTTCCTTACCTGTAATAGCCATTACTGCCCAGGATCCTTGGGAGGATTTATTGGGATTATATAAGGTTCTTCACAATCCTTAGAGCACTCTCTTAGTAGAAAAAAATCACAATTTTAAACTTACCTATAAAACGTGGATGGACAGTAATCAGCACCACTGGAGGGGATAGCCACACCAAAAAGCTAGTCATTGCAGTAGTGAAGAACTTGTATGATAAAGTTCATATGATCCCAGATCTAGAGCTGGAGGCAACTGAGAGGTCAGCTCAACCAGCCCTCTCATTTTACCCATGAAGAAGCTGAACTCTAGGGAGGATAAGTATTTCATCCAAGATAAAAGAGATCTATGTGTCAGCACTAAGATTTGAACTCGTGTCTCCTGACTCCAGACTCAGTGCTCTTTCCACTGAGCCATACTGACTTTCATCTTTCCAGTGAAGGGATAACTAGTTAGTATCATTAGAGGGTTTTAAGATTTTCAGAAAAGAGTGTTCCAAGAGCATACATCCCAATATCAAGCGTTACAATGTAAGATACAGGAACCCATTACTCCAGCACATTCAGCTTTGCTTTTAAAGCCCCCAGTAATATTGTTTCTACCAGAGTAGGAAAGATACTAAGCATGGAATCTGAATCAGTAAGCATTTGCTAAACATGGCACTGTGCTAGATGCTGGAGATACAAAGTCAAAATTAAAAAAAAAAATCCCTGCCCTCAAGGAGCTTATACTCTACTATAGGTTTATAATACAAAATATGTAAAAACTGTTTCACTTATCACACTTTACTTAAACATGTGAGGTTTGTGTGCCATTGATCATATTCTGGAGACCAGGGAAGGTTTTCACCCTGACACAGAATATTGCAGGGGGAAGAGAAGGATGGAGCTTCTGGACCTGTAATTTCATTAGTGTGAGAAAATGCCAATGTGGAAACTCCCTATATTGAAATAGAATAGCAATTTCATAACTTAGCATCCTCAAGAGTTGCCTGGGAATAAGTAGATTCCGTCTGCCTATTGGAGAATGGCCTAAGTAAATTTTAGTATGTGAAGGTCATGGAAAATTACTGCACTGTGAGGCATATCAGATATGATGACTATAGAGAAATATGGAAAGACGTCCAGGAACTGATGCAAAGTAAAGTAAACAGAGCCAAGAAAATGATATCCACAATGGATACTACAATTATAATGACAAGAATGATAGCAATAAATCCATTGAAAGTGAACATTACAGAAATACAAAGAGTGATATGGCTCCAGTGAGGAGATAGGAGGAGACACGTCTGCCTCACTCCTTGAGCAGAGCTAGGTGGTCCATGGGAGTGGAACACTGCATACATTTTCAAACTTTTTGTATGTATGGACCAGTTTTGCTGATTTTTCTCTATTTCCTCTTTTTTTTCTTTAAGAATTATTACTTGTATGAAAATATGTTTCATGTGACTTCACATGTATAATCTATATCAAATTGCTTGCCTTTTCAAGGTAGGTAGGGGAGGAAGGGGGAGAGAGAATTTGAAGGTCAAAATTAAAAATCGAATTTTTTAAAAATTAAATATAATTGAGAAAATGAAATAAAAGAAAATGGGGAGAAAAGAAATATAATTTGTCATATAGGATGGCCCTCTGAGAGAGAGAAGGGGGAAGAATACTAAAAGAAAGTTTGGTGATGGAAAAAACAAAATCTAAAAGTGAATTTTTTAGAAAGTTACCTGGAGTGCTGAGGGGTTAAGTAATGTTCCATAATCACAGAGCTAGAATATTTCAGTCGAGACTTGAACCCATGTCTTCCTAACTCCAAGGCTATCCCCCTATCCACTAAGATACACTGTCCTTCTACAAAATGAATTTGCAAAAATTTCAGAGTTTGGGGTAGGAGGGAAAGGCAAGAGTTCAGAAAAAATTAAAAGTGACAAACATGAGTGACTGAAGGATGATGATTTTCTTGACAGAAATCAGAATGCTGGAAAAAAGGGAGGGTTTAGGGGAAAGATAGTTCTGTTTTGGACACCTTGAATTTGACCTCCATACCAGACCATCTTCTCATCCTTAATTATGACTTTCCCATTTGAGGTGAGTTAGTGTCCAACTCACCACACACCCATATCCCTCACTCACCCCTGCCCTAACAAAAATGGTCTATTATATGAGGTTCTTATGTCAAAGACATATGAGTGATTCTCAATGTAACTGAAAACTCAGTGGGTTTCAATTATACAATACTGTGTGTATGATGGTCTTAATTGCCCCCAGGAGGTACTTTTCCACAGAAACCATTTTCCCCCAGGTTAAAGCTTTAAAACTGTAGGAAGGTGATCCTTGTCAACTCTTCTATTATGATTATTATCAATGACAAACTTTGGCTGCTCTAAGAGTTTAGTTGGGTACTGTCATTAAGATTTATACACATAACCAACTGAGTTCTCCTGGGCTGTGTTTGAGCTGCATTTCTTGCCCCAGTCTGCTTGTGGCTCACCAGTTTCTGTTACTGGGAAACAGAAGGTCAATGTTATGTACAGTTCAGCTCCAAGTAATTTGAAACCCGAAAATTCTTCTCTTGTAACTAGAGAGTCCAAGGTCATAGAATGACTCCCTCCAGCAGTGTCTGAGCTGGCAATTGGGTTTTTCAATTTTAAAACCCAAGGAAGTCAAAAAAGTTCACCAATTAGGAACTATGAGGATTTGATTTTTAAACTTGTTTTAGAAATAAGATTTTTAGAATCATAGAATCTTATCATTGGAAGGAAACTAAGAGTTTTTCAATTCTAATTTTCACTCAGAGCATGAATCCCCATGACAACATTGAAGACACGTATGGTGGTAGCATCCAATTCAATGTTGGCCCTAATTATTTTAAAAAATTATTTTTTATATTGAGCCAAAATGTGTCTCCCAGCACCTTTAACCTATTGGTCTTAGTTCTGCCCTATACGGTCCATGAAATATCTATGTACTTTTCCACATGGCAGTTCTTCAAACATTGACATTATGTGACTATAATTTCTGGAATCTACTTTGTTTTTAACTGTATTAAATAACACTATTTGTTGCCTGCTTCCTTAAAGACCATGCAGTTTTATTGGTTAGAAGAGGGCTGTCTTTTGGCACTGGAATTGACTAACATAAACTATTCCCTTCTCTACAAGCAAGGCACTCCTTGGTCATTCCCGGCTTTTGCATGCACTTTGGGAGGTAGTACTCATAGCCTGAGCCTCAACTGTATATGTTAGACATACCAAAGATACACAAATACAATAGCAAAGCATTTAATTATAACACAAGATATAAGTAATATGAAAAAGAATCAAATAGAAAGACAATATGAACCCAAAGTGAACCTACATTTCAAGGAGAGCTATAATCTAATGAGATTCAATCTGTCTAACTCCCAATCATAGCAGGAGGGTGTAGTCAGTTTGCAAAGCATAATTCAAGGGACAGAAACCCGAAGCTGCTTGGAATTTTTTTTTCCCCTTCTGGGAGCTCCCAAGGGCAAAATAGAAACTCCAGAACTCTTAGCTCATCTCTGTAGCTATTGTGCTCATCTAAACAAGATGCCAAACTCATGAATGACACAAACACCACACTACATAGTAATTTTCTCTCTCTGTAGCACAATTGTTGCACTGCATCTTGCTGTTCTAGTCTGCCTGCATCCTGTGGATCTTGTAGGGTTACTTTTTAAATCTTGTGCCCCGAGGAACCTCCTCACCAAAGGAAATCCTCCCCAAGGACATCACCATATCACAGACTCACACACAGCCTTCTGAGAGACACTGTCTCAGCTTCAAGCCTTGCAGCCAGTTAGTCAAAGATTGTTACTAAGTGCCTTCTATGTGCCATGCAGTACACAGGGAGTACAAAGAAAAGCAAAAGACAGTCCCTACTCTCAAAGACCTCATAATTTAATGGGGGGGAGAGATAATATGAAAATAACTATGTACAAATAAACTGTATACAGAATAAATCAGGACTGATCAACAAAGGAAGGGTATTGGCATCATGAGGGATTGGGAAAGATTTCCTATAAAAGGTAGAATTTTAGAGGGGACCTGAGGGAAGCCAAGAAAGAAGCTAAGAGGCAGAGATGAGGATGGAGAACATTCCCTGCATGGGGAATAGCTGGTGAAAATGTCTTGAGTTGGCAGATGGTCTGAGTTGTTTGAGGAAGAGCAAGGAGGAATGGAATTCTATGGATACAGCCCTTACATAAGGAAAGCAATAATCAGAAGTTTTGGCCTTAAGACAACAATGAAGTTTGAGAAAAGACAGTGAATCAAGAGCTTTACATTCTAACTGCCATATACCTTTCTGTCTGCATTCAGTCCTTCAGATGTAGAACTAGAAGTTATAATTCACCTTCCTCTTGAGGATGATGTATTATTCATTGATTGGACATTCATTAAATGCCTATTCTCTTCAGGACATTGCTACAAGATGAGGGTGCTAGAAACTGAATTCGGGTTAGCCTTCATGTAAGACTCAAACACAGATAGACAGGATACATAATACTACATGGTAGGTGCATCATAGAACTTCAGAATGAAGTACAGTGAAGGGTCCAAGAGGGAAGGTCATTACTGACAAGAAGGAGCTAAGGAAGGGCTTCCTGGAGGTAGTAGTGTTTTGGGTGGGTTTTAAGCCATGTGGGTGAACATTCAACAGGTGAAGAAGAGGGACACCCTGGGATAAGGAGCTGTTCCAGCAAAGGCAGAGACAGGAAAGCTCTCTGCAGGAAGCAGAGAGTAGTCAGTCTACTTTAGCTGAAGCTTAGAGTGTACAGAGTGGAATAAGATTAGATACAGTTGGAAGAGTAGAGTAATACCCTTTATTGTCCTTATAAACCAAGCAAAAGAATTCAAAGCTTACCAAGGAGGGAAAAGGAAGACTCTGGAGATTCTTGAAGAAAAGCACAGTCTGAATGGAAGGGGATTTTTTTTTTTACTAATTCAAATTTTATGTAATTTTCAGTTACAAATTCTCTCGTCTCCGCCTGCCCCTCCCCCCCCCCCCCGCCAACTCATTGGGAAGGCAAGAAAAATAGAATCATTACAAATAATATAGGCCTTCAAAACAAGATTCTAGGGTTCTCTTCCTCCTCCTTCTCCTCAGCCCAAAAAGCAAGAAAAACAAAGAGGAAAAAATCTGCTTTAATGTGTATTCTGAGCCCATCAGCTCTAAAGATGGACAGATAGTATGTCTCATAATGAGTCCTCTGGAATTGTGGGGAGTCATTATGTTGATCAGGGTTACTAAGTCTTGCAGGTTTGGTTATCTTTTTAATGTGGCTGTTACTGTGTAAATTGTTCTGGTCCTGCTCACTGTGCATCATTTTGTGCAAGAAGGAAGAGCATTCTGAAAGCAGAAGGGACAATAGAAGGACTGAAGATCTAATACTTAAAAAAGATAGATCTTAGACAATTGGGAAGGAAGTGCAGAAGGAAGTGAAGAAAAGCAGGACAGTTCTGAAAGAAATATGTGGAATATATACACACATGGGTGTGTACAGGCATATTTTGTTGTTGTTCACTAGTTTCAGTCACATCTGACTCTATGTGACCCCATTTGGGGTTTTCTTTTTTTTAATTTTTTTTTTGGAAGGGGAGGGCAGGGCAATTGGGGTTAAGTGACTTGTCCAAGGTCACATGGCTAGTTTTTTTGTGTTAAATGTCTGAGGCCAGATTTGAACTCGGGTCCTCCTGACTCCAGGGCCTGGGCTCTATTTACTGTGCCACCTAGGTGCCCCTATTTGGGGTTTTCTTGACGAAGATGCTGGGGGGGGGTTGCCATTTCCTTCTCCAGCTCATTTGACAGATGAAGAAACTAAGGCAAACAGGGTTGAGTGACTTACCCAGGGTCACTCAGCCAGTAAGTATTTGAGGCCAGATTTGCACTCAGCGAGATGAGCATTCCTGACTCCTGGCCCAGGCACTCTATGCACTGTGCCGTCTAGTTGCCCCATGTGCACGCACACACACACACACACACGTATGTGTGTATACATACATATATATTTAAAAGCAAAGCAATATGAAACAGAGATTCATGACTTCATATAGGATTCCCTTTTTGTATCCTAATGAATGTATGGGGATGTTCTTTTTTAGTGTTTAAGTTCATATTTTAAAAATTAAAATTAAAAAGGGGGAGATGGGGGGAGGCTACTTGTCATCTGTGGATAGTTAGTGGGAGTGTACTTACTATATTATGAACTGCAACCTCATTATGACTTTTTTGGGGGAAAGGGTGGTCCAGACCTGTGACTTCATCATAGCATCAAGTATATCAGGTATGGAAATGTTTCCCATCAATTCAAATTGTCAACTCATCTGTCACTTAAAATCTTGGAAGTTTTCCTAGAGCGCTGACAAGCTAAACAATTTGCCTATAGTCACACAGCTTAAAGGTATGTGTTAGGAGTAAGATCTGAACCCAGGTCCTTGTGATCCCAAGGCTGGTTTCTATTCACTGCCCCATGCTAACTCACAGCATAACATATTTCAGCAAAATACCTATGCATCACATGGGGAAATTCAATCTAACTTGGATATTCTTCAAGATGAACTGGTTCCTAAGTTGACAAAAGAAAAGACTGTTTTGAGGTAGTGGTTGCATGGTACAAGCTTCAGTGATTGTCATTTATTTAAATTTTTTGAGGCAATCAAGGTTAAGTGACTTAGGGTCACATCTGAGGATGGATTTGAACTCAGGTCCTCCTGACTCCAGGACCCATGTTCTATCTACTACAGCGCCACCTAGCTGCCCCTGTTGTTTATTCTTTAGGATCATCCAGCTGAAGGGACCTCAGAGGTCAAATAACTCAACTCTCATTTTATAGATAACAAACAGGGTCTCTGAGATGTTCAGTGACCTGCCCAAGTAAAGTATCAAAGTTGGGATTTGAACCCAATCCATCTGACCTCAGAGTAAATGCTTTTCTATTGTATTACACTTCTTCTTTTACAGACACGCTGCTATTCATTGAACTCAAAGCCTTTCTGCTGATATCAAAACTCCAAAGTGTAAGCATGGGATCAAAAGACCCCAGGTATGGTTCCTCCCCTGTCAGTTTCAGGGATGACCTCTCCTTTGGCTGTCCACAGCAAAGAGGCTACTTGGCAGAGTAAAGGGAGTCAAGAAGACCTGAGTTCCAATCCAGCCTCAGACACTTCTGAGCTCTGAGTCCCTGGATAACTCACTTAACCTCTTTTTGCCTCAGTTTCCTCAACTGAAAAATGGGGATAATAATAATAATAATAATTCCTACCTCCCAGAGGTTGTTGTGAAGATCAGTGAGATAATATTTATGAAGAGCTTAGCACAGTGCCTAACCTTTAATAAGGACTTAGTAAATACATGTTCCCTTTGACTGCAGTTGCTGTCTGAAAGTTCCATACCATTTGAAGCATAGCTTTCTGTCCTCATAACTCCTGATTGCACCATTATAAAAAACAACCACAACCAACCAACCAAAACACTTGTTCTGTGTCAGTATTCCATAGTTGTGAAGGGTTATGATAGTCTGGCATGCTATGGAACACATGGCCTTTGCCAACAGCATTATTTTATCTTGTAGACAGATAATTTGCTCTGTTGTGGTTGGTCAGGGGTGGGGAACCTGCAGCCTGAAGTTCACATGTGGCCCTCTAGGTCCTCAAGTGTGGCCCTTTGACTGAATCTAAGCTTCACAAAACAAATCTCCTTAATAAAAGGATTTGTTCTGTAAAACTTGGACTCAGTCAAAAGGCTGTACTTGAAGACTTAGAAGGCCACATGTGGCCTTGAGGCCAAAGGTTCCCCACCTCCAGAATGTGTGAAATTAGAAAGCAGGTCACCATTTTTTATGTATTTATATTTTGTATTATCACATTATTGCCAGATTTGGCTCTTTGCGGGTTTTTATTCATTCATTGGTTGCATTTTACAAATGATTCACTGTGCATTGATTTTTTTCTTATACCTCAGATATATTTTACTTCAACTTGCCTTTCCAAGATGCTCACCCATTCCTCTTTACAGGAGGCCTGGCACTCTGACCCCTATGGGAAGAGACATACTTTCTAGATTTCTAGGAAGGGAAGGGAAATACTAAGAGATCTAAATATTTGGGTGTGAGAAGACATCTGTAACTCATACTCTAAATTTGGATCTTTCGAGAGTCTTCTCCACTTGGACTTTAGGTACCCTGAGGTCTAATCCTCATGTTGTTGGCTTTAAATACGCTACTTTATCTCCCTGGACCCCAGCTCTCCTCATCAACTCTGTAATGGCGGATCTGAAATCCAGCTCATTTTCTCCTAGTTAGAGATTTACGATTCGCTCTTCAAGTCACCCAGGCCTTGTCTCAGTACGAGTCCCCTTGCATGCTACCCATCATTGACTTTTTTTAATGTTTATTAACACCTCCAGCAGAGGGCATACGGGGACGGGATAGGAGAAACCTGAAATTAGTTTCCTTCCAGTCAGCAATCTTGGTGTGATAAGAGATACTCTCCCCCTCTCCCCCCCCCACAACTCCAGGGTTAACCTTGCCTTCCACATCTAAGCCCCTCTCATTCAGTCTTCCCAAATTTCTGTTGTATTAGTTAAATAGCTATTTTTAGAGCAAAATTTAACCAAGCACTTAATCTACGTTATTAGCATAGGGTGTCCCAAAAATCTTAGTGCAGTTTTAAGTTGTAATGACCTCAAAATGCAGTAGGATTTGGGGGACATCCTGTAAGCCCAAGGGTTACTCAATCATCTCACTCCTCTACAGACTGGGAGGTGACAAATAGATGTTGTAAAAGAGGTGAATTTAGGCTTGACATCAGGTCATACTTCTCAGTGTTGAGAGCTGTCCAAATGTTAAATGGATTGCCTCCAGGGATTGTGAGTTTTATCTCATTGAAAGGTTTTGGACAAAGGCTGGGTGACCATTTGTCAAGGTGCTTGTAGAGGGCTTTGTTTTTGCCCTGGTATTCACTGGCCAAACAAGATGTAGCTGAGAGTAGCAGACAGGGAGCCAGGAAGACTTCACTTGAAGTCTGACACATACTGGCTATGATACCTTGAGCAAGTGACTTAACTGCCCAGTTCTTTAGGCAGATATAGTCTGAGACTATAAGTAGTAGGTAAGATGCTATTCCACATTGGCAAGGGGAGTTTCTTCACCTGAGAGTGCCCTATTCCTATAGGGTCAAAGGCCAATAAATCAGACAAGACTGTCACTGAGAACCCTCCCAACTGAGAAACTCTGCGATTCTGTGAAACAAAGCAAAATCACCAGATCAGCATCTGGCAAAGCCCCCACGTTCCTGGGTTTGTGTTTGGCCCTTGCTTTCTAATACCTTACACTAGGAAATAATGTGCTTCTTATTCACGCCTGTATGCAACAGAAATAACCTTAGATCCTTACTTAAAAGTTTGAACACTGAAAACAAATCCAGCAGTTACCTAATCTTATGTTTTATTGAATTGTTTTAACTTAGAAGGTCACAGAAGAAAACTTCATGGTACCATTGATAGTGCTGGACATGAAGTCAGACGATCTGGGTGAGAGTCCTGACTCTGTTCTTTATTACCTATGTGACTTTGGACTGCCCCTTAAACTCTCCAGATCTCACTTTCTTAGTGTGTAAAGACTAGGAGGTTGGACCAGATGATAAAACCTCAGTATTTATCTCCTCCTCTTCCAAGTCTTTCATAATTTCTCTGTTGGCTTCAATCCAGGTCCCTTGTCGACTACTTGAAGTTCCCAGAAGTATTTTGAAAGGTCCTCCAAGCTCCCCTGTCAGCATTTCCCACCTCTAATTATATCTTTCCATGACAGTTTCTCCTAATATATGTGAGGTGAGCCTTAGGGCTATTCATGGCATGGGATATGGCTCTTCATTATCACTGCCCATAAATTAGGGTGGGATTGGTTTTATGTCTTCAATAACATGCTCAGAGTGGAAGCCAGGGGTCTCTGGTTATTCCCAGCATAAGAAAACAGAGCTATTTTAATAAAAGTATGCTGAAATATTTATAAGACTGTTCTAGCCTACAGGGCTCTAAGGATAGATTCACCCCCAGCCTTCAGCTACATACTTGTTTCCAAGGAAATAGATTATGAAGTAACCTAGATGGGTCAGTTCCGTAATCTGAGGGTTAATGAACAAAAATGAAGAAAAATTGAGTCTCTCTATAGAAAAAAACAAACAAGTTTCTCAGCTACTGCTCCTCTCCTCACTCCCAGCCCCTAATGCCACCAAAAAAAAAAAAAGAAAGGAAGGAAGGAGGAAAGAAGAAGAGAAAGAGAAAGGGAGGAAGAAGAAAGGAAGGAAGGAAGAAAAGAAAAAAGAAGGAAGGGAGAAAGAAAGGAAGGAAGAAAAGAAAGAAATGCATTCAGAACTATTTGTATAGAAATAAGAGGGGGTACTTTGAGTGAGAGGATAGACATATTTTATTCTAATCAGAAGATGTGATATGGAAGGTGGAATGTTTCTGAACAAGGGCGGCAGCCTAAGGGTCAAGTATAAATCTTGGTCTCTTCAAAGTTCAGCCAAGAGCTGCTGTCTCACCAAACACAGCTCTTTTTGTTCCCTAGTCACATCAGAATCCATATTCAATATTACCATAAATTTAGAGCTGGAGGAGACCTCCAATGTCATCCAGTCCAATCCCCTAATTTTAAAGATGCAGAAATTGAGACACAGGGAAGTTCTAACACCATACATGTAGACCTGGAAGGGCCCCAAGAGGTCCTGCAGTTCCAGATGAGGCAAGGGAGAGTGAGAAGGACTAAGCCCTTTCCCAGGGTGACAGAAGTAAGGATCTGAATCACATCTTCCTGACTCCAACTCCAGAGCTCCAGCCACCAAGAGCATCATGTAACCAGGACAAAGGAGTGATGTTCTTCTATTCCAACATCTTCTGGTGTATGGAAACACTCTTAAGTTCATTTGTGGCCTGAAGACCATTGGAATTTCCCCCCAATCACCAGCAAAACCATATGATCATTTCCCTGTCTGCTCATCAATTTCCTCATCTGAAAAATAAGGGGTAACACTGGATAATCTCTAATCCCTTCAATTTTTCAATCTCTAATCCTCTGATCCCATGATTCTTCTTCCTAAATAGGGCAGCAGCCACACTGGGGTACTTGGGAATGCTGTCTCCAAAGGATTTCCTCCCCACCCTGTCCCCACCAATGCTCCTTAGCAGGCACTGGGGAAAATGCCAAGCACCACTGAAACCCTGTGCTGTCAGCTGCTCTTTCTTTTCTGGAGCAGCAACGCACAGCTCAAGGGAGGGACCATCTTCCCAGGCTAAATCAGAATCGAGCACATCCTCCACTTGCCCGACTTCCTTTTACAGGCTGGCTAAAGGTGAGGGAAGGGGGGACGGACATGGAGGGGGGTATCAGCCAGCCATGGGATAACAGCCAGTGAAAACCGAGACTGGCCGGCCTGACAATGATCGACAGTTCAGCTGGCCAGTGATATTGGTGGAAAGAGAAAGGTGTGTGTGTGACAGAAAGACAGAGAGAGACAGAGACAGAGACACACAGAGAGAGAGATCCCTCCTCTATATACTATTTTGTGCCTAACTATTTCAATTAGTACAATTGCTAATGATCCAGGGGTTGAGTAGTGGACCCTGAATCTCAGCACCCTTTTTGATATCCGTGATCCAGCAGTATAAAAGCTCAAAGAATTAGGCAGGCCACCATTCATTTGAAAGGCTCCAAGTTGTTTGTTTGCTGGGGAAGTCATTCTATGAAAGAATCTTTAGGGGGTGTAGCCCAGGGGATCTGCTTTCTGTTCCTCTATTGGGTGCCTACTTACTTAAGCACTGTTACTACACTCCCCTTAATTCATTCGTTTTCAGTCTAACAATCAAACATCTGCTGGCTCTGGAGTACAAGGACTATCTCCCTCCTCCATCTCCATTAAGGGGGCCCTTCTATTTTAGGTCTAGGCTGGGTTGGATCTGGGGGAGCTCACCTCACCTGTGAAATGGAGATTATAATAACTCTAGCATTAACTCCACAGGGATCATAGAATCATATATTTAGAGTACACAACTCTCTCTTGTCATACACGAAAAACCAGAGGCATGGAGAGGGTGAGTTGCCCAGGGTCACACAGTCCTTTTGCTGTCCCATCTAGCAGTTTCCATGTTGTCTCCCCTCCCCGCCCGTTAGGCCTTGAAGAGGAGCCCCAGAATGCAGAGGGCTGGGACTGGAGTTCAAATCCAGCCTCGGATCCTTACTGTTATGTGACCCTTCCAAATCACCTCACCTCCGTTTGGCTTGGTTTCCTTAATGAAATGGAGATCATAACAGCACCTACCTCTCAAGGTTGTGGTGTGGATCTAATTAGCTAATATTTGTAAAGCTCTTAGTGTGGTGTCTGGAACACGGCAGGTGCTGTATAAAGGCTAATCCCCTTCCCTGGCCCTTTTACATTAGACTGGGGGCTCCCCAAGGTGGGGACTGTCTTTAACCCCACTCCCCTTTTTTTTGTATTCCCAGAACTTAGTACAAAGCCTGGCATACAGTAGGCACTTAATAAATGCTAACTGACCCGCTGATTACAGCAGCATGTAACGTTTGCTGACTTGTCACGTAACACAAGTTCCTTGGGGTACAGGGGCTGCTCAGCTCTGTCTCTGAATCTCCAAGGCCAAGGTACAGAAGGAATGGTTGACATGTAGTGGGCACCATGTTGCTGGCTTTTTCAGAGGTGGGGGGAAGGGCCTGGAGGGAGAGAGAGAATTTGGAATTTGAAAGAGGAAAAGTCAATGCTAAAAAATAAATAAAATAATCAGGAAAATACATAAATAAATGGTTATCCAACCCTTAATCGATCATAAAGTACTCAAAAGTGGCCCAGGTAGAGAAGACTTTGGGAATTCTCTGGAGGGAACAATCATTGCACTCTGTGCTGCCTGTCTCTAAGAGTGAGGCCCTTTTCCCAGGAACCACTGGGCTGGCTGCTTTATCAGCCCAAAACCAAGGAAGCAAGGCCAGATTTGCTGAC
This sequence comes from Pseudochirops corinnae, assembly GCA_028646515.1. Lineage (NCBI taxonomy): Eukaryota > Metazoa > Chordata > Mammalia > Diprotodontia > Pseudocheiridae > Pseudochirops > Pseudochirops corinnae. The sequence goes on along the minus strand of CM053585.1, from coordinate 327,621,123 downwards.
TCATTTGGCCCTGAACACATCTGGAACGCTTGAATGTGGGGCTCTGCTGAAGGCCCCAACCCAAACGGAACAAAGACCAAGTCCTTGGATCAATCATTTCCCAAATTCCAAGAATCATCTGAAGGAAGAAAGAAAAACTTTCCTCTAGTAAAGGACCTGACCTCCTCCTTAGAGAGGCCCCACCTCATTAATTTTTAACTGGCTCTTTGAATATTCAGCTTGTGCTTTTTAAAGGGCTTTATCAGATGGTCTTGGAGGAGAAATATAGAAAATTAGAAGAGCCCTTTTCTAATGTGAATGTGCTTTGGGGAGAGCTTCTAGAAAAGGACATAAGATGGAGAGGACAAGGTCTTTGGTTCCTGAAACCAATGACCATCAATTTATTGATTGTTTACTAGTCTAATTAATAAACTGATTGTTAATTAGCCAGAAAAATGAAAAAGAAGACATGGAATTCCTCTGGGGATACAAACTGGGCTTACAAACCAGCTGCTGTCCCCAACTGAAGGCATCGTGCAGTGTTTCATTGTTGTTCAGTCATGTCCAACTCTCTGTGACCCCATTTAGGGTTTTCTTGGCAAAGATATTGGAATGGTTTGCCATTTCCTTCTCCAGCTCATTTGACAGATGAGGAAACTGAGACCAACAGGGTTAAGTGACTTGCCCATGGTCACACAGCTAGTATGTGCTTGAGGCCAGATTTGAACTCAAGAAAAGTCTTACTGACTGCAGGTCAGCACTCTATCCACTGAGGCCATCTCCAGTAGTCTTGATCTATATCTGGTCACTGAACCCCAGATGGCTCTGGAGGAGAAAGTGAGGCTGGTGACTTTGCACAGCCCTCCCTCACTTAAATCCAATTCAATTGTAAGTCAGGTCACCATCTTACTTGATGTCATGGTCTTCTTCTAGACCAGCGGTTCTCAACCTTCCTAATGCCGCGACCCTTTAAAACAGTTCCTCGTGTTGTGGTGACCCCCAATCATAAAATGATTTTCGTTGCTACTTCGTAACTGTCATTTTGCTACTGTTATGAATCGTAATGTAAATATCTGATATGCAGGTTGTATTTTCATTGTTACAAATTGAACATAACCCACAGGTTGAGAACTGCTGCTCTAGAATGAAGGACAAGCCACAACCAGTATCCATTGAGCTGCCTAGCTGTTCATTGTAGGTACTTAATTAAATGCTAGTCAACTGACTAATAACAAGAGTGCTTTAAAGTTTTCAAAATAAATTACATCTAGAATTTCATTTATTCTCACAACCAACCTGGGAGTTAAGTACTATTATTATCTTCATTTTCTAAGTGAGGAAACGGAGACAGAGCAGTTAAGTGAGTTGCCAAGAGTCTCACTGATGGGGTACAGGCTTTGGGAACCCCTTTGAACTCTTCTTGAATCCTCACACTTGATGAGAAATGTGCCTGAGCCCATAAGCCTTTCATTAGCACTAGACCCAAATCTCTGTTACTAGTCTAGACCTCCATTGCCCAGCTATTTCCCACGCTTGATCCTCCCAAAATATATACCCAAATATATACCCAAATCTGTTACCCTTAAACTAGCCTAGCCACCCCCCCCCCCCCATTGTCTGTCATCTCCAGGAAGCCTCCAGCTACTTCTCACCCTTAATCTCATTACTGGAGTCTGACTTTATTTGACTCCTCCTCAAGACCCTCCCCAAACTCCTCCTCTAAACCACCCCTAGAACTCTCCCACAATCTTTCTGTATATAAGCTCCATCTTGCCTCCATGAGGTGGCTGAGAATTATCTAGCACAGACTTACTCTATGTCAGATGATTCTGGCCCGCTTGTCCAAAACAAGTGTCACAGATACTGAGGCTCCTTAAGAGTCTGCCCATTATGGCAAACCTTTAATAAAGTTTGCTTTATTTTGGCTGAGAGAAGACTTGAGTCGAATTCATTTGGCAGGACCTAGCATGGTGGTATTTTGGGGTCTCGCATACCCCTAAACCTTAAACTTCAACACCACTTCTAGTTTATATGTGTCTAAGGGAAGATTTGAACTGAGGTCTCTCTATCTCCAAGTCTAGGATCTAGCCTAGACTAACTCCCAAACTGAGGAGTTATTTTCCATCCACAAGTCTCCAGAGTTAAGATATTTAAACTAAAGTGCTATCTAGGTGTAATCATTGGTGGTGAATAACCTGACTTCTGGTTGTACAATGAAACACTCAATTAAACAGGCTTTTATTAATTTTCCACAAGATGTCTCGTATGAGGTAACGTGGTGTGCTGGGCCTCTTAATCTTGTTTGTTTCACAGAGCCCTTTGGCAATCCAGTAAAGCCTTTGCAGTATAAGATTTTCAAATGCATAAAGTACAGAGAATTACAGAGGAAGTCAATTACATTGAAATAGTCATCAAAAAAATTAAAAGAATTGAAGTTCAGTGAGACCCAAGGGCTGGACCAATGTACAATATATCTGAGGTGCTTAGGGTTAGGGTTGCTCTGGAGACCCCAAAATACCAACACACTGGGTCCTGCCCAATGAATTTGACTCAAGCCTTCTCAGCCAAAGAAAAGTGAATAGCCCAGAGAAAGTCTGTGCTAGGTCATTCTATGGTGCTAGGTCATTCTATGGCGCTCTCACCCACATGGGGGCGAGAACCCTAACCCTAACTACATCATCAGCATTTAATGAGAAGTGGAAATACCAAAACAGAATTTAAGTTCCTGCTTTGATAAGAGAGAAACAAAGCCCCAAGATCTAGTCCTTACTGACTTCACTAATTTATCAGGCAAAATTAGGCATAATCCAAGGAAGGAAGAAGGAATGACTTTTAAAAGAATTCAAGGGGAGAGGGAACAAGCATTTTTGTGCCAGGCACTGTGCTGAACTCTTTACAGATAACATCTTATGTGATTATCACAACCATTTGAGGTAGGTGCTAGTATGATCCCCATTTCATGGTGGAGGAAACAGAGGCAGATGGAGGTTAAGGGACTTGCCCAGGATCACACCATTAATGTGTCAATATCAGGGGATAGACTAAGCAAGACTGATTGACATTCCTTTGGAGAAAACTTGGGAGTTGGAGTCTTTGAAATGCAAATAAATCCAACCAAAGAAACTTGAGATATATACATACATTTGAATGGCTCATTGTCTTGGTGTGTATCTAGTGCTAATTTTCTAAAGGGAGGAGGTAGACTGTTTTGTCTTAGGAGACCCACTGGGAGTGATGAAGGGAAACATCAGATATTGAGGCCTAGGGTTAGGGGTGCTCAAGACCCCAAAATATCAACACGCTGGGTCCTGCCCGATGAATTCCACTCAAGTCTTCTCTCAGCCAAAGAAAAGCAAAGTTTATTAAAGGTTCACCACAATAGGTAGACTCTTAAGGAGCCTCAGTATCTGTGACGCTTGTATTGGACAAACAGGCCAGAATCATCTAACACAGAGTGAGTCTGTGCTAGATAATTCTCAGCCACCTCATGCAGGCAAAATGGAGCTTATATACAGAAAGATTGTGGGAGGGTTCTAGGGGTGGTTTAGAGGAGGAGTTTGGGGAGGGTCTTGAGGAGGAGTCAAATGAGGTCAGACTCCAGTAATGAGATTAAGGGTGAGAAGTAGCTGGAGGCTTCCTGGATATGACAGACAATGGGGGGCTAGGCTAGTTTAAGGGTAACAGATTTAGGTATAGACATTTTGGGAGGATCAAGGGTGGGAAGTAGCTGGACAATGGAGGGCTAGGCTAGTAACAAAGATTTGGGCAGGGTCACAGTGAAAGTCTTATGGCCTCAGGCAAATACTTCTTCCTGTGGGAAGATTCAAGGAGAGCTCAAGGGGGTTCCTAGAGCCTGTACCTCATCAAGAGGGTACTTGGGGAACCACAGACAAGTTCTGGGTTTGGGTATTCTAAAAGGAAAAACCCAAGAGATGGAACTAGGAGGGAGGGAGAGAGAGAGAGAGAGAGAGAGAGAGAGAGAGAGAGAGAGAGAGAAAGTTAAAGGGAGAGAGGTAGAAATAGATTGATAGACAGATAGAAAGTCAAAGAGAGAGAGAGAGAGAGAGAGAGAGAGAGAGAGCACACACTGTAATTGGGACAGTCCTAGTGTAGGTCATTCAGGGTGTAGGTTTCTACCTCATTCCCTTGGGGAAGAAAGAGAATCTCTTGAGCCTCACCCTTATCTAGGCTATCTAGGAAAGGTAAAAATAGGTTAGTACTATAAAGCCAGAAACTAGGCTAGAAAAAAGATGGGTGCAAAAAGAGTCCAAGTTGGGAAATTTGGTTCCAAAGAATATATCTCTAAGAAAAAAGTGAACTAGATCATGTGTTCACTTCAACCACCTTCACAATTAAGCATGCTATGTATCTGTTTCCTCAGTTTCCTTATCTGTAAAATGAGATGGAGAAGGAAATGGCAAACCACTTCTCTGTCTTTGCTAAGAGAATCCTAAATGGGGTCATAAAGAGTTGTACACAATTGAAAAATGACTGAACAGTCTTGCACATACCTAAATAGTGTAGCTAGGTGATGTGGACCTGGAGTCAGGAAGAACTCATCTTCATGAGTTCAAATCTGGCCTCAGACACTTCTTAGCCATGTGACCCTGGGTAAGTCACTTATTGTGTTTGTTTTAGTTCCCTTATCTATAAAAATGAGCTTGAAAAGGAAATGGTAAAACACTCCAGTATCGGTGCCAAGAAAACCCCAAATGGGGTCACAAGTGATTGGGCATGACTGAACAAATGACTGAAAAACGGCAACAAATCATACCTAAATCATCTGCAGGAATCAACAGTGGTTTTTATGACAATTGAGAGCCTCTATTTATGGGATTCTAGATCTGGAGGTCACCTTGTTCAATCCCCTTCTTTTTATAATTGAAGGAATGAAGACCCGAGGTGTTATGCAATCTGCCTAGCAGCCTGTAGGCATCAGAGGGGAAATCTGAGCTCGGGGTTCTTTGGAGAGTGCTCCTATGAAATAATAGTCCTTCATCCACTCTCCATCCCTTATAACAATTCAACATATATTTTATTTGTTAATATTTTCCTTTATTATTTTTCCTTTATTATTTTCTTTATTTACTAAGATGCAGAGCATCTTACTGGGGGAAGACAGAAATTTTGGGCAAGAAATAATCCCTGCTTCCATAAAGCTTCAGCCTAATTCATTAATAAGACATAAACACAAGTAACTGTAGGTTGTCTGTGTGGGCCCCTAGGAAAGTTCCCTTCAAGGGCCACCTCTTATAATACATAAAGTCCTTCCTGATCCCTCCCCTCCACTGGACAGCAGTAGAATGTTGGATTTGGGGGCGGCTAGGTGGTGTAGTGAATAGAGCACCGGACCTGGGGTCAGGAGAACCCGAGTTCAAATCCAGCCTCAGACACCTAACACTTACCAGCCATGTGACTTTGGGCAAGTCACTTAACCCCAACTGCCCTGTCTTTCCGGCTCCAAAAAGCTCTCCCCCCCCCAAAAAAAAGAATGTTGGATTTGGAAACTGGAAGACTAGAGTTAAAACTTCAGACAACTAACTGTGTGACCCTGGGCAAGTCACTTAACTTTTGTCTGTCTGTTTCTTATCTGTAAAATGGGGATAATAACAGTACCTACCTTCCATAATTGCTGTGAGGATCAAATGAGAAGTTTGTAAAGTGCTTTGAACCCCATAAAGTACCATGGAAATGTTAGCTATAATTAGTGCTGTGCTCCCCCTCACACACTGACTTGTGTTTAATATATATTTTGTTCACTCGTCCATTAAAATGTTATTTTGTCTAATACTATATAAGCTCCTGATATGTAAAATTGCTTAATAAAAGATTTTGATTTGTTGAATGATCCTTTAAAGCTGTGGTTCTCAATTTTCCTAATACTATGACCCTTTAATACAGTTCCTCATGTTGTGGTGACCCCCAACCATAAAATTATTTTTGTTGCTACTTCATGACTGTAATTTTGCTACTGTTATGAATCATAATGTAAATATCTGATATGCAGGATGTATTTAAGTTGAACATAACTCACAGGTTGAGAACCACTGCTTTAAAGTCTCAATTAAATTTACATCTTCCATGAATAATACTAGCCAACATTCATATGGATTTTCAGATTTGCAAAGTACTTTACATATATTATCACGTTCAATCCTTACGACAGCTCTGGGAGGTAGGTGCTACTATTATTCCCACTTTATATATGTGGAAACTAAGGCTGAGGTTAAATGATTTGTCCTGGAGCACAGAGCTAATACATGTCTGGCATGGGACTTGAACCCAGGTCTTCAGGGTTATAACTCTTATCTACTACATCTTCTTGCTACTCAGAGTGATTACACCATCAATCAATCAATATTTGTTAAGCTCCTACTATATTCCAGCCACTGTGCTAAGCATTGGGGATACAAAAAGGGATAAAAGACAGGCCCTCCCCTCAAGGAGCTTATAGTCTAACAGAGGAGACAAACAAATTTACACAAAGCAAACTTTATACTGGATGAATAGGAGATAATTAACAGAGGAAGGCACTAGTATGAAGAGGGATTAGGGAAGGTTCCCGGTAGAAGATGGGATTTTAGTTGAGATACAAAGGAAGTCAAAGAGAGGTCTGCAGTCAGAGCAGAGGAGGGAGAGCATTCCAGGCGCAGAGGGCACCCAGTGCCTGGAGCTGGAGCTGAGAGATGGAGTGTATTGGTGGGACAGTCAGGAGGCCAGGGTCACTGCCAGTGATGGACCTACACAAATCAGTGCCCCAGGTGTTTTACTTTCTCCAGATGCACAAAAAGCAATGGCTTTTGTCTCCTGGGAACCTACATTAAAAAAAAATACTACAATTGGGACTGGCCCTCAAAGATACACACTCTCCCTATTCCTCTGCTCTTCCAGGATAAAGATTCTCCTAGGGTCTTTTGTCTTCAGAATTGAATACACTATCTACCCACAATTGTTTTTGTTGTCCTTTGTTGATAACTTCAAGGAGGTGAAGGCAAGAAATGCAAGTGAATTTGATTTAAGTGAGGGAGGTCTGTGCAAAGTCTCCAGGCTCACTTTCACCTCCACAGCCATCTGGGTCCAGCTGTGATGGGGAAACAGATCAAATCAGATTGAATAGCTTCTCGGGTTTTTTTGGCTAGGGTCAGTAGGTAGCCTTCCCTTGCAGAGGAGATCAGCTGATGAAGGCATGGGTCTACTTCAGCCTTGCACCTACTCATTCCCTCAGTTCAGTGTCTTTAGAAATAGCCTCTGCCAGGATTCATTTCATTGTGGGAGGGTGACCTCATTAATCACTTTCTGTCAGCCTCAGCATCATTGCCAGCTTCCCCTCCCATCATCACTTCTGAGGTCAACTGCATGGGAAGTCGACATTTCCCCCTTGCAGATGGACCGAACTGATAAAATCATAGTGGCTTTGGTGAATTCCATGAGAGTTTCTATTGGAGACTCAAATCTGAAAGCTGTTGTGTGCATTTGCACAAATCTTTGCTCCTAACTTGTCAACTCTGTGAGAGCAGAGACTATATTTCAGAATCTCACAAGCATAGAGCCTGAGGGGAGCTCAGAGACCATTCAATCTAATTCGCTCATTTTACAGATGATGAAACTGAGGACCTGAAAGGTTCAATAATTTGCCCAAAGTTGCACAGATAGTAAACATTATTTTACTAGATGCCATTTTGCCAGATGCAAAGTTAGTCCTTATTAATGTTTGTTGTTGAATTGAATTGCTGAATTAAACTCTTTCAAAGATTAGTTAGGTAATGGCCCCACTCAGCTTAACTAACCAATTTTTTTTACCCTAAAAGAAAATTGTAATAAGGTAAGGGAATGTGTTCATATAATACCTGTGTGCTAGGTTCTATAGTAGACACTTTACAAATATAATTTCATTTGTTCCTCATTACAACCCCAGGAGGTAAGTGCTATTTTTATCCTCAGAAACTGAGGCAAGCAGAGCTCAAGTGACTTGCCTGAGGTCACATAGATAATAAACCTCTGGGGCTAGATTTGAAGTCAGGTCTTTCTGACTCCAGGTCCCAGTGTTCTATCCACTGTACCACAAGCTGTCTCTTGGCAACAGTAAGGGTACAAAATAATTCTGCTTTTCTTTTATTCAGGCATTTTACAGGCAAAGGTGCACACACTAGGTCTCTTTTCTTTACCATCCATATTCATATAATCTACCATATTCATATAAATGTAAGATGGACCTAGAAAGTCAAAATGGCCAATATTTTAAAATAAAAATTGCACATTCTCACAAAATTGAGAACAATTCACATGGAAAACAAAACCCTCATCAACAAAATCAAAATTAAAGCAAAACGAATTGTTTTCATCAGCCTTCTGACTGAATACCATAACATAGGCATTATGTAATAAGAGAGGAATAGAAGTCTGGAGAGTGCGGTTTTTAGACTGAGGGGTAGATGGGTAACTATGGAGGGTTGAAATAACAACCTCGAGTTTCAAGGAGGCTAAAAGCCATCATCTGTAACTGAATACATTCTAAAGGTCTCATTTATGGTATAATCAATGGACAACAAACAGTTCTTAATCCCCTAGAACAAAGCTACTGTGTGTGATGCAGTGACACAGTTTTATAGCCATCAGTTTACCTTGGAGAAATCAGCAGAACTGTTTGGTACAGCATGAGACTGAACTGCCTCCTCCACCCATGTGGTTGATATGAAAGAATTCAGACTCTTGTCATTTAAAACCAAAGGGAGTTATTTGGTCTCACACTAGTCATGGGTCCTAATAGCCCTTTGTACTTGCAGACTCTTCCATTCAAACATCACCACCATTCATTTAGTAAGGTATTTAGATTCTATTAATGCTAAGTTTATAGTTGGCAAAGATAACAGAAAACCAAAGATTAAATTATTGTCTGTCTCAGCATCTCTCCTCCTCCCTCACTCTTCCCTCCTCTCCCCCATTTCTTCACTTCCTTTCTTTCTCTTTCTCTCTTCCTCTCTCCTTTTTCTTTGCCTTTCCTTATCTCTCTCAAAACTATGAACCTGACAAACTATGAGCAAACTATGAACTTTACAAATACCAGTAAATATAAATATCTCTCTGTACAAAGAAAAACAAAAAAAACCTTGCATATTAAGCCAGGAATCTACACTACTTCCCAACTTGTTTTTAATTTTAATTTTTATATTTTGAACTTACCACAGTAGTTCCAACACTTTCCTGCTTATCTACATCCCCTACTAAACTTCCTTCTTCTCTCTTTTGTGTGTTTTAAAATGATTCATTGATATTTGCTTGGTTTCTTTTTTCCACTAAATATATACATACACACATATTTGATATATATATATATATATATATATATATATATATATATATATATATTTCCACCATAAATTTATGTATTTCATTTTCTGCATTTAAAATCATCATTCTGAGAAGAGATTCAGAAGCTTCCTCAGACTGCCAAAAAGTCAAGAATGCCTGGGCTATAGGACCTCCAAGGTCCCTTTCAACTCCAGAAGTCTGTCATCATGGGATTCTGCTTAGCTGTTGCCCACAGCTAGTCCTGAGCTCAGCCTCAGTGGGCCGAGTCAGAGGAGAAAATACACAATCATAAAAATTCACCAAAGCTACAAAATTAGTACTATGATGTTATCATCCACAATTCAAAGGCTTCTCTTGTACAAGTTCTTTGGTAGTTCTAAATAATCTCATCATTTCCCTTTTATGACTAGAAATTAGAAACTAGAAAGTTTTGGGGTCAGAAAAGGTACAGCATCTTCTCCAGGCATGGAGTAAAGACCCAGTCACATAGCCGGGTGACAGGTGACAACTGACATATGCCACCCAGCAGTTGAAGAGTTGTGTTTCCATGACACATAATAGGCTGAAAGACACTGGATACATAGAGATATCCACATTCAGGGTAACCCAACCACATGGAAATGAACCAAAGGGGAGGCTGAAAAGGGTCCCGTGATGTTTTGCTGTCACCACTTCTCCAGGTTGCAGGAAAATTGCCATTGCTTGATGCCTGGCCCAATTCCATTTCTGATCCCCTTATCTCCCGGCTGACATCCGAAGGGCCAAATGAATTTTAGGATTAGAGAAAGACAATTTGTCACTGAAGCCACATAGCAGGACACTAGAGAAAAGTGTTGCTTTTTTTTTCTTTTAAATAGGCTAATTTTATAAGAATTCAGGTCTGAAGTACTTTTCCACAAGAATCTGGTTAGGTCAAGTTAGCATTTCTTTAGCACTTACTATGTGCTGGGGATATAAAGGCAAAAAACATTCCCTGCCTTCAAGGGGTTTATATTCTAATGAGTCCAAACTAGATATACAGCTTACCAGAAGTGCACTTTATAACTGAGCCTGAAGACAGACACAGCAGAAAGAACCCTGGATCTAATGTCAAAAGACTTGAGTTCAAATTTGACCTCAACCATTTACTGCCTAAGTGACTTTGGTCAACTCAATTACTCTCTCTGGTCTTGTCTGTAAAATGAGAGGATTTAAATAGTAGAAGAATGCAAGGTTCCCTTCAAGCTCTAAATCTAGGGCCTACTAGTCTGCCTGAAGGAACTTCCTAAAATATACTGGTTATGCCCCTTTTAGGGCACTTACCATATTCTGTCGTGTCATAATCATGAAAGAAGCAATACTGGTGTGGCAAGAGAGCTGCCTTTTGAATCAGGAAGACCTGAGTTCAAGTCCTACCTTGGACACTCATTAGTTATGGGACTGCTTAAGGCACTTTAACTTCTCAGTGGCCCAAGCAACACTCTGATATAAATTACAGAAGAGTCACTAATCTAGATCAGTGGAAGGAATCTCCACACTGGAAGCTCCTCAAACTAGAGAAACCACAGGTTCGGACTATTTATAGCCCCTATCTGTCTGTCTATATGGAAGTATGTGTCTATATTCATATATAGTACGAATGAGGTGTGCATATATACTGAGAAAGGGGAAAGAGAGAAAGAGGGAGGGAAGAAGAGAGAGAAAAAGAGAGGGAGAGAGTGAAGAAGAAAGAGAGAGATAAAGAGAGAGACAGAATGAGAGAAATGGAAAGGAAGGAAGGAAGGAAGAAAGGAAGGAAGGAAGGAAGGAAGGAAGGAAGGAAGGAAGGAAGGAAGGAAAGGAGAGAAGGAGGAAAGAAAGAAAGAAAGAAAGAAAGAAAGAAAGAAAGAAAGAAAGATGGAGAGAAAGGAAGGAAGGGAGAGAGATGGAAAGAGAGAAAAAGAGATAGAGAGAAAGAGATTGAGAGAAAGGAAGGAAAGATGGAGAGAATGGAAGGAAGAGAAAGATGGAGAGAAAGGAGAGAAGGGAATAAAGAAGAAAGGAAAGAAGGGAGAGAGAGAAGAATGAAGGGGAAGGAAGGAAGAGAGAGATGGAGAGGAATGAAGGAAGGAAGAAAGGAAAGAAGGAAAGAAGAGAGAGATGGAGAGAAAGGAAGGAAGAGGGAAAGGAAATAAGGAGAGCAGGTAATGGGGTTCCCAACCAGTGGGTCAAAGTTCCCTGGGGAGCCACAATAAGGAATCTATTAGCCCATAGTATTTGTATTGTCTTAATTTAGCATCAAATCCAAATTTTTAAATAGCTGAATGTGGAGCCAGTTCCAAGGTTGAAACTTTCATTGCTTTAGCCAAACTTCCCAATTCTGAGAATTGCAAAATGCCTCTAGACAGTTCATTAAATGATTCAGTCTCTGTGGTCCCTTACAGCTCTAAAATCCGAGGTCCTGTGATCCCAAGTACAGTACAAAGCTTATTGGATTTGGAGTTAGTGGCCCTGGGTTCAAATAATGACTCTACTAAGTTACTGCCTTAGTTTACTTGGACAAGTCACTTGGATTTTCCAGATCTGAGCTTCAAATGATGGGGCTGGGCCAGGTGACCACTAAGTGTGCTTTGATCTCTAAATCCATGACTCTTCAGTCAAATGAATCAATGATCTGGTACATACAAATATAACAAGGAATTGGCCAAGGAAGACTCTTGTGGAAGTTGGAATGCTACACCAATACTCCCACTTTTCAAGTGGCATCTAGCGCTTTAAGTTTTGCTAAGTGCTTTACAAATATTATCTCATTTTCATGACAACCTTGAGATGTAGGTGATATTGTATCTCCCATTTACAGATGGGGAAATCAAGGAAGGCAGAGGTAAAGTGACTTGCCCAATGACCTAGAGTCCAGGGTTCCAATCTGGTCTCAGACACTTACCAGCTGTGTGACCCTGGGCAAGACACTTAACCCTGTTTGCCTCAGTTTCCTCATCTGTAAAATGAGCTGGAGAAGGAAATGGAAAACTTCACATCTCTGCCAAGAAACCCCAAATGGGGTCATGGACAGTAAAACACACCCAAAAAGATACCAAACTGAACAACAAAAATATATCACGTAACGTGTTAGGTGCTGGGTATACAAATACAGAAAATCCCTGCCCTCTAGGAGCTCTCATTCTATTAGAGAGAAGTAGAACAGAGAAAGTAGTTTTTTGCTAGGTAGTCACCAGCATCGTGAGAGGAAGAGAGGTTAAGAGATTGTTATGCTCTTTCCAAAAACAATGGTGATGATACTGATTTGTTATTGTTCCTAAGATTGAGGTGAAATGAAAGGTGGTTTTGTGACATTAAAAATGAGGCAAATATGAAGAATTTGGAAAAACATGATAGCACTTAATAATAAAGAGCACTTACGTAGAGCTTTAGGATTGCAAAAAACTTTACAAATATTAACTTCTTAGATTCTGCATAATCATCCCAGGAGGTAGAAGTTATTATCATCTTGAGGAAACTCTGGTGGATGGTGGTTAAGTGACTTGGTCAGAATCACACATCTAGGAAGGATCTGAGGCTGGATTTGAGCTCAGGTCTTCCTGACTCCAGGCCCACCTCTCTGTCCTCTGCATCTCCTACCTGATACAATATGAACTGATAGATAGAGAGAAGTAAGCAGAACCAGGTGATGATATGTATGATGACCACAATGTAGACAAAAAGAGCAATGGTTTGAGTTTGACTGTGGCACCATTATAACCACCAAGTTTGGGTCTGGAGATGAGAAAATGCATCTCCTATTCCTCATAGAAGTATAGGGCTATCGGTGTGGAACATTATATGTACTTTCAGATAAAATCGATATGTTAATAAGCTTGCTGAGCCATTTTTCTCTCTCTTCTTTTTTAATCTTTGCCAGAATGGACATCTCTCACTTAATGTTCAGAAATTATTATGATCAAGCTTAACTCCAAACAAGAAACATGGGAATGGATCTCTCCTCCTTTCTCTATGGAAGTGAGGGACTAGGGGTATTCAGCCCTGCACGTATAATGGTGGGCTGGGTACATGCATTGCTTAGTCATGCAGACCTTTTCTTTTCTCTTCTTAAAATTCTTTGTCATAAGGGACATGAGAAGAAAGGGCAAAGGTGTTTAGAAAAACAAAAGAAAAAAATTTTAAAGGAAATGGCTTTCTTGGAAGATGAAGAGAGAAACAACATATTCAGAAATGAATGTGATGTTAAAAACAAAAGGCATCAGTTTTCTTTTAAAAGAAGAGAACATTAATCAATCCTTGTATTGTTAAATACTTGTTCCACCCAAAATACTTGAGCCTCAGATACCAAAAGCATTTTCACATTAACACTCCTTCACCTTCAACAGTCCCCATGTTATCTGGGTCAGTGTCCCTGGCTGATGTAACCATATATTAGAGGCACATGGACTCTTGGCTCAGGCTGGATTTCTAAACATCCCCATGATCCCGGTTTGCAAAAACAGCCAAAAAAGCCAGGAAGCTTCAGCAAACAATTCCCCAGCCTAAGTCTTAAAAACAAACGTTCTTCCTTCTGTCAACATTGCTGTTTTACACAGGCTTAGGAAGTGATCCCGTCTGTTATAGAACAGAGATGAGGTAACAGGAAGCAGTCTCGGATTCCACAGTAATTATTGTTGCTTATGCTTGGTGCACCATATAAGGTCTCAAGCAGATGGCATGCAATGTTTGATTAAGGGATCAGCCTGTAAGCCTAGCAAGGAGAACCTTTTCCCTCATAAATATGGAGATAATGTCTAGAAGAAAGAAGGGTATAAGATGTACTTCACATTGATACAGTACTCAGTTGCACTGAATGTTTAATGAATCCATCTCAACAACAATGGATGGTCCTCCACCCACATCTTCTCATCCCATGCTAAAACATGTCCATTTGCTTTCATAAATCCTCCACAGAAGATCATCCAAGTGTATGAGAAGCCTTGTTTAGTACTTTTAACATTCTGTGGTTACCAGGAAGGAACATGGGTTAGCCTCCTGGTACCCTTTACAATTGCTACAGACCCAGCTCCCTTACTTTTCTGATCAAATATGAATGAAGGAATGAAGGAATGAAGGAATGAAGGAATGAAAAAAACATTTATTAAGTACTTCATGCCCAGAATCATGCTAAATCCTGGATATATGATTGATAGATAGATAGAATAGGATAGATGAAATAGATATATAGTCAGACAGACAGATGATAGAGAAAAAAATAGAGGACATAGATTCATGGAGATAAATTATAGATGATACAGATAGATGATTCAGATAGACACATACATATATTCAGCATTTATTAAGTACTTACAATGTGCCAATTACTATGCTAAGAGCTAGGCTATGAATGCAAAAGCTAAGCCAGTCTCTGCTCTCAAGGGGCTCATATTCTAATAGTGTCAACACACATAGTGTCAACAGGGGCACGTGACTGACCTACCCTTTTCAGGAACAATGCAGCGCTGGTTCGATTAGAGTTCCAGAACTAGGGTAGAGGATGGAAGAGAGGGAAAGTATTCAAACAGAGGCAAGATTTTGGCAATGTTATCAGGAAGATGAGTAGGGAATAAAACGAAATGTCACTGAAGTCTGCCTGAAGTGGTGGGCCAGGTGAAACAATCACCAATCAAGACAATGGGGAGCCAGAAGGTACAGAGAGTTAAATCACAACTCCAGAGCATGATTTCTAAAGCAGAAGTCTGTCAAGATACTCTGGAAAATGTGCAGTTAAAATACTTCTTGACTCAATGTCATCATTGAAAATATCCAGCTGCCCCTTTCCACCCACCACATGTCTCTTCATTGTCCTCTGGATCACATGCCATTTTCATTCTTTCAAAACTGTGCTATTTCAGGTTGTGTGGCTATTTGTGGAATCTGACACATTTTGATAAAATTAGTATATACTGCTGAATTTATTATGTTTTTAAAAAAAGAAAAGAAAGATATACATAATCAAAATTTATAATTTTATCTAGAATCCTCTTTTTCTGTTTGACTACGCAGATGGAAATGTCCATTTTCTTTGGCTTTATTAAGTAAAAGATTTAAAAATTTTTGAGAAATATAATATTGCCTACATGGTGACTTTAAAAAACCCTCTCATTCAATTAGTGTCAATATTAGACAGAATGGAATTCATGAAGCTGGAATGGAACTTAGCAGTCACCTAGTCTGAGGGCTCTATGTTGAAAGCTTGTCCTAATGGGTGGGTCTAGAAATAGTCACAGGACACAAAAATGTGCAAGCAGATTAGCAAAGATCTAAAATTTCTTACTCTTTGCATATATATTGCTCATACACTACTGCCACGGGCTTGTCTTTTAATCTTCATTTAGTCTTTCTGTCCTGATAGTGATGATGAGTCTATTCTTTGGTCATTGTGGGTTCTTTTTCATGTAGAAATTGTCATAGTCTGTTCTTTGGAGGAAGAAGAAATTGATAATGTCTTAGAAACTATTGTGTTAATTCTAGACCTAAAACATTACATATGGTATCCCCATAGTAGAATGCAAGCTTCCTGAGGGCAGGGACTACTTATCAATTTGTCTGTGAGCAAGATGCCTATCATATAGTAAGTAATTAATAAGTGACTTATCTTTGTTTGTATCCCTGGCACCTGGCATAATACCTCACACATAATAAATGTTTGTTAAATTAAATCTGGGTTGGATTAAGTTGGATTGGATGGGAATGAACTGGATCAGACTTGACTGGATTGAAGAGGATGTGTTTTGAGATATCAGTTATCAGATACCAGCCTACAGACTCAGTCTCATCATAAGACACTTACACTAATTAATTCCACTACCAGTAGACTGAAACATACTTTCCCAATATGGAGGAACAAACAACTCGAGTGGGAAAACTAGAGGCAGATAAAGAGGATGGATCAGTAAACTCTTCTAGGGAATATCGGTCTGACAAGCCCACCTGGAACTGGGGAGAACAGTTTGATGTGGTAAAAAGGCCATTTAGAGTCAGCTAGTCAGTCCCTTGGTCAATAAACATTTATTAAGCACCTGCTACATGCCAGACAGTATGCTAAATGCTGGAGATATGATAAAAATAATAAGAATAATGTCCTTGAGGAGCTTCCAATCTAATGATGGAGGCAGCAGGCACATAACTGCTCTTGGTAAGCTATGGATAGGATACAACGGAAGTCAAGGGAACTCGTTTTGAATGCTTATCCTGCTATTTGTACTGGTACAACATTGAGGAAATTATTTATCCTGGTCCTCATTTTTCTTGTTTATAAAATGAAAGATTTAGCTTAGATCCAGTGTTCTTAATGTGGGCTCCATGAACTTGCTTTTTAAAAATATACATGTTTTCACAAATATAATTCAATAAATTGGTTTCCTTTGTCATTCTATGAATTTCATTTTATGCATTTAAAACATTTCTCTAAGAAGGAGTCCATGGGCTTGCCAAAGTGCTGTCCATGTCACAAAAAAGCTTAAGAATCTCTGGTTGAGATGGTCTCTACAGATTGATGAGTCTCTGGCCCAATGAACGCTAGCAGCCCCAGATGAGACAAAGAAGTCTGAAGAGTTAGGCACTTGGAGAACACAGACTATACTATGAATGATCCTGATAGTATGATATTAATAAGGTTTCAGACATGGGAAAAGACTCCCAGTCACCTAAAACTGGAGACTCTTGGACCAGTAATCAAACTAAGAACCCCCTCCCCCATTCTGGTTCTCCCCATCTAGCTACTCTATCAGCTTGAGTTCTGCCTAGTCACAAATTCTCTCTGTATAATTCAAACGGCTGGAGGTAGAGAACAATACTGAGAGGTCCCTCAATCCACCAGCCCCCCTCCCAACCTAGGCATGCTAAAGAAGGGACATCTACTGGGCATACTGCCCTCTCCTCCTTTATCCTACTATCAATTTAAGGATAGTACTGCATACCAGAACGGTCACCAACCCTGGAAGGGCTCCCTATATCTATTTAAGGACAGGGAACTGACAAACCCATTCTACTTATAATTTGAACAATCCATGTAGACTAAAGAGCATTAACTTGGGCAGCTAGGTGGCAGAGTGCGTAGAATGCTGGACCTGGAGTCAGGAAGACTCATCTTCCTCAGTTCCAGTCTGGTCTCAAACACGTCCTAGCTGTGTGACCCTGACCAAGTCATTTAACCCTGTTTGCCTCAGTTTCCTCATCTGTCAAATGAGGTAGAAAAGGAAATGGTAAGTCACTCTAGTATCTTTGTCAAGAAAACCTCAAATGGAGTTATGAAGAGTTAGTTGTTCATGACTAAAAGGAACAACAGCAACAATAGAGCATGAACAGTATCCCAGTATCCCAGAGTTGGAAGGGACCTTAGATACAATCTAATTCAATCAGTATCTAAACAAAAATGTGTTCCTTAATGTGCTGACCTACTGAACAACCTGTTATACTTGAAATAAGAAAGATCTGGGTTCAAATCCTACCTCAGATATTGACTAGCTGTATAACTCTGGGGGCAAGGTATGTCACGTGCCTGTGACTCAGTTTCTTCACCTGTAAAATTAGGTGGCTATATCTGATCACCTCTGGGGTCTCTTCCTATGCCTAACAATGGACGATTTAACCTTAACTTCAAAAGTTCTTATGGGGTTGGGAGGAACCCAGTACTTACACATTATTGTACTTATACATTTTTTTCTTTCATTAAGCCCCAAATCAGTCTCCCTATAACCTCAACCCATTGCTCCTGGTTCTGCTGCTTAAAAACAAGCTCTGAAAGTGAGAACCATTCTAAAATTCCTAATGTGCTTGCCTTTTCTGTGCTACATCTTTATATCATCTTGATGTGATCCAAGGACAGGCAGGAAGACTTCCTATGAAGGTCAGTCAGTCAACAAGTGTTTATTAAGCACCTACTATGTGGTGGTTCATTGTTAAGTCTGGGAATATAACAAAAGACAAAAGAGAGTCCCTGCACTGAAGGAACTCACAGTTTAATGAGGGAGACCACAAGCAAACTATGTACAAACAAGTTACATACAGGAGAAAGTGGAAATAATCAACAGAAGGAAGGCATTAGCATTAAGGGGGATCATGAAGGTATCTGTGGGCACTGAGGATGACAGGAAACAAGAGAGATGTGTCTCCTCATTCCTGGGAAATACAATAGATATTGGGTCAGGAGTCATTCACTTATATACCTTCATTCATTCAACAGGCATTTTTTGAGCACCTACTATGCATTGTATTAAGCCTTGGGGATACAAAGCCAAAACTACAGATAGTTCCTGGCCTCAAGAAGTTTACATCCTATTGCACAAAGGGGAAGCAATAGTAATAAAATACATTTGTAAGAATGTGAGACAAAAACTTTCCAAATTTGCCTAGTTCAGACCTTAAGGGCAGAAATTCACCCAACAGTTGTCAATTCCCTTACCTCTCAAATGTAGATTGCCTCCATAGCAGGGACCACTCACCTGTTTTTGTGTCTTAGACCCCCTTGGGTGTACCCCTTAGGTGGACACCCCTTAGGTGTCTAGTGACACCTAAGAACCGCTTCCCAGAATAATATTTTTAAATGCATTAAAAAAAAAAACCATAGGACAAAAAATGAACTCAGTTATATTGACATAGTTATTAAAAACCAAGTTTATGAACTCCAGGTTAAGAACCCCCTGATTCATACTTTTGTCCCTACCTACACATTTATATAAACAAGTGGGAAAAATTCAAAAATAAAAATTCAGAGAAATCTGGACACTAGGGAGAATGATCAGGGAATGCACAAAGTCGCCTTCAGTGACTCCAGCCATGGGAGTCTGCTTGGGCACCTGGAGAATGCAAACTCTGGCTGCTTCCCATCAACTAAGTGTGTCTCAGGACTTCAGTGCCTTTGAGATGACAAAGAACCCTTTTATTGGTTAATGAAGAAGAAACGCTGTTGGCTCATCAGACCTTTAAAAAGGGAGTGACTCTATACCTTTCACTCCCTTCCTTTGTCTCTCTCATAGGGCAAGTAGTTCTCTCCTGTGAGACCACGGAGGATACAGGGAACTCTTTTTCCCAATCTCATCCACATGGTAGCCACTCCCTAGGGACTCCCAGAGTGGGAAGTCTCACTTAGACAAGTTTGCACCTAGGTCTGTGGCTGTCTTTGATGATTTGTGTTTCCTTTTCTGAATAGATGAGCAGATATCATTCTTGAGTTGTATATGTCCAGACTTGGAGATAACCTTATGAATGTACAAATGTACACCTGGGTATGTTAGGTGTAACTAGTTGGTGACAAGGTAGTTTTTTTTTCTTAGAGAAAATAACCACCTCAAGGAAGGTGGGCCAGAGTCCTGACCTAGCTTGGCAGAAGACATACAGTAGCAGTTGTACAGTGCAGAGCAGGGGTGAAATGCATAATGCCTATTCAGTAGTCCCATAAATTATTTAGTGTTTCATTGTTAATGATTCAACTTCCTGGAAGATTGTAATAGTAGCTATAAGTAAGTCTCATGTCCTTTAACATTTCTTTTGTGTATAGGTACTTGATCCCCAAATTGGTTCTTATGTATGTTTAAGTATCTTCCCCACTTTGAAGAGATTTTAGACATGAGTGGGGGGCCATCCCCAGTCATCCAGATGTATATCTGGTCCCTGGACCCAGATGGCTCCAGAAGAGAAAGTGAGGCTGGTGTCTTTGTGAAGCCCTGCCTCACTTAAATCCAATTCACTTGCGTGTCATGGCACCACTTTGGCACATGTCATGGTCCTCTTTGAGAACAAGGGCAAACAACAACAGACATGAGCCAAAACCCTAAGACCTGAGAACATTTTCTCTGAGGAGTCTGGCTGGAACCTCAACAAAGAGTGATCAAATGGGGCCTAACTCTTCTAATTAAATGCCAAAGTTCCCTAGAGCTGAACCTCATTCAGATCATATACATGGATTCAGGGAAGTTAGGTCACTTACTGGAAAAGGTTCAGTGCCCCAGCCCCTTGGTCCCAACAGCAATGTTTAATATTGGTTGGAAATAGAAATTTAGGATGCGCATTACTTAGTTGCCATGGTTTAGGGTGAGGTGTCTGACTAGGAACACACAGACCCAAAGAAGGAAAAATGTCAGGGAAAGGGGATCAAACCTGAGTGCAGTAGCTTGCTTCTATTGCTTTGTTCTTTGTTCTATAAAGCTCAGTACTTGGATTTGGGAATCTCCCATTCAAAAGATGGGAAGAGTCTTGGCCAAAACTTTCAGGAAGCAAAACTGAGGAGGCTCTGGTCATTCTTATAGTAAAGATGTCTGCTTTTCTAAAAGAGCTGGCCAAAACAGCATAGTGTTCTGTCTAAGGATTTCAGGGAACAGTGCCTGGCAGTGTCTAGCAGAGCAGAGTCCAGCAGAGAAGCATCTGGCAGTGTCCACTGAAGAAAATGGCACCATCAGAGAGAGTACCTGGAGTGGTCTGCCATTTCCTTCTCCAGTTCATTTTACAGATGAGGAAACAGGAGCAAACAGGGTTAAGTGACTTGCCCAGGGTCACATAGCTAGTAAGTGTCTGAGGTTAGATTTGAACTCAGGAAGATGAGTCCTGCCCAGAGTCACAGAGCTAATAAATTTCTGAGGTAGGATTTAAATTCAGGTCTTCCTGCCTTCAAATCTAGCACAATATGGGCTATGCCAGGCTGCATCTCAATAGTATCCTCTGTCCTCAGGGTCCTTTTCTTCTGATCAGAGGGTAGAGATTCAAGAGCTCCTCTTCGAATCTCCATTTATGGAGGAGATCTAGGTCAGCCATCTCTTCATTTCCCACTTGACCGTATTCCCTTGGACTTCTCTATCCACCCCCACATTGTGTACCCTTCATCCTGTTTTTCAGTCCCCTTTTATGTTTATTCTTCCCTCATTAGACTGTCAGCTCCTTGAGGTCAAGGATTCATTTCTTTCATTTCTTTGAATCCTCAGCACTTAGCACAATGTCCACTACATCATAGGCACTTCAAAAATATTAATTGACTGACTGTTAACGTCAGTCAACAGTCATTTATCATCTCTGAGCTTCATTTTCTTCATCTATAAAATGAAGAGTCAAGACTAACTAATCTCTAAGGTTCCCTTTATTCTGAGAGCCCCTAATTCTCCTGACAAAATCAGCAGCTGGGTTGTTGACACTGTTGAAGAGAAGAAAGCTCATCTTTAGAAAGCCGGTAACGATTTGTTTTGTTTGTTTGAAGGGGAAGCCTGCACACAGAACCTATTGGACCAATTCTTTTTGTAAGAGCCTATAAACAGTTCTTAGTTATTCAGCTGTCAATCAACCAGTCAACCAACAAACATCCATTATTATTTATTATTGTGTTTTAGGCTCTGGAGATAAAAACTAAAAGTCTCAAGATTACTAGGAAAGGAGCATTTTTCTTACCTAGAAAATACTCTCAGGTCCCCAACAGTTTCCTGAAAGTCCATTGAAGGCACTTTCTGCTACATAACACCTAGAAAAGTGAGTTTTCCTAAAATGCCAAAGTAATTCTTAAATTCTATAACAACAAAAGTTTCCAAAGACTGTGAAAAGGCTGTTTTCCAAATCTGCAGCATGACAAAGATAAAAGTGCTAGATTTGTATTCAGAGCACCTAAGTTAAAATCCCAAATCTGTCACTCATTAGCTGTGTGAGCATGGACAAGTTATTTCACATCTTTGGGAATTAGTTTATTCAATTGGTATTTTGAGAGTACCAGACTGGGTGTCCAGCACTCAATCTTTTATCTCTTCCCCATCCATTAACACAGGCCATCCATCTTGCCTGGAAATAGTCTCATCATTATCAACATTTCAGAATTCTTGTCTTCCTTTAGGGCTTGGTTCAGCAAGATAGAACCTCAGTGTGCATCTCTGTGCCCCAAATGCCTCGCACGGTGCCTTCCACAGAGCAGACAACTTAATAAATAGCTTGTTAAGGTTAATTGGATTGATTGGGTTGGGTTGACTTGGGTTGGAAGGAAACAAAATTCCAACACCTTCCATGTTACATTCCATAGCAAAAATAAATTTTATTTAAAAGAGACAGAAGATTGGCCCAAAGACCTGTTTGCTGGATAATGAACCAAGATCTTCCAGGGCTAAGCTTTAGCAGCTTATGTTTATGGTGAGGACAAGAGGAATGTTTGATGAGACATGAAGTAAGAGGGAGAGAAATAACTATGAGCTGAGATTAGTCTTACCATGTGTGTTAGCATGGAAAAGGCCTCCACAGACTCAGTCAGAGTTGATATGTTACAGATGGGTAAGATGCTACAGATTATTTAGTCCAAGACTCTCACTTTACAGTGAAGGAAACTGAGGCAAAGTCACATACAGTTGGCTGTTGGCAAAACCAAGACTAGGACCCAGGTATCTTGTAATTCCCAATGTAATGTGCATTCCTCTATGTCGTGATATATCTAGTCCTCGCAATGTGGCCATTAATGACTTCTTCATTTCATCACTTCATTTTCTCATTCTGTCACTCATCAGCTGTGTGAGCATGGACAAGTCATTTCACATCTTTGGAAACTAGTTTATTCAATTGGTATTTTGAGGGTACTAGACTGGGTGTCCAGCTCTCAATCTTTTATCTCTTCCCCATGCATTAACACAGGCCATCCATCTTACCTGGAAATAGTCTCATCGTTATCAACATTTCAGAATTCTTGTCTTCCTTCAGGGCTTGGTTCAGCAAGATAGAACCTCAGTGTGCATCTCTGTGCCCCAAACGCCTCACACAGTGCCTTACAGAGAGCAGACAACTTAATAAATAGCTTTATTTAAGATGGTAAATATTTGTGTACATTCTTTCCCTATCATCCTGGAAAGATCATAATTTAGAACTGGGAGGATTTAGAATTTAAAGGTCATACAGTTCACTTCCTTTATTTGGCTAATGTGAAAAATGGAGATCTATTGACTTGTTCAAGGTCACATAGATATTAAGTAGCAGAACTGGGATTTAAGATTTTGTTATTACTGATTTCCTCCTTGACAAGGAAAAAAACTCTTGGTATCATGAAAGGATTGGGTTGCTTTACATGTCTACTAGGCTATAGGTCTTTGTATTTATTGAGGTGATGAGATGTAGATAAGAGAAGTGAATGATGCTGTTGGCAGAGTAAACATCCCTGCCCAAGCAGACTTTATACAGATTTGCAAGAGGAAAAGCATAGTAAAGAATATTTTGAATGCTATTGTTCTTGGTCCACAAGGTGTGACTCTGTTTGGGGATGAGGGGTGGGAGGAACCTTTGGTTTCCTATATGGAGGCAGTAGGGTAACATAGCTACCATAGTCAAGGTACTGGCCTTGAAATCAGAGAGAGTTGTGTTCAAATCCTGACGCAGACATTAGTTATGTGATCCTATAGGTGAGTCACTCAACCGCTCTCACCTCAGTTTTCTCACCTGTAAAATGGTGATAATAATGACACTTGGGGAGTTGTTGGGAGGACTAAGTGGTGTGTGTGTGTGTGTGTGTGTGTGTGTGTGTGTGTGTGTGTGTAGACAGAGATATCTATCTCTGTCTACATATATCCATATCTCTATATCTATCTATATCTACACATATCATCTATCCATCCATCTTTCTATCTCTCTATCTATCCATAAATCCATATCTCTATATCTCTATCTACATATATCCATATCTCTATATCTATCTATATATCTATCTGTCTATCTATCTATCTATCTATCTATCTATCTATCTATCTATCTATCTATCTATCGTGTGTTGTGTGTTTATCCCTGCAAATCTTAAAGGGTTATATACATGTTAACTTATTATCACTGCTGTTGCCCATGTTACACAGCTATAAGACATGTCATTGCTTTCCCATCTAGAAATGATTTTGACTATGGAAACATTGCTATTAGTACCCCTTCCCCCCAAAAAAATCTCCTTTGGAAAATCTTGCTTTACATTATTAAGCTAAAGAGTCACCACCTCAAAAAAACCAGCCGTTAGGGGCAAAATGCAAAGGAAAACCCACTCTGCATCCCAGACAGCTCTCAACTTCATCCCTATTCTCATTGTACCCTTCTGCTTCTCGCCTCTTCTCCTTGACCACTCCTACTGTTAATTTCTCAGCCAGAATCCTGGCATACCTGATGTTCCTTGGTCCATAGCTTCTCAAAGACGATCTTTGATTTCTTTTTGTTCTTCCAAAGTACATACACAAATATTTACCATCACAGCAACTATTTCCAAATTAATCCTTTTTTGCCCTTCGATGTGAAGTTACCTGGGAGGGCAAATGTGGATAGAACCACCGTGATCAAAAGTGGATATTTGCCCATTTTGTAGTTAATGATACCTTGGACCTGAAGTCCAAAAAGCCTGAGTTCAAACCTGCTTAAGGCATTTACAAGCTGTGTGACCCTGGGAAAGTTACTTAACCACTATCTGCCTGTTTTCATTTCCTCAGTGCCAAGCACTGCTTGGCTTTGTAAATGCTTGTAGATTGTGGATTGATTAATTGATATGGCATTAGCAGTAGACAAGGGACCATCTTGCCTTTGTTTTAAGACAAATAAGGGGTGTCATTGCAGAAATTTAATTGACTTCACAGGAAAATTATATAAGCAATCACAAACCTGAAAAAGCCTCCTCACATAGACATATTACTGAATGAGAACTTGTCATCACCACTCTAAGCTGGTGACTGTGCCAATAGATACAGAGAATGGTTTTCTGAGGTTTTCCCTGAATTTGTCATTCATTGTTCATCATCTGAGTTTCCTGGCATTCTCTTTGTGCTGTTAAAGTATCAGGAAATAATATCAGAAAAGCCCAACCCAGACTCTAACTCTAGTGCTCCTCACCACAATGCAAATGAATTCCATGGGAAGACCAGCATCTTTCCTGCTGAACAAATAGGGTCAGAATGCATCCAGAAGAATATGGAAGTCCACAACAATTGAGTGATTTTGAGGTAAGAGGATTTTGCCTCACTGCTTTAAAACAACATTGCTGTACTTTGTTTTCAAATAATTTCACTTCCAAACATATCTTTCACCACTTCTCTATCCAGTAAGTTTAAAAGAAAAAGGAAATTAAAACAATCAATTGATGGGCACCTCCCCCCACTCAGTTTCCAGTTCTTATCTACTTCCCAAAGTGCTGTTGTCAATATTTTTGTGCACATGAATTCTTTCTCTCTGTCTTCTCCAGTGTGTCCCCATTTTACAGAAAAGGAACTGAAACAAATAAACATTAAGTGACTTGCCCAGGGTCACACAGCTAGCAATTGTCTGAGGCTAGATTTCAATTCAGATCTTCTCAACTCCACGTTAGTGTTGTATCCTCTGGGCCACCTAGATGCCCCTACTACTTTTACTGAATTTAAATCACCACATCTGAATGAACTATATCTTAGGATACTAAAAGGACTTGCATATGTTTGCTGATTTACTATTTGTAATTTTGCAAAAATTGTAAAGAGCTAGAGAGATGTCACAGGACTAAAGATAGGCAAATGCACAATTTTGAAGAGTAGAAGATGGATTCTTCCAACTACAGCTGGGTGATCTTGATTTTGATTCCTGGCAACCTTCTAGAACACATTCTTTGAAAAGCCATTCAGAATAACTCATCAAAAGCCGTGTTGATAGTCATTTTGTTGTTGCTCGGTCATTTTAGTCGTGTCCAACTCTTTGTGACCCCATTTGGAGTTTTCTTGGCAAAGATTCTGGAGTGATTTGTCATTTCTTTCTCCAGGTCATTTGACAGCTGAAGATACTGAGTCAAACAGAGTGAAGTAACGTGCTGAAGGTCACATGACCGCTGAGTGTTGGACTCTAGCCCTGGAGCTCTATCCACTGCCCCATCTAGCTACCCCGGATAATTATTAGCTACCAAGAATTCATTAAGAACAACTGAGGCCAAACTAACCTTTCCCTTCTGACAGGGTTACTAGATGAAAGTACCCAAGGAATTCTATAGGCATACCTGGATATTAGACAAGTATTTGATAACCATAGTAATGATAAAATAATAAGTTATACTTATATGACTCTTTAAAATTTGCAGAACCTCTCATAATAGTCTTGTGGAAAACATGGAACAATTCAGACTGAATTAGATAGCACAGGTGAGTTGCTTCAGAATTAGTTGAATGACTTCATCCAAAGTACTGTGGTTAATGGATCTCTGTCATCCCGGGAAAAATCTGTGGTAGAATATCATAGGGTTCACGTCCTTGGACTCATTTTGTTGAACATTTTTATCAGTGACTCGGGTGAAAGCATAGATGATATAGTTTAATCTCATTTGGAGATGACATAAAGTAGGGAGGAAAAACCAATATGTCAGATGACAGGATGAAGATTCCAGAGTATTCCAATAAACTAAAACTCTAGGACAAATTTAATATGATGAAATTTATAAGAACCAATGTAAATTCCAACACAAATTCCAAAAATAAATCACGTTTAAGTATAAAATGGGGAAAATGTGGGATGTACTAGACAAAAGTTCACGTGGTTAAAAAAAACAGTATGGTGAAAGATTTTGAGGTCATGCCATATGAGGATCAGTAGAAAGAATAGAATATGTTTAGACTTGAAAAGAGATATGTAGGGGAGCTCAGGGACTGATAGCTGTGTTCAAGTATTTGAGGACTATAATATGGAGAGGGATTAAAATTCTGCTTATCCCCAGAGGGAAGAATGAGGAACAATGGGGGCAAACTGAAGAGGCAAATTTAGACTTGATGTAAAGAAAAACTTCTTTAAAATCATCACTATACAGCAGTTGAATGGGCTGCCTCAGGAGATTTACCTTCACTGGAAATCTTCCCAAAAAAGGTTAAGTGACAACCTGTCACATATTTTGTAGAGTAGACTCTTATTCCACTGTGGTTTTAGCTAGATGGCCTCCAGGGTCCCTTCCAGCTGGAAGATTCTGATTCAGAGATTCTGCAAACCTCAGAATTTGAGTACCCAGCAAGCTCATCACGAGTCAACCATATGACATATTAGCCAATATAAAAGCTAATGAGATTTTAGCTTGTATTAATTAAGGCAGAGTCTACAATGGGTAAAGTGATGATCTCGATACAATATAATATAAATCCCCTGAGGGAAAATACTGATTCATTACTGCCTTGGTATTCTCAGTATTTTATACACAGTAGACATTTAACAAACTGTTGTTAAACTGAATTTGCCTCTGCTCTAATCAGGACACATATGAAATGTTGGGTTCAACTCTAGACATCCCATTTTAAGAAGGATATTGACAAACTGGCACAAGTCCAAAGGAGGCCATTAGTAGCGTGAGGAGGCTCAGAACTTCCAGGCATAGGTGAAGAAAATGGGTACTTTTAGCTTGAAGAGAAGATTTAGTGGTTGAAGACAGTGGGACGGTAGGGTGGGACAAAAGAAATATTTGAAGGGCTGTCATTTGGCAGAGAGCTTAAACCTGTTCTACTTTTCCCTAAAGGGAAGAAGTAGGAGCAATGGGTAAAAGTTGCAGGCTGTACGATTTAGAATTTCTCTAAGAAAAAGCTTCTTAGTCCTCTGAGGAGAATATGCTGCCTTGGGAAGTCATCACAAGATGGCTTTGAGCAGATGTTAGAGGACCACTTGTTGGGAAGGGGACTCCCATTCAGGTACTATGGACTAAGATACTTCCTAAGGTTTGTTCCAGCACTGTTATTCTGAGTGCCCATCTCTAATCCCTGTTTAGTATTCCTCAACCCTCCTGGACAAGGGCCCTCCCTGAATTGTCTCCTCATTCTCATGAATCCCACCCCAGAGCCTTGATCCCAATGGTTGGGCACCTGCTACGCTCTTCTCTATCTCCTACATAATAACGGTGTGTCCTCAAAACATTCTATTCTGGCTTCTCTCCAACACCTGTTCTGTCTCTAGTTATCTGTTTCATTGTGTTTCCGTATATCTCTGTTCTGGCCCAATGTACCATCAACAAATCCCTGGTTATAACAGCAACTGAAAATAGTTTATTTTTATATTGTTTATTTTCTATTTTAAAACATTTAAAACAATGTTTTACATTGTTGGTATCACCTAATTTGTGTTTACATAATTATTAGCAATATTTCACCTTCCCATAAATTATAGCTCCAACCACACTGAGAAAAAATATTTCCTATAATTACCTATCAAGGGAATTAGCACAGTTTAAGTGAATGGGTGGAATTAGTGAAAATAAGACCTTCTTTATGTGATTTTAAAGCTTCCTGTCTTGAAGACATTTAATGTATATAATCAAGGAATCTCACCTCCTCAGTTCTGTCAGTCAGTCAGTAATACTAAGTGTTGGGAATATGAAGAAAGGCAATGGAGAGACCCTGCCCTCGAGGAGTTCACAGTCTAATATATGCAAACAGCCATGTACAAAAAAGGTATCACAAGGATAAACTGGGGAAAATCAATAGAGAGAAGGCACTACCATTGGCTCCCTGTAAAAAAAATGGAGTTTTATTTGGAACTTTAAGAAAGAGAGAAGGCATGAGGTAGATGAGGAGGAAGAATATTCTAGACATGGGGGATGGATAGTGAGTCTGAATATGGCCTATCTCTTGTGAGAACTGTCAAGGAGCTCTGGAGTTCGTTCCCCTCATGTGCTTTGTGTGTTGGGAGCCAGTTCCCCAACCCCTTGGGCTCAGCAGGATTGTATGTTACAGACATGATCCATACAATCAGCTCGAAAGGAAAGATTTGTTGTGTGCATGGTCCTCTGTCCTAGACAATGAAGGGGTTGCAACATTCTTATGAATTTGCCCTGGCCCTGACAAACTCAAGGAACAGCAGCTAAAGCAGCTACATTTAAATATCCAATAAATAGGATAGCTACATGATGAAATATCTCCTTGGGACAATCAACAATAGGGAATAGGGGATGAAAGAAAAAAAACAATGACAACAACTGACAATGAGCAAGTTTAGCTGAACTTGACCAAGCCAAATAGAATATGGCCAAGTCCAATGGCCACAGGTGCTCTAAAGTTATAGCTTTACTTACACACTGAGTACAAAGAGGCCGCCCCTTTGAGGTAGCCATACTCAGAGAGCATGGGTTTGTTTGTCATGAACCTCTTTGGCAGTCAGCCTGGTGTAACATATGTACCCCTTCTCAGAATCATGTTCTTAAAATGTACAAAATGAAATACATGAGATTGCAAAGAAAATAAAATCATTGAAATTCAGTCATCAATTTTAAAAAAATTCAAGAACCCCAAGTTAAGAAATATTGTCTTAGAGTATAATAAATGACAGTATCTAGTAGAATGAAGGGTAACTAGGTGGTGAAGTAGATATAATGTTGAGCTGGAATCCAGAAGACCTGAGTTCAAATCCAGCCTCAGACACTTCCTAGCTGTGTGACCCTTGGCAAGTCACTTAACTTTGTTTGCTTCAGTTTCCTCACCTATAAAATGAAACTGGAGAGGAAAATGAAAAATCATTCGAGGATTTTTGCCAAGAAAATCCCAAATGGACTCATGAACAGTCAGACACAAGTGAAATGAATGAACAACAAAAAGGAGAATGCAGACTCCTTCAATCCAGCAAATGCTAATAAGGTGCCTACTATGTGTAAAAGGCACTGGGGTACTAAGGCAAATATGAAATAGTTTCTACCTCCAAGGAATTTATATAGCATTCTATGTGGGGTCGGAAGGGAAGTGTAACAGCAAGC
>CM053585.1:327558125-327590694 GCA_028646515.1 Pseudochirops corinnae | reverse complement strand
AGGGAACAGAGTATACTTTCAAATATCCAAGGGTCCTCAGAGTCATGTAGCCACTTCAGCAAAGGGCCTAGGGGCAGGGAAGATCTTCAGATTCCCATAACAGGAAGATGGGGGAGGAATACAATGTGCACAAAGATAAGTAAATGCAAAGCAATTGCAACCTGACATATTACCCTGCACACATTAGGTGCTTAATAAGTAATAAATTAAATTGTGCTTAATTAAATTGGGACAGTACAGCTGTAACTCATTTTGGAAAGACTGAACAATAGGTCTCACATGGCCTAAAAACTTCCATATGCCTGTAAGAAGGTGAATGTAGCAAACTGGACTCTACAAAACTCTGAGCCTTGCCTGTTATCCAGTTTCAGATGCCCAGCTCTTCTTGACCATCTCTCTGCTCCTTCTTCTCAAACCCTACTGAAGGACAGATGTCCAGTGATAACTTTGACTTCTGGCCCCTCAGCTTAGTATATAATATCCCTGGGAACCAATTTTTGGTTTTGCCTAACAAATCTCAAATAGAACTAGAGCTAGAGTTGGAGAATCTGAGTTCAAATCTCTGCTCTGCTGCTTACTTCCCATGTGATCTGGGGCAAGTCATTGACTTCTCTGGGAGTCAGTTTCCTGATCTGTAAAATGAAAATGGGTGAATTACTCTTTAATGGATTTTGGAACTCTAAATCTATGATCCTATGTGCCTGGCCCCTTTCTGAGTGACAGCCATCCAACGATGGGCTCTCCTTGCTTCCCCAAGCTGAAGAAGGCTCTCAGTTCTGGGGCATAGTGGGTTCTACCTCATCAGGAAGAGTTCAGGATGATACATTGAGATCAGTCTAAATAGCTCTAGCCTTTTTAGACTCCATGAAGTCATTGAGCAGCTAGGTGGCACATATGTCCTGAAGTTAGGACTCACCTGAGTTCAAATCTGGCCTCAGACTCATATTAGCGGTGTGACCCTGGGTAAATCACTTCACTCTGTTTGTCTCAGTTTTATCATCTATAAAATGAGTTGAAAAAGGAAATGGCAAAGCCACTTCAGTGTCTTTGCCAAGAAAATCCCAAATGGGGTCATAAAGAGTTAGACAAGACTGAAAGAACTCAACAACAACAAGGCAGAGTCATCAGATCGTAGGCTCATAGATTTAAAATTAGACCTCTTCCCTCATTTTACAGATGAGGACTCTGAGACTTAGAGAGATTAAATGATTGGCCCAAGGTCACACGGTAATGGAGTCAAGATTCAAACCCAGTTCCTCTGAGGCCACATCTGGTGTTCTTCCTACCACACCATGCTCGTCACTCAAATGTGTATCTCCCTTTTAAAGAAGTTTGCTCAATCGAGCACACCACTGGTCCTTAATTTCATTAAACAATAATTTATTAAACATCATTATTATTATACTGTATGTCATGGAGATTTGAAATAAAAAAAAACCAATCCCTGCCCTCAAGGGGCTTACATTCCACTGTGGGAAACAGCACATATACATATAAGTTAACAAAAAATAGATGCATATAAAGTAGTTAAAAAGTATTTGGGGGAGGAAGGTATTAGCAATTGCTGGCATCAAGAAAATGCTCTTGTATTATGGAGTAATTCAATCCTTTCTAGAAAAAAGCTAGGGATTCTAAGAGGTGTAAGGGATGAAGGAGAGGCTTCTGCGTGAGGGAGGCTGTGCCAACTTCTGCATGCTTAGTGTATTTCAATACACACATTACTGGAACTATTTCCCATCTTGTGACTTATGACATTTGACAGTAAAGATGTCTGTGGGATTCACCAGAGAAACTAAGGACAATGTAAAGAGTTTATTTGAATTTTTTTAGTTATATTGGGAAAGAAAGGAAAAAAGATCAAAGGAGGGATCGGGTCTCACTTGGGGTCTGATGGGACAATGACAACTAACAATAGAGAGAAAGTAGAGATGCTCATTTCTTATTTTGTTTCTGTTTTCTTTACAAGAAAAAGTGACCTTTACGGTGGAAATGATAGAACACAAGTGATTAACAAAAAGCTGATACTCAAGATAAGTAAGAAAGATAGCAAGAGAATACTGAGCTGTCTTTTACGGATTCAAGTGACTAGGCTCAGATGAATGATATTCTTGGGACCAGAAAGAACCAGCAAGTGTGATGGCTAATTGACTTTCAGTAATATGTGAATGATCATGGGAAATGGGAGAGGTCACAAGATTGGAGAAAGGGAAATGTTCGAATTTTCAGAGGAAAAAGAGAAGGAAAGGGAAGGGAAGAAAAGAGAAAGAGAAGAACAGGGTCTGAAAGCTCTTGGCCACTGAATTTGATTTGGATTCCTAGGAAAATTCTGGAATGATCTTTTAAGGAGAGTTGGCAAACATTTAGATAGGAAAGCAATGATTACAAAGAGCCTAATGTCATTGCCTTCTTCTGACAGGATCACTAAACCAAAAGATAAGCCAGAAACTGTGAGTACAGTTTATCTATCTTTTAGCAAAGTCTTTGATAAAGTTTCACATATATTTCTTATGGAGAAAATGGTTATATGGATTTGACAATAACACAATATAATGTATGCAAAACTAATTGGATGGCTGGACTCAAAGAGCTGCTGTTAATGGTTCAATGGCAACATGGCAGGAGGTCTTCCAGGGAGTATACCAGGGAGCTGTCCTTGGTTCTGGGCTAGTTAGCATTTTTTTTCAACGACTTGCATAGAAGCATAGAGAATATGTTCATCACATTTGCAGATGATAAAAAAAAAAAAACTTAAAGAGATAGCTAACACAATAGATAATACAGTCAGGATCCAGAGGGATTTTGACAGGCTAGCTAGATCATTTGACTAAATCTAATAATATAAAATTCCAGAGGGATAAATGTAAAGTTTTGCATTGGGTACAAAAAATAAATTTCACAAGCATGAAGTGGGGGAGATGTTATGAAAAAAAAAATCTGCAGAGTTTTATTGGACTGAAAGTTTAATGAGTCAGCAGTGTGATGAGGCAGCCAAAAAAGGGTTGGTTGAAGAAACTAGGGATATTTTATTTAGCTCAAAGAAAAAAAAGACTCACAGGGTACGTGATAGCTATCTTCAAGTACGTGAAGCTGTCATGTTCTGTTTCTGATATGCTCTAGCTAGATGACCTTGGCAAGTCACTTAATGTTTGAGTGCCCCAGGCAACTTTCTAAAACTGTAAATTGGAGAGTAAGTGTCCATCAGTACCAGGAATTCTCTACACTAACAAAAAACAAGTTAGAGCCCCAATTATTTTTGTTTTTATTAACTTTAGTTTAAAGATAACTTAATTGTGACTATTGGGAATTGGTTGACAGCCCTGGTTTTCCTAAAGAATTTTTAAAAACTTATGAAGTTCATAACTCCTTGAAAATTTCAAAGATATCTTTGCATACATACTAAAGGATTTAAATCAGGCTAGAAATCTTAGTTAAAATAAGTGAATGATTTTAACTCCCCTTAAAATGGTCAGTAAGATTCAAGCAGAATCTCTGCCTAACAAAAATATATTTCCCCTAAAATCTGTTGCTGTTGTTGTTGTTTCATCATTTTCCCAGTCATGTCTGTCTCTTCCATGACTCCTTTCTGGGGTTTTCTTGGCAAAGGTACTGGAGTAGTTTGCCATTTCCAAGCTAATTTTACAAATAAGAAAACTGAGGCAAACAGAGTTAAGTGACTTACCCAGGGTCACACAGCTAGCAAGTATTTGAGGTCAGATTTGAACACAGGTCTTCTTGACTCCAGACCAGGCACTCTATTTACTTTACCACCTAACTGTCTCTAAAATTAGTTTGTTTATAGTTGATAAAGACCTAGCTTTCAAACCTGAATGACCCGCACTTGGGATCCACCTCTTTAAAATACTGTCTGGATCCACCCTAGGGGGTAAATCACTAAACTTCTCAATGCTTTAGGCCACTCTGAAGACTGTAAATTGTAAAGAAGATGCTAACCTGCATTGGCAGAGGAAGGGATTTCTCTATACTAATGAAATGACAAGTCCAGTCCCTAAGTCTATTTGTACCCATGTATGTATAAATTTCTTGAGGAGACAGACTCTCCTTTTTTTGTCTTTGTACTCCCTAGTAGAGTGATTGGCACATACTAATCATTTAATACTAATCATGCTTATTGATTGATCTCCCCAGTTCAGGTTGGCTTTTTTGAGACCTGTATATAGGTAGGAATGAGTAAGCTCTTCTGAGCTAATATTCTGTCACTTGTTCCTGAACACTGAAGTCAAAAATTCCAGTTTGACCTGTATTCATTTTTTTCTCAACCAACCTCATTTTTTTGGAATCAACTCAAAAATTTCTCACAGATTTTGGCTTAACTCCAATCAAAAAAGTGATAGGCAGTTCTCTCCTCTCCAATCTTTCTCTCTCTCTCTCTCTCTCTCTGTCTTTCTGCGTGCGTCTGTCTATCTGTGTCTATCTCTCTCTCCCTCTCTCATCTTTTTGCTGGTGGGAGTGATTAGAAAGTCTTATTTGGTAAGGGCCAAGATGAAATGGGGCTTCTCTTTCACACCCCCTCTTCTGTTAAATTCTAACTAGTCACCCCTCTCCCCACATCAGTAAAGCCTGGCTGTCTTCTCTAGCACAGTCTGGTCAGGTCTTGTTCTGGGGTGATTGAAAAGAGGGGAAGGAGGAGGAAGAGAGGGAGGGGAGGGAACTCCTGACTCTGGGATGTGGTTTTACTTCTTCAGAAGACAGAGATTCAAAGAAAGTTAAACTTCAGCCAAGCTGGAGGTGGGGGGGTGGGGGTGGGAAATTAGTTGATTATTTACTGCTACAATTGAGCCTTGGAAGATTCCATGGCATGAGTGTGGAGGAGATATTTATAGAACTCACAAAACACTTCTCTGCTTCTTCTTTCTAAACATAATGTGCAGAAAATGAGTCAGTTTGG
This sequence comes from Pseudochirops corinnae, assembly GCA_028646515.1. Lineage (NCBI taxonomy): Eukaryota > Metazoa > Chordata > Mammalia > Diprotodontia > Pseudocheiridae > Pseudochirops > Pseudochirops corinnae. Next base: position 327,585,788 of record CM053585.1, on the reverse strand, counting down.
ATCTATGTACATGGTGGCCAATCCTCTTACCTCCTTCACCTACCCAAAGTCAAGAAAACCTTACTGAAGCCAAGGTGGTCAGGTTGGCAGAACCACTTCAGTTATTGAAAATCTGGTTTTCCATTTCCCAGCACTGTACTATCATTAACCAATTAATGTTTTGGATTATACAATGAAGTAGGTAATTTAAAGGCTAATGAGGATTAAACAGATGGAATTAAGAGAAACCTTTCCAAATGAAACCATAAAACTCAAATACAATATCTGTTTCAAAGAGTCCTTCGATCAAAAAGAAATTAAGTAGATATTCAAGGAGTGATGGGACCGTCTATCCAAGTGAAACTTTTTGTAACCTAGTCCATAAGATTTAGAGCTAGAAAGGATCTTAATGCTCATATTGGCTGATTCTCTCACTTTAGGGATAAGGAAATTGATCATAAAATTATGGGTCTAAAGCAAGAATTCTTAACTCCCCTAAGGGGTCCATGGTTGTCAGAGATTTTGTGAACTTATATGGGGGGAAAACCTGCTAACCCTAACTGAAACTTAGCTTTTCCTTCAATTATGATTTTTTAAAAATACATTATATTGGGGCAACTAGGTGGTACAGTGGTCCTGGAGTCAGGAGGACCTGAGTTCAAATCTAGCCTCAGACACTTAACACTTACTAGCCCTGTGACCTTGGGCAAATCACTTAATCCCAACTGCCTAGCCTTCCCCCCTCCAAAAAGCAAAAAAAAAAACAAAAAAAAAAAACCCCAACCATTCACCCTCCCCAAACCACATTATACTGGAGAGGAATCCATAGGCTTCATTAGATTGCCAAAAGGGTCCATGACATAAAATAGAAAAGGTTAAGAAAACCTGATCTAGATTTTGAAGAAACCTAGAGACCTAGAGAGGAGTGGTCACACAATGGAATGAATATGAAGAAACAAGATTCAAATCCATGTTCTCTGATCCATGTTCTTTCCACTCTACTCTGCTGCCTCTGGAGATAAGAACTATTATACATTGTCATTACTATTATAAGTGGTATTGTGGAATACCTATGGAGTATTTTGGGACACCAGTTCTGGAGTCAAAAAATCTGAGTTCAAATCCTGAGTCTGATGCTTAATATCTATGTATTATTGACCTTTCTGGGACTCTGAATGAAGAGATTGACCTGAGTGGGCTGGAACTCAAGAGCTCTATATCTAAAATCCTAAGTAGTAATAGTCTTTGTCTGAAAACTCTCAATAAATGGAACTCCATTACCTCCCAAAGTAGTTGGTTCCACGCTGGGAGGGGTACTAGGAAGTTTTTCCTAACAACATGCTGAAATTCGCCTCTCCCCATTACTCTACTGCAGCTAGCTGGTGCTGAGAATAGAGCACTTAACCATGAACCAGAAAGACTTGAATTCAAACTCAGCTTCAGACACCTACTAGCTGTGTGACCCTGGGCAAGTCACTTAACTTCTGTCTAACTCAGTTTCTTCGTCTGTTAAGTGTGAATAATAATACCACCAATCTCCCAGGCTTGTTGTGAGGATAAAATAAGGCAATAGTTATGAAGTGCTTTACCACTCATAAAGCATTATATAAATGCTCTATGATGTTCATTTAATCACTCCTAATTCTAACTTTTGAAACCAGCCAGCATGGCAGCATATTGAACCACAACATAAAGATCATCATTCTTGGCTTGAGGAGACAGGTTCAAACCCTACTTCTCTTTCCTTACTTACTATGTTTGTCACCCTGGATAAGTCACTTCATTTCTTTGGGTCTCTGTTTTCTCGTCTGTAAAAATGAAAGGGTTGGTTGGATTGATTTTGGGTTTTTTGCTTTTTTTGGAGGGAGGAAGGCAGGGCAATTGGGGTTAAGTGACTTGCCCAAGGTCACATGGTTAGTAAGTGTTAGGTGCCTGAGGCCGGATTTGAACTCAGGTTCTCCTGACTCCAGGGCTGGTGCTCTATTCATTGCACCACCTAGACACCCCTGGATTGATTTTTTAAATCTCTTCTTACTCTAAATCTATGATCCTAAAAATATGTATGGAGATACCATTGTCAAAAACCTAGGAAGGTGAAAAAAAGAGAAATAAATGAGAGCCAGTCAAGTGAGAGAAACAGGACAGAAGCCGACCCAAAAGGCCAAAGAAGAACAGAAATGGTTTTCTATTTTTTTCATGTCACTCACTAGCATTGGGGTATATGAATCTGGTGATGGAGGGAGACAGTGCAGATAAGGCTAAAAATTTCAAACTATGGCATTCGAGATCTCCAACTTTCTACTTTACTCACTTGATCTTATTCCCACAACTCACCAAGGCAAAGCCTCCAGGCAAGTCATCCCAGGCTCCTCTGGGTGTCCCATCTTCCCACAATTTGGTCCTTCTCTATGCCTGCAGTTTCATGCCCATCTGCTCCATTTCCCTTGGCAAATTTCTGCTGCATGGGAGCTGAGAAGATATTTATAGAATATTTTCCTTGCTTAAACTCATTCTGTCTTTCCCTATCCTCTGTCCCACAGGAATGTGATTCCTCCTCATCCCCTCCCCCCCCTTTCCACCAATCTTGTACTTTATTTTCCTCAAATTTCACTACCAATGTGTCTGCCAGGCTTGGGGTGGGGGTGAACATTTAGAATGGTAGAATCTGAAAGGACTTGGGGAGGGATTTCAGTTGGGATAAGTAAACCATAAGGAAGAAGATGGCTTCACACACACCCTACACCTTTCCACCCTTATACTAGTTAAGTCAAGCGTCTCAAGATAAGTGTAAATACAGTACCCAAACAGCTCCTGAATTTCAGGAGTATCTTTGTTACTTGGACAGTGGGCTGGATCTTGACTCAAAAGGGTCTCAAACCCTGCCTTAATCACTTTATTAGCTGTATGACCCTGGACAAGCCACTGAATCTCAGTTTCATTTCCCTCATCTGAAAAAATGGTTTAACAATAGCACTTATGTGTAAGTAAAGCTAGCCAGCTACTAAAGAAAGAGATAGACAAACATTTAGATAGATAGATGAAGACAGATTGACATAGATAGATTGATAGCTAGAGACAGTGATTGATAAAGACACAGCTAGGTAGGTAGATCAATCGATTGACAGATTTTTTTTTTAGTTTTTTTGTTCAGTCATTCAGTCAGGTCAAGCTCTTTGTGACCCCATGGACCATAGCACACCAGGACCTTCTGTCTTCCACTCTCTCACCAAGTCTCTCCAAGCTCATGTCTATTGTTTCCATGACGCTGTCCATATCCATTTCATCCTCTGCTGTCCCCTTTTCCTTTTGCCTTCAATCTTTCCCAACATCAGGGTCTTTTCCAATGAGTCTCATCTTCTTATTATATGGCTGATAGAGCATTTATTAAGATTTTATGATTTCAGTTCTGGAGATCCAAATATAAGCGGACAGGATGGCCTCTACCCTCATTGAGCTTACATTTTAATGGGGGAAGACAATGTCTAGAGGTTCCATTTGGTTACATCTCTGCCAAGAAATTTTCTACACTGAGGTTAAAAAAATTTTTTTAAACCACTCCTTCATATCAGTGTTTGTTGAATCCAACACCTTTCCTGGATGATAACTCGCTAGTGATATCCACATAAGTGATAATAACAGTGAGCTTGGTCCATGTGGACACCATGAGATTTCCCCAATCCTAATTTGGTGCTGCTCATCCAGCTGCCGCTGTTTCTACCACTAGAGATCAGCCACCTGATATGCACTCAAACTCCTCCGAAGCTGTCCTGGCTAGAAAGATGATCCCTTGTGATGTGAAGGCTTTGGCTGAAGCAGCAGTTGCTAACCCCACTCGTCACCGACCCCTCTGGCAGTCTAGTGAGGCTAAGTGACCCCTTCTCAAATTCACACTTTAAAATACATAAGATAAAATACACAGATTTACAAAGGAAACAAAGTAATTCTATTCTAACACAGTTATCAGAATATTGAAAACAAAAAGTTCACTAACTCCCATTAAGAACCTGTGGACTAGATGGCCTCTGAGGTCTTTTGTAACTCTAGATTTATGATCCCTGTGTGGAAAAAGCTGCTCCTATGGCCTCTGCTATTAAATAACCCTACCCAAGAGTCCTCTAAGAAGTCTGTATCCTAATAATAATCACTAGAATGTTTACAGTGACTTAAGGTTTGCAAAGTGTTTTACAAATATCATCCCATCTTACTCTTACAACATCCTGGGAGTTAAGTGCCATTTTACAGATGAGGAAACTGAGGCAGTGACTTCTCCAGAGTCACACAGTTAGTGAGTATCTGAGGCCAAATTTGAACTCAGGTCTTCCTAACTCTAAGTCCAGCATTCTATCAACACCACCTCCTAGTTTTCCCATCTTCCTTTAAGTTCCAACTAAAATCTCATCTTCTACAGGAAGACATCCTCAATCCCTCTAAATTCTAATGGCTTCTCTTTTTAAAATTACTTTCTATTTGTCCTTTGGGGGTAGCTAAGTGGTGCTCTGGAGTCACAAGAACCTGAGTTCAAATTTGACCTCAGACACTTACTAGCTCTGTGACCTTAGGCAAATCACTTAGCCTTATGTGCTCAGTTTCCTCAGCAGAAAGACATGGCAAACCATTGCAGTATCTATGCCAGGAAAACCTCCGATGGGGTCACAAGGAGTCAGACACAACTGCACAGCAACATTTATCCTGTAAATAGAGGGCTGGCACATGCTTGTTTGCTGTCTCCCTCATTAGACTGTAAGCTCCTTGAGGTTTTTTTGCCCTGTCTTTTGCCCCTTTGTGTGTGCTTAGCACAGAGCACAGAGCCTGGCTTAATAAAAGTTTCTTGACTGAATGCCACCTAACTGTCTCCTGGTGTTTGTTTCTTAATGACACCCCAGGCATTGGTGAAAATCCTGATCCTATTTTGCTGAGTCATTTTTGATGGGAGTACCCCTCAATCATTGCAGTTCTCCTGTGAATGATGCCCTCTCAATAGCCGGTGACAGATACCTCAAAAATGCAGCCTTCACTGCATAGAAAGTACAAGCTAGTTGGCTGATTTTGCCTCTATCCCCTCAGCTATTCTGCTTACAAGAACAGAATGCAATGGAGCAGAATGGGAACGTGGGATGGAAATAGTGTGCCTCTCTTGACCTAAAAGAAGATTACCAGGAAAAATAAACATGCAAAAAGTACATTTTATCAGAGTGATTGCCTCCCAAGGCTGATGTGGGCATAAGGGGCCTCCCTTGGGCTCTTTGGATAATAGCTACAGTAAGGTCTGCAATATCATCATGGGCTGTTCTCCTGTCAACACAGCCAAACATTTATATAAAAGTCAAACCTGGCTGGAAAGAACTGTCATGCTTTCTCTGCGTTTCTTGGCAGAGGTTTCAAGTGTCTGATAAAATTGGGGAGTTCAGTTGCAAGACTTGACGAATGTCCCTTTGTAGCTGATGAGAGCTAAGGGGGAACTTACATCAGTGGCAGGAAGGGAAAAGGCAGCTTGTGTAATGCATGTGGAAATAGGCCAGTTTATTCCTGGTGGCCTTGGAGGGGAGAAAAATGGGTGGACTGAAGATCTCTTTATCTACTCTTTGCCCTAAAGGTTTAGAATCTGCTTAGGCTGTCAGCCAGACAGAAAGAGAAAACTGAATTGGTCTGCTGCCCTCAGGCTTCAAGGGGGCAAAAGTCTTTGGAGGCAGCCTGGCCACCCAGCCCTCTTCAGTTAAGAGAGTAAAGGGGCTTGGTTCCAGAGAAGACCAGGCAAGGAATGGGAGTGATAAGGACCAGGGATAAACAAAGATCAGAGCTGCCCACTGTCAGAGGCAGGAATGAAAAGGATTTGCTCTGAGGTGGGTAACCTTTCTCTTTCACTGTTAAATCATGTATCTCTGATGCTGACCACCTGGGTGACCCTGGGGAAATAATTTAATAAAAAAAATACATACATGCATATATATATAAATATACACACATATATATGTATATACATACATATATATGTATATATATATATACATATATATATGTATATATATATATATATATATATATATATACATATATATAAAATAATTGACACCCATATAAAGGAGATAGGGAACTTTGCCAGAGCAGAGGGAATGTAGGGCAAAGGTCACCAGATCTGACACTTCTAAGGACCTCCTTGAGGCTTTTCAAAGTGTTAGGTAATTCGCATGGATCTGATGGTAGCAGCCAGAAAAGCATGATGGGAGCTGAAAGGAATTCACTTATCTTCACCTAATTAAGTAAGAGGGCTAAAGGAAGAGGAAGAGAGAGGGAGAAAGGAAGGAGGGGAAAAAGGGGAAGGGAGAGAAAGGGACATTAGGAGGGAGAGAGGGAAGGGAAGGGGAAGGGAGATCAAGATACAGGTAAGGAGAGGGAGGGAAAGAAAGGAGAAATAAGATGGAAGGAGGGGGAGAAAAGGGAAGGCAGGTGGCAGGTAGATTAAAATGGAGGCAGGAGAAGAAAGGAAAGGAGGGGAGGGGTAGGGCAAGAGGGAGGAAGAGGAGAAATAAATAAGTGAAGTTTTTCTTTTTAAATTATAGCACTGCCTGACAGAGATATGATGGACTTAGGGTCTCAAGGTACAGATAGAGACCTATGTTTTGGGGACATGGCAATGTGGAAATTTGTCCTTTATTTTTTAATAGAGGGAGGTAGGAAAGAGAGAAATAGATTTTTGTGAATTAGAATAATAAAATGTTTTTGTTTTGTTTTGTTTTGTTTTTGGAGAGTTACTTAAGAGGCCATTTGTGGACCATTCTGTAATAGTTAAAAGCCAGATTTACTATACAGATGAAAAAGTGTTGACTAACCCCAGGTATGTTGGCCCTGAGTAGTCTCACACACAAAAAAGGGATAACACTCTTTTCAAGAACAAATAATTTATAGAAGATAAGTCCATAAAGTGGCATGAGTAGCTCATTGAGGAAGAGGAAGTCAGAGCAGACAGCAGCTCTAGCTGATAGAAGCTACATACCTCTGTAAAAGAAAACAAAATGGCATCCAAGAGGTGGTGGAAAGAATAAGTGTTGGATGTTGGATTTAGAGTCATAAGGACTGGGTTCCAGCCTCATTCTCTGGCTCGCTCTTTGCGTGATCTTAGGTAAGTAACTTCCTTGGGTTTCTGTTTCATCATCTGCAAAAGGAAGGGCAGAATAGATGACCTCTAAGGACCCTTCTAACTCTAGATCTATGGTCCTAGCTCCAGCAGATGGCAGCAACAGGTTGGCAGAGAAACAGTGAAAGGCAGCTCCAGAGACAGGGGAAAGGGCAACAGCAAAGGCTAGCTAATGGATGAGAAATGGAACTTTGAGAGATATTTCCAACATGTTCCTAAAAGGATGAGAAATCATATCCCCTTGTGTAGAAGACAAGGAGAACGACCAGGTTTCTTGATTTCCTTTGTTATTCACTTTATCATTAGGATCCCATTCTAATTTAATATTTGCTATTTGATTTCTAGCTTCTGCCTGGTCTGTTGGTTGATAATGTGCTAGATGGGGGCTCAAGCTATGTTTATATAACTATGATTATTCCAAATTCCCCACACTAACCCTGGGGGAAGGGAGAAAGACATGGTTGAGAGCCATTCACTGACGTGATCAGAAGAAGGCTCTCTGTATGAATTTGAGTTTGAAAATGAGGAGACTTGATCAGTTTCTCCTACTCATTTCTATTTGGTGGCAAATGCCTCTTCAAATGATTTTATATGGTATCCCAGCTTCCACACTGGAAAAGGGAAGAGGGGACAGCTCACATGTGAGACTTACATTTCCAAAAGAGCTTAGAGCATGTTCTTCACCACTGGCTGAGGTCACAGGAGGTGAGATGCTATCATTTTCCAAATCTATGATCAGAGTAGGGTGATGATAAGGCAGCTCCTTCCAAAATGGATTCCCAGTTTTCCCTCTGTATAGAAAAGGTGCATTCTCTGGCATATATTGGAGATGCTCCCTCCTTTTCAAGGACAATGATAAATAGGGAACAGTATATCATCTGCTCTCTCCACTTCAGTGGCTACACTTGAAGATCTTTGGCTGGGGGGCATGCAAGTATGAGTGGAATGTTTTCCTCATTTACTCAAGGTTGGTTAATAAGGGAAATGTGTAGGCTTTTATCTATGATGCCAGGTGCTATGGGGCTATTTAGCTGCAAATGAATACATCTATGAAGTTATAATTGAGGAAACAGGGAGAAACATTCTCAATTGGTTTCAGGAGCGAGAACAAAAAGAAAAATGAGAAGCAATTTAAAAAACTACCTAGATTTACAAGTCAGTAACCAATTTTCAGGTACTTTCCCAGTGCCAGGAGGAGGGCTTTGGGTTGGCCTTTCAGGTAAGGATCACAAACCTTATGGAGTCACTTGAGATTTATCCCCCCCAATGAGATTCTACATAAGAATGCTAACTCAAATTCTAAAGGGTATAAGGTATAGAAGTATAAAATTCCAAAATACAAAGCTCCTAACAGGGAGAAGGGGAAACATTCATTATGAATATACATATCAAAATGACTCTGAATGTATATATTTTTTCCAAACAAGATAAATTCATTTATATTCCCCAGAGGAAAGATAGTACTTTCAAGTTAGAAAATTCTAATAAGCAAATCTATCCTTTTATACATCCTAAGAAAGGTTATACAAGTCACCTCCAAGGTAATATGAAATGAATTGGGGCAGTCATAATGTACCAAACCCTACAATAGAGGAGTTCCAGAAGTATAGACACCCTATGTCATAGAGCTCTTTGAGACTTGCATAGCACATTACACACATTGTCTCATTTAATTCTCATAATTATCTTGTGATTATGTCTATTTTATAGATGTGGAAACTAAGGCTCTGCGGGATTTAGTGGTGGTATGCTGGTAAATATTTAACAACCAGCTTCCCCTTCCCTCCTATGCCACCTATTATAAACCTATAAAGTCACTGATATCAGAGATATTGCAAGGTAGCATGTCATTAACTGTCAAATGAAGTTTGGGCATAGCATACTGAGAACTGCCCTTGGAGCTGGAAAGACTTTAGTTTGAATCTTGTCTCCTTTTATTCGATTTCCGGTCCAGGTGGTTGTTGTTCACCTATGTATATGCATGTACATGTGTGCACATATATATTGTAATATATGTGTCTGTATACAATTCAATTACTGACCCATATTTTTGTTCACTTGTATCACCTGTCATATACATACATGTGTATATATGTGTATGTGTATTACATATATATATATATGTGAATGTGTGTATCTCTATCTGTTGAAGACATTATATAAATGAACAGTCTGGATCAGGAATTGAAATCTATATGATAATATACATATATGTATATATGTACATAGAAAGAAAGGAAGAGAACTATAGGCATTCAATGAAGTTCACAATCATTCAAAGGAGACCAGTTTAGCCATCTATGTGCAAAAACTAAGAGGATGAAGAACATATGTTTCCCAGACTCTGACATACAATTTGACTGAGTATCCAGGGATTTACTTCATATATGCATATATAATGTGTGTATATGTATTATATATGTACATATATGTATAAGTGCATTATATGTGTACATGTATATGTGTGTTTATGTATATGTATTATGTGTGTGTATGTGTGTCTACTTAATCCATATATTATGGCTGTTCAGTTGTTTTCGGTCATGTCTGACTCTTCATGATCCCATTTGAGGTTTTCTTAGTAAAGATACTAGAGTGGTTTGTCCTTTCCTTCTCCAGCTCACTTTATATATGAGGAAACTGAGGCAGATAGAGGTTAAGTGACTTGCTGAGGGTCACACAGATAATGTGTCTGAGGTTGACTTTGAACTCAAGTGTTCCTGACTCTAGACCCAGAGCTCTATCCACTGTGCCCCCTATTGACCCTAATTCATGTATTCTGATGGACTACATCCATAGATGGTCACTCTATCTGTCATAATCTTGAAAACGTGTTCTTTAACCACTTTGTTGTTTTTTTTTTTACCATGTGGGTGAATAAACGGTTCTCTTTGGAATCACCATAGATCTCATTAAGGAAACCTTATAGTATTTCACAGTTTTGATGTAATCAGCACAATGTAAATAATCAAAAGGAATATGTGAAGAATGTCATGGTAGATGAGGGCTCCCTCTTCTCCATGGGTTTGGTCCAGGACGTCTTGACTAGTAAATGTAGGATGCAAGCACATGTCTCTTGATACATCAAGATACATCAAGCACTTGATGCTGATAACTCAGTGGACTGTTAGCTAAAGTTAGCTCTTTCATGTACACTTGTGTAATTGTAACATATATAAAAGAGACACCTTATTTGAAGATAATTTTAAGGTTACATTTTCTTCAACTGAGTCATTTTTTTCTTTTAATCAACAAATAATAAACACCATGAGACTGGCACTGTTAACATTTTTGTGACTGAAAATAATCTCAAAATCAAACAAGTTCTAACAACATATATGTGTGTATATGTGTGTATGATACAGGCTTCTCTGGAAAAAAATTTAAATAACTTTTCTGTTTCCCTGTTTTCATGAAGAGAATTGCCATAAAAATATTATGAAGCAGAGAAAATATGCGTTGTGGGTAACTGGGATGAAGGTAGTTCCTAGCAGAATATCAGTTCCTTGAGAGAAGACTCTCTAACTTTTGCCTTTGTATCTCCAGTGCCTAGCACTTGCTGATAGAAAAGAAGGATGGAAGGATGGAAGGATGGAAGGAAGGAAGGAAGGAAGGAAGGAAGGAAGGAAGGAAGGAAGGAAGGAAAGAAGGGAGGGAGGAAAGAGAAAGAAAAAAGGAAAGAAACAAAGAAGGATGGAAAGAGAAAGAAAGAGAAAGGAGGGAAGGAAGTTATCTCTATGATCCCTTCTAGGTCCTATTATCCTGTGGTAGGTTGAGCAGGAGCTAAGCAGAAGATTCTTACCACCAGCTCACTTGATTGCCTCATGTATCAAGCTAGCACACTCAATTGTACATATTTTCTACTTTGCCCTCCCTATATTTACTAGGCTTTGTAAATAGTATCAGTTAACAGAATTGTATTATTTTGTTTTTGTCTCACAATAGTATCCCTCCTCATCTTTCCACTTTATTCCTCCCCTCCCTTCTTTCCCCCTACAAAACCCTACCAACTGATTAAATTTTTATTGTTATATTTTGTTTATCCATCACCTTCACTTCCAAAAAGTTCCCTCCCTCACCCATTCTAAGTGAGCTATAGCTTATGACAAAGAACAAAACAGAAAGAGAGGAAAAACAGTTCAGCAAAATTAAGCCACACGTCAGCTGAGTCTGGCCATGTATGTAATTCTCTACAATTATAATGCCCCAACTTTGCAAAGAAAGGAGAGAGGTATAATTCCTCTTCTCTTTCCCAGGGATAAATTTCACATCAACTAATCTTCAATAGTGATTTAAATTAAAAAAAAAAACAAACAGGCAGATTGTTGGGCAACCAAAGACAATGAATCCTTCATAAGGAAATTCTGACAATTTCCCTTGGCTTTGGAGGGGGACAGCCTAAAGTACCCAGACTTTTCATTTTCATTTCAGTCCCTTTGCTTGCTTCTTGCGATTAAAAAAAAAGTTAAAAGTCTCATAACATTATCTAGTTTCTTTCCTGTTTACCCAACATTTTCCATGTGCTACAATTCCACCTTCACCTTCTTTCTATTTGCTCTTGTAACATGAGAAACAGTGTGGTACTTTGGTGTTTGTTTTGTAACCAGCTGAGTCCTCTGATGTGGAATGTTTTTCATTTTCATATGATACCAACTTTTTCCCCTTTGACTCTGATCACAGATACAGAGCCAACCTAGCAATCTTTTATGACCCACCCATGGTTTGACTGGAAAAAAAATGAAGGGAAATGTCTTTAGGTAAGCACTAGTGACAGCAAATTCAATGAGAATTCTACCCACATTGATGATAAATTGGAAAGTGAAAATGATGGCTTAACACAGAAATGTTAAACACACAGCCCAAGGGCTGCACTGCCAACAGAAACACTCTGAAGTGCAGCCTGAGACAAATTAAAATATGATGGAGAAATATTTAACAAAATAAATCGAAAATACAATAGAATGTGGATAATGTCAGTATGTGGCTTTCTAACTCAAGGCAGCCTGTAGGGATACTTATGTACAGCTTAGTGACCTCCTCCTCCCCCCCCCCCCATTCTATTTGAGTTTGAAATCATTAGTTTACTTTCTGTCTCTCCTTTAAGGAAAAAGATCTACATGAATCCTTGAAATGAAGCAGCATAGTAGAAAGTGCTGGATTTGGAACCAGAGCACTGGGTTCATATTCTGACACTGTTTCTTATTATCTCTATGACCTTAGACAAGAAACTCTACCTCAGTTTTACTGTATGTAAATGAGAGGGTTGAACTAGAAAGACCCAGATGTCCCTTCCATCTCTGTATCTATGATCCTAAGATCTCTACAATCCCTTTGAATTAAAAGTTCCAAAGCTCGCATACATTAATGGAAAGAGTAATGGACTTCAGAGTAGAGAATCTAAATTCAATTCTCAACCCTGTCACTTACTGCCTGTGTGACCTTCAGTAAGTTACTTTGACTGCTTTTGTGCTCAGTTTCCACATCTGTAAAATGAGAGAGTTGGATGAGATCTCTAAGTCCCTCTGTGGTATCAGTAAAAAGAGATTTGACTGACATTTACCTTCTCCAAACCCTCACAGTCGAGACCTCCATGTCTCAAGCACGAATGCTGAGGAAAATGTTGATTTAGACTCAGTAATGAAACTCATTTCCTATATGCATCTAGCACGTCACTAAATAAGTTTCTTCAGCCCAGAAGAAGAGAGCTTAATATTAACAGCCAAGTGATCTAATATATGGAGAGGGTTGAACTTGGAAGGAGAAAGATTGGAGGTGGAATCCTACTTCAGACACTTACAAGTTGTGTGACCTTGAAAACTTTATAAACATTAACACCCTGCATAAATGATGGAGGAGGAGGAGAAAGAGGAAGAAGAAGAAGAAAGAAGGAAGAAGTAAGGAAGAAGGAAGAAGAAGAAGAAGCAATGTTTTCAGCTTGGGAGGGGAGAGAAGAAAGCTTCAGAAAAAAATATCATCTAGGTATAGTACATTGGTTGCCCTTCATACCTAGAATCTACATGGAAGGGCAGCCTCTCCAGTTATAAGGCCCATAGGGTGCTGCTGCTCTTTCCTTAGTCATCCAAAAGGGGTCACCTAGAAGCAGTCAATGAAAGCTTGGTGCAGGTACCTAGTTATATGTACCGGAATTATGCATTCATCAAAACATGTGAGAATTGTAAGTTAGCCCCTTAGCAGTCATCAGGATCTCCTTATACACAAAAGGAATCCTCACTATAAATTATCCACCTCTGTTTGAAAATCTCCAATGATGAGAAAGCCACCACCTCTTGAGGGGACTCCTATCATTTCTGGACAGCTCAAGTTGTTAAAGAAGTTATTCCTGGCATCAAGACTAAATTGTCCCATTTGCTATTTTCCTCCATTGCTCCTATTTCTTTCCTCAAGCCAAACTGAACAAATTTAATCCTTTCTCATTATATGATGTGATATGACATGATATGACATGACATGACAACTCTTCAAATACTTGAAGATAGCTGTCATCCCCACCCCTTATCTCTGAATATCCTCTTAGGTTAAACATCCTTAGGCCTTTTAACCGACTCTCCAAAGACTCAAAGTCCTTCACTGTCTTAGTTGCACTCCTTTGAACACTCCCCAGATTATCCTTCTTCTTAAACCATGATTCCCTGACCTGAATACCATACTCCAGATGAGGCCTGACAAAAGCAGGGTACAGTGGGATTAGCATCTCTCTATTCCCTGAAGTGATATTCTTCTTAATACAACCCAAGATCACTTTTTTTGACTGCCATATCACAGTGCTGACTCAAGCCTGCAGTCCACTGAAATCCTCAGATATTTATTCTTATTTTCCTTGAATATTTTTTTAGAACAACCATTACATAACTATGCCTTCCCCATCTTCTACTTGTGAAGCTGATTTTTTGTGCCCAAAAGCAAGACTATATTTATTTCCATTGAATTTCATCTTGTTAGAGACACCTCAATGATCTAACCTGTCAATATCCTTTTGAGTCCTGACTCTGGCACCCATTCTATTATCTGTCTCTTACAGTTTTATGTCATTTGCAAAATTTGATGAGTGTACCATCTGTAACTTTACCCAAATCATTAATTTTTTAAAAAATAAGTTAAACAACAGGACTAAGGACAACTCCCTGGAGATAACTCTAGTGAAGAAGACCTTCTGCACTTTGTCATTGGACCATTACCAATAGAGATACAAAAGAGACAGGAACTCTACAAGGTAAAGGGAGTGCATTCCAGGCCCAGCAGAAACCCAAGGAAAAAGCACAGAGCTAGGAGACCGTGTCATGTGTGAGAAACAGAGAAAAGACTAGCTTGACTGAATCACAGTGTGGGAGGGAGAGTAATGTCCACTGAGGCTAGAAAGACAGATTGGGAGCAGGTTGGAAAGGACTTTAAAAGCTTAACGGAGGACTTTATAATTTCTCACCATTTCACTCAAGTATCAGAGTCTTGGGTTTTTTTAATCTATCTCCTGTCTCTGTGTCTTTGTATAGACTGTTCCTCCAAGTCTGGAATGTCCTCCCTCCTCACCTCTGCCTCTTGGAATCCCTGAGTTCCCTCAAAGTTCAGGTCAAGCATTATCTCCTACATGAGGCCTTTCCTCAACTAATCATACTTTGCTCTGCCTTTATAATTGGGAAGGGGGAAGGGAATGGCCATCTTTGAAGTGATCACAATATTCTTTTTCCTCTACCAATCTACGTGAAGTTTTGGAAAGCTAGTTTCCAGTCGTGATGATTCAGGGATAGTATGTTGTGATGATATCTAGCTTTCTAATTGGCTATGGAGCTAATGGCTTAGGAGATGACGAGCCAGAATCAAGTGTAAAAAGAAAAAGAATCAACCCAGTGATCTCTCGCTCTCTTTTCTTCATCATCTTCAAGAAGGAAGATTGGTTTTAGCTTCTCAGTAAGGGTAGCTGGTTGCGTTGTCGTGTCTGGTCACCATGAGCCTGTGAACACATGGTTCTTCTGGTTTAGTTTTGTTGTTGTTGTTCATTCTTTCTTGATCTTAGGTGAATGACTGTTCCAAGATGGAGGGGACCAGGTATAACTCTGCAAAGAACTGAGCAGAAGAGTGACTTGCCCATCATTAATACCAAACCAAATAATTCTGAATTTTATGGGGACTCCATAAAGAAAGAGAAGGACTCTCAGAGCCAAGAGTTATGAGATAACCCTGGGCCTCATAAGCATCTTACTACCTCCGTACTTCAAATTTCAACCTATTCTTCCATCAACCTTGCATATATGGAGAGAGAGTGAGTACCCCAGCTCAGTAGGAATGTTTTATACCAATTGTTATTCCTTCTCAATAAATCTCTTTTGAAGGGAAATATTTTTATACCATTTTAATAAATTTCTTAAAGAAGATGAAGTCAGACTGGTTGATTGATACTGGGGAATACACTGTTGGGGGCTCAGGAGTCATTGTGCTAGATGCTGAGAAGAGAATCCTGAAAGAAGTATCAACCATCCTCTGGGAACCTAACTTGCCAATACTGGTAACAATTAGGGAAACAGTCTGGTTTTGTTTGTTTGTTTGTTTCCTAAGTGGTCTGGCTACCATCAATCTGGACTGTCTTCAGTCTGTTCTTTATGCAGCAGGTAAAATAGTTAATGGAAGAATTTCCTATCTTCAATGTCTCTCTGTTACCTCTAGGATGAAAGTTGTTGTTGTTGTTGTTGTTGTTGCTTAGTGCTTTCAGTTGTATCCTATTCTTTGTGAACCCATTTGGAGTTTTCTTGGCAAAGATACTAGAATGGTTTGCTACTTATTTCTTCAGCTCACTTTACAGATAAGAAACTCAGGCAAACAGGGTTAAGTGACTTGTCCAGGGTCACACAGAAACAGGAGTGAAGAGGTTAAGTGTCTGAGGTCAGATTTGAACTCACAAAGATGAGTCTTCCTTGCTATCTCAAAGGTGGGTACTCTATCCACTGTGCCACCTAGCTTCTCAAGTAGTTTGGAGGAGATACTATATATTTATTGTGTATATAATTTGCATTTATTAATCTGAGTATGTGTTTTTCTCCACTAACCCCCCATTCCTGCATCCCACAGAATATAAACTCGTTGAGGGCAGACCTCTTTAATTTATCTTTTCATTCCTAGTGCCTAAAGCAGAAATTCCTTAATAAATGCTTATTGATTGAATGATTGATACAGGACATCATTTTCACCCTTTCTAAAGAAATGATTCACTTAAAGGGAATCTCCACCAGGCTTTGAAGAAAGAGAAAGATTTCAAAAGGTAGAGATCACATATTCCAAGGTATAAGGTACTGTAAAGATCATTTTGTCTGATAATTTCTCAACCTGCTCAGGCTAAGATTAAACGGAGATAATCTTATCTAACCATTTAATACAAAACCAAGACCTACAGAGCTTAAGTGACTTGCCCAAGATCACACAAGTTAATAAGAAGCAGAGCTAGGATTTGAATCTAGGTCCTCTATTTCTAGCTACTCTTTCCACTAAATTATGGGAAGGAAAAATGAGACATAAGTGTCTTCCAGCCATGAGGAGCAGCCAGCATGAATACATGAAGATAGGAGGTGGCTAGGTGGCGCAGTGAATAGAGCACTGGCTCTGGAATCAGGAGGACCTGAGTTCAAATGCGACCTCAGACACTTAATACAAAAACTAGCCGTGTGACCTTGGGCAAGTCACTTAACCCCAATTGCCCTCCAAAAAGCAAAAAAAAATAAAAATAAAAATAAATACATGAAGATAGGAGAGGGCAGATGAAAATTGGGGACCAGCTAATAGTGTAGTTTGGCTAGAGTGTAAGTTATGAAAGGACAATGTGTGAAATAAATCTGGAAATGCCTATTGGAATCAGATTTTGATGGGTCTTAATGCCAGGATGAAGAGTTTGTCTTTCATCCTAGAGGCAACAGAGAACCATTGAAGACAGGAAATTCTTCCATTAACTATTTTACCTGCTGCATAAAGAATAGACTGAAGACAGTCCAGATTGATGGTAGCCAGACCACTTAGGAAGTTAATATGATATTCCAAGCCAGAGGCAATGTGGATGCAAACTAGGGTGATGGCCATGTTACTGGAGAGGAGTAGATGGATATATGTGATGCTTTAGCAAAAAAATCAACAGATTTTGTCAACTGCTTGGACATAGTTGGTGTGAAAGCCAGAATGAAAAATGACCTTACATGTCCTGAATCAGGAGTGAAGAGGTTAAGAAGGAAATTCAAGTCAGAAAAAAATCAAAGTTATGATTGCTTCCATCAAGTCTTGTATGATATCATCAGATACCATGCACTGGCTTAGTCTGTGTCTATACTTCACCCTGTGTCCTAATGAGAGGAGCTGGTTTTGTTAATAATCATAATAAGAATAAAGATATAACTTCAGGCCTCTGCAGCCCCTTTCCTTGGCTGATCTTGAATCATTCCTGTTGCCCAATCATTATCTCCATTATGTTTCTGCTGAATGGGTAACTGGAACATAGCGTGGGTCAGACGAACCTCACCCCAAGTCCCAGAGAAAGAACGTTCATCAAAAGAAGTGGGAGGGATTGAGTACTTTGCCAAACTGAAACCAATCAAGTCATTGGGACTATGCCATGGCATCATCCATCCAGAATGACTCCTGAAACTTAATGGCATGGTGATGAAAACCTTAGCCAGCAATGACATGCAGGGACTCTGCATTATAGGAGTCACTCATTCTCCTTGCCCTGGGGATGTCAATGAACCAATTTTCAGTTTCTATTTGGCTATAGAGGAGGAGAAGGAGATCTTATATGGATAAACCTACTGAGTTAGGAAGGACCAAGTAAGGATAAATCTCTTCCTATCTTTTCCTTTAATACCATTCGACAAATATATTAATAATACCTATTATTTTATAGCACTATAAAGTTTGCAAAGTGCTATACAAAATTATTTTAGTTCATCCTCACAGCCACTCTGTGAGGTAGATGCTATTATTATCCCCATTTTATAGATGAAGAAACTGAGACTGAGAGAAGTTAAGTGACTTGCCCAAGGTCACATGGTTAGTGTGGAAAGATGAGGAATTCAGATTTTTCTCATTCCAACTCCAGCACTGCATTGCTTCTGGGATTTATTGTCAAAGAACTGTGTTATGCTGGGTGATACATAAAGTTGGATAAGGTATACTTTCAGAGAGTAAGGCAGTTAGGGTTGAAGTTTGGATTTGGGTTGGAGGTTTGGTTTAGGGAGATTGGGATTAAAAATAGGGTTGGAGTTAGTGTTGAGGCTAGTCTTTGGGCTAAATTGGACTTGTAGGTTGAATTAGGCTCAGGCACTGTGAACTGGTACAAACCTTTTGGACTGTGATTTGGAATTATGTTAAGAAAAGTTACTAAAATATCCATTTCTTTTGACTCAGATATTACACTTCTAGGAATATATAATCCAGAGAGGTCACAGACAAAAACAAGAGGCTATCTCTATGCCAAAATATTTGTAGCAGCATTTTTGTGAGTAAAGAACTGGAAATAAAATTATTAACTGCCTATAGATAAACAGATTATTGTGTCTCAGAAGACAGAATGCTATACTTTGGAGTAAAGAAGACTCCAGAATTCCTGAGTTCAACTCCAGCCTGTGACACTTAATAACTGTGTAACCCTTGGTTACTTAACATCTGTCTCAATTTTCTTATCTGTAAAATGGGGATAATGGTAGCTCCTACCTCCCAGGGTTGTTTTTAAGATAAAATGAGATGCTTGTCAAGCACTTTGCAAACCTTTAAGTCCTATGTAAATGCTAACTAGCTTTTATTATCATAATCATTATGATAGTGATTTTAATGGAAAGGAATATTACTGCAGAGTAAGAAAGTATCACTGTGAGGAATACAGAGTAGCACACAAAGACATATATAATATGATACAAAATGAAGAAGAACCAAGAAAACAAAACACGTATCACTGCAACAATATAAACAAAACGCACAACAATCCAAAACTGAGCACATCAAACTTTTCCCCGAAGAAGAGAGTAAGAAATGCACCTCCCTTCCTTCTTTGTAGAAATGTGGGAGTACGGATGGAGAACATCTCTGTCCTACTGTCTGTCTCACTTGATGTGTTGTTCACTTTGGTGGAACCGGGTTCTTTTCTCCTCTCATGTTCTTTTGTCCTTTTTATCAAGGGATTTCTCTCTCAGTAGGGAAAGAAAAAGACAGATATTTGGAAATAAAGGTGATAAAAAAAATCAATAAAACCCTTTGAGTTAGTGTTAGAACACATAAATTAGAGAGAGAACATATGGCTATCTATATATATAATACACAAAGAAAATGTATGCAGAACTGTCCTTCCATATGGAGAACCAGAAAGTTGGTCAAGATTGGTGGCACTGAGGCTCAGTACTGTGTGATGAACTGTCTTTGTCAGCTTCAAGGATTGCTTTGAATTTCCAGGAGGAGGCAACTCCTCAGAATCACACTTCATGGTGTGCTTATTTTTACTGGTAGGCAAAAAAGGCACATGCTTTTGTTTGAATGGCTTGTCCATACTTACAGGTTTTCTGACTACAAATCCAGTTCTCTTTTCACTGTACAATGTTGCCTCATAGATTTAAAGCAGCAAAGGGGTGTAAGAAGAGTCTAACATCTTGATTTTACAGATGAAGACAGAGACTCAGAGGGGTTAGGGGCTTGCTCAAGGTCACTCAGGTTACTAGTAACAGAGCTGGAATTTGACACTTGGTCATCTGACTCCAAATCTCGTGCTCTTTCCTCTATGTCTTGCTACATTCCAGGTCGATTTATTGACCTATTAAAAATAGATATATTTATTGAGCAAGAGTTAGGATCTGAGGGGAACTGGGTGGAGGAGGCATGTAAGAGATGAATAATGCACAACCTCTGACCTCAGTCTATATCAAGCAGATAAGAAGAGTACACAAATATACAAATACCACAAGGCACACTACTACGAGAGAAGGACAAAGTGTTATGGAAGGTGAAGCAGAGATAGAAGGAGACAGATGATGAGAAAGAGAGAGAGAGATTGAGAGAAAGAGACACTGAGAGAAAGAGAGACAGAGACAGAGACACAGAGACAGAGAGAGAGACACAGAGAGACAGAGACAGAGAGAGAGGGGGGAGAGAGAAGAGAGAAAGAGAGACAGAGACAGAGAGACAGAGACAGAGAGAGACAGAGGGGGGAGGGAGAAGAGACGGAGACAGAAACAGAGAGAGACAGAGTGAGGGAGGGAGGAGAGTGAGACAGAGAGACAGACAGAGGAGAGACAGAGAGACAGACAGAGAGAGAGAGAGACAGAGAGACAGAGAGAAAGAGGGAGGAAAGGAGAGAGGGAGAGAGAGGGAAGGAGAGGGGGAGAGAGAGAGAAAGAGAGAGGGAGGGAGAAAGAGAGAGGGAGGGAGGAATAGAGAGAGACACTGAGAGAAAGACATTGAGAGAAAGAAAGACACTGTGAGAGAGAAAGAGACTGAGAGAAAGAGACAGAGAAAAAGAGACACTGAGGGGAGAGAGAGACAGAGAAAAAGAGACACTGAGGGGAAAGAGAGAGAGAGACAGAGACAGAGAGACAGAGAGAGACTACATCCAGAGTGGATTTGGTGGGGGATGGGGAGAAGAAGACAGAGATTCAATCAACAGCAACCTACTATAGAACTTGGTCAGGCATCAAGGATGCCAAAATAATTTCCTGCATTCCTGGGCCATTGCTAGTCATTCTCTTAACTTGTGTCCTACCACTGGACTTCTGATGACTCAGGATGATAGGGTAAGGCTGACAGCTTTGTGCAACTCTGCCCCACTTAAATCCAATTCACACACAAGTCATGACATCACCCATAATATCAGTGGTTCTCTTTGAAAAGAAAAGAGGAACAACTCTTAGCCAAGCACTGGGCTAAGGCACTAGGCATACAAAAAAGAAAAAAAAAAGTAAGTCCCTGACCTCAAGGAGCTTATACTTTATTGGGACAAAGCAGCACATTTATAGATAAATAAATATAAAATCCATACCAAGCACTTTGCAGGTGGGGGGAAATCACTAACACCTCCAAGGACCAGGAAGACCTCTCTGAGATGGCACTGGAGCGGAGCTTTGAATAGGCTAGGATACTAAAAGGTAGAAGGGAGGAAGAACATTCCAGGCACGAGGCAGAGATGTGAGAGAGGGCATATAAAAATAATAATGGTGACTTCATAGAGCTTTAAAGGTCACACGACCTGATGCACACACAAACATACACATATGTGCATATACACGTGTGTATACATAGCACACTCTCATATGTCACCTCATTTGACCTTCACAACAACCTTGTGAGGGGGGTGCCATTATTAATCCTATTTCATAGATGAAGAAATTAGTTCAGAAAGATGAAAGACCACACAGCAGTAAGTGTGTGAAGTAGAATTCTGGCTCAGATTCAAGGCCAACATTCCCTCCACCATGTAGATGTCCACTATCGTATGTGAAAAATTCTAGAATCATAGGCCTCAAACTGGAAGGAACCTCAGAGACCATATAGTCCAACTCCACTGCCCCCATTTTACAGATGAGGAGACTGAGCTCCAGGGAGGCTAAGTAGTCTTACACAATATCACTCATGTTATAAGCCCCAGAGGTAGGATTTGAACTCAGACCCTCTGACTCCAAGGCCAGTTCTCTTTCCATTGTATAAAGCCTCTTTGATACGTTACCAGATAATCAAAGGTGTGCCTTAGGCATGTTAATCTGGAAATAACATACAGGATGATTCAGGGAAGAAATGGACTTGGGAGGCCAGGAAGGAGATTACGGCAGTGGTCCAAGAGAAAGGTAAGGAGGTCCTGATTTAAGGTGACAGTAACAGAACAGAAAGGAAGGGACAGATTAAGAGAGATAGAATGAACAGGTTTGTGAAATGGGAATGAGAGAGAGGGTGTAGTGAAATACGTCTCTCAAGTTCTGCGCCTCAGTGACCAAGAAAAGCATGGTGCACGCATAGAAACAGGGTGTCAGGATGTGGCATGAAGCAAAGGTGCCCGGTTCGTGTTCTGGCCTGGCATGAGGAGAGTGATCAAACTCTGAAGTCAGATCTAGAGATAAAACCCAAGCCGCATCCTTCACAGCCCTCTGCTCCCTCCCACTCCTGCTAAGCTCTGGGCTCTGTGGATCTACTCTCCCTGCTCTCTCAAGCTGGATGGGAGGAAAGATCTCTACCGAATCCAAAGGGATCTGGAGAGCTGAACAGTTATGGAATGCTCATGTGATCCCGCCATATATAAGAGGGAGCTACAGGGTAGTGGATGGACAGCTGGCCTCATAGTCAAGAAAACCTGGGTTCCATTTCCACGGCTGGTACAGACGGGCCTTGTGTCTCTGGGCAAGTGACTCCAGTCCTCAGCGCCTCACATGCCTCTCATTGCAGAGCAGGGACTAATCTGGTTAGAGGGGATTAGTTTCTGGTACCATCCAAACCCCAGGCCTGGTTTTAAAAATGATTATGTTTGCTTGGATATGCATCTTTTTTCCTGTGGTAGAATGCAAGCTGCCTGAGAGTATAGACTACTTCACCTTTGTCTTTGTATTCTCAGTATTCAACAAGCTGTAGGTACTTAATATTAATCAATAAGTGCTTATTAACCACCTACTATGTGTTAGGCACTGTGCTAAGTGCTAGGGTGAAAAAAAGGGGTTAAAAAATAGCATCCATCCTCAAGAACCTTGTGGTCCATTGGGGGAGACAGCACACAAACAAATACATGCTGTTCAGTCATTTTTTAATCGTTTCTGACTCTCTGTGACCCCATTCAGGATTTTCTTGGCAAAGATACTGGAGGGGTTTGACAGTTCCTTCTCCAGCTCCTTTTATAGATGAGGAAACTGAGGCAATCAAGGTTAAGTGACTCGCCCAGGGTGACACAGCTAGTAAGTGGAGGAGGCCAGATTTGAACTCGGGAAGATGAGTCTTCCTGACACCAGATCTAGTGCTCCATCCACTGCAGCAGGTAACTTTCCCAAATAAATATATGGGAACAAGCTCTCTGATTGGTTGGTTGGTTGATTAACGTCATTGAATTCAGTCCCCACCTGGAACTAAAGCGTTAATTCTTCTTCTGGAATAATGCCTGGGGGGACTGTGTTTCACACAGGTTCGGGAGGCTCCACCCAGCCTGATGCAGCCTTAGATGAGGGAAGCAAATTCCATTCTGCCATAAGGATTATTATCCTCATCATTTCAAAGCCAAGTCTGGTAGCCAAAGCTTTTTTCTTCTTTTTTTTAACTGGGCTGAGATCATAAAGTCAAGAAGGAATAAGAGTCATTTCTGGATTGGCCAATTGCCCCCACTGGTTCTAAGAGTCTTTGAGGAAACCTGAAGACATCCTCCCATAGCAGTCCAGGGTATGATGTGTTACAGAGGGACCCTACACAAGATGCTCACATCTCCTTTCTTGCATCTTCAGCCTTGCCCTGGGCAGAATGCAACACGACTATGGCAAGACTCAAAATGGTACCTGTGAAACATGCTCATCCAGCTGCATCTTCTGGCAACTATAACGGCACCTTCAGCACTTTCCTGACCTGAGAGGCTCATGAATTGTCTCTGCTACTGCCACTACTATCTTCCTGTCTTTCTGACCTCTTCTTCTTTTGCTAGTCTAGGTCACAGGATCACAGATATGGAGCTAGAAGAGACCTCAGAAGCTCTCTGGTCCCACCACTGTGAAAGACAGCACTGGATTTGGAATCAGAAAGATTTCTGCCTCTCACCGTTAATACCTGTGTGACTCTGGTCAAGTTACTTACTAAAATGAAGGGGTTGGACAAGGGGGCCTCTAAGACCCCTTTCATCTCTGAAGCTTCATTTTACGGAGGACAAAACTGAGGCTCAGTGAATCCCAAAACTGGGACTTCAACACAGGGCCCCTGACTCCAAGGCTAGTATATACACCACCATATTGTGCTACCTCCCCTTTTCATCAAGCAAGGCCTCCACATGATGGATGTTGGGCCAGGCATCGGGGATGAGAAGGTCCCTATGCCAGCTGCATGCAGCCATGGCAGGGGCCATTGGCCTTGGTTCAAAACCTAGTATTGATAGGTTTCTGCTATGAAAGAAACATTCTTCAGCTTAAGTAAGACCCCTGGTATATTTGAAAGAATATTAGATTTGGAGTTAGGAGTTGTTTAGTCATTTCAGTCATGTCTGACTCTTCATGACCCATTTTGAGGTTTTCTTGGCAGAGATTCTAGAGAGGTTTGCAATTCTCTTCTCCAGCTCATTTGACAGATGAGGAAACTGAGGCAAACAGTGGTAAAGTGACATATCCAGGGTCACACACCTAGGAAGTATCTGAGGTTGCATTTGAACTCAGGTCTTCCTGACTCTTGGCCTGGGGCTCTATCCACTGCACCATCCAGCTGCCCTGGAATCCAGAGACTTGTATTCAAATCCATGATTCTCCTACTCACTATGTGACCTCTCTAAGTATCCGTTTCCTCATTTTTAAAGTAGGGGATTCCAGCTCTACAGCAGGAAACAACTTCACAGGCCATTTAGTCCCACACTCTCCTTTCTCAGATGAGGAAACAGAGGCCCAGGGGGTAAAGTTACTTTCCCAAAGTTAGACGTATAGTATCGGAGATGAGATTTGAACTCAAGTCTTTAAGATTCTAATCCAACATTCTATCCACTGTACCACTAGTATCAGAGATGAGATTTGAACTCAAGTCTTTAAGATTCTAATCCAACATTCTATACCACTATACCACTGTACCACTGTACCATGCCTCAAACTATAATGCTGTGATTACATAGTAGTCATTCATCAGTACCACGCAGTGTTCACTCAACTTGGGTCTCTGCTGATGATATAGCTCAAAATGTATGGAAATTCATAGATACCTACCCAGAAACAGAGCAGCTGGGTGGTCCTGGGGATAATGCAGGGTCCGGAGTCAGGGAGACT
Source organism: Pseudochirops corinnae (assembly GCA_028646515.1). Classification (NCBI taxonomy): domain Eukaryota; kingdom Metazoa; phylum Chordata; class Mammalia; order Diprotodontia; family Pseudocheiridae; genus Pseudochirops; species Pseudochirops corinnae. The sequence goes on along the minus strand of CM053585.1, from coordinate 327,560,732 downwards.
CATCTTCGTGAATTCCAATCTGGCCGCAGACACTTACTAGCTATGTCACCCTGGGCAAGTCATTTAAACACGTTTGCCCCAGTTTCTTCGTCTGTCAAATGAGCCAAGGAAGGAAATTGCAAACCACTCTGGTATCTTTGCCAAGAAAACTCCAAGTGGAGTCACGAAGAGTAAAACATGACTGAGCAACAATAGAAAGCCAAGGATGCCATCATTACTTCTGGGTAGTAATAGCCTTGTTGAATGAAGATGCCTTATGTAAAACAAAGAAGGATCAGCTTTCAAAATGGGAGTGCAAAAAGGGCCCTGATTTTAGAATCTGCTCATTTTTCTTTCTTCATGAGGTCATTGGCTGCCATTCAAAACCTAGACTAAGCAGGGCCATTTTGTCAGGGCATATACAATTATCTGATGTAATCGTGAAATAGTCTGAGCTTGCCTTTCAGGTTTTTTTTTCAATCTCACATGACCACAGCAAAGATGAGGTAATATTTTCCTCTCGGCATATGTTCTGTAAACTTAAATAACCTATATGGGAGGTCTAGCTTTCCTGTTTTGTTTAAAGCTTTCACATTAGATGTACAATATTAATATTATTTTACAAGACTGTAGGATTATCATCTTTTAAAAATCTGATTTTTCTCTATGAGATGCAGAAACAGTTGAGCATTTTGGTCAATTGAAGGAAATAACAAATGAAATGCAGTGATGCTCACTCTACACAGGTGGAGACAGAGTCAATCAAAGTGGGGCTTTGACTTATAATCACATATGTCTCTGACTTTTGTCTTTCATTTAATGATCTCAAGAGTATTTATGGTCAGCAATATACTTCAGTGAATACATGATCTCACTGAAATAGATCAGTCAGTCTATCAACACTTATCAGGTGTAGACTATATGCTAGGCTAGGGGTGGACACTATTCTTGATCCTAGGGATATCACTATGGTGATACGGCAAAACATGGTCCCTTCCCTGAAGGAGCTCACATTTTAGTGAAGGAGACATTAATAACTATGTATATATTTAATACATACAGGGTCAACGGAAGGGAATCTCTGAGAAAAGGTCCTGGCCAAGGGACAGAAAAAGGCTTCCTACAGAAGGTGGGATTTGAACTGAAGGCATTCCCAAGATGGAGTACAGCCAGTGCAAAGGTATGTGGAGTGTTTTGGGGGATGACCTAGGGATAGATCACAATCTCTCTGTACCTTCCAATACATTTGGGCAAACCCTCCGAACTGCAAATGCCATTAGACTGCAAACCTTCTTGAATTTTGCAGACACAAAGGCAGCTGTCCCATGCATTAGTCCTGGTTCTGTTTGATGACTGGCCCACTTCCCTTTCTAATTAGCCATGAGTCAGTATCTCCAATGTTACTGTTTGTAGACAAATCACTTATGGAGACAAGCTGTAGCATACTTAAGGGCACCATCCTCTCTGACTGGCTTTCATCTGACCATCTCAAGGTCTGGTGTGAAAAGTAATACACTTTCCATTTTATGGATGGAAAAACTGAGAAAGACAACTGACTTTGCCCATAGTGACACATTATGCAGGCAGCAGAGAACCCCACAGCAACTCATACATTGATGCACCATCATGGCTTCCCAAACCCTAATTTAATACTTTGTGATTAGATCACATGGCTTGTCTGCTGCAATAAATCCTGCTGAAATGCCTGGAGTGAAGCAATGATTAGTATACAGTGACTCGCAGGAATGCAGAGTATCTGAATGGCCCCCACACTGAACACCAGTCACCCAGCAATTAAGCACTAGACTTTTTTCTGTCAGATCTGATTTATTCTTCCTTTCATTGCCTGCATTCTCTCTATAGGAGACAGTCACCCTCAAAGGCTGATTGCTTTACAAAAGATGGGGAGAGAGAAACTTACATAATCTATTGAGTGTTAGGGGAAGATTTTTAAAAGAAATCACATATGAACATGAAAATGCGCCCTTGTTAAACAAGGCTTACTTAGAAGTAAACTAAAAAAGTGTTCTTTTCCTATCCAATCTTTGAAGTCAGATAATAATATATAACAAGGTAACCCAGAGGAAGACACCTCAAACACCCCAAATGAAATGAAATTGCTACAAATTAAAGACATTTTTAAAAAGAACCATGGAATTCTCTGGAGCCAAACACTAATTTCCCTGTAACTGAATTTATCATGATGTAACAACAAAAGCCAGCCGAGTATATATGTGAAATTAGTACTGTCAAGAAGATGAATAGATGTACTATTTAAAACTTTCCTGAGAGTACAATGCTGTAAGAGAATTTTTGCATTTCAGACAACTAGAGAGAAGTATTTGACTTAGGACTATATAAGCAACTCAGTTGAAATCAATTAAATTCAAAACCGTAATCATTGTTGGTCCTTCATTCTCAAAAAGGACCATGACATCAGGGAGGTGATGCCATGACATGTAAGTGAATTGGATTTAAGTGAGGGAGGGCTGTGCAAAGTCACCAGCCTCACTTTCTCCTCTGGAGCACCTGGGTCCAGGGACCAGATATAGATCAACAACACTGGGGCTTCATCTCGTAATCTGCAAATCGGCAAAAACAACAAAATGTGACAACAGTCGATGTTTT
>CM053585.1:327519350-327557625 GCA_028646515.1 Pseudochirops corinnae | reverse complement strand
CACCTGTAAGGAGTTTACATCCTCCTGGGACAGCATGACATGAAGAGATATGAGTAACATTCTACTGGGGAAATTAAGCAGGAATAGAGATGTGTAAATATTGATAGGTTGCACACTAAGGAGGAGGCAGCATAATATAGTGCCAAGAGAATTGACTCTGGAGTGAGAGGACCTTGGCTTAATCCTCAACTCTGATGTTTACTGACTCTCTGATCTTGGGCTGGTCACCTAATTCCCTTGGGCCTCAGTTTTCTTACCTGTTATCTTACACCCCCTTGGGACTTACTTACCTAACTCACATTATCACTGATTGGTTAGGTCCCCAGAAGGGTGGCTTTTACTATTCCGAGAGTGCTAGGGGCAACCCTGTGGGTGGGCTATCCTTCTACATGCTAGCTCATGAGCCCCCACTGGTAGGTTTTCCCTTTATCAGGCAGTAAACTTAGATCTTTAGCAAAGGCATTTATTCAAATGACAAAGCAAGGAGGTTGGGCCAGATGGACTCTAGGATCCCTTTTATCTCTAGATCCATGACTATCACCTCTTTGGATCTTAGTTTCCTTGTGTATAAAATGAGCAGGTTGGGCTAGATGGCCTCTGAGGCAATTTTCAGCTCTTGCTCTATGATCCCATGATTTAGGAGGGGGTGAGGGATCAGGAAGGATCTTATATAGGGGATGGCACCTGAGCCAAGTTTTGAAAGGACCTAAAGATTCCAAGACATGGAAGTAAGGAAGGAAGGTATTGTAGATTATAAAAAGTCGCAGAGGAAGGAGTTTAAATGTCCCATCCTATAATAGCCTCCCAAGCATAATGGAAATGCCTTTTATCATCTTTTTAATCACCTCCTCTTTCCCCTTAAAGTAGCTTAAACCTTTGAAGTTTTCCTAATGTTTTCAATAGACACATAGACCAAGACAGCTGATGAAGTAGTGCCTTCAGCAATGACTATGCTTTCTAAATAAATGCCCGAGCGTGTTAAGCGTATGAACTATGTAAGTTTATATTTGGTCAGCTTAATAGTCTTACACCTGTTCATTCAGGCATTTGACCAAAGCACTTGTATGGCTAATGAATGATATCTGGACCAAGCTGGGCAAAAATAGCCTGAATCATTCTTGTAACTGCTTCGAAAGGATAAGATCTATTGGATTAGAATATACCATTGGATGTTTCCTCACGTTCTGTGATGGGTTTGACTTATTCACTGGACACAAAATAGCTGACCTCCATTCCTGGAGAATGAGTAGTACCCCGATTTTAATACCATCTGTTCCGGAGTGAGCTTAAATTCAGGTTTCATTTGGCCTGTGAGGCACAGCCTTGGATTGTATCACTCTGTCACAGTGGTCTAGCATTTACTGGATAGCCCAGAAAGGGAACTTAGCTCAAGTTCAGTGATGTCACCTGCAGTGGAAAACTGTTGGTTCTCAGTGGTGGCAAATCATATAATCATAAGAAGAGAGGATCATAAGGGCATAGATTTAGAGCTGGAAGAAATTTAGCACAACCCACTCATTTTGCAGATGTGGAAAATGAGGCCCAAGGTCACACAGCTAGTAAATAATGAAATTGGTCTTTGTACCACTGTCTTCTGACTCCAAATCCATTTCCACTGCACCATGGGGGACAGCCTATGTAAAAATATATAGGCAGGAACTGGAATATTACACATGAAAGTCAATATGTACCAGTTACACAGCAATCCTCAACCTTAACAATTCAGAGAGTTTCCCCGATTTTATGATTTCTCCTGTCCTGGTGAGAAAAGAACCAGAATGACATCTAGACACAAAGAAGCAAAAATGAAATGAAAACAAAAAGAAAAAAAAAACTACCTGTGCTCTCTTTCTCAGAAGCGGCATTTGAGGCAACCAACTCTTAACCAGTTGAGACCATTTTCTACTACGGCCCTCTTTGTGATATTTCTATTTAAGATATTTCAAAATATCATGAATCTGGAACACTATGTCTTTAAAGCTTAGGGGCAGCTTGATGTAAAGAGCAGGAGAAAAAATAAGGATTTAATTTCTTAATTGGTTATCTTAAAAAGTATTCAGAGAGATTATCTGGCATGCTGCTACCTACAGGGCCCTGTGAATAATATTCTGATCATGAATGCTTATTTTTCAACTACAGAGCTGAAATGCAGCCAAAAAAAGAACAATGTTTCACGTGAGGGAGTTATGTAGGAGGTCATTTCTGCTCCTAGGAAACACAATGGACTCAGTGGTCGTGAGTGTAACTGCTTAATGGTAGAAGGGATACGATCAGGTCCCTTGGGCTTGGCTTTCATAAATAACCCATTAACTTTCTTGAGTAAATATAATGGAGATTAAGCTAGTCATGATCAGAAACTATTTGGTTGTATCGATGATCTCATCAACATGAGTAGATAGCAGCCCATCCAGTTTCCTTTACCTCCAGTTTCCATGACCTTTCAATAACCCAACAAATCACAGAAGCCTTCTTCTATGTGTCTTTGCATAGTGTGGTTACTAGAGTCATATACAGGCAGTCCACTCGTTATCCCTTGCTCTCATTATGTGACTGGCCCATCCTTTTACTAGCAATATATCTTTCTGATGCCACGCTTTCACTGCATGTCCCAAATTAATATGCCCTGGCCTATTCACACTCATCATCTACCTCTCTATTGTCCTTTAGGTGACTTTTACTTTTGCTTCTTTAGAGCTGTAGCTGCTTTCCTAGCAGGAAGGACTTATACTCAAATTCCAGACCCAATCTGATCTAAACTTTGCCTTATTCTTTCTAATCAACTGAACCACTGGGGGCCCTAGACTCTCATTCTATTTAAGCATGATGGCATAAATGGGTCAGATGTTTTGTCTCTCAATCTTCATATTTTAGACAGACCCCACAAATGGACAATGAGTTGGAAGTAGAATTAAATTGGAGGTGAAAATGGAGAGGAGTAGTATATTGCTTTTTTGTAACCTAGAACAAGTTAATGACCCCTAAACTTCTCCAAGAAACATAGATTTACTTTTAATACCAATATTATATCCATGGTGTTATATGACTATGAGCCTCCAAATAATTAAAGATAAATTTCATCCACAGAGCAAGGGAGATGCATCTGGGAAGTGTAGGCAGGCTGTAAGGAATTGTGGAAGAGAACCAGAGTAAAAAATGTCATCAAAGATGAGCCTGATAGAAAAAGAAAGTGGGCCAGTTGCACAGGGAGAGCAAGGGTTAAATGATGGACAGCCCGTAAGCTCCACTAATATTCTCAGGTTATCAAGACAATGGGGAGAAGACTCCCAACATGCTCAGAGACTCTCTGTAGTCAACTTATGGGAAGACATGGATCAAAGCTGCATGGGGGTAGATTGTGCTTGACATCATTGCAAAGAATACTCACATTGAAGAAATCACAGATACACCAGAGTATGAGAGAGAGAGGGCAATGGAACAAGTCTCACACTCTTCCCCTCCCTGCCCACTTGCTACTTGCAATAAGACAGTGATAAGGAGTGGAAATGAAAGACTAAGAACCCTAGTCATCAGTAGATAGGGAGTCAGGAATGTGGATGGAGATAGTTTGGGAGGGTGAAGCAGTTAGAGGCAGCTGGTCCTTGAATCAGGAAGACCTGATTTCAATCCCATCCTCAGACCCTTCCTAGCTATAAGACCCTGGATAAGTAACTTAATTTGCCTCAGTTTCCTCAACTATAAAATGAGTATAATAACAGCATCTACCTTACAGGATTGCTGTGAGAATCAAATGAGATTATATATAAAAAGTACTTAGTGCGGCTCCTGGCACAGAGTAGGTACCTAATAAATACTTGTTCCCTTCCCTTCTCCCAAGGGTGTCTGGAATTTTAAGGTGTGCCTCGAAGCCCATAAAAGAGCCAGAAATGTGGTTGTGGAGGAGACAAAGATCTTGTCATTAGATCTTGGCCTTGTCTCAGTGATTTCTCTCCTGTCCCCATCCCTGGGCATGGGAGAACAGAACAAGCTTTGGGTTCCAAAAATGGGAAATTCCACATCCCTCCTCACCCCACGCCCACCAAACTTATTGACTGTTATGGAGCATTACCTGATTTATAGTTTAGGCTTCAGAAATTAAAATTAGTACATATACGGAATGTTATGAAATGCTTACAAATTTGGGCTCCCTCAGCAAACCTGAAATTTAGCAACCAAAAAGTTTAGTTGAAAGAAAAGATTAAGCCTAATAGATTAGCCAAGTGGGAGGACTTTGCCCTGTACTCTAATAAGCTTGGAGCCTAGGGCTGAGAATTTTCTCTTAGAGAAATGAATTTAGTAGCTAAAACTCCAAGGGAACAAATCAAGAAAACCTAAAGGGATGCTTTTTGCTAGTCTGAAGCAAGATTTCTTCTTTTTTCTAAAGGAGCTATAGCAGGAAAGCATCTCTGGGATTTAAACAAAAAGAACATGGCAGGACCTACTTTTCTCTTAAGGAAGAGAAAGCCAAGGATTTCAGCTGAGCCCAAAGCAGGAGGCATCAGAAAAGCCTGCAGTAAGGGAAGGCAGGTGGGGTCTATGTATCTGGCAGAGCAGCTTCTGGCAAGACAATGATTCAGGCTGCAAAATATCTGGATGGATGCCCATCTGAGCAGTGCTGGGAAGAGACTACAAGATCAGTAAAGAGGAGGTCTGGCAGAAACAGCACAGTGACATCAACAGAAAACACTAGCAGTCCTATAACCTTCAAGGCATGAATTGCCCCTCCATGCATGTGCTCGACACACACTTTCTATAAATGTGCACCCACGGTGTTTGCCCTACCACCCTTGTTCCCTGTAGGCTTCTCCACATACATGCCCTGATTATATTTATTCCTCATATGTATTCCTTTACACATGTTCAGGGGTATGCTGGAGCCAGCTCTAGACTACCAATTGTTAAATTTTCAGTGTAAGCATTTACACCACGGCAATCAACAAATACTACAAATCAGGGCTTGATTGACTGTTTTGTTGATTATTTAGACTTTTTTTTAAATGGAGAAAATGTTAATAATGCAGATTAAGCTTAAAAGTGTGACACAGGTACATTTTTCCTCCAGAGAGCTAGTTGTTAAATATTTATCAGCACAGTTCTGCTCATACTACATATATATCACACATACACACATGTACATACATGTATAAAGGAATACATATGAGGAACCAGTAAACTAATAGCTTTAATGGCTGGTTATCCAAAGCACAACTGATCTCATGGTCAATTTGTTTTTAAGTTATGGTTATAGGGTATAGCACCATATTGACCCATAGTTCTTGAACCCAGCTTAGTTTTTCTCTGGGGGAATCTGCTCTGTGAGTCAGGGTATGCCTCAACATGCTACACTATAGTTTATGTAATGTCTTCTTTGCTGCTCTTGAAATGACTGTGCTTTCTGTTTTAAGTAAATTGTTCTTCATCCATAAGATGAAGTGATTTATTGATAACTGGTCTGGGAAGAAGAAATCTCAGGAAGATTGGGGGCTATAGAGTATTAACTGGAATAGATGCAATCTAATCCATGTTTTAGAAGCTTGAAAATAGCTTGGAAATTGAGGGGATGCCCAATAATTGGAGAATGATTGAAAAAACTGTGGCATATGACTGTGAGGAATACTATTGTGCTATAAGAAATAACAAACAGGATGGTTTCAGGAAAACCTGGGAAGTCTTATATGAACTTATGCAAAGTGAAGTGAGCAGAACCAGGGAAACATTGCACATAGTAACAGCAATATTGTAAGGATTATCTACTCCTTGTGGATGGAGTGAAAAACTTAACTACTCTGATCAATACAATGATCCATGACAATTCCACAGGACTCATGATGAAAAATGCTATTCATCTCCAGAAAGAGAACTGATAAATACTGAGTACAGATTGAAGCATACTTTTTTTTAAAACTTTCTTTATATTTCTTATTTTTGTGTATATATGTTTTCTTTTGCAGTATAGCTAAAAGGAAATGTGTTTTGCAAGACTTCACATGTATAATCAATATCATATTGCTTGGGGTGGGAAAGAGGCAAGAGAAAGAGAGAGAATTTGAAACTCAACATTTAAAAAATGAATGTTGGAGTGGCTAGGTGGCACAGTGAATAGAGCACCAGTCCTGGAGTTAAGAGAACCTGAGTTCAAATCCAGCCTCAGACACTTAACACTTACTAGCCGTGTGATCTTGGGCAAGTCACTTAACCCCAATCGCTCTGCCTTCCCCCTTAAAAAAAAGCCAAAAAAAAAAAAAGAACATTAAATTTTTTAACATATAATTGGGAAATATTTAATAAAATAAATAAAAATATATTGCCCCAAAAAGTGAAGTAAGCAGAACCAAGAGAACAATCTATACCAAACAGCAACATTGTAAAGACAATCAAGACTTAGTAACTGATCCACCACAGCTTTGAAAGACTCACGATGTAAAATGCTAATAAAGAACTGATGGTTTCAATCAAGATTGCTACCTCTCACACTAACACTCTTTTCCTCAAATAAAAATGCCTCTAATTTAGTCTCAATAGTTAATTCAATCAATTGTATTAATACCCAATAGCTCTTACATTACTTTGAAATACACAATGACACCATATGTATGGGGAAACGATACTGAACTTAGCTATGAAGTATAAAGAATAAGAATCTAATAGGATGTTCAGAATGGGGAAACTTCACTACAAGTCCTTTCTCACAACCTTAAGATTGGGGTATACTGGGAAATACTTAACTGGTTTTTCAGGGCCACTAGGTAGCCCAGTGGCTAGACTGCTGGACCTGGAGTCAGGAAGACACTCTTCTCCCTGAGTTCAAATCTAGCCTCAGATACTTACTAGCTGTGTGATCCTAGGCAAGTCACTTAACCTTGTTTGCTCAATTTCTTCATCTGTAAAATGAGCTGGAGAAGGAAATCACAAGCCACTCCAGTATCTTTGCCAAGAAAATCCTGAATGGGGTCACAAAGAGTCAGACACAATTGAAAATGATTGAACAACAACAACAACAAAATTGCCAAGAAAAAAAAAAAGCTCATAGGACACATGTTTAAATCTAATCTATACTAGCATTTTCTCCAACACTTTCTTAAATCTAGACAATCAACAAAACAATAATCCAAGCCCAGAGCTGTAACTCACTAATTTCCAATGTTCATATGGAAAATTTAATAATTGACTCCTCTTAGCTGGCTTGAGCTGGCTCCAGCAAACCTCTGCTTGAGAAGTAATTTCTCCTTGAACTTCCATTTCATCATCTGTAAAAGTGAGACAATTATACCTATATTGTCTATAATAATGACAGCATACAGGTTCTGGAAACCCCCTTGAACTCTCCTTGAATCTTCCCACTAGATCTGGCATTCACTTGAGGCATCTACCCATCCTAGTCAACTGGTCTTTCATTGTCTGCACCTGGCCCCACCCTAGACTTCCCACCCTTGATCTTATCTAGACCTTTTTCTCCCTTGGCCACATGGTCCAAGTCCCTGGCTGTCATGACCTTGTCTGTTACCTCACAATCACCCCAGTCTATTGGCCATTCCCATCAAGATCCTCACTAGACCCCTCCTCCAGTCACCACTAGACTCCTCCTCCAGTCGCCTCAGACTACTTGGCCAACCCTAGATCCGTCCCACAGTCTTTCTGTATATAAGATCCATCTTAGCCTCCATTAAGGTGCTCAAATTTAATCTGGCCTGCTTGCATTAGGGATACAAATATTCAGATTCCTTAAAAGGCTAGCCTATACTTAGATTCCTTAAGAGCCTGGTCAAAATGGTGGATCTTTAACAAACCTTGTTTTTCTTTGGCCAAAAGAAGGCTTGGGTCAAATTCATTTGGGCAGGACCCACGTGTTACTATTTCAGGGTCCCACGTGTTACTATTTCAGGGTCCCAGCACACCTAAACCTCAACAGGTCTATGTCTAGGGATTATGAGCTTTCCCCCAGATTACATGTCACAAATAATTTTTTTTTCCAAAAAATTGGGACAATTAACTGTCTTGCACAGTTTATATTTATGACTTCTTGAAACATAGCTCTGAAAAAACAGGCTTTGAAGAAGCCCATTGTGATTTAAATGGAGATACTTGTCTATTCCTTTAAACCCAGATCACTCTGGCTTTCATTGAGTGACAAATAATAGGTCCCAGCCCAAGTCTCTCAAGCTCATTGTTTGGGTTCTGATGGTTATTATTTTGAGTAGCAATTGTTTGCTGTTCTGGCCAGGAACTGGGAGGGTCTTCCCCTCCCAGAAAGATGGCAAAATAGGCCTCTTTTTATCTCAATTCATGCAAAGACTTGATGGAAAAGGAATCTGAGTTTCTGCACCTTGAACACAGGAATGCATAGAACACGTGTCAGCACATCCAGCCCGTGATGGTCAAGGTCATTCTTATGAGCTAGGACTAAAAAGAAGAAGCCAGTGCCACTACCATGAATGATTCCAGCCACCTTTTTCTGGATTTGTTGGGAATGAGGCATAAAACATGGAATTTTCTGGTTTTCTATACCGCAGCCAGAATCAGTGAAAGTGAGGTTTCACTTTACACAAGATAAGGGAGAACTGATATGCACACCCTCAGTATTTTATTTCTCATTTATGCAATCTAATGGAACTACTTACAAATGTAATCACTTATTGGCAGAAATTTTGATTAACACAATATCCTGAAGAAGAGGAATGGGCATGGTCACAAAGGTGGAGGAACAACTGGATGAGTTATTCTCTAAGTTAAAGGACCCTGATTGGGGGTGGGAGGAATGCAGATGATTAATAGCCATCCCTGTCCATGGTCCTGACTGATCTTTGGGGATCACAGAAGCACATTTCTATGACTCACTTCTTTACAACTACCCTCACACAGTTGTAGGAGCAAAAGAGTTGTAAACTTACAGGTATATACTACAATTATTAAAGTCACTTCAAAGAAGAAGGTGAGAAGGAGAGAAGAGAAGGCCAGATCAATAATCAAAGAAAGGAAATATCAACATTATTTGCACGAAGGAAAAGATGACAGATTTGGAAAAAGAGGTCCAAGTTCAAATCCCAGCTCTGACATCTACCAGCTCCATGACCTTGGGCTAGTAGCTTAACCTTGTTGGTCTAGGTTCCCTCATCTCTAAAATACAAAAGAGAGTTAGGGTAGATAACCTCTAAGATCTCTTCCAGCTCCAAATCTAAATCTAGCCTCCTTGAAAATGCCACCCCCAGTGTGAGACTATCTTTCACTGGCCACAATACTAATGAGATAGATCACGTCAGTATAAACTACAATATAATTGAGGCCAGTGTTCTATCAGCTTTTGCCTTCCTTTCTCAACAAGAGCAGTCCCTGAGAGAAAATGGAATCAGGCAAATGAAAATGTATCCTGTTTGTCAGTCAAATGACAATGAAATGCAACTCAAGCTCCAAGGAAGTCGATGGGATGCTTTCCCAGGTCATGAAACTGAACTCACACTTTATCTTTAAGCAGAAACGCAGCAAAGGCTGCCCAATACTATTGCTATGTCGATTGGTTTTGACTGTTTTTCTTTGTTACCAGGGAAGGTTCATTGGGTGGTGGAGGCAGAAGGAGAGAATATGCAGAAACGGCTGAGACATAAGAAATAAAAGGCATTGATATTATCTTTGAAAAATAAATGAATTTCCTAAAAAAGGGGAAAAAATACATAATTATCGACCAAGTTATTTTCCAGAAAAGATGGCTGTTTTGTTGTTCTACAACAACAAAACAAACCAAAACAAAAAACCCTCATCAAATGACAAGGCTCTCTCCAATGAATTATTGTCCTGATTCTAGATGAGGCAGAAGAGGACAGATAAGAACTGTGTCTTCTGGGAATATTCTGCCTGACTTTTTTTTCCCTATGCTTTTATCCTCTCTCATAGGCTTTTCTAGTTCCCAACAGAGCACTCTTATTTTTTTTCCAGAGGTCTTGGATTTTTTCTTTATATTTTTAGCTTCTAAATAGAAACAATGGGCCAAAGTCTTGCCATGTCATTCAAAGTGGGCATTTTAACAACTGGTCAGTTTAATAACCTAGACTTTTGAAAAGGAAGGACATTTTGCTAACAGTTAAGTTTTAACCAGTGATGACTTCTTGCCACAGAGTTCAGAGTTCAAATTTAAGTCAAGCAGTTAATGATTGCCAGCTCACAGGCAAATGTATAGGCAGGGGTATAGTTGGCTTAGTATCTTCCTAAGACATATTCTGGGGTTTTTCCATTTACCCAAGTATTCATCCAGTAAGTCTATTAATAGGAAGAGATCCAGTGGGAATTTCTAGCAACAAGAGAGAATATTATACCCCCTCCTCCTACAGTAGAACAAGTGCTGAAATAGGATTATATGGTTAAAAAAAATATTTTTTAAAGAAATAAAGATTTTAAAAGAATACATGGCCTCATTTTGGGTTATGTGTTTTAAATAAACTACATAAGCTCCCCATCCTTCCCAGCACTCGACCCCCTGAGGGAGAAATTCTGTTATTCAAAGTATTTGTGGAAGATAAAGGGAGTTTATTTTTCCTCCATGTATCTTCATGTGATTTTCTTCCCCTCAGTAAAACATCAGCAGCTTGCTTTGGGGCCCTACATCCCAGGAACATCGCCTCTCACAAATGCTCAAGGGACAGTGCCTCATGGAAGCAATCAAGAGTCACATGCATGTCAGTCTATCAGAACCGAGAGGGGGAATGTGGAGCTGGGATCGTGATGGGCCAGAACCCAAATGAATGAGATGGAAGGAAGCCTACCCATCTTTGAGACCATGAGGCACAGCGAATGGGATGTTGGACTTTGAGTCAGGGAAATCTGAGTTTGTTCTTCTCTCTGACCATTGCTACCTTAGAACAGTCTGAAAACTCAATAGTCTTCTATGAAATGGGTATGAAAATGCCTATAATACCCTCAACCAGGGTTGTTGTGAGGTTCAGATGAAGTAAAAGAGGTGAAAATCAGATCGTTATTAGACCATTTTCCATACACACATTTATCAGTTCAATTCAACAAAGGGAGAAGGGAATGTTTGGTTTTTAAGCACCTACTGGAGTAGTGAGGTAGCACAATGGTCAGAGTACTGACCCTGGAGTCAGGAAGACTCATCTTCCTGAGCTCAAATCTGGCCTTAGACACTTACAAGCCGTGTGACCCTAGGCAAGTCACTTACCCCTGTTTGTGTCAGTTTCATCATCTGTCAGACAAGCTGGAGAAGGAACTGACAAACCACTCAGGTATCTTTTCCAAGAAAACCCTAAATGGGGCCCTGAAGAATTGGACATGACCAGACAACAACAAAGCATCTTTTAGGTGTCAGTCATTGTGCTAAGAACTTTACAAACATCTCAATAGCTCATTTCTTAAGCAAGTACCATGTGCAGAGAACTGTACTGGATGCTGGGAATACAAAACAGAAAGGAATAGTCCCTGCCCTCAAAGAGCTTACATTCTACTGTTCTATCCTTATTAGGAGTCAAAAACCCATTTTACTAAGTACCCTTCTCACACAGGACTCTGGTTTTCAAAGGCATTTCCGAGCCCCCAGAGTAGGCAACGTAGTACAATGGGAGGAATAACTGTGTCCAAATTGTGTATTTCATGCTCACTACCTATGGGGTCTTCAGTAGCTCACTTCAGCCCCCTGAGTCTCCTTTTCCATATCTGAAAAGTGAGAAGGTTGAACCGGGTGGTCTCTGAGGCCCCTCCCAGTTCTAGATCGCGGATCCTAGATCACATGACATCAAGATGGTCCACAGGAACAGGGCTTTATTGAAATGGCCTTTATAAATTCTATTAAACAAATTATATTCTCTCTGGGCCTCAGCTTCCCTAACTACAATGAGAGATCTCAGGTCTCTTCTGCCTCTAAATTTATGTTCCTGTGATACTGTAGAGGCAGCATGAGTATCCATACAGTGGATAGTCAGTCTATGAGGATCTGAGTGCAAATCCTGCCTCTGATACTTATTGGCTGTGTGGCTCTAGGCAAGCTCCTTAAGCTCTCAGTGCTCTGGGTAGATCTCTAATACTGTAGGTTGGAGGAAAAGTTGCATACTTGCACTGGGAGAAGAAGTTTCCTGAATAGCAAGTTCCTAATGCCAGTGAAATCTCAAGTCCAATCTCTGTCCATGGAGAAGCCAGTTCATGTCAGTTGTGTTGAGCCCTTTGAAGCCAATGATCGTGTTTCTATCGTAATTATGTTGTGTATCAAGCCGAGGGGCAAAGAATGATTAACAGGCACCAGCTCTGTGAAAACATACCTAGAATTCTTAGTAAAGGCCTATGCTAATGAACTCAGGCTAATTAACTCAACCTGGAGAGTTAAGATCCTTTGGTGGAAATTGGTTCATTAAAATCAGGGGAAGAAAAGACACCTTTAGTAACCATTGATAGACCTTACATGTGGTTTCCCATCCAAGTATGAGGGAACCCTTGACCAATATTCTCTGACTGAACGGAGAATATGCACATTCTTTATATGACAATGGAGAAACTGAGGCACAGAATGAACTGGGAAACAATATCTTGCAGTGGAAATGACTGGGCCCCCAGGGTCAGAGGACATGGGTTTGAATCTTGGATCTATGTTTACTCTAGGCCTTTCTGGGGCTTAGTTTTCCCACCTGCAAAATTACTTACTAGCCATATGACCTTCGGCAAGTCATTTAGCCTGTTAGCTTTAATTTCCTCAACAATAATAATGGCATCTATTTCCCAGGGTTGTTGTAAGGATCACATGAGATAATATTTGTAAAGCACTCAGCACAGCGTCTGGAACATCATTAGGACTACATAAAAGTTATCATCATCATTGCCTTTAGTGTGATTGGCAGCATTTGTCCTTCAGTTACCTTTGTGCCCTTGGTGGTGAAACATGGCACTGTTTTATCTTGATTTTGTCCCCTTTAATTCTCCTTCTGATCAGTTCAGTATCATACCTGCTTCTCTTTTCCAGAAGTATCTACTTTTCTTTCCTTTTCTGGACATCCAGTAGATACTCCACATAGATGCAGAGCCATGACTAGTGATTTTTGTGCCTAGTACAAACAGCATGGATCACATCTCCACATCAACTTTAAAGATAAATCCATTTGAAGGTGGGATAAGACTTTGGTACACAGTGAGATTGCTGCTAGAGAGATGGGGGAGAACAGGGTAATCTTGATCAGAGACAAGCTTGTTTGAGGGACATCCATGAAAGGGAGGGGTGATTTGGAAAAACAAAGAATAAATATTCAGTCTGGTAGCATCCTGTCTTAACTACTTATTCATGCTAAATAAATGTTCAGTTTAGTTATTTCTGTGCTGATGGATTTCATGGGCTGTCTTTGTTCTCTAAATTTTAACTCCTTGGTCCAAAGTCCTGGTCATTCCAAGGTGTCTATCAATGAAATTGGGAGAAGGGGAAGTGTGAAGGTGAACAAAATGTAACCACTGGAACTTGCTGGCGAATAAAATACATATCAACTCTGGAGTGGTTCTGTGTCTTCCCTGTGTAATCTGGAGTAACACATGATAGAAATGGGAAGTTCTCTGACACCAAATTCTTATTTAGCCCTCTTTCCATTATACCACATTGCCTCTGGTCCTATAGGCTAAGGTTTAAATTCCAGGTAAGGATCAGACTTGCTAATTACTAGAGCCATCCAATGGTATCAATGGTATCTTTGCCAAGGAAATCTTAAAAGGGGTCACAAAGAATTGGATGTGACTGAAAACTAAAAAACAACAGAGTAAACAACTGAAAACAACTACTAAACAACAAGTCAGCATAGCATTTGGCATAGATTAGTGCTTAATAAATGTTTGTAGATGACACTTAAATCAAGTCAAAATCTGTCCCATTACAACATACATCCATTGTTCCCTGTTCTGCCCTTTGCAGTCAAGGAGAACAAGTAGGATCGCTCTTTTCCTTGACAATCCTTCAAATACTTGAAGACAGATATCACAACCTCCCCGCTCAAGCCTTCTCATATTTTGGCATTTCCTCTTTTTTCTGATCCCTGAAAGCCCCATTGATGTGAATGTTATCCTTCAAAGCCTTTTCCAAAGAAAAATAAAAATGAAATTCAGAATGACTCTTCTTCCTGCTACTTTGATTGGAATCTGCCACAGGGTTCCATTTCCCTGACCAGTGGATGCTCCTGTCAGTGCCAGTTTCCTATTGGCTCACTAGGATTTCTATGCTCTGGGACAGCCGAAGAATTATGAAGGCCCTGCTCTGCATGTGAATTTTGAGAGTGGTGACAAAACAGAGGACTTTTGTCTATGGCATGAAACCCGAGCCACTTTTACAAATGCTAAGTTTGTGCCTTTTTTGTTTGAAGTTTTTCCCTTTTAGGCGCTTTTTATTTATAACCTCACTTTTTCCTTGGCTAGATTCTTCATATAGTTCTCCCCCTCCACACTCCCAGAGAGAATTCTTCCCTTGTAACAAAAGTTTAAAGAAAAAGAAGACCAAAAAATTCTGCAAAATCAATCACTGTATCAGAGAAACTTTTTGCCATTGCATGCAATGCTCCACACCTGTAGACTACTTATGCCACCTGTACAAGAGAGGGGGGGGTAGTTTTTCCTCATGTTTCTTTTTCAGAGCCATTCTCGGTTTTAGGCAATATTAATTTTTGACTGTTTTGTGGTGGTTGTTCTTTCCATTTACAATAGTGTGATCATTGTGTATTCATTTTCTTTCCTCTGACTGACTTAAGAAGAGCACCAATTTTATACTTCCCTGTTTGCCTGCCTCGGGCATCTTTTCACCATGGTGTTCATACAGTTGGGTAGACATAGTTTCTTAGAATAGAAAAAAATTTACTTTAGCAAAATACAGAATTTATACCTAAGTCCTATCGCATCTTTCTCTTCTTTCTTAACTCTCAGAACTGCTTTCTAGCTGCTTAGCTCCCACCAGCTGAAGGGGTGACCCTCCCCTTGCCCCTATGCCACCCTGTACTCCCAGTTAGTGCCTTAACTAGCAATGTTTCCACCTTGAGTAAGTAGCAGGATATGTGAGGAGAGGGAGTGTATCACCCTGGGCAGAAGAAACTAGCTCCAGGTGATACCACCAGTTTCTTAGGTTGCTAAAGGGATAGGAAGTGCCCCTGGGATGAGTCTGCTGCCACAAGAATGGTGGAAAAAGAGTAGTTTGGGGCAACTAGACCCAAAACTGGAAGGTTCCTTAAAAGACCATTGATTCTACCACTACCACTTGATTTTATAACTGAAGAAATTGAGGCACAGAATCATGTGTTAAGTGTTTGAAGCCGAATTTGAACCCAGGTTTTCCTGATTCCAAGTCCAGTGCCTTCTCTACTAAATCTTCCACTCTGGGGCAAAGCCCAAATGGTCCCATGCCAGTTGCAGTTCTAGACATAGGCATCTGGCAAGACGTGTGGCAAACAAGGTAAAAATGGTCTCAAATTAGGCATTTCACTTTTGTCAAAATGGAAACACTTTTTAAAAAGATTTTTAAAAATTCTTTAAGGAAAATATAGCCTCATCAACATAACGACTTTTGTATGCCATAAAGATAAAAGATAATCCACTTTCCAAGAATATTTATGAAGAAATTAAGAAATGGTAGCATATTTAGACTTAAGGTCAAAGGGAGCCCCTAAATATAGATCACATTCCATCTGGCTGCCAAGATCCCATCTGAACACATTAACCAGAGGACTAAAGCAGAAGGGGGTGGGGAGTTAAAATGCAAGAAAGAAAATGGATTCGCCTAAGATTTTATCATCAGGTCTTCAGTAAATAAGCATGCATTAAGTACCTACTATTAGTGAGGCATTGTGCTAAGTGCTGGGAATATAAAGAAAGACAAATGACAGCCCCTGACCTCAAGGAGCTCACAATTCAAAGGGTAAAATAATTTCCAGACCCAGGACAAAGTCAACAAAAATTCGGGACCATGGACAGAACCCAAATATTTGCTGGTTCTGTTTCTGTCTCCCTGATGACCTTGGGCATTCACTTCTGCTCTCTAAGACTCAGTTTCCTCATCTCCTAGACTAAATGGCCTCTAAGGTCCCTTTCAACCCTAGATCTATGATTCTATGACAAACCTTTGTGACCTTGGTGTAAGCACAAGCAAGATAGAATTTTTGTTGTTTTTCTTTCTGGAGTTCAGTTTCCCAGGTCCATGCTAAATTGTAAACATCTGAAGGATCAAACTCCTTTGAACCCTGGTAATTCACAGCTGTGCTGAGTCATGTAGGTTGTGATGCCTTCTGACTCTGAGCCTATTAGTTGAAAACCATATATACTGGGAGGCTGGTATTTTACTTTGGGCCTAACTCATGGGAAGAATGTTTCTTTGTGATTTAGCTGGACAAGACTCTGGGTAACCATTAAGGAGCCCTCCCATCTTTGAGAACCCAGATGTTGGCACTTTTTGGTCTCGTGATTATGTATCTATTACTTTGTTTAGACCAGCAGTTCTCAACCTTCCTAATGCCGTGACCCTATAATACTTGGATGTGGGCATATCTGCATGTGGGCAGACACTCCTGGAGACAGATAGAGGAGTGGTGTCTCGGTTCCTAAGACCATCAGAAATATATGTTTTCCTGTGGTCTTAGGTGACCCTGTTCAACTCCCAAAGGGGTTGCGATCCACGGGTTGAGAACCACTGGTTTAAACAGTTGGAGCCCTGTCTGCTGGATCTGTGTGCTAATTTGTCTATGTTTCTCTGCTTGTATTTTCTCCATGTCCAGGGTGCTGACCTTTCCCCTGAACTACAGAATGACTTATATATGTTTAATTAAAGTAGGATTGTTGACCCCTTTGAAACTGTCTTTCCTTTAGAAAAGCAGATCAAAGAACTTGTGCCAGCAGCCATCCTGGATGTGGTGGGGTGCCTGCTAACACATGTGGGTAAGTCATTTCATAGTGTCATTTCTCTGAGCCTTAGTTTCCTCATATGTAAAATGGAGAGGTGGACTAGATGACCTCTTCCAGATTTAAATCTACACTTTATGATTCTATAATAATTATATTTCTACCACTAAAAAAGTTGTGATTGAAGATATACTTTTAATATTTTGCCCCTTTAAGAAATTTTTGTAAGGCAGATAGCTCAGCAACTAATTAGACCCTTCCATCTTTTTAAAATGATTTTCAGTCTTTGCCTAGATTACACCTTAGGCTTGCTTAAATTTGGCAGCCTTTTTATTCTCTCCAAGGCCATTTTTGCTGTTAGTCTTTTCCCAGGGTTATGTTATATACAAGTCCAACCCACAAGGCTGTGTTTACAACACATAATTATTTTCCGTTTCAGCCTCCCTCATTAACAAAGTAAATTTGATATTTCTCCAGCCAAAAATCTCCCTTTGTTTATAGCTAGAGAACCCTGACCCAAATGCAGAAATCATCTGATGGGCACTGAACAGAAATTTCTTATTACAAAGACCCTCATCATAATCACTAAGGTACTGCTAGAACAACAACAATTCTCATAACATTATCTTCAGTTAATCCAATTCTGCCACTTAAAGTCTTTGTTGCTCAGTCATTTCAGTCATGTTCAACTTTTCATAACCCCATTTGGGGTTTTCTTAGCAAAGATCCTAGAGTGGTTTGCCACTTCCTTCTCTAGCTCATTTGACAGATGAGGAAACTGAGGCAGACAGGGTTGAGTGACTTGCCCAGGGCCACACAGTTAATAAGTGTCTGACACTGAGTTTGAATTAAGGAAAACGAGTCTTCCTGACTGTAGGTCTGGCACTCTATCCACTGCACCATCTAGTTAGCCTAAACTTAAAGTTTGAGGATATACAAACAGATTAGGAAGTCTAGCAGGATGCATATTTAATGTAGAGCTGCTGCTTTAATCAGATTATTTGTTTGATTTTCAAGTACTGACACATTCAATATTGGGTTCATAGGATCAGAAATCTGGTAAGGTCATTGAGGCCAACAACCCTCATTTGACAGATGAGGGAACCGTAGCCACGTGGAAGTGACACAGGAAGTAATGGCCTGTGGTAGAATTCAAACTCAGGTCTTCCTGATTCCAAGTCTAGCCCTCTAAGTCAGTGTTCCTTTTTTGTGAACACCCTGCTGAAAGCCAGGAATGGCAAACAGAATAAAGAAGGATCAAGGTCAGCTCAAAGGTCTGTTCTTTCCTTCTCTTCATGTTTGGGACTGAATCTTTTTATGTTGTTTTTGTTTTTTGTTTTTTCCAACTACATCATAGAGGACACATTGAAGCTGTGACTATATACAGAGGTGTGCTGTTCAATATTTAACAATTACTAACACTTTCTCCATCACTTTTTTTAGTCTAGATAGTCAACAAAATAATAAATCAAGCCCTTATTGGCAGTATTTGCCAATTTCCAACTATTTCTGATTCTTTATCCATTATATGAGGCTTCTTCTTGACTATGTATATAGAAAGGACTTAACACATATTGATTTTGTTTTCATTTACATTGTCATAGTTGTTATTCTTACTGTTCATCAGGTTCAGCTTTCACCACTTTGCATAGATTCATATGTGTCTTCTGATGCTTCTCTAGATTCTTCATATTCATCATTTCTTACAGGGCAGTAATATTCTATTAGTCCTATACCACAATTTGCTTTCCCCACTCCTCTGTCAATGGGAATAGCAATTTCGCAAGTTCCTGGGGCCAAAGAAGTTTCTACCTTCTCCAAAGGATGAGTCTCTGCAAGCTTACTTTGACAAATAAACAAGGTTTGTCTGTCTCCTGGCTTCACCTATCCTTGATCTTAGACTCACCTTTATGGCTCAGGGAAGCATCCAATGAGGGCTTCTGTGGAGGCTTGAAATAACAAGATCAAAAGAGCACAGATACAGAGATGGGAAAGACATAACAAATCACCTCATCCAAACTGTTCTTTTTACAGATGAAGAAACTGAAACCCAGGAATCAGAGGATCTGAGTTCAAATCATCCTTCTGATGCTTCCTACTTATGGGACCAACAGCCAGTCACTTAACCCTCCTTGGGCCTTGGTTATTTGTTTAGCAGCCAATTGAAAGG
Source organism: Pseudochirops corinnae (assembly GCA_028646515.1). Lineage (NCBI taxonomy): Eukaryota > Metazoa > Chordata > Mammalia > Diprotodontia > Pseudocheiridae > Pseudochirops > Pseudochirops corinnae. The sequence continues at coordinate 327,538,619 of CM053585.1, read as the reverse complement.
CACCTCTTCTTTACATGATCAGCAGCCTGGACATATCATCTGCATATACTCTACAATTCATATAGCGATTTCATAGGTCAAGATAACTGTACATACTCATAATGACTGGACTCACTGGCTAGTACCCTTTTGTGAGGAAGAAAAGAAAAGACAGGAAGGAAGAAAAGGAAGAAAAAGAACAAAAGAAGGTAGGGAATGAAAGGAGGAAGGAAAGAAGGAAGGAAGAAAGGAAGGAAGGAAGGAAGGAAGGAAGGAAGGAAGGAAGGAAGGAAGAGGGAAAGGAAGGGATCAAGGAAGGAAGGAAATGAAATAAATGCAATGATCCCTCAAACACAGGACTATCCATCAACTTGGCAAATTATAATCTCATATCTAACAACAGGTATCTGAGAGATGACAAAATCATTTACCAATCTATTCCCAACTCTGCCCAGATTCAATACCAAATCATCCAGACCTAAAGGTCATTCATTGTCATACTGATACCTCAATATCATAAGAGTTTCACAATATCACATGATAGTGATATAATCGTGGTGTCTTGGCTGACTTGAAAGCATTCACTGGGCACATCTGGGATTGCCAGTAGTTGTCCCCATTAAGAACAGGAAAAGTCTTTGGTGTGAGCCCTCTCCAAAAACAAAAGCACAAAATGCTTGCCTCCAAGCATTCCCAACTTAGTCACAAAATGTTTTCAAATACATCTTCCTCACTCCACTGGCTCAGTCTCCTGGGGAATTTAGCTATACAGGTCAAATTCATTTCCCAAACTCTCTCTGGGTCACTGACTGCCTGGCACATCCTTTCCAGGCCCAAGGAGCACCATAGAGAATCTCATTTGCTGACAATGCACTCTGAGAGGACATGTCTGACATATATCCCTAATGGATGTGTGAATTCCCAACTCCAATTTGGAGAGAAACAGAAGCTGCAAGGCTCAGCAGTCTGAGAAAGAAGCACCCCAGTAGGATAACCATTCCACTAACTCCAAGTACTTTGGAAAGAAAAAAATAAAAGTGGTAGAAACCTTAATAAGACACATGTGAGAGGCTAGGTAATCACAAAGGAAGAACGCTGTCTTTTTCTAGACTGCCCAAGGGCAAGATAAGAATTTTTTAAAAGACATAAAGGAGAGATGTGTTTAGTAAGCAAGAAAAGAGGTAGGCTCATTAAGTTCCTCTGACTTGTTTTCAGGGACCTTCACTGATGAATTAATTATTTCAGATTTTTCGCAGTTGAGTTGTTCTCTGGGACTTGGGTCTTAACAGCAGAGCTTGTGCTTTAATGTGTCTTTTTCCAAGTTTCTATGGAACATCTCAGGCTTGTTAAACCATCCTATTCTATTCCCTTTGAGGTAGAAAAGAGCCCCCTTTTCCACCTAGGGAAATGTAGGGACATGGAGTCAGCGTAGCTCTAATAAATTAACTCCCACCTTTACAGAACCTTCCGACTTTTTAGAAAGTTACTTGGCTTCATTCATCTCTAACATGCTTTTCAAAAGTTGGAAAAATACAATGCTTTCAAAACAACACATTGTACAGTCTTCACTTGTAGACCATCCTGTTGTTTTTATATTTTTATTTTTATTTCTTCATGACTTTGCCTTTTTTACAAAATGTAAACAGTGCCCAATTTAATACTTTCAAAAGGATCACATGTGGGTGAGAATACCCAAGCATGGATTCACTTATGTCCTAATAGAATAAGCAATGCATGCATAAAGGGTTAGAGAGAAAAATGTACCACTGTCTGACATGACTCCACCTCCCTGGGCCTCAGTTTCCTGATCTGTAAAATGAAGGAATTGGCTTAGATGGTCTCTGAGTTTCCTTCCAGCTCTGTATAGATGACAAAAAAACCCAGCAAGACAGCTTTGCCCTCCAGTGCCAAGAGCTGCTGAGATCTGTCATGAAGCTGGAAGATTTTAAGTTTCTATAGATCTGAGAAATAAAAAAAGGAAGAAGAATATTTAATGCCAATTATAGATTATCATAAAGTCATTTATGTCTTAAAGAATAATTGATGACTAGTGGGAGAGAGACATAGATCTTTAGGGCATGTCTCAATATAGATTTACAACTTGACAGATGACTAGAGTTGGGAGGGACTTCAGAGATCATCTTGTCTGCCCATCTCATTTTACAGAGAAGGAAACTGAGGCTCTGGAAAGTGAAGTGACTTGCCCAAAATCTTATAGCCAGTTGGTGGCTGAGTAAAGACTTGAAAACAGGTCTCCTGATTTAGTCATAAAATATATTTAGAACTGGAAGGGACCTTCAACCCCTCTCCATTTACAGAAGAAGAAATTAAGTCCCAGGGAGTAACTTGCACAAGATCACACATGTAGTAAGCAGCAAAATCAGAATTAGAACCCAGGTCCTCTGACTCTGAATACAGGATGATGAATTCAGGATTCTTTCCATTACATCATGCTTCCTCCCAATACATAAAAGCAAAAGCCGATTTCTTCCTCTAAAATCTGAATGGCATCCTTTACTCCATACATTACACAGTTTTTAAAAATGAGGATTAAAATAGCATTTTGACACAATAGCAACAAAATGGACATTCCAGTTCTTCAAACTCCCATCATGATCCCAAGACCAGTTCCTGAGTGAACAGACAAGCTTCACATCATACCCTAAGGATCAACCAGGGTTTTGCCGGAACAACAGGGAGAGATTATGGTTTCTAAGGGGAGGGTCTGCTCTAAGGCACTGTCAAATGGTCCAACATCAAAAATAGATATGATTTATTCAGTAGAAATGACATTAGAGGAGAGGCATTACCATCTGCTTTGCTCCTTCCTCCTAAGGACCATGGGATCTTTCCATCTGACTTGTAGGTAAAACCTTCCATATTATTTTCCTCCTTCAACTACCATGAGAATGTGAGCTCCTGGAGAACAAGGGTTGTCTTACTATTCTTTTTGTATCCCTAGTGTTTTGCACGTAACAAACACTGAATAAAATTTTTTCCCATTCATTCGTTCATTCATGTCAGTTGATCTCTGGTTCCTGAACTCAGCTCCATAGAGTAGAAGCGGAAATATCCTAGATGCCATAAAAAAAACTCAATGTATAAAGAATTTGGAGAAGCACAGAAGAACCGAGATGAATTGATGCAATTCTTCAAGCAGAGGCTCCAATCACTTATCAGGTATGTTACTGGGAGGTTTCCTTTTGCATATGGGTTGAACTATATGGTCACCAAGGGCCACCCAACTCTCAGATTCTATGATTCTGTGATGATTGAAGTACTATTTTTGTGGTTTGTCTTTTGTTTTCAAAGAGGACCAATGACATCATAGAGTGATGGCCAAACTTGCATGTGAATTGTAACTCTTTTGGACTCATAGTCTTATTTCTCCATTGGTTTCATAGGTGGGATTTGAACCCAGGCCCTCCCAGTTAAGGTAAATCTATACAGTTGTAGAGTCATCTTATTCCCTTGAAATCAAGAAACCTCTACTAAACTATTAGCTTCTGCTGCTGTTTGTCCTTTATTTTTGAAGATGACCAATGACATAATGGAGTAATTTCTTGACTCATGCATGAACTGGATTTAAGTGAGGCAGAATTGCACAAAGTCATCAGCCTCACAGTTTCTTCCTAAGTCATTGAAGTCCACTGGCAGGACAAATGTCAAGATGATGGGATGATCCAGGATTCAGCAGATGACCTTGGCATCTTCAATATCTAATCAAGTTCTAAGCACTCCATAGTGCCTGCTCCAGTCACCTCCATTGCCATTGGAACAAAATTGTTCTCATCTGCCCATTCTGCCAGAGGAAGTCTTCACATGCTTAGGAACAGTGAAGTAAGCAAGCCAGAAAAACAATACATTCAATGACTTCAACAAATGTAAATAGAAAAAACGAGCACAAAAACAAAGATACTTGAATGCCATGAACTTATGACAAAGCAACTTGACCTAGGAAGAGAGGCAAGAAAATATTTCTCTTGGACACTGGAATCACAGGCAGGTCTGGTGGGTATCCCCTTGTATTATGGTGTCAGCCAGGGGCTGGTCTTTACATTTGGTCTCTTTTCCATCTAATTGCTCTTCAGGGGATAGAGATAAAGATGCAAGATATATGCCTTGGGTACTCTCCATCAGATGTTGACATATGGCTTATGAATATGAGTCTGTTCCTTGGCTCTTCTGGTTTATTTGTGTGCTTTTCTGTTTAAGGTGAATGACATTGGGTTAGAAGAATGACATTGGAGATGGCTATGATTCTGTGAGCTTTGAAAGAAGAGCAGTGAACCACCAGGAGTTTGAAGAATGGAGATCATACCAGGTTTTTCATCCAGTCCGTCCAGTCTTGAGTCCCTGAGGAATGACCTTCAGGATTTAGCCCAGAAGAAGCTCAGCTGGTGGTTGTGGTGGATTTGGAAGGGAACTTGGTAGGACCAATGCTGTGTAGGAAATGAATTCTTTGAGCCTGCTCTTTCTAGCAACCAAGGTGGTACAGGGCAGAGCGTGTCTGGTCATGGAGAAATAATACAGTATAGACACTAGAAAGCTGGCTTCCAAGGCAGGGGTGACCTTGGACAGACCATTGGATTCCTCTGGGTCTCAGTTTCTTCATCTATAAAATCAGAAAGTTGAGTAAGATGGCCTTCAAGATCCCTTCCAGCCCTAAATTGATGCTCTTAAATTTTAATATTGATCGTAATCACATATAACCTTCTCAGGGTTATATATATTTTAAACCTTTGGCTCAGGTCAAGAAATGGAAGATTATGCCTTATCCAAAGAATCTCTGGCATCAGCCTGGAGGGCAGGAGGGAAACTCCCCCAGGGTCCCAAAGTGATAGCATGTAAGCCCCAGACTGCTGTGACCCTTGGCCTCTAGGAAAGGCTAGCCCTGAGCCCATCCTTGAAGAATGGCCATATGTGTAGCTGTCCTCAGCTCAGTAAGGATCTTTCAGATTCATTGCTGGACAGTGAGTAATATTTATACTTTCTCCTTGCAGAGTTTTTCAGACTCCACTACTTGTCCTCTCCTCCCAGGAAACTGATCCTTTGCTGATCTTGTTAGTAAGAGCCATTTAAGAGGCAGAGTAATTTTGCCTTGGTTTCTTTATTCCCTAATACCATTCACTCCTCACCATTTTCTTTTGGGTTTTGTGGATAATTTTTGTCATTATTTTTCTTTTTTCTTTTTATTGATAGCTTTTATTTTCACATTATCTTTATTTTCAAACGTATCCTTCAATTCTCCCAGTACCGAAAGTCAACTCTTATAACAAAGGAAAAAAAGTGGGGTGGGGTAGGGAAGATATGGAGAAAAACTATCAGTTCAGTTAAAAATAACCATCAACCCAATCTACCAGCATATGCAATGTTCCGTATCCATAGCCCCTTAGCTCTTCAAACATAGAAAGCAGGTGCAATGTTTGGTCTCCTTTGGGGCTAAAATTGAACATTATAATGACACAGCTTTTCAGCTTTGTTTTTATGGTTGTTACTGTTCTTTATCTATTTACTTTGTATAATTTGCTTTTCCTAGTTCTTCATCTCCTATCATTTTCAAGAAATGGTCCACATTGAAACAATGTGAGCACCTTAGCCAAACTCTGCCCCCGAGTCATTCTAGAAATGTGCCTTCTCTGAGGAACATGATTCTTCTAAGCACACCAGGATGAGCCTGCTGGCATATGGCTCTCCACCCCCTGGGCTCCCTCTTCAGTACCAAGGGATTGGAAAGGCTACAAAAAGGGAGCTTTCTCAGCTCTGAGCCAGTGGAAAATTTAGGCTGTCCCAAGCAAGAGAAACAAATGTGCTCCTGAAATGAACACTGGCATTTGGAAATCCACCAGCAAATTATAAATGTGATCTTTTTTAGGTGTGAGTGTATGAGAGAAGGGGAAAGAGAGAGAGGGTGAGGGAAAGGGAAGGAGGGAGAGACAGAGACAGAGACAAAGACTGGAGAGAAACAAAGACAGAAAGAGACAGAAAGAGAAAGAAACAGAAAGAGAAGCAGAAAGAGAAGAAATAACGGAGAAGGAAAGGGAGGGAGAAAGACAGGAGTAGAGAAGAAAAGAGAAGAGAAAAGGAGGAGGGGGGAAGGAAGGAGGAAGGGAGAGCCAGAAGGAGACTGCTTAAGGCCAAATAAGTATCAGTGACTGGCAGCAGCAGGAAAGGGGCAGGGCAGAGCACTGACAATGTACCCAAACACCAAAATCAGAACTTTCCACTGCTCTTTCTCTCCAGGGAGATCAGGGAGGTGGGTATGGGCTGGGGGTAGGATGGAGGGAAGAGGAGGGTGATCAGAATAATAAACCACTCCAAAAGCTCCTTTCCTTCCCCCAGCTACAAGTAACAGAATATTTCATTTATTGCATATTTTCAGCTTCTAAGCTCCATGTCAAAATAAAAGTGGTGTTCCTTGTATAAAGAGATGACATCACTGACCCTTCATTAGAAGGTACCCTTCAGACTGCATTCCAGCAGATTTGCTCAGAATCTTTCCACCCTGACCCTCTTGTGCCAAGGTACAGTTGAAAGTGCACTCTTGATATCTAACGATTCCCCGGACATGAAGACTCAGGGCAGTGGGGAGAGAGGGATGCCTTTTACCAGAAACCTCTGATTTATGCCTTAACCCAGGAAATCTTGGTAATATCAGCATGTGGCTCATTCTGTTCTCATGCTAACACTCAGGTTAATCAGGCATCAAAAATAGAATAGGTGTCATTTAACCCACCTATTGAAACAAACAAAAATGACCAAAGGGCTCATACCTAAGTCCATCAATAGTTAAGATAATGATCCTTCAGATCTTATGAACTCTAAGTGTAGACTGAAGTATGGGGTTTTTTTCCACTTAAAAAAAAAGAATGAAAATGATCTTTCCTTTTGGGGGCATCTAGCAGGGGTAGAGAGAGTAGTCTTCTCATTCAGCAGGTGAGGAACCTTCATCAGGTGAGGGTCCTTCACCAGGGACCAATCTAGTTCATATGATTCAAAGTACCAGCAAAAAGCAAGATCCATATATTTACTATTCTTTGACTCTGAGATTTATTGATCCCTAATGCTATAGTTCCCTGCTTTATCAGGCTCTTTCCCCCTCCCTCTATTTTCCATTCTCTCCCTCCTTCACAGCCATCTCTTCCTTCCTCTCTCTTCTCTCCCCCCCCCTTTCTTCAGCTCTCATCTCTACATTTTTTCTTTCACTTCCCTCCCTTTGCAATCCTATTGCCATTTTAGCATCTCCATCTGGCACTGGCTTCTTCCCTCCAGGGACTCTGTGGAGGGAAGAAGAGTCTTAGGTCAAGGCCTCCCTAGCTGTAGCTTGGCATCTGTAGCTTGGCATTCTCAGTCACTTTTATATGCCCTTTCTTTGATTCTTAAAAACCACCCTGTGGCACAGGTACCAGGAGTTCACTTTTAGTGGAGGAAGGTAAAGGTCTGACACAGAAGGGGACTTGCCTACGCAAGCCATGTCACAGCCAGGACTCACACCCGAGCCTTTCTGCCTCCAAGGCCAGATCACTTTCCACGAGCATACACTCCTCATTAGCACAATGTTCTAACCAACTAAGCTCACAGGCATGAAGAAGTTCTCTGGCCCCAGGCTTGCTAAGTCAGCAAGCTCTAGCCACCTCAGATCTCAGGCAAGGATGCTGAAGAAAGGACACCCTGCTCTGCAGTACTCGACTCTGTATTTGCCTTATCAGCTTTAACTGAGCCTGATTAGTCACACCCTGCCAATGGAGAAGGAACAGCCAACAGTAACCCAAAGCTAGCTAATGGAGAGAAAAGTCTACAGGGGCTCAGAAGAGGACCCCAGAGGAAGTGAAATGCAGGACAGGAAGGGAAAGGTTGGGTAAGAGAGAGAAAGAGAGTGAGACAAGAAGAGATAAGGAGGGGAAGAAGGAAAGGAGAAAGGAAAGAAAGAGAGGGAGAGAGAAGTGGGGGCAGGAGAAAGGGATAGGAAGTGAAAGATGGAGGGAGAGGAGAAAGAAGAAGGGTGAAAGGGGAGAGAAGGCAAAAGGGGGAGAATCAAAGAGAAAGAAAGAGACAATAAAAGAATGATAAAAGTGAAAGAGAGAATGAAAGGGAGCAAAAGGAGATGAGAGATGGTGTGTATCAGGAAAATAAAAGGAAGAGCGTAGGGAGGAAGTGTGTGAGACAAGGAAGGGGAAGAAAAAGCAAGTGAGAGAGAAAAAAGAGGCAGGAGGAAGAAAGGGGAAAGAATGATTGAGATAATTAAAAATAGAAAGAATGAAAAAGGGACAGAGGGAGATAGAGAAAATGAAAAAGAAACAGCAGAAGAGAAAGAATGAAAGAGAGAGGAATCATGAAGAATACAAGATTGAAATGACATGAATAGGAAGGAGAAAGAACAAAGTGACAAAGAGAGAAGGAAAAGGAACTGACAAAATGAAGAGAAAAAGAGTAAAGAATGAAGATGAGAGTGAAAGGGGGAAAGGAACTGAAAACGAAAAGGCTTAAACTGCTGCTTCAGACCCTTTTCAGTCAAGTCACATCCACAAACATTTATTAAGCACTCACTACCTTCCAGGCACCAGGAACTGGGGACACAGAAAAAGACAGAAAACAATCCCTGCTCTCCAGAAACTCACGATCTAATAGCGGAAACAATGAGTAACTTCAGAGGGAAAACACTAAGGTTAAGGAGGACTAGGCTCTGTGACTGAAGGTGCTAAACTTCTCTGAGTCTGTTTCTTTGGATGTGAAATGAGGGGGTTGTACTCTGTGGTCCCTTTAGCTCTAGATCTATGACTATGACTCAAATCCAGATTCTGACACTTAACAGCTACATTGTTCTGGACAAGTCACTTAGCCACCCTGAGTTTCCTTTTCTTCATCTGTGAAATGAGATCATTGGCATTATATTGGCAAAGATGATCCAAAGAGGAAATACCCATTCTCACCAGAGATGTGAGAGTGCAGTCACACTAAGATAACTTGGATAAATTTGTAAAATGGTCCCTCAATTCTGGAAGGCAATTTGGACTATATTCAAAAAGTCACTAAACTGTGCATAATCTTTGACCCAACAATAGCACTACTAGACTCATACTTCCAATGAGATCAAGGCTAAGGGTAAGGATTCATAAATAAAAAAAATACTTAGAGCAGCACTATTTGTTGTAGCAAAGAACTGGAAAATAAAGGAATAGCCATCAATTGGGAAATGGTTGAACGGATTATGGTATGTAAATGTAATGAAATATTGTACCATAAGAAATTATAGAAGGACTGGACTCAGAAACCTAGCAACAGCTTTGTAATTTGTGGACTGGCTAGTGAGGACCTGATCTCTGAAACATGTTTAGACATTCCCACCGGGTCTCTGTTCAGAGGCCATGGTAGAAACTTGCACAGAGACTAGATTGGCCCATAATGATTCAGAATTACTAATATGTAATGAAGGAATCCTTCTAATTGACTTCTGAGTCATAAGGACTGATGACTTAAGAAGATGAGCCAGACCTGAGTATGTATACAAAAGGTTATAGCAGCTGAGATCTCTCTCTCTCTCTCTCTCTCTCTCTCTCTCTCTCTCTCTCTCTCTCTCTCTCCCCTCTCCCCTTTCTCTTTCTCTTTTTCTTTTTCTTTCTCTTTCTCCTTCCCTCTATCTAGTGAGGTTTCTATAAAGGGATAAAAAGACTTCTGGAGTCAAGAAAGGAAAGGTACCCCTTATGTCCTCCATATGAATGCCTCACTACAATTCTACTTTAATAAGGAACCTCCCCAGGGATTTTGTGTATGCAAGGGAAAAAAATGAACTCCCATTTTGGGAGATTTTTATAAATGACATTTGTCCTCACCTTCTCAGTAAATATCTCTTTTGTAAAAGTTGATTGATGTCAGGTTGATATGGGGTGGGGGACTCAATGGGGGCTCAATAGATACACTGTTAGAAGCTATGATCCATTAGGGTAACCCCTAGAATACTGAGGAAAGGAGTGATAGTCATCCTCCTAGAGACTCAGCCTGCCAGTGCACCTTGGGTGACTGGGCCCAGAGGGACTACCACATTTCCAGAACTAATGCAAAGTGAAATGGGTAGAAACAGAAGAACAATTTATATGGTGACTACCACACTGTAAAGAAAAACATCTCTGAATGACTTAAGAACAAAAGAGTTCAATGATGAACCAGAACTCCAAGGGGTTAATAATGGAGCATAATAACTGGAGCACTCCTGACTTTGAGGTGATGGAGGCAACATGGAAAATGAGACATTTTCAGATATTGCCAATATGTGAATTTACTTTGGCTTTACTATGCTTATCTGTCACAGGGGAAGGATTTTTTTTTTTTTTAATAAGCAGGGGGATTGAGGGAACTGAGTGATAGTGGTCTTTTAAAAAAAAAGAAAGAAAAGGCCATTCTTTTAGTCAATAAGTATATATTAAGTATGGGCATAAAAAATTTTTAAATTTAAATTTAAAAAATCCAACCTTGGTCCCTACTGTTAGTTGGTCAGACTCAGTGGAGCACAGTGTGCAAGCCTCCCCTCTGTACCCCAGGCCCCCTTTCCTTTCTGCATTCTGCATTGCCAGCATGAGACAACTGCCCAGCGTGGTTTGGTTTTGCAGTCTTGGAGACAAATGGTCTCTGAGAGCCATAGCTTGATATTGGGACTTGATCCTTTCCTTAGCATTCCTACTCTCCTCTTCTGGGGTTAAATCTATGGAATTTGGATAATTTTTTAAAAATCTTCTTTTAAACAGAAAATGGAAGGTATTTAATATGGAATTTTTGCATGATGACACAGAAATAATTTAAAAGCTAGCTAGTGTTTGTTCCGAATGTTGACGGACCCTTCATGGTTTTGTTACAATGAAACCTTGAGCTGAAGATATTTGATACAATAATATTGAAAAAGAAATTTTTTTGCATTCTACTGAGGGGAATAATATACAAATAACTCTAAGTACAGAGTTATAGAAACATTTAAACAAACACAAGAAAACAGAATTAGGTTTGGAAGGAGGCAGAGAAGCAGAATAGCTTTAAAAAGAACACACTGAACAATAATTAAGTGCTTTTTTTTTCCTTTTTGGATGGGAGGAGTCAGGGCAATTGGGGTTAAGTGACTTGCCCAAGGTCACATGGCTAGTGTTAAGTGTCTGAGGATGCATTTGAACTCAGGTCCTCCTGACTCCAGGGCCGGTACTCTGTTCATTTTGTCATCTAGCCACCCCAAATTATGTGCTTAAAAAAAAAAAGTAAATTATTTGTAACAGCAACTCTTGGTTTCACATGTAATCCTATTTTTCTGTTCTTCTTTATCTATGGAAATATCTAATGTTTAACAAGTTCAAAATAATGAATTTTTTTTTTAATGTAAAGGAGGAGGCTGGCTTAGATGGTCTCTGGTATTCTTTCCCCAAATCTATGATCTTATGAACCCTCATGGGGATTACAACCTAGTAGTAGGAATGAGATAGGCACCCCCCAAAAATCATAATGGCACATAGAAAATTACAAGTAGTAAGAAAGCTAATAAGAAAATACTACATGATATGGAAAGGAGGGGAGATCATTTCCCAAGTGGGGAAGACAACTTTCACGGAAGAAGGAGTACTTGAGCTGAGTCTTAGAGGGTGGGTAAGATTGCAACAGGCAGAGTAAAACTCATGAAGAGGAGTGGAGGGGGAACACATGAGTGAGGCTGGGACCTAATGCTAGAGAGAGAACATTTAACAAAGGATAAAGTATGGGGTATGGGGAAGAGGGAAGGGTCCAAAGAGACTGAGCTATCTAACCAAGTGACTGGGGGGATGTTAGTCTAGACAGCCAACAAACATATATTGTTGTTTTTCTTTTGTTCTCAATAAGGACCATGGTATCAAGAAAGTGATGCCATGACATGCAAGTGAATTGGATTTAAGTGAGGCAGGGCTGTGCAAAGCCACCAGCCTCACTTTAGCCTCTGGAGCCATCTGGGTTCCATGACCAGATACACATCAGGATGAATGGAGATGGCTCCAGACGCAGTGGAAGCCAACAAAACATGTATTAAGCACTTAACAGGTGCTGAGCATTCAAAAATACAGTCCCTGCCTTCAAGGAGCTTACATTCTAAGGGGTGTGGTGCCTCAGCAGAAATAGAGAAGTTGTGGGAGGGCATTTTTTTTTTCAAATTTCCTAGTTGGCCCATGTGCTTTTGGCAGATTCGGTTATAAGACATGATGATCTTTATGAAACAGAGCTTGCTCAAGCCCATTTGGAGCAGATAGGACTATCCATTTTCTTGCTTTCCACAGGAGAACCTTAAAAGCATCCATCTGCCAGAATGAGAGGGAAGTCTTCTAGGGGATGGAATTAACAACCGAAATCATTCCAAACACAGTTTGTTCTGGTCTAGTTGAAACAATCTTTTCATCTGGAATTTTATGTTTAGTGGTAATTTAGTACTGTGGAAAATACCCTGAATTTGGGGTCCAAGCCCCAGGGCTCTGCCACTTTACTAACTGGATGAACTCTATGGCCTCAGTTTCCTCATCTGTGAAATGAAGGGGTTATAACTAGCCAGCCTCTACATGTAAGATTCTAGGATCCTAAAGATAATGACTGCATTACTCTTCTGCTCAAAGACAATCCCTCCTTTCCCTCTGTCACCTTTTGTCTTTGCCCTCTCCTCTGATAATCTCTTGCCCTAAGGACAACTGGTCAGGGAAGCCGTATATGCCCATGTTTCGCCAGTCGCCTCTCCTGAGACCAAAGGAAAAACCAGTGCACTGGAAATCAGAAGGACTGAAGGTCAAATCCTGCTTCTGAAAGCTGCTGCCAAGGTGATCCGGCAGAAGTCACTTAAATTCTCTGACACTCACTTGTGTCCCCTGTAAATTAGGAATAATAAGAGAACCCACCTCACACTGGATTAAATGCGTTTAGTGCAGGTAAAGTACTCTGCAGATCTTTAAATGCTGCATTCATGTTAGCTGTTAGTACTGTCATTATGATGTCCATAAATGATGCACATAAAGGATCCCTACCTACCTACCCACCTACAGTGGACTCTGGATTTTTGTCCTCCTCCCTGGCCCATCTGTCCTTTCCACAACAAGGTTCATAATCTTGGCATTATCCTCAGCTCATCACTTGCACACACCCACCTATCAAATGGCTCACTAAATCTTACCATTCCTGCCTTCATAGCAACCCCTTCAGTCCAGGCCCCATCACTCTCACCTCCTAAATGATGCCCCTGCCTCATCTCACCCCACCAATTTATTTGCCACATGAGTAACAACATAATCTTCCAAAGAAATAGGTTTGATCTTGCCAGTTGAAAACCTTCAGGGTCTGCCTTTTGTCTCTAGGATAAAGGACAAACTCATTAGTCTGGTTTCTAAAACAGGCAGTTTGACTCCAGTGTACCTGTCCAGCAAGCCATCCTACACACAGTCCCCAAGGTGATCTTCCTAGAGGGCAGTTCAGGCTCAGTTATACACACACTGCTCCACACTCAAGAAACTCCAGTGGCTCCCTATTACCTCTAGGATCGAATATAAAATCCTATTTGGCTTTGAAAGTTCCTCACAACCTGACTCCTTCCTACCTCTCCAATCTCCTTAAGAATCCCTCCTCTCCCCGCACTCCACAATCTGGCCATGAGGCATAACTGAGATTCCTCACACATGATGCTTCTGCACTGGCTGTCCCTCATGCCTGGGATGCTTTCCTTCCTCGCCTTCCCTTGCTGGGAGGGGGGGAGGGGCTGGCTTTAAGACTCAGCTTGAGCCCCACCTTCTACAGGTCTTTCCTGTTCCCCTCACCTGCTCTCACATTCCCATCCATCTCATCCTCTTGTGACTCCTTTGTACATACCATGTACATACATCTGCATGTATGTTTTATCTCCCTCTGGAAAGAATGTGGGGGAGCTGGTGGCATACTGGAGGGAGTGCTGGCCCTGGAACCAGGAGGACTTCAAGTCAGATCTGACCCTCAGACACTTCCTAGCTGTGTGGCCCTGGGCAAGTCACTTAACTCCATTTGCCTCAGTTCCCTCATCTGTAAAATGAACTGGAGAAGGAAATGGCAAACCACTGCTATATCTTTGCCAAGAAAACCCCCAATGAGATCACAAAGAGTCGGACGTAACTGAAAAATGCCTGACCTTACCAACCCCTGACCGAGGATTCATAACAGCTAGTTTATGCAGCACATTATGGTTTTGACTCACTGTGTGCACATTATCTCATTTTAGCCTTACAAGCACCTGGGGAGGTAGGTGATACTATGATCCCCATTTTAGAGAGGAACAAGCTGAGGGGGGGTGCCCGAGGTGATAACAGCAAGTGAATATTTTAGGGGACATCTGAAGCCAGGTTTTACTGATCAAGCCCACAGCTCTACCCTTATATCTCAGCAGAGTACCTGACACATGGTAGGCAATAAAAAAAATCCTGGATATCTGACCATCTACCACCGGGCACACTGCTCACACTAGAAAGGAAGATGAGACTCTTTTTGTTAATTAATTTATTCTATTATTTATTACAATAGCTACTTATTTTAAACATTCTTTTCTTCTTAAATTTTGAGTTCCAAATTCTCTCTCTTCCTCCCAGTCCCTTCACCATCCACTGAGAAGATAAGCAATACAATATTAATTATACAATATATGGAGTATTTTAAGCTAATGTCAAAACCAGTTTTGTCTGATATTATTTTCAGTCATTCTTCATTCCTGTCCAAATCTTCATGACCCCCTTTGGAGCTTTCTTAGCCCAGACATGAGTGGTTTGCCATTTCCTCCTCCGGCTCATTTGACAGATGAGGAAACTGAGGTCAGCAGTGTATATCAGATTCATATCCACTTGCCCTGTGATTTGGGGGCTCACCAAGTAAGGGATAGTTAATCATCTTTTCTAATTCAGTCACACACTACTCATCTGAGTGTGTCCAGCATGGTTTCAACCACCTAAGACCTGCCAAGGAATTTGGATCATGAATAGAGCCAGGAGAGAGAAGTAGGAGCCTCAAAGTGATTCATTGGCTTACCTAGGGATGAGTACAATAGAAATGTGAGTCCATCGCTCTATGGGAAAAACTGGCCAAAGATTTTGACTGCTGCCTGCTTCACAAGAGGAGCATGACAAGTCACGACTCCAAGGTGTTAGGAACCACTCATAATAATGACAACTGCTGCTGTTGTGGCACTTAAAAGGTTATGATGCCCTTTATGTACTGTGACCTCTTCACTGAGGGGCACAGTAGTGCTGGGGGTACCTGATCCCCATTTTACAGGGAGGTAAACAGAGGAATTCAGCCATGAAATGATTAGCTCCTGATCACACAGCTATTAAATGTCAGAGGCATGATCTGAACACGGGGTAAGCAATCACTCTACAAACAGGTTGTTTTTATTTCATATGGCTTACATTTCTTCCTGTATCCCTCTTCCTCTCCTCCCTCAGAGAGTTATCTATGTAGAAAAAAAAACTTTTAAAGAGGAAGAAGAAAAAACAGCAAAACCTATCACTATATCAAAAAAATTTGACAATATATGCACTGCTCTATACTCCTAGACCATTGCCTCTACAAAGTAGCAGACAGAAGTATCTTTGGTGACGAGTTTGTTCTTTCAGCAAGCACTGTGCTGGGTCCTCAAAGCTAACAGTCCTGGCCCTCCAGCCAGCCTTGAACTGATTGGAAATAGTTAATAACATCACCAAATAATAGCGTGTCTAGATGTTGCTGGGCTCCCAAACTTGATACTAACCACATGCCCTATAAACAGTTTTGCTTAATCCATGTTAACTTCACACATGAACTTAATATCACGTGGCTTGTATATGTTTATGTGTCCTGTGAAGTCTCACTTCTATTAATAAGTTTGTTTACCCAAACCACTTTGTCCCAGCCCTCCCTGTCCTCCCCACCCCCCCAAAGAGAGCATATTTTGTGTAGTCAGTGTTAAATCTGACACCCCTGGCTGTGAAAAAGGAAAAGCCACAAAGTTCTCAAACGACCTTAGAACCTAGTAATTCAGCACCAAGTAGAATGACCCTAGGACCCAGCCAGCCTTCATAAGCTCATCCTTGAAGAGGTCTCTTTCCCTGGTGCTGGAGAAAATATCCATGCTTATTTACATGTGCATAGGTTGTCCCTCCTTTCGCCATCAACAAGAAGGTAAGCTCCTTGAGGGTAGGTGCCATGTCTTTTCTTTTATTGCTTTATATCCCAGCTCTGAGTAGGGCATGTAGTTGGCATAATAAATGCTTGTTGAATTGAACTGTACATACCAAGGAACGTGGCCATATGGCTTGCCTACCATCTGGCATTAAGGTTCTGACTCTACTGCCAGGAAAGGATATCAGGGTGCCCAGAAGGGTGAAAGCACTGCCTACACCAGGGTTTCTTAACCTTTTGGGTGTCCTGGATCCCTTTGGCAGACTACTGAAGCCTATGAATCCCTTCTCAGATTAAGGCTTTTCAATGCATAAAATAAAATTATGGTTACGAAGGAAAACAATTATTTTGAAATAGCTATGAAAATATTTTTAAAGGTAGGTGCTATTATTGTAGCCACTTTAGAGATGCCATGGACTCTTTGGCAGCCTGGATTAAAAAAATATATCTATGGATCCCTTTTCAGACTAATATTTTTAAATGCATAAAATAAAGTACATATAGTTACAAAGGAAAACAATTATATTGGTTATCCGAATAGAGTTGTTTTATAACTAAAGAATCAAGTCAAGAAGCCCTAGAACATGTCATATTAGGACTGATGGGCATCTAAATGCCAAAAATAGAGTGGGAAAGTGTTGGACTTGGAGTCAGTAAGACCTGAATTTGAATTCTGCTCTAGACATGTTACTAGCTGTGTGACCCCGAATGAGCAAGTCTCGACCTCATTCAGACACAGTTTCTTCATCTGTAAAATGGGAATGATAATAGGACTTACTCCATAGATATTTTGTGAGAATTGAATGATATAATAAAGCTGATGTGTTTTATAAAGCTTAAAGTGCTATGGAAATGTTTGCTGGCATTAATATTATTATCAGTCCTTTTTTGAGAGAACATGCAATGCTCCACACCTATGCTTCCCCAACTCTGAAAAGGAAGGGAAGGAAGAATATTTTCTCAACTCTTCCCTGAAGCCAAGATAAGCATCCCCTTTTCAAGGTTAAAAGATTATCAGTTTTTCACAGGTTCCTGTGAATTTGTTCCATCCCATAGTTTTCTTTCTCACAATGAGGTCCAACTGTGCTAAGAAAATGGGAGTTTTGAAGGAGTTACAGGAAAGTGAACAGAGAGAGGCAACTTTGGAGCATGGGGAATTTGGAAAGCCAGGCGGTCTGGACTGAGCAGCCAATTGTGGGACAGTGGGCCCCTGTTGGCAAAGCAGAAAAATTGCTTGGCTTGAGAACGTAGGTTGGAGTGGGGGGACGAGAATGCACATGGACGCAAACAAAATTTACCCATCTTACAATTAATTCTTCAATATCCTGACCCTAGCTAGCAGTGTGATTGTGATGACGGGTCCCTTGGACAACATTATTACCCCCAAAAACTTTCCAATGAGAAAATATGTCTGAAATACTAGATTGAACAAACATATTCTTCCAGTGCCAAGCACCTGGACAGGAACAGTGCATTCTTCCTAGATATAAGTTGGATTAATAGGTGCTCTCAATTTAGGAATGACCAAAGTACTTGGAGAAAAGATGCCATCCCATGGAAAGCAACAAAGCTACACGTTACTCCCCAGACTGAACACTGAAGCTGTGCATATTTCAAAGTCTATGTATTAGACATTAGACTAGAAGCTTCATGAGGACAGAGATATGTCATCATCATAATTTCCCCAATGCCTTAGCACAATGTTCTGTATTCAATCAGCACCTGATAAATGTTTGGTGAATGAATAAATGAATAAATATAGTTACAGCTGCTAATTATTCTATGGTTATGAAGTTGTGAATTAGATGAAAATATATTCTTTAAAATGCCTTTTGTTCATGGATGGCTAATTTCATTCCCATAAACTTTTTACTATTCTCAAGAATAAGGATATTTACTAAAGTTAATAAGGCTAATCAGACTAGGAAGGGCAGAAAACTACCCTTCGTTCTTCTGCTGTGGAGATTAGTCACTTCATTTTCCAAAAGAAGGCAATTAAGTCAACTTTATTTAAAAAAAAAAAACCAGGAGTTTTCTATCTTTGTCCAGCTGTTGGTTTGAATATAGTTTCCTATAAATGGACATTTTCTAAAATCACTCCCTATCATTTATTTACTCCTTTAAACTCCTTTTCTTCTTAGTATTAACATAAAGCTTTGGGGAGAAAGTAGAAAATTGTGTCAGGAAGGCCAACATGACTGCACCTGTCAACAATTGTTAATTATCTGGCCATGCTATTTAAAGTGCACCGATACATTTCTTGATCAAGCATGCTTGGCATGGTGTTGGTGAGATCTGGAGCTGCATTTATAATAGAATGGAGCATGGGGCAGTTTCTAAGTGAATTAAGTAGAATGAAAGTGAGTGCAAGAGAGAGGGGAGGAGGGGGGAGAAGAAGAGAGGAAAGAAGAGACAGAGACAGGGAGACAGAAAAAGAAGAGAGAGACGGAGATGATATGGGACCAGTTGGTCTCACAAAGGGAATTGCCCTCAAATTTATGGGAGCATGGAAATAGTGGTTGTTGAGGTGAATGGAGTTTGTCAAATAGACTGATGCTTTGAGCTACAAGACCATATGAAAATCTAGATTCTGGTATACATTCTTGTAGCAATACAATCATGTTGGGGCAAAATGATGAATCCTTTCAGATGCCTGCATGACCCAGACAGCTCCCAAGCAGTCACCAGAAAATAGAAGATAGTCTCAAAGACAAGGAGGTGCTTCCCAGGCAAGCTGCAAACAAGAATAACAAAGGACTGAACATCTTGTTTCTTCCAAGTATGAAGAGCAGGGAGAAATTATAGTGACTTCCTTGCATGGAGTATATTGTTTGTATTTCTGCCACAGCCAAGTGAAAGAGAATTTAACAATGTATCTAAATCTACATATATTTGTCTATATGGATATCCATCTGTTTTGTTGTTCCGTCATTTCTGTTGTGTCTGACTCTCTGTGACCCCATTTGGGGTTTTCTTGGCAAAGATACTGGAATGGTTGGCCATTTCCTCCTCCAGCTCAGTTTATAGATGAGGAAATTGAGGCAAAGAAGGTGAAGTGACTTGCCCAGGGTCACACAGCTAAGTGTCTGAGGCCAGATTTGAACTCAGGAACATGAGGAAATATCTATCTATCTA
>CM053585.1:327494723-327518850 GCA_028646515.1 Pseudochirops corinnae | reverse complement strand
TTAGTTTGTGGGAGGGTTTTTAATAATTTTTTCTGTGAGGGAGCAGGAGGTCTCCTAATCAGAAACTCTGAGGGAATACTTAAGACCAATTCACTCTAACTCAGGTAGGATTAGGAAATAGAAAGTCAAGCAAGTAGCATCCTTAGCTCCTGAAAAGGCTGTCATTTGTAGAGTGGAACTGTGGGACGCAGTTAAGGTTAAAAGAAAAAGAGTTAAGAGCCTGGAGTTATTCTGGCCTTGGATGGGAAATAATGGTGAAAAAAATGTAACTCTGAGCATGAAGACCTTTGTATTATTCTGCGACATTCTGGTACTCAAAATCTGGTACCTGATACTTGGGAGAGAGAGTAACTTTGAGAGAGCTATCAATGGAAGGAGAACTCTGTGTTAATGAGGAGTCCCACAAAGTCGACCAATAGCAGAGGGCACCAAATGAGAGACAGAGCCACAACAATTGGAATAAGAAAATTCTGATTTTACCCTCTACCCCCCACCCAAGTGTAATAATGGCCATTACACAGATCTCTCTGGGGATAGGGCCAGGAAGAGCCCACAAGAGTAGAGAAAGGAACCCTTCTGACTCTATGAGATCCAGTACAAGTCCTTTCTGTGTTCTTTATCGTATCAATAAAACTCATGCCATGTATGATGTCTTGTAAGTCCAAGTGCTTGTAAAGGTAGCCGATGATCACCCACTATTTCAGGTTTGTCCCAGTCACGTTTCTCTTGGCTCCCTTACTCCCTGGTCATCTTCTTGCCAGCTGACTTGTATGGAATCCAAATATCATGCTCTGGTCTTATTTGTACCCTCTGTTCCCTACCCACACTTTCTAGTTTGGGGACCATGACCACATCAATTCTGCCATTGCTCCTGAATAGAGTATGTTACTCTTCTCTCTTTTAGTTCAACTCATCATCCCTAAACATCTTAAACCAAAATACCCTTCCCTGGTCACTACTTTTTTAAATGTGTTGTCTTTCCCTTTTAGAATGTAAGTCCCTTACAGTCAAAGATCAGGTATGCTTTTGTACTTATATCACTGGGCAAGTAGGAACAGTGTTTGCCACATAGTAAGAAATCATTAATAAATTGTTTTCTTTCTTCTTTCCTTCTTCCCTTTCTCTCTCCTTCCCTTCTTCTTCCTCCCTTCTCCCTACTCCCTTTCTGTCTACCTTTCTGTCTTTCAAGGTAGTGACTTAAAGTAGTATTCCCAGATGTCACTTGTGTGCGGATAAACAAGCCAAATAAAGTGAATGGTCTCAAAGTGATACTGGCTTTTGTGTTCAGAAGGAGCTTACATCACAACAATTACATTTTAATGAAGCTTAATATGAGTTAGCTTTTTCTGGCTGCCATTTCACATTCTTGACTCATATGGACCTTACAGGACATTAAAACTCTCAAAATTTAGATATCCAGGAAAAAGATTGAGTTTCTCAGGACCAGGGGGCTAAAATTAATGCATATTTCCTTTCATTAGTTTTCTCAACAAGCCTGTACCACTTACTTAATAGACAGACTTGCTTTCAGTAATATATTTCTTCATTTCACTAAATCACAAAAGCATGTTAACCTACCACCAGGATTTGAGTTAAAGTCATTAAAAGAAAAAAGGCAGGAAAGAAAATTAATTCCTTATTTTTTCTGGGTTTCCATGGTACCCATCACCATGACATCTTAGCACTCTGGCAGACATGGTAACAATAATGCTCATCAAATCCAAGGGCTCACCAATCTCCTATTAACCCTCCCAGCACATCCATGAGGAAGACAAGTCACAATTGTGATCATCCACAGCACATACATGGAGAAACTGAGGTTGAATAGAGAAGACCCAAAGCATAGCATTTGTCTCCAAGGATATGAAGGGCATCACGTGGAAGAGGGATGAGACTTGTTCTATTTGACCCAAACGGAAAGAACAAGGAGCAATAAGTGGGCATTGTTAAGAGGCCAGTTGAGCCTTGATGTCAAAAGTAACTTCTTAAAAACCTGAGCTCTCCCAGAGTAGAAGAGACTGCCTCCAGAGAGCGGGAGGGCTGCCTCCTCCTTGGTACTTTTCAAGCAGAAGTTGCATGAGGACCTGTTGGGCATCTTCCAGTAAGTGTGGATTGGGCTAGATGACTACTGACACCATTTCTAATTCTGACATTCTATGATTCTAAGAACCCAGGAATACCTATCTCCATGGCACAATAGACAAGAGAAGAGAGTTTGAATCCTAAGCCCTGCTTCTTTTACAGCAAACCACATCTACCCTCCACAGGAAATGTCTGACACTCAGGTTAAACTAACTAGGTCAGGGTGTGATTTGTCTTTGTCCGTACAAGCATACATCACTTTCAATACCTTTGGATAAAAAACAAGTTTTTAATTTAATGCAATTGAGTGACTTCCAGATCTATGTAGCTAGCCCCCCAAACTGTCTCCTGAGCATCACTTCCACATTCCAATGGCCAAAACACTGTATTTGTAGTTGGAGGATATGGGTTCAAATTCCAGCTCTGTTATCTATTGCTCAGTTGATTGGCCATGTCCAATTCTTTGTGACCCTGTGAACCATACTGTCCATGGGGTTTTCTTGTCAAAGATATTGGTGTGGTTTGCCATTTCCTTCTCCAGTGGATTAAGACAAATAGTGGTTAAGTAAGTCCCCCAGGATCCCACAGCTAGTGACTGTCTGAGATCTGAACTCAAGTCTTCCTGACTCCAGGCCAGGTACAAAATCCACAGAGCCATCTAGCTGTCTCTTCTGCTATTTATACCTGTACAATTTGGGGGGAGTCCTTCCCCATCTGGCCTCAGGTTCCTCATTTGAAGAATGAGGGATTTGGATTGGATGACCCCTGAGGTCTGTTCCAGGACTAAGATATGACATTCTTCCCAATAACGACCCTGCAGGTGGTTTAATATATCCAATACAGAACTCATCACCCTTACCTCTCCCTTTTTCCTAACTCTCCTATCCTTCCAGGCAGCCCAATTTACAAGCTGAGATTCACCTTGACCTTTCATTCTCTCTCACCTTCCCACCCAATTATTTGCTGAATCTTGTCTAATTCCATAACATCTTTCAGTTCATGCACTTCTCTGCATTAATATAGTCCCCCATTCTAGGTGATATGGTCATTGCCTCTCACTGACAGTAAGTCAATAAGGAAGAAAGGCAGTAAGACACTATTGCACTCATGTCTTAATTAGCCTTCTTACTGCAAGTGTCTCCCTCTTGCCAATTCATCCTCCACCCAGCTGGCAAAGTGATTTTCCTAACGCATAATCTAACCATGTCATTCCTCTGTTGAATTAGCTCCAATGGCTCCCTATTCCTCTAGTGAAAAAAAAAATGCAAATGTCTCTTTGTTATAATTGGTGGAGTGGCATTGAGCCTGAAGGCAGACAGACCTGAGCTAAAATCTAGCCTCAGACAATTATTAACTGTGTGACCCTGGGCAAGTCAATTATTCCTATTTGCCTCAGTTTCCTCATCTGTAAAATGAGCTGGAGAAGGAAATGTCAAACTACTCCATTATCTTTGCCAAGAAAACCCCAAATGAGGTCATGGAGAGATGGATATGACTGAAAACAACTCAACAACACCAACAACGCCAACACCAGTGCCAACACCAACCACCTCTAGATTTTAAATGACTTCACA
Organism: Pseudochirops corinnae; assembly: GCA_028646515.1. Taxonomy (NCBI): domain Eukaryota; kingdom Metazoa; phylum Chordata; class Mammalia; order Diprotodontia; family Pseudocheiridae; genus Pseudochirops; species Pseudochirops corinnae. The sequence continues at coordinate 327,515,194 of CM053585.1, read as the reverse complement.
ATCTGACTCCAGCCAACTTTTTCAAGCTTAATATTATTTGTCTCTTTCATTCACTTTAGGTTTCAGTCAAACTGGTCTATGTGCTGTTCCTTGTACTATTCAGTCTTTCTCCATGCCTAGAAAGCCCTCTCTCCTTACCTCTGCCTTTTGGAATCCCTAGCTCCTGCTGAAGCATCTCTTCCTACATGATGGCCATTCTCAGACATCAAATCATTAGCACCGTGTACTCCTGAAAATGACCTTGTATATATTTTGTATTTACTTATATGTGTGTGGGTTGTATTCTCCAATGGAAAGCTTCTTGAGGGCAAGAACATTTTTATCTTGGTCTCTACACGCCCCTGTGTTTTAGCTAGTACCTGGTATATTGAATACATTTTGCTTATTGAATTGAGGTGGTTGACAGCTGATGAATGTTTTAGCCACAACTCACAGACACTATGTTCCAAGACATAAAGGGGTTAGTAACAGAATAATTCTCCACAAGAACAGGTGGAGGGATTACCCACACCAGTACAATCAAGGATCCTGGAAATGTTAAAGTAAGACATTCTTTCAGTCTGTTTTCTCATCTCTGAACAAAAAGGTTGAACTAGATGAACACTGAGGTCCCTTCTAGCATAAATCCATGACCCTCAAATAAAGATAATACTATTAATAATAATAATTGCTATTATTATTATTAATATTTAAACAATGCTTTTAGATTTATAAAGTATTTTATATACATTTTCTCATTAGATCCTTATGATATGTAAGACAAATGTTATTATCCCCATTTTACAGACAAGAAAATTGAGGCTCCAAAGTGTTGAGTAACTTATCAGCCAGCTAGCAAGTATAGAAGGAACAATTTGGATCCAGGTATTCCTGACTCTGAGTCCAAGGCTCTTTTCATGACAAGATAGTGAAATCTGTACTATATTCCTCACATGGGTTGTAATGAGGACCAAAGGAAAAAATGTTCTATAAATCACTTCATAAACCTTAGAATATTATCTAAATAAAAACTAATATTACTACTATTGTATGAAATTATATCATACCCAATTAGATCAAATCATCCCCTTAGCCTTCACTTCCCCCAAATAAGAAGTTACAATTCCTCTAATTTTTATCACAGGTCATTTTTTTCCCAGACCATTTGCTTTTGTTGCCTTACTGGTTCCCAAAAAACTTTCTGAAGTCATAGAGCCTTGAATTAAAGACCAAGGTTAGGCAAGGAGCAAGTATAATGGGAAAGTTGACTCACCCTTCCTACATACTAGATTCCCGTTTGTTAATCCTCAGATCATGTTTGTTTTTTCAGCTACATTGCTGATTCAGTGGGACATTGCTGGGATGAACTTAACAAAAATCTTCAACCAGCAGCCACATGGGGAAAACCTAGAAGTAAAAGGAAAAGAAGGGCAGGATTTTCTTCTTCTGTCTAAAAGGGGTCCCACCCCTGACATCTTTATGGATAGATGAAAAGGGGAAAAATAGTTAGTATCTATTTAAGTGTCCATTACATTAACATGTCTTATCCAAATTAATCAATCAACAGGATTTATTAAGAATCAATTGTATACCAGGCTCTATGCTGGGAACTGGTGATCCAAACAAAAATGAAACCATCCCTACCCTCAAGGAGTTTTCATTCTATTGGGGGAAATGAAATGTACATTTTAAATATATATAAAGAATAAATTTTGTAAGGTACAAAGTAATTTCAGAGGGTGGGGAGAAAGATCTTGGGATCCACTTTGCTTAACTAAGGATATTTGTTATAAGGGCTTTGTGTTTTTTCCCACCAGTTGGGGGTTAGGGTGGGAAGGTAAGGGGGAATAGGGAAGGAAGGAAGAAAATGGAAGGAAGGAGGAGAGAGAGGAAGGAAGGAAGGAGGGAAGGAGGGAAGGATGGACGAAAATGGAAGGAAGGAGGAGAGAGAGAGAAGGAAGGAGGGAGGGAGGGAAGGAGAGAGAAGAAGGGAGGAAAGAAAGAAGAAAAGAGACATAAAGGAAGGAAAAAAACAAAGAAAAAAAGGATCATTGAGGTATCTTTTTTTTAAATGCAGAAAACAGAAGAGAAAGAAAGCCAAAAAAGAAGCACATATAAGAACACCTTTGAAAGCTAAGTTACCTACAGCTTCTTTATTGTTTTACATCTTTCTCTGATGTACTATGTAAATATACCTATGCATATGTATATATTCAAACATCAGACAGAATGGGTATTTGTATTTCATATATAAACACATATGATATATATGAATAAAGACATACTATATATACACATATGTGTGTATACACACATACATATATGTGGGGGGGGGCATTCATGTACTAAACAGGGGGTTGGGTCACTTAGTCTCCCAAATCTCTCCCATTGCGATTTCAGTTCGATTCAAACAAATACCTACAACAAACCATTCTAGGAGCTGAGATAACAAAGAAAAAATGAAAGATTCATTCCTTCAAATGATTAGTCTTTCTATGGAGGACTCAAGCAACCTGGGCAATCTGTCCTCATTTCCTTCAGTGCCATAATGCTCAATTTAACACACAGGACAAAATTATGATTTCCTGCTGGCACAGCTGCAGTCAAATGTGTTTTGTTCCAGGCAGCTCCAGAATGTGTGCTCAGCTTAGAGTCAGTCTCTTTTAAACTAGCTCTGTTTAATCCTATCCTTTAAATCAACTCTTTGCTTCCTCTATACTTTCCTGGTTATTGATACAACAGTAGGACTGTCCCAAGCCAAGAAGATAATGCTAAGATAAGGGGACTTAGAAAGCTAATCATCATGGATCCACAGTTATAATAAGAATTGCATTAATCCTAGGCAAGGGATCTGATGATATGCCAAAGGTACAGTTGACAAAGTCAGCATCACTCATTATGGATATAAATACCACCTTCTGCAGGCCACTTGCCATGTGCCTCTCAGAACTAAATCAGTATTTTAATTGTCACATCGGTTATGGAGTCTGGTGGTGATGAGAGAGACATAGATATGACTGTGTTCTCGACTTGAGCTATTTATACATGTCACTGAGGGCCTTAATTATTTGGTAGGAAGGAAAGGGAGAGAAGGAGGGTGGGTGAGGAAAGAGGGAGGAGTAAGTACCACATTCCCCTTCATGCCATACGAGCCAAAGATGAAATTTCTAGGGACTTCTATCTTCATCCAGCTGAGAGTTGGTATAAAAATAAAATCAATCCATTGATCAACAAGCATTTATTAAGCTCCTGTTATGTTTTGTATACTAAAGATAAACACACACACACACATACAAATCCTTACTCTCAAGAAAAGTACATTTTAATAAAGTGGGACCACAAATACATATATAATTACATACAGAATAAATATGAAAAGAATAAATACAGAGTGGTTAAATACAGTGAAAACACAGAGGAAGGAAGCCAGCAGTTGGGTGTCTCAGGAATGGCTTCATATAGAAGGTGGTGTTGGAGCTGTGTCTTGAAGGAAATGAGAGTCCAAGAAGCAGAGGTGAAGGAGTATGGGATAGATGTAAGACTCTCTGAGATCCTTAATTTAAGCCCCAGGATCCCCTACTCTTTTTCTACAATTAGTATTCTTCTAGTGAATTAAGAGTTGAGGAAAAAAGAAAGGGGAAATTCACGTTTTTTAGGTATCTGTGCCTTTGTATAAGTGGGGCGCCATGATTGGTATGGACTCCTCCCCCACCTGCACTTGGATGAATCCCAGTTGCTTTCCAAACCCAGATCATAGGCCACCTCCTACAACCTGAACCTCTTATTAACCCTCCTCTATCAAATCCACTCAGCTGTATCCACCCAGTAGCGTTTAAGATCCTTGAAGGCAGCCACTATCTCCTTTTTGTTTTTGCATAGTGCCTTCTGCAAGGTGCTTAACGTTTGATGAATTATAAGCCCAAGTAGAAACAGATTCACTCCCTCACTTCAAGTGAGAGGACTTGTCTGCTCTTCACTCTGCCACAAACTCATGACAGATATCAGCGGGAAGCTGCTGTTCACAGCGGATATGGTCAGACATCTTTCTACGAGGACAGAAGCCCCATGTGTCTACATCCAAAGTGTGGCAGCAAATGCATTGCAATTCAGCAACTATTTCTTAACTGACAGTCACTTATAAGACAAAACCTCAGAACAGCTTATGTTCCAGTTACTGCAGGTTTACCATGTAAACAGAGATGTAAACACAAGATCATTTAACTAGTAGGAAATGAGTGCTGAATTGTTGTTGTTGTTGTTGTTGTTGTTGTTGTTGCTGTTTTCTGGAGAGGCAATAGAGGTTAAGTGACTTGCCCAAGGTCACATAGCTAGTAAGTATCTGAGGCTGGATTTGAACTCGGGCCTTCTTGACTCAAGGCACAGCATTCTATCCACTTTGTCACTTGGCTTCCATGATTAACATTAATATATAATAAAGCCAACTTTATATTAAAAAATGCTCTTTACCCATGGAGTCTCTTTGTATCAAAATCAAAGAAAGATTGATGCTCTTTGCAGAGAATCATTACCAGATTTCCAGGTATCATTACAGGCACCCACTGTATTCCAACATTTCATGCACCTAGCCTGATGAATTGATTATGCCCCAACATTCTTCTTGCCTCTACTCTTTTCTTTCTCAGATCACTACTGATGGATCTCCTGCTGTTTGACCCTAGCTCTGACTCGGTGAACACTTTTGGTTCACTCTCCCTTCAAACCTTTTCCATTTCTTCCCCCTCTTCACCATCACCGATTAATTTCCAGCAAAGAGAAATCTGGATCTTCAACACCTTCCTGCCATCATTACCACATCTCCTTTTTCCCTCCTCCCATATTCCACACAATCTATTTTTGCTTAAAAGTGTATTTGGCTAGTTTTGTTTTTGCCAGTACAGAATTTCATCCTTGGTGGACTATATGTTAGTAACAATAGCAGCCCTGAGAGGCAGAAAGCCTGATGAGAGAAATTGAAACAGAGAGTAACATCAGTTTCTCTCCTCAAGCCTTCAGAGGTTCCATTCCAGAGGACAATGAAAACCAGGAGAAAATATCACATTCCCCATAACCATATCCAATCAGTTCAAACCTTCCCTATATTTTAGGAGTAAAAATTGAGATGGGAAAATGAAGGAAATAAAACAAATAGGCAATGTTCCTGGCAGACTGCTGACATATACTCAGCCCTGAATTATGGCTGGGTTTCATGCATCTTTTACCATCTCATTCAATAGCTCTTAAAACTCATGTAGAGGTGGGGGCTAGAATGTAAGTCAGCACTTGATCACCTCTCTGACTTCTTGGATTATAATTAGAATCCTTCTAAATTTACCATCTTCCCTGGGGAGCAGTAGAAGAAAACTACCCAGAATAACCACTGTACATCTTGTGAAACAGACTATACAAGTTCTTAACCAATTTTGTCAGGCTTTTTTTAATGAGATCAAGTTTATTTGGTCATCACTGGAGGGCAAGTAAATTTAGAGAAATTGTCCCTAAACACATGAGACCTCAATGATAGCAAATACTCTGAAAGTTCACAAAAAAAAGAATTGTCCCTTTGAACCCTCTTTTGCCAAAACTGAGCAGCACTGAAAATAAAAATAAGAGCATTCACTGGGTCTTGTGGTTTCTCACTTTGAAGTGCTGTGTAGTCCAACACATCAACAATATAAGCTCATGGTACTACTTTGCATTTCTATGATGTTTTTCAAAATCCCCCCTTATTTCATTTGGCATTAATAATCATATAATAACATATGAATAGCACCAGACATTTATATTTCTTCTGAGGCTCACAAGGGCTTTCCAAACCCTGTTCCACTAGAATATAAACTCCTAGAGAGTGGGGATTTTTTTCATTATTTTATTTGTATCCCACAGTGTCTGTACATAGTAGGTGCTTAGTTAATGTTGGTTGATTGATTGTCTCATTTGAAACAACCAACATCCTACAGGTCTTATCACCCCCATTTTGCATAAAAAGAAACTAAGGCTCAGAAAGGTTGAGTGACTCATCCATGGTCATACTGGCAAGTGTGAGAGAAAATTAACAACCTCGGAAGAGCTAAATGGTGAGGGTAGAAACCAGATTGTGAAAGGATGGGAAATGAGTGAGAGAAGATGAATGGAAGGCAGCGAGCAGAACCAGCTGCTTCTAGGAACAGGGGTAGAGACATTGCATGATAGCTGAAGAAGATGGTAGAGTCAAGTCTGAATTTTTTTTTAAGGATGGGAGAGACTTATAGGCAGCATGGAAGAATCCAAAAGATAGAGGCAGAAAATTAGAGAAAGAGAGGATGCTTGTAGATAGAAGCTGCCAAAGAAAATAGGAGGTCACAGTATCAAGGGCCCAGTCACAGGCACTGCTCACTATGAAGAGTTGGACCATCTCTTCATCAGAGACTAGAACAAGGAAGAGAGAAAAAAGGACAATATTGAGGGATTTTGAGATTTAGGACAGAAGAGAAGGAGCTCGTGGTAAATAGTTTCTATTTTTCTCAGCCAAGTATGAATCAAGGTTCTTTACTGAGAGGAAGGGGATAGGAGATAGTATGGCAGGTATAAGAAGAAAAGATTTCAAACAGCTATTGTGGGGAGGGCAGTCATGAGTCAATTAGAGAAGGGTAAAAGGATTGTCTTGTAGCAGTGAGAGCCCAGTTGACATCTGATGAACAAAGTAGGTAGATGGTAGAGGTGAGCAAAGCATGACTGGTGAAGAAATAAAGAGACAAAGTTCTCAAGCAGTGAGCAGAGTATAAATTTGAATTGATTAACCAAGGGATGAAGACTGAGAAAGGACAAAAGCAAAGCCAGGACAGGAGCGATGGTCTAGGAGGGCCTTAAGTGACAGAGTTACTGGAGGTCATGGTGAGCCTGAAGAAGAGGGTTAAGAGGAATGAGACACTGGCTAATACGCTCACCAGTCATGATTCCAGAGGACTCTGGGGGAAGCAGGCTAGCCACTCACCTCCTGACAAAGAGGGGATGAACTCAAGTCAAAGCCTGAGACACATTTTTGGGCATGACCAAAGAGGGCGTCTGCCTTGTGTGTTGGCACTTAGAGTTAGTTGTCTTTTTCTTTCTCTTTTCTGTTATAGTGGGAGAGGGTGACAAGAGAAAGGGCTGGAAGGGAGAGAAATTACATGGTTATTCATTGAACAAATTAAAATATTTGAGTTTTTTTAATGTAGAGATCATGAAAATCTATTATAGTCAGAAGAATTTCAGAGTTTTTGATTGTTGAAATGAAACATTTATTTGTGATAGTGAGATTATGGTATGATCTTATCACAGCGCCTGGCACATAGTAAGCATTTAGTCCTTAATAATTGATTGATTGATTGACCTGTGTGTGACCAAGATGCAATCATGGGAATTGAGAAAGTTAATCAACTGAGAGAATAGGGTGTTTGAGAGGACATAATATGTACACTGAAACCTTCAAAGATAGCGAGGAACATTATGAGCCAGGATAAAATTCTTTGATAAAGGAGGAATGACTTAGATTGAGATATGTCGATATATCTAGATAGCTACGTATTTCCTCAAAGGTGGAAAAGTTGATGAGTGCTGGAGGCAGGGGATGGAGATTAATGCAAAAGGGGTCAGGCCAAGGCTAAGGCCATAGCCACTGGGTTACATGCAACCAGAGAGCACATTCAAACCAGAGGCATAACAAAAAGTAGGGAAGTTGAGAGAGGAAGAAGATGGGGAGGGGGAGATTAGAGTTATTGAAGTCATTACATAGAAAGAGAAAATTATATTTTGCCTCAAGGTAAGCAACTAAAAACAAAAAGGGCTCCTTTTCATTTCCAAATACAAAGACCATTGGGGAGTGTTTTCTGAAAGATGCAAAATGGATTCACATACTTAGTGAAATCAATTTCCTGGATGAAAAAGTAAAGTGCACAGCTCCTTTAGCTTCTCATAACAATGGGGAAGATGAAGAATTTTCATTCGAACTAGATTATGCGATCCCAGAATTTTATTTGTTTTCATTACCTGCAGAAAGTCCATTTGTATGAGTGCTTGAGATCTTCCTTAGCTTTAGAATTCTGGACCATAAAAGAAGACCATAAAAGCTTCTAGGAAATTGTTAATAATGCAAAGCAATCAGTGTTTTCTTCTTTCTACCTCAAAACTTTTTCTATGTGCCTGTACCTATAAGAAAACAGTTCAACTTGATTCTCTTCAAAAGAACATTTCTTAGGTGATTGCCTATACCTAGGAGGCTAGGGAGTTTCCGGGATAGAACGCTGGACTTTGAATAGGGAAAGCCAGATACCAACTAACTTTGGGATGCTTGGTAAGGGACTTAAATTCTTTCAGCCTTAGGTTCCTCATTTGTAAATGGGGATAATAATGCCAGCTACTTCACAGGATTGTTGAAAGGATGAAATGAGGGAATAGAGGGCTCCGGAGGAGAGAGTGAAGCTCTTAATTCTGAGCATATCTGCCTCCTTAAGTTCAATTCATGCCAAGTCAGGATATTTTTTTGTGATGTCACTGGTCCTCTTCGAGAATGAAGAATGAACAAGAAATGTAAAAAACTATTTTGCAAACCTTAAGTGCTATATAAATGTTGGTGAACATTATAATAAGAGAAAGAGGAATATTATCACATTAGTTACAAGCCTAGCCTCAGTGTCAGGAAGTCCTGCCCCTAAGACATACCAGCTCTGTGACTTAACCTCCCAGTGCCTCAGGCCACTCTTTGTCATTGGAAATGATAGATGAGTTGCTGACCTGCACCAGTGGAGGGAGTTTCCACACCAGAAGTTCTTCCATACTGATGAAATGACATTAGTACACTCTGCCACCCCCCCATACTCATCCAGTATATTTATACCACATTCATATTTCCCATATTCTTCATATTTGATCAGGATAAATCTGAAAGATACTGTCCAGTAATAATTTTTCTCTCCTTTGAGGTCACTGTTTTATGTTTATTTCAGGGGATGGGGGAAATGGGGGTCAGTTGTCCATCCTTCCTAAGCTTGCTTAGTGGACCCCTTTTTAGTGGATCCCTTAGGCAAGGAGTCTGGCTAAAACAAGAGTGTCATGGATCCCATCACAGAACACCATTTTTAATCACATAAAACAAAATACATAGCATTACAAGGAAATCATGAATTAGTAAAAATAAAGTGTTTTTTTTTTTTCCTGTCCAAGTTCACCTGCCCACTGAAAACCATCAGGGGTGTGTGTGTCCTATGTTAAGAATCTCTACTTTAGACAAGAGAAATCTCAAGGACCTGAAAAAAGGCCTAGAAAGAAATCATGGTGCAGTGGAAAAAGGACTGATCTTCAAATCTTGCCCCTGAAGCTTCTTACCTCTGCAACCTAGTGCCAGCCACTGAGCCTTCTGTAGCCTCAGTTTCCTCACTTGTACAATAAGGGAGTTAGTGTAGATGGCCTCTAACTTTCCTCAAAACTCCAGTTCCATGATCCTAAATTCAAAAACTGTTTATCCCCTTAAATATATTAAAATTATTTTAATCAATTCTAAGGCTATGGTGTGATTTTCTATAACAGCCTTCAGGAATCCATACAAATTCACTATCCTGTTTTGGGGCTGATTTTATTTCTCAAATCAGCTAGCCGTGAAAACCAGATTTATGGATATGACTGCTCTGACCTAGTGTCTCCTTTGCCTTAAGGAACACTGGCCCTGTGAGCAGCAGGCCCCAGACTCCCCCTCCCAGAATCCTCTCCACTCCTGATTTATTACCAGTTCAATCCAGCGAGGCCCAGAATTAACTTATTAATAGGCAGGCTCTCCTATTTCCAGCTGGGTAAGAACAGGCAGAAGACAGGTGTCAGCCCCAGTCGACACCTCCTTCTTCAAGAGTGACTCGATTTAATACACAATCTACACCTCCAGAGTGGCAGAAAGAATGACTGGGTTTGGGTTTGTCTTTTTTTTTTTTTAACTTTCTTTTCTCTCCTTTCTCCACCCCAAGTCTGTTTTCACTAACGAGGTTTCACTTTCTTTCCATTCTTCGAGAACAAGCCTACAATGCTGCGCTACCTTCCAGGAAGGTTGTGCAAAATAACTGATGTCTTTGCTCACAGAGAAGAAGAGACCGTTTTTCAACACTGCTGACTCCTCGACTACTCTCCCTTCCTGAACCAAAGTTCCAAGCCCTTCTGCATTTTCCCCTAAGGACAATTCCTCTCCAGGAGAAGAGAATGACTATGATCTCTCCTCTCCTAAGTCTTCCCTGGCTTTAAAGCAACAGTGAAAGTGATAAGAAGCATTGAGAAGGGATTATTGGGAAGAACTTTTCCCCAGATGTTTAGTTCAAGTGGTGAGTTGTTAATCCATTGGTCAGGGTCTTTGGACTTAGCAAACACTATGGTTCTGTGTTTATCAATATCTCCCATGGATCACTCGCTATTCTTTAACTCCATAGTTCTCAACCTTTTTGGTCTCAGGACTCCTTCACCCTCTTAAAAATTTTTGAGGATTCCCCTCCTCCTCCCCATGAGCTTTTGTTTATTCGGGTTATAGCCAATGGTATTTATTAGAAATGATCAATGAATCAATCAACACTGATTAAGCACCTACTCTGGCACTGTACTAAGTGCTAAATAGCTTAATATTATTGTGCAAATATTTGTTACCTTGAGGACCCTCCTGAAAGAGTCTAAGGATTTGAAGGATCCCCTGGGATGCCCAGGACCATACTTTGAGAAGCGCTGCTTTAACCAGTACCAAATCATCTCTGTGTTTATTGCTTCGTCATCTGCTTTCTTTCTAATTTTAATTCATAATCCATTTTGTTTGTAATCTTTGTATTGCTTCTCATCTGATACTTTTAGGACCTCCTTCTTACCTCCTTTTAAAAAATTATTTCCCTTAAGATTTTTGACCTCATTTCTCCAGGTAAATTTCATTGTTTTTTCTATATCTATTAAAGTAGGTTTTTGGTAGTTGGATTGGTATGGCACTAAATAAGTGTCCAGAGTCAATTTCTGGGACAGTTTAACAGAAAACCTAGAAGACTTGTATGAACTGATGCAGAGACAAGGGAGCAGAACCAGGAGGACAATTTACAGAATAATAACAACATGATAAAGACAAATATTCTGAAAGACTTAGGACTTTGATCAATGCAACAACAAAGGATGAGTCTAGAGGACTGATGCTGAAGTGAGCTACCTACTTTGTAACAGAGGGGTGAGAAATTCAGGGCAAGGAAGGAGACACACATTTCTAGACATGGTCAACAGGGGAGGTTGGGGTTGGGTTGTTTTTGTCCATTTGATTAGTTATGCATATTTATTAAAAGAATTTATGTGTTGGTGATGGTGGTGGTTATTCCAGGGGGAGGGGTGGAAATAAAGGGAGAGAGGAAGAAAAATGCTCATTAATTGAAAATTTTTAATTTGAAAAAGACTAAGATAAAGATATGGCAAAAAGGAGAGGGAGCTCACAATTTGTTTTGAACTTACAGTATGCAAAAGATAAAATTCTTATAGCAACATCCAGCCTTAGGAATATGAAAAAAGTATTTCTTAAAGTTAAATTTACTATGCTATAGGAAATGCTGTCTCTGAAGATAAGCATTTTTGCTGCCATAAACCTTCCATTGCCTTAAACTTCCATCCAATCAACCCAAGTCCACTTGATTGGCCAAAAACTCTTCAGACATTTGAGATTAAAAGGAGATGGTTAACCTGGAAAGGGGAGGCTTGCAGGTCCTGATGTCATCAAATAACTGAGGGGCTCTCACTTGGAAGAACCACGGTTAGGTGGCACAGTGTTCAGAGCACTGGGTCTGGAGTCAGAAAGACTCATCTTCCTGAGTTCAAGTCTGGCCTCAGACATTTCCTAGCTATATAACCCTCAGCAAGTCACTTAACCCTGTTTGCCTCAGTTTCCCCATCTGTCAAATGAGCTAGAGAAAGAAATGGCTAACCATTCCAGTATTTCTGCCAGGAAAACCCCAAATGAGGTCATGTAGAGTGGGACAAGACTGAAAAAAATTATTGAACAATGACAATGCCTGGAAAAAAGATTAGACTTCCTCTACCTGACATCCCATGGAGGCCATGAAAAACTTCCTAAAGATTAGGGCTCTTCCAAAAGAGTAAATGGAGGTGCCTTAGGAGGCGGTGGGGTCTTCTTTATCAGAGGTCTTCACGCAAAGACTAGATAACCACTGCTAGGTAAAATGTAAAATGTAACAAGAATTTCTTTTCAGGTGTGGGTTAGACTACACGGTCTCTTCTAATTCCGAAATTATATTATTCTGTGATTGCCTTCTGCTGGAATAGCTCAACCATCCTAGGCTATTCTGATTACAGACATATGAATGTACCCTAAAAGGACTCTGTAGCAATGAGGTACACTAAAAAAGAGCACAAAATTTGGAGACAAAGAACCTGGGTTCAAATTCTACCTCTGAGATTTATTACCTATGTTACAAGTAACTTCTCAGTGCCTCAGTTTCCTCACCTGTCAAACTGAGAGCTGGACTAGATGACCTCTGAGATCATCTCCTCCAGGTCTAGCTTTGGTCCTATGACTTCAGAATCCTAGGTCATATACTCCACAAGATACATTAAAAATACAACCCTGGGTGCTACAACTTTACAATTTGGGACAGTCGCTTTAAGAGTTGCTCAATTCTAGAAAGCAGCAGTGGAATCTGACCTTGGCTGTCCATGGGAGTGTACCCAAGTATGTTTGAGGGGCTGGGCAGAGGGAATCTACTCAACGACACAATGCCCTGTTCCAATATCTATCTACGATGATATGATTACTCCATTAAACTCCCTAACCCTTCAAGGAAAAAGAAGAGTTGTCCTTTATCTTCCCCTCTCCTTCTGTCCTTGCAAGAGAAAATTAAGCATCTCTATGTCACTTTTGTTTGGCAAAATCCATTACTGTGGGCCTTTATGTGAGTCTTGTCACCTGGATGCTAGGTAATTCTCACACTTAATAAAAAGCCAGCACATTTGCAACTTTTCCAAAAAATCATCTTTCAAAATTAGCAAACAAGCCAAGACTGGAGTCTATATTAAACCTAAGCCTCTGACTCTATCTTAGTCCACTGGACCCTTACTGGTTCTTAGAGCTCAAAGTTGAAATTCATGAAATTCCCCCTTCAAACTAACCTTCAGTCCCTCTAAAGTCAAGAAGGACAAAGGTGTATCTCTATATCCCTAACCCTTTGGATTGGAGCAAATTAAATGGGACTGAAATGAATGGCACTGAATTTGACAAAAGGAAAAACCCAGAATCCGAGCATGAGTGACATACCCGATGTCACAGACCAAGCCTAGTGAATATTTTTCATGGCTTTGGAAACCGGGCACTTACCCAGACAGACCATAAAAGTCAAATAAACACACAGTGCTTGTTATGCCAACAAAATTTTACTGGATTGCATTCAGAAGGTCAATGCTGAACTTTAAACTTTGGCTCTTGAGTCTCCATAAAAGCCTAAAGAACGGTGATAAAAGCAGAGGGACAGAAATTCTGCTACCCCTCCCTTTATTTTTTAAAACTTTCAGGACTCCTGAATTATGTCAGATGAGCAAGACACTGTAGTTATCTGCTTATGGCGGCACAGATGTAGGCTGAGGGTGCAAATGCCAGGCTTTCCCAGAACGCTTTGGGAAAGAATCTTGAATACTCAGAATTCAGGAACACTGCCCTGAAATATGAAAAGTCAGAGTTCTTACCTTCAATCAATTTAGTTCCTAAGGCGACAAGGTAGTTAGATGGACAGATAAATAATATGTTCATACATGTATGTGGAGAGACAGACAGACAGAAAGATCAAAAGAGAGAGAAAAAGAGAAAGAGGGAGGGAGGGAGGAAGAGGGAGAAAAAGAGAAAGAGAGGGAGGGAGGGAGAAGAGAGAAGACAGAACACGTCTCTCATTTTTTATGGATTTTTTTCTTTGCTTTTGTCTTTTATATGAACTCCATGGGGTCTAGAATTGTTTAGACAAGTGAGCGAACATCAGTTAAGAATCTAGAATGTCTCTGTATTTGCTGTCCTCTTCACCACCTGAAATGGTCTCCACCCTTGTCACCATCCCTTGGAATTTCAGCTCAAAAGCCGCCCCCTCCTCCACAGAGTCTTTTCCTGATCCTACCAGATGCTCGGTTAGCTCCTTCTCTGCTGACTCCCCCCTCCTCAATAACTTTTTCATATTTTGCATATTACATATTATATTTTATGTTTTTGTACTTTTTTCCTATGATGAAACGTGATTCTTGAGGGCAGTGAATGATTCCTTTTCATTCTCATGTCCTCAATACCTGATTAGCATGTCTGCCTTAATTGCCTCATCTGTGAAATGGGGCTAATAATCGCACCTGCTTCCCAGGATTTCTGTGGGGATCAAATGAGACATTTGTAAAGCTGTTATTGACAAATAATTGATCAATTGCAAAAACTAGCCATTTAACTCGGAACGGCTCCTTTGATAAAGCCAATGTGGCAGTAGAGAGCTGAGCCCAGAGTCAGGAAGACCTGAGTTCAAATCCTGTCAATTCAAAGTCTGTCAAGACTTTATGAACTGGCCATACGACCCCTGAGGGTAATTCTATGTAAATGGAAGAGCAGGTACAGATCTACACTGGCTCCCTATTCTGTTCAAATCATAGTACGATCTAAATTATTGTTGTGGTTATTAATAATAACAATTGCTGGCTTTTATATAGCCCATTACGTATGTTATCTTCTTTGATTCTCATTACAACCCTGGGAAGTAGAAGCCATTGTTATCATTAACATTTTACAAATGAGGAATTTGAGGCTGGAAAGTTAAGTGACTTGCCCAGGGTCACACAGCTGGCAATTTCTGAGGCAGGATTTGAACTCAGTTCTTCTTGACACATCCAGGGCTTTAACTGCTACTCTACCTAGCTATATAGTTATTTGCTGGATAGTTAGGAAGAGCTGCCTCTGCTGACTGTGTGACCCTGAGCAGCTATGTGAGCCTTCACTCTGCTCTGTACCCCCAGGCAACTCTCTAAGGCCATAAGCCGCAGAAAGTTGCTGATGTTCATTGGTTCTTGCTGGGAATTATCAAGGTCTTTTTCTTTTCTTTTTTTGGAGGCAATTGAAGTTAAGTGACTTGCCCAGGGTCACACATATAGTAAGTGTCTAAGGTTGGATCCGATTTTACGTTCTCCTGTCTCCAGGGCTGGGCTCTATCCACTGTACCACCTAGCTTCCCCTGTCAAAGTCATTTCCAAGAATTCTTGTGGTTGAACTTGGATTAGCCTGAGAGTCAGGAGACCTGGCTTCTAGTCTCAGCTCTGCCCCTTAGCTACATAATCTTGAGCAAATGTATCCCTCTGAGCCTTGGTTTCCTCATCTATAAAATAAAAGATTTGGAAGAAATGCCCTGTAAGGCTCTAACATCTTCCATTTCCATGAGATTTGAGGGCAATCTTTGAATGAGGTGCTTTGACAGCAGCGAAATGGGAGCTCTCTGCTGACCTCTGGGACAGCATGGGCTCAGGGCCAGTGCTCACAGCCAAAGAGGAACTGGGCGGTCAGAGCTGGTAAAGTTTGGGCCAGGGGTGAGGGACCAGGCTGGGAGAGGAGAGAAGGATGGAGGCTGGGGTGGAGGTGCCCAGGGGGGGCGGTAAATCCTTGGGAAAGTGGAAACTCTGTGCTTTCACCCTTTATCTTGATGGGGGCAGTCGTGCCATTCATCAAGAAAAAAACACAATGGATATCCGCTTGTTAATGAGGTACAGCACTGCCCACCCCCCACCCCATTCTGTTCTCACTTCAAGATTAATCCGAGTTGGGAGTCTGTTTCCCATGCCTACTTGCAAAGACTTTATGAGCAGCATTTCAAAGGGGAAAGAAAACATTCTAAAATACCGTTAAGCAGGCCTTTCATCGATTTAACCCTTACCATGTCTATCACTGAGTAACTGCTCACATCCTTGGGACATTTAGGCATAAAAAAAAGAGAAACTTTCTTCCCATCCCCTCCCCCTGCAAAAATCCCACAGATTCCCTTCAATTGTATTTTTAAAAAGTTTAACAGTAATTCCTACAAGCAATGTTTAAAAAAAAAAACATTTATTAAGTACCTACTGGGTACCAGTAAAAATGGCATAGCATACAGAGAGCTGGCCTCAAAGTCAATCGACCCACAAACGTTTAACCAGGGGCATCTGGGCCCAAGCCCTGCCTCTGACAAGCACCCACTGGGCAAGTCACTTTGTTTCTGGAGGCCCGCAGACAACTCTCTAAGACGCGAGAGATGGCAGAGAAGGTGCAGACCCTTCTCAGGGTGGGGGTTTTCTCATGCAGACGTTTACTGTACCAAAGAAATCAGCCCTGTCCTATGCCAGTGTTGCAAGCGCTGGAACAGGAAAACGAAAGTGAGACCATGCTTAGCTTCAAGGATTCGCCTTCTGTGGGAAGGAGATGTCCCATCCACATGCTTGTTGTGTAGCTGATTTCTGCCGTGTCTGGTCTTTGTGATCCCTTTGGGGGCTTTCTTGGTAAAACTGCTGGAGTGCTCTGTCATCTCCTCCAGCTCATTTTTATTGTTTTAAGAAATTAAGGCAAGCAGGGTTAAGTGACTTGCCCAGGATCACATAGTTAGCAAGTGTCTGAGGCCAGATTTGAACTCAGGTCTTTCTGACTCCAAACCCCACATTCTATTCACTACAGCACCTAGCACTATTGCACATGCACGTACACACACACACACACACGTATAAATAAATGTAAACTCTGTCCCAAGGCTCATTGGCATTGGACTCTCTCCTTATTGGTAGAAGACCCTAAACTGCAGGAGGGGTAGGGCAGGGTTGATGGGAGGCAATTTAGCTTCAGCTCTCAGTCCTCACTTTGGGGACCCTTCAAGCAAGAGTCTTCTTGTTGAAGTTTAAAGTTGGGAGGCCTGTAATGCTTTGTCACTTAAAAAATAAAGCTCCCATTGGCTAAAAGAGAAGGTCCAAGTGAATTCTTTCACATCGGAACCAAGTTCTCCCAACTTTAAACCTCAACATTCTTGGAAAGACTTTTTCGGGCTTAGATTCTATCTTCAAGAGAAAAGTTGGAAGAGGTCAACCTCACTTCAGACTGCTGGAGGAAAAGACTCTGGGAAGACATGAGAGGAGCTGGCAGTCTCCATCATGTCCCTATTCTCTAGAGACTTTGGGGAGTTTCCCCTTGAGTAAGAACAAGGACAGTCTCCCTTGATTGAGCTGTGTTATCTCTCTCTTAATGGGGGAGCTCCTTTACTCTGTATCTTCTGTACCTGTGAAGACCTCCTCTAATTTCTACTCTACTACAACTTAAATGGGTTTCTTGGCTATTTGCTATGTGGGGTCATTGTGAGATTGCTATTAGGTGGGAAAGGGGTCAAGCCTTAGATATAGAGTTTGGGGTCTCCCTCCCTCCAAAATGATAAAGTGATCAGAAGTTAGATGAAACTTGATCATATTGCCTACACAAACAATACTTAAGGGAGCTGACAGATATACTTCTAGCCTGGTACCCCCTTTCTCAGAGGAAAGCAGAGTGGCCTCTGGGCCCAACCTCCTCCCTCTCCTCCTGGTGGAAATAAAAATCATACCTGGAGAAGGGTCAGGAAGAAGAAACCGGAGATGTTTACTCTGCCTCCCTTAGAACCACACAAAGACAGCGTCCTCACCATAGGTAGGCTTCCATACACGTAGTCACTTCTCATGGCTACACACACACACATTGTTTTACTGGTTTCTCCTATCTCATTTTGCATCTGTTCATATAAGTCTTCCCATTTCCAAAGGATGAACTATATAGGTGCCCAGTACAGGGACACTTTTATCACTGCGAGAGAGGAGGTAAGCCCTGAATATCAGGGTCAGACTAGACTAAACATCCTTTCCTTGTGCCAAATCACTGACAAGTCATCTATAAGGCAGGGTTTCTGGGGGTGAGAATTTCAGGCAATAGTGGTCAGTAGACCATGGGCTATGGGGTGACAGTAACACAAATGAGTTGCTTGCTAGCCTGCCCTTTCCCAAAAGGACATTCTATGTTGCAAAGCTCCTGGGGGAAGTAATCCACTTCCATGGAGCAATCAGACCTTTGCCTAGAAATTCTTGGGGTGACCTACATTTTTCTGCATGCTTCCCCAGCAGGGGAGGGTATAGGAGTGGCCGGAGGACCCTGTAAACATCATCTAGTCACCTGGCATTCTGGAAGTTTACCCAACTTACTTTATGGATAGCATCCAACTCTGTGCTGGGCATTTGGCCAACTTTCTACTGGACTCATCCAACAGCAGGCATGTGTATGTAATGATCCCAATAGTTTCCCCAGCCCTCCAAATTAAGAAGCCCTGGGAAAGCTAAAAATGCCCAAGTCACTGGATCAGAATAATGTCCATAGAAATAGCCCAAAGCCCCTTTCCTGATGTTGGGGAGTTTGAGTATCAACTAGCTACCAATTCTCTAAACTAGCATGAATTAAAACCAGTTCAGGTCCAGGCCCCTGGCTCTCTTCCCCCAATGCATGGTCCTGCTAGATACAGATAAGAGCCTTGTAAAAACTCACCACATTTTACTGGCTTGGGCTGCCCCATTCCCTCTAGGGCCTCAACAGAGAGCACCCAATTCCACCCAGGTTCCAGGGGATCTGACCTGTTTCCACCACCTTCCCTGCCTGCTCTTCATGTTGTAAGGACATCCCTTCCATAAAGCTCACTTGCAAGAGGTCCAGACCAGTGATTTTATCGATTCAGGGAATTCCCAATGTGGAAATTCTCACCACCAATGCAGATCAGTAATGCTTTCATAATTAATATAGTCTTAGAAAGTTGCTGATAGTGCTGAGTGTGAGAGTCAAGTGACTTGCCTAGGGCCAGCTAAAACTAGTACATTAATTAGTCTTCAAGGTTCCATGCCAAGGCTGCTCTTTGCTATGCCAGTCTCTCCGTGATCATAAGGACAGAGATGGGGGTCTATGATGTCACTGCCATAGGAAACTCTGGAATAAATAAATTCCATCTCCCAACATAGGTTCACACTTTCTCTGAAACCTAAAGTTTGGAGTGGTTCAGTGTCTTACCCAGGGTCACATAACTAATATATGTCAGAGGCAGGACATGAACCCAGGTTTTCCTGGCTTCAAGGACAACTCTCTATTATACCATGAATCATCTTTTTATCAAGAGGATAATAATAATCCAGAGGATAATACTCAAAATTTGAAACTCTTTTTCAATAATACTGTATTAGTTGTTAATGTCGATATCAAGTTCTGGTCACTGATTTTATATTACTAATGACTTTGAAATGAATAGCTGATTTTTTAAAATGGATTCCTACCAATATATCACATATAGGGAAACAGGTACGGCTGGGTGGCACAGTGAATGGAGCATTGGCCCTGGAGTCAGGAGGAACTGAATTCATATCCAGCCTCAGATACTTAACTCTTAACTAGTTGTGTGGCCTTGGGCAAGTCACTTAAGCCCAATTGCCCTCCAAAAGGCAAAAACAAAATAAAGATAGAGAAACTAAGGCCAAGGGAGGTGAACTGTTTTGCTCAAAAAAGTAGTGCATGGCACAGACAGAATTTGAACTAAGGTCCTGCGATTACACATTCGGGGGTCTTTCCATTGTACTGTTGCTTCCAACTTTTGGTAATGATGGTGATACATTCACACAGCACTTCAGAGTTTATGAAGCTCTTTCCTTTGAACCTCCCAATAACCCTCAAAGGGGCATCTTTATCCCCATTTTACAGATGGGGAAACTGAGGCTGGGGGAAGTAAAGTAGTTTGTGTGGGTTATAGTAGAATCCAGGCTAGTGCAAGATCGCCTGACTCCTAATCCAGTCCTGATGTGTGTTACAGATGGCCTTAAGAAGGTCCTTTTATGGTGTGATAGCAGTCAGGGGGATGAAGTTCCTGGCTACATGCATCAGTAGGGACCACAAGTCACTGTGCTCCCACTGATGGACACTATGTCCCTCAGAACCAATCAGCAAAGAAAACAGCTAAAGAAAAGACCCGCTAAGCAGAGACTGGCCTTCAGAAGGGCAATTTTAAAAATCCCACAGGAACAAGGAAAGGAAAAATCTCATTTCCAGGAAGCCAGAAATTTCAGTGATTGGCACTGCCATAGTCAACAAAATTACAACCAAGGTGTGCCAAGTCAGTTTTTGAGAGGAAAACTACACAAGCCACTGAGTTCCTCAGCATTTTTAAGACTTCCGGCCTTAGTGGAGGGTTAGAATTAACACAGCTTTAAACTTTGGGAAGCCTTTACACAGGGAAAGCAACATGGTGCTTGAGAAAGAGAAAGGGTGTTGGGTGTGGAATCGTGGGACTGGTTCTGAATCCTAGCCCAGAGGTGTATTACCGTGTGACCTTGGAGAGGCACTCTGACTCTCTAGCTCTGTTTCCTCAGCTATAATTTGGATTAAATGGCCAGTGAGGTCCCTTTGAGCTCCTGATGCTGTGATACTACGCCCTCTCTAGTCTTGGTTTCCTTAC
>CM053585.1:327477668-327494223 GCA_028646515.1 Pseudochirops corinnae | reverse complement strand
AATCAAAATACAGCATTCACAATGACATCATAACTCAACAACTTATCACTAAAATGGCCGCATAGTTTTCACCACAAGACTTGCCTCCTTATGGGACACAAAATACAAAAGTCAAAGTACTCCACCCCTGGAGTAGTCTCAGTTGGAGATTAGTTTCCAATCATAAACAAAGTACATTGAATTCATTTAGTCAATCACAAAATCCTTAATTCAATTACAAAGTACAAAAGTCAAAGTTCTCCACCCCTAGGACACAGTAAATCATAATCTTCTCAGTCAGTACACAGTATCCAAATAAAGTCTTCTTTCAGCTTGACTCGAGGCTGGCTCTCAGCTTCCCTGGATCCCCTTCCATGGTCCTAGCTCCTACCTGAATTCACCAAACTGTCACCTGGGTTCAAAGGCAGACAGCTCCCAGCTCCTTGTCCAGCTCTCTGAGCAGTTCCTATTCCACACTGAAGCCCACAGTGTCCATTCCACTTTAAATCCTTCACAGTCTCTATTCTTGGGAAGTCAAGGTTTAACCAAGCTACAAACAGACAAAGTATTGACACCACAGTCGTACTTCCTCTGGCAGCTCTGGCTGGCCCTCGGAAGTCTTCAGCAGCCTGAGCTGCTCAGCTGGCCCTCAGAAGAAGCTCTGCCACCACAAGTTCCCAGGAAGTTCTGACTTTCCCAGCTGGAGTTTTTTCCTTTATACAGTATTTCTCCTCCCTATTCAGCCCCTTCCTGTCACATCAGCAACAGAGGTTCATACCTTCTGTTTCTTTTACAGGGGCTTAATTTGAAACTAGGTGCTAAGTACCTCTTAGCTTGTCACTACAAAGGGATCTTAAAATTTTATTACTATTACAATGGGGCTGCACAAAAGCATTATCATCTTGTAGATAATGTCATCTTTTGGATGTCCCAAGAAATTTGTTTTTTTTTTGGTTTCCGGTTTCTCCTTCCCCTCCCCGTAGGGAACATACATCTCAGCTGGGCTCTATTCTATAGGTACTGTCTGCATCTCATCTGGAAACTGAGGATAATAACAGCAGCTCTTTTCCAGGGTTGTTGTGAGACTGAACAAGGTAATATTGGTAATGTTCTTAACACAGTGCCTGGCACACAGCAGATACTTAAGGAATGATATTTTTTGAGTACTACGTAGTGGTGTCCATGCTATACTTTGGGGCATCTAGGTGTCACGGTGGATAGATTGTCACATCAGGAGTCAAGAGAGTTCAAATCTGGTGTCAGACACTTCCTAGCTGTGTGACCCTGGACAAGTCACTTAACCAGCTTGCCTCAGTTTCCTCATCTGTAAAGTGAGCCAGAAAAGGAAATGGCAAACCACTCCAGTGTCTTTGTCAGGAAAAACCCTGGAGAGTCACATACAACTGGAAAACAAGTGAACAACAATGAATACTATGCTTTTCCTTGCACAATTTGGAATGGTGGTGTGTCTACACTGTAGTGATGCCACAGAGAGCTAGTTATAGGATAGATAGGTGGGTGGAGACATAGACATAGATGTAGACATAGACGTAGACACAGATAGAGATAATAAATGAATAGATGAATAGATGAATGGCTGAAGGGATGGACAGATGGAGTATTTATCAATTGCTCACTATATGCCAGGCTCTGTGTTAAGAGCTAGAGACATAAATCCAAATAAACCAGCCTGTCTCTGCCCTCAAAATGCTTACATTCTAATGATGGAAGACAATAAATAAAGATGAGGGATCAAAAAAAAAGAGGGCGCACTCAGGGAGGGATGTCTGGATATGGCCAGAAAGTGAGGTAGAAGCTAAAGCAAGATTCAGACAAGATGAGGCTGAAGTTAAACTACCAGAACCGAGGGTGATTCCAGGGATGGAGTCCAAGGTTTAGGTGCTAAGAAGGAGACAAGAGATGATGGCAGAAGTCATGGCAACATGAGAGGAAGGCTGGATGTGGAGTAAGAATACTGGCTTCAAAATCCAGCTGTCCGAGTGACTAGCTCTATGCCCTTCAAGGTCTGGCTCTTCACCGTCTCCTCTCTGTACCCCCAGGAACTGGCACAGGGCCTTGCAGATAATGTACTGTAAATGCCTGTTGAATTGAATCCAATAGAATTCAGCTGATTGAATCCAGAGTCTAGCTTCCTAATGCAAGAGAGAGGGGCTGTACCCTGAGAGGAACTTGTTTACTTCTGACTGAGTTGAGGGATCTAGGGGATCACTAGAGCTTGAAAACTCACTCTATTTTCCTAAATATTCATAAGGCAATAAGACAGTAAAGAGAGATCAGACTTGGGACTGAACCTGAGATTTCACTGGTATAAGGAGTGGGAGGATGAGGGACTTCCCTCTATCAATGAAGGTCAGTACCTTCTCTGTGGGCAGTTAGGCCTGCAGTCAAGAGGACCTGAGTTCAAATCCAACCTCAGACACATACTTACTGTGTGACTTTGGGTAAGTCACTTAACCATGCCTGCCTCAGTTTCCTCCTCTGTGAAATGAGCTGGAGAAGGAAATGGTAAACCACTCTAGTATCTTTGCCAAGAAAACCCCCAATGGGATCATGAAGGGTCAGACATGGCTGACGTGACTCAGCAACAAGACAATCTTCTCTGCCATTTCTCAGTCTGAGACAGCTGCCTGGGGGCAGTCAAAGGTTGTGACCAGTCCAAAGTCACATAGTCATTAGGTACCAGAGACAGGACCTGAACCCAAGACTTCCTAGCATTGAAGTCAACTGTGTGTCTACCGCACCATCATACCTCCTTATGGAAGAGCGAAAAACTGCTCAGAGAGAGGGTCTCCAGCTCCAGAGCCTGACCTTGGGCCCTCCTGAGCAAAAGCAAGTCTCCTCAATAGACATAAGGATTGCATCAGCATAAGAGCACACTTTTCTGTTTATAATAATAAGAATTTTTCTTCAAAGAATACATTAAGATCCCATCCATCTGGATTTCACTAATTCAGAAACTGTGTACCTCTGGGCACCCTGACCCAGGCCCATGTCAGGGCAGCTAGGTGGCAAGTGGATACAAGACTAGGCCGGGAGTCAGGAAGACTCATTTTACTGAGTTCAAATCTAGCCTCAGACTCTTACTAACCATATGACCCTGGGCAAGTCACTTCACTCTGCCTGCCTCAGTTTCCTCACCTGGAAAATGAGCTGCAGAAAGAAATGGCCAACCACTCCAGCATCTCTTCCAAGAAGACACAAGTGGGCTCACAGAGAGTGTGACACGACTGAACAACAAGGACAGGCCTGATTTTGCTCACCTGTCCAGCGAAGGTGCTTGGACTCAGTGCCTCTGAGAGGTCCTTTGGTCATAGATCTGGAGCTTCATAACCCTGGCACTTCAGGGTCATGCAGGCCCAGGGTGGAGATGATGGCTGCCTTTGGACCCCTGAGAAAGGGATTGCTAGGGAATAGGTTCAAACTACTTCTGGAAAACTGTTTTCAAATACTTTGCAACCCCACAAAGCGCGATACTGTAAACAAACCTCAGGTCCTTTGGGAAGTCACTTTTATCAGTCTGTTCAAGCAGGCCTCCCCATCATTCTCTATTTAGTAAAACTGTGTCAGCCCAGTCACTAGAAGTACTTATTTTAAAAAAATTTTTCCACTCACTCCTTTATTGATACATCACAATTTTTTTTGTTACTTCTGTGGTAGTAATTTGTGATCACCTAAATGAGAAATTCCTAGAATCTTGGAGGAATTGTACCTAGCCAGGTAGCACAGCAGATAAGGCATGAATCTAAAGTCAAGAATCTAAAGTCAAGTTCAAATTCAGCTTTATATACTTAATAGTTGTGTAACCCTGAGCAAGTCATTTAACCCCTGCCTGCCTCAGTTTCCTCATCTGAAAAATGAGCACAGTAGCACCTACCTCTCAGGGTTATTGTGAAGATAAAGTGAGGTGAGATTTGTAAACTGAAATGACTACATAAATGTTAATTATCATTATTTTTATTATTATTACAAGTAGGCATCTGAGACATTCTATAGATGCAGAGCTGGAAGGGACTTCAGAACTCGTCTAGTCCAACCCCATTCTTTTACAGATGAGAAACTGAGGCACAGAAAAGAACGTCCTTTGTCCAAGGTAGCTGGTATCAGAGCTGACACAGAGACTGAGGTCTCCTGACTCCAGATCCAGGGTCTGTCCCATTATATCATGCTGAACAATGAGTCTCCTACGCACCTAAGTGGGGTCCCACATTAGTCAGAGCCCAAACAGCTTTTAAACTAAGAGGAATGCCCAGGTTCACCACTACAAGAGTTCATCTCACTGCTTTGGACAGGAATGGCTGCCCAAGGAAATGAACCCTTTGCCACTTTCCTGCATTAATGCCAAGATACCATGAGGCCTGCTGGGGAGTTGATGGAGTCCTTACCACATCAATGAGCACCAGGGCAATGATGGATTTTTACAGGCAATTTGCTTAATTTTCCAAGTAGGGGATAGAATAGCCCTATTGGCCCAGTGGTGGGCCCCTTTACAATAAGCAACATCTGTTCACTCTTAGTTTCATTATCAGAGAATCAAATAACCTTAAGCTCATTACTTCTCTTTACTCTGCCTTTCTTCAAAATACTGTGTAAAAAAGCACCCATTCTGTCAGGGTGCTACTTTGAAGTTCAGGTTTTTAGTAAATGCTGTATGACAGCTAACCAATGTGGACATCCTCTAGGCCCCTCCACCTTCCCAGGCCTCTTCCATCCAGTGACTTTGAGCTCCTGGCTATCCCTTGCTCCCTAAGACACTCTGGCTCTTAGCTTTGGGCACTTTCTTTGGCTGCCCGTCAGGCCCCTCATCTCAGCCTTCTGGCTCCCCTGGCTTCCTTCAGGGCCCACCTTCAACAGGAAAGCTTTCCCAGCCACTCAGACCATTCCTATTGCTTCCCATTCATCCTGTCTGTAGCTTCTTGTCCACAGATGTTCACATGTTGTCCCTTCCATTAGACCAGGAGGTCCTTGTGTTCAGGGACTGTCCTTTGCTTTTGCTGCTTCCCCAGCACATAGTACACAGCCTGGTGCACAAGAGACACTACATAAATGCTTATTGATTGACTGACTGACTTGAAAGATGGCACTGCTTGATGGCTAGAGACTCTGGGCACCATTAAAAACCTAGAGTGTGAAATTGCAACTGGAAAGAATCACTCACCTCATCGCCCTATCCATCCATTTCTTCACCTTCAAAACATAAAGAACACATGACTCCCTCTGCTCCACAGGGTTGCTGGGAGAAGAGCGAATAATAAGCGGAATAAGTATGTACATATGGCCTGTTATGTGCTAGGCACTGTGCTAAGACTTTACAAATACTATTTTGTTTGATACAATAACCCCGGGACATAGGTGCTATTTTTACCCCTTTTACAGTTGAGAAAACTGAGGCAAATGGAGGTTAAGTGACTTGTCCAGGGTCACACAGCTAGTAAGTGTCTGAGGTCAGATTTGAACTTGGGTCTTCTAACCTCTAGACCCAGTACTCTATCTACTGTGCCACTAGATTACAGTGAAATGGATTTTTAGGTTGTTTTTTAAACCATCATTGAATTGAATTGTTGTTATAATTGTTAGGATTTCTTTTTAAAACTTGAGTGGAATTTTGTTACAATTGCTCACTGACACAATTTCTCCCCTTTCTTCAATCAAACAAAGGAAGAAAAAGCTTAGAACAGCCACGTTGGTGAATGAGATAGCAAATCAATTGGAAATATAAGGAATTGCTTTGATGCAGTGAAGACCCAGTTAAGTTTCTGCTCTAGCTAAATCAATCAGCACTGATGTGATAGTTTTCCTCGGCTTTCTTCAGCACCAAATGAATAGGAGTGAAAGAAGCAGGGAGCAAAAGTAGTCCAGAGTTGGAGTTTGGCAAGGCATGATGGGTGATAGGACATGGGGCCAAGAGATTTGAGAGTAGAAGATAGCCTCAAGTTGATCTGGTTCACTAAGGCAGCAGTTCTCAACCTGTGGGTTATGTTCAATTTGGAACAATGAAAATACATCCTGTATATCAGATATTTATATTACGATTTGTAACAGCAGCAAAATTACACTTATGAAGTGGCAACGAAAATAATTTTATGGTTGGGGGTCACCACAACATGAGGAACTGTATTAAACTGTCATGGCATTAGGAAGGTTGAGAACCACTGCACTAAGGGACAGAGAAAGACAAGGGGCAGAGCATAGCCAAGGAAAGGGTGGTGAACTGAGCGGAGAAGCCACAGTGGAAATGAAAGACAGTGCTAGGGGCTGTAAGGCATAAGGAAAGGTGCAATAACAAAATCTAATCATAAAAGTTTATAACCAAATAAAGGAATTCAAGTTTATGAATGAGTGGGATACTTGCAAATGATGGAAAAGTCTAAGTATGGCCAGGGGACATCTAAGTATGTAATTGAGGTTGGAGTGGAGGAGAAGGTCATGGGAAATTAAGCAGATTAAGCAATAGGGAAGTCAGATTATTTGAGAGTGTCACTGTTTTTGCTAATGTCTACTAGTACAAAAGCAGGTGGAGGGAGAGAGATTGATGATGAGGTAGGCATTGGACTCATTGAAGAAGGAAGGGGAATTTCCTGGGGGTCAGTATATGATGGCCTTCAGAATGTGGATGGGGTGAAAATTTGGATGGCTTGGAACTTCAAAGGAGTTGCTGAGTGATGGTGGTAGAAGAAGAGTCTGGAGGGGGTGGTAGATGTAAAAGAGTATTCAACTTTTCCACCACAGTCAGTATTGAGAGTATGAATGAAAATGCAACCATTAATGAAAATGGTGGTCACAGATGCAGAGTCTTCAGAAGGGAGCCAGATCTCAGTGAGTTCTGAAACATGGAAGGTGAAAAAGGAAAAGGTTTAGGGTGAAAGGAGTTTTGTTAACTATGGAGCAGACCCTTCATAGAGCACAGTGAAAAGAGCAGGAAGATCTGGAATGAAGTGTTGGGGAAGGCTTAAAGGAGAGGAGGCAGATGCAGGTGGAGAAAAGGTTGTATTATCAGCAGTCAGGTATTCATAAGTATGGATTATGCTAACTATTGAGGGATGAGTCCAGACAGAAGATGGAGAGAGACCCATTAAGAGAGGAAGGTGAGTAGACCTGCTAGGTCAGAGGAGGTGGTGATGTTCTCATAGAAGGCAGGCATGGTCAAGGGGCAGGAGGTGGTAGTATAAAGTGGGCTGGTTGAAGAGGATCGGTTAAGGGAAGGCATTTAGTGAAAACAGAAGCCAGGAAATTAATGTCTGGATCTGGTTCATGGAAAGGTTTCCAGAGCACTGGATGATGCCCAATCCCATGAGCAGGTTATCTTGTCTCCCACCATAGCAGACCCTGATTTGGGGGACTCACATTTCCGTTTCCCTTTCTTGGAGAGAGGGCACCTCTGAACTGGGTGATGGCACATCTCTAACTTTTCCCTTTCATTCTTGAGAATTTCAAGGTAAAGGACATAAACACTGAGGTCCTGGTTTCCTCCCAGCCTCATGGACCTTCACTAAGCTTTGAGATTTGCATCCCCATTTCTTTAGTAGTAACACCATCTTTAAAGAGCAACTGAAAAGCACATCCAAAGGCCATCTGCGGTGCAGTTAATTAGAATCCTAGTTTCAGCATTTCTGACTTCCCTCAGCAATTACCAAATGCATATAGAGAGAAGGCTTTACAAGACAATTTTTTTTAAATGAGATTTGTACCTGATTGTAAAGAAGTTTAGGACTTCTTTCATTTCCATTTTAAAAGTACAGAGGTGATTATTTTAATATTTTTGATCTGGACTTATTATGTCATTGTTTAAGGGAACTCCCTTGTGAAGAAACTACCAGTATAGAGGAACAATCACTCTTCAGCTTATAGTCTTAGAAATGCTGCATAGTATTAAGTTAAACAATAGCCAGTATGGGTCAGTAGTGGGACTTGGGGGAGAAATTTATCTAGATTATGCTGGCCCTAAAGTCAGCCCTCTGATTATGACTTTGTCACTTAGAAAGGGCTTTTGTTTCAGTTCTCTCCATCAATCTAGACTACAACCTTCTACAGACTTGAATAGACAGTCTACATGAGTTGTTATAGCCAAAAAAAAAAAGCTATCATTGAGCTTCTGGTAAAGAGTATCCTTAAACTGGACTAGACTGGATCTCATCATGGTCCATTGCTAGGCCCACACTGGAGGCTTTGCTTGCTTGGTAGAACCAAGTTCTTACTAGCACAAGGACTTGAATAGACAACTGCGATTATCATGCTATCCTTTATTCTGGACTATCCTGATCCAACTAGTTGTAAATCCTGGCTCCTCAAATTATCATGTTTTTTTTATTTGTTTATATAAGCTCCTTGAGGGCATGTCTTTGTATTTTTGGTGCTTTAAACATGAAACAATAAATGCTTGTTGGGTCAGATTGGATTATAGTCTTTTATATTATGATCCTTTACTTAGTTCTCTGGAGATTCCTTGATATTGTTGGAGCTGGTATTCCCTCCACTGATAGAGACCACACACACACACACACACACACACACACACACACACACACACATACACACACACACCATGCTTTCTTTTCCTATCCAATTCTAGCCCATGTCTTTTTACAAACTCCACACTGAAGATCCAATGTGCTGCTGTTCTTTGTCTAGTTCCTTGAATATCACGGAGGTGCCAATAGACCACCTCAGTTGGCCACTGGTTCATCTTTCACCCAATCTACATAGCAATCCTATCTCCCCTGATGGTCACTATACACTTTAAAGCTGAATTGGAATCATTAACATTGTCTCTAGTCCTTTCTTATGTCTAGATGACAATAACAAAACAAGGAATCAAGCCCTGATTAGAGCATTGCTGATTTGCAAGGTGTAAATGCTCACACCGAAAATTTAACAATCAGCCCTTATAAGCTCATACAAGCTGGCACAGCCTGGATTCCTTCCATGCAGGCATAGACCATTTCCATAGATTGCATAAAAAGAGCAAAACGGCTCTGTAATTGATACTTCTCAATTGCAGTTTTCAGGGGCAGTAGTACTATCTGTGACCTTTTTCATTATTTTTAATTTTTTCCTCTTAAAGATATCCTGGCAATTGATACTTGGGTATCTTTAACACTGCTCCTCCAAATCTTCTCTAGTCATTCGTCCTGACTCACTGTAGCCTCTTCATTCATACTTCTGATTCTGCATCTACTCAAGGCCTATTAGGCACAGTGACTTCATACACCCATGGAATTATATTTACTAACACACTTTTTTTTAATGCCAACATGAAAGACATGTTTTGATGCTTCCTAAATAGCCCCGCCATTGTTGCCAGCTATGAACTTTATGGTCATCCAAGCACAGTTACTGGTCTTCAACTGATGCTATAAAACTCCAGTCACCATAATTAATGAAAGCCACATTAATGAAAGAAAGGTGGAGCTATATTACTTGCTGAGTTAAGATTCTTAATTGTTTATATCTTTGGTATTTGGTCAAGGCTTTGGGGTTTTACTGTCCTGCATTTCTGGTCCTGTTAGCTTGTGTTATTAAAACATATCATTTTCATATACTTGCTTTAAAATCCATTTGGATTATGTATATGTAGTCCTTTCAATGAATACAAAAGGATTCATTTCCTTACTCCAGAATGGATTCCATTGTTCAGTCATGCCCAACTTTTCATGACCCCATGGAAGCCACGTCCTGTCCGTGGGGCTTTCTTGGCAAAGATATTGGAGTGGTTTGCCATTTCCTCCTCCAATGGGTTAAGGCAAACAGAGGTTAGGGACATTTGTCCAGGGTCACATAGAGTCACAAGTGTCTGAGGCCAGATTCAAACTCAGGTCTTCCTGACTCTAGGCCCAGTGCTCTATCCACTGAGCCACCTAGCTGTCTCTATTTGATTCCATTCTGTTTCCCAAATTTGTTAAAATCACAACCCCATTCTCAAAGTAGAAGGTTTACAGGGGCTAGTTTGGGGGTGGCAAATCCCAGTTCCTGAACTTCTAATTGCATAGAATATTTCTAAAATCTGGTTTAAATTAAGTCATCCATCATCTTATCTCCCCCAAATGTAACTGTATACACAAAAAGCTTGATACAATAGTTATTCTGTGAGATGAAACTTCATATATACTCTATACCTTGTTACCACCAGTATCAGAGTGATCAAATGACCAACTCTACCTGGAAAATATGGCATGATCTTTGGATTGAATTGGAAGGTCCCTTCCAGCTCTGCAGTTTGCTGCCTCATAGCCTAGGTGACCTTGGATAGGTCACTTCCTTTCTCTGGACCTTACTTTCTTCTTTCATAAGAAGAGGTTAGTCCAGGTCAGGTCCTTTTAAGGCCTCTTCTACTTCTTGGTTCTTATTTCCTTGAAATCTTTTCTCCCATGAACAATCTAAAGCATTTTTCCCAGGCCCTCAGCTCAAGCAATGCCAGCTCCGAGATGTCCCCACAGCAGGGTGGCTGTCACCAGGAGGGGAGCTCTTCCAGGCCCTTGGCCACTTCCACTTGACAATGGGTCTGTGGACATAGTGTCGTCTTTCAGCCCCAAGGAAATTCTTCCCAAGAATGGCCACCAGAAATCCTACTATCCTGAGCTGACATGATGAAGGAGCTCCTCCATGGGATCCTCAGGGCATTCCAGGCAAGGGAAATAGAAAAATATTAGGTTCACCAAGGTCTGACGACCGACGTCAAGCTCTGGATGGTCTGAGCTTTAACAGCTGTTCTCACAATATAAGAACAGTGAAGATGAAGACATTTGGCATGGGAGTCAGGGACTCCTCCTGTGGCTTAATGGCCCAAGCCACACAGATCTCATTTGGGTGAGGATGGCTCTAGCAGGAGCATGGCCACACTGCAATGTCTTCGTGTTAGTCAAATTGTCCCCAAAGGAATGTATCACAAGTAGGACACCATGGAGTCTCGACTCACTTCATTGAAACAGCATCTGATCCAAAGTGTGATGAGAGCACTGGATTTGAAACAGAAGGCCCCAGGTTCGAGTCCTATGTCAGATGCTTACTACCTCTGTGATCTGAGGATGAGTCGCTTCATTCCTCTGGGTATCTGTAAAAGAGGAGGGTTGGACAAATGACCTCTGAGTTCCCTTCCAGCTCTAAATCTATGATCTCATAGCCTGGGTTTAAATCAAAGAATATTATATTTGGAGTCATAGGACTTGTGTTCAAATCCTGCCTTGGATACTCACTACCTGTATGATTTTGGACAAGTCTCTGGTTCTCTGTTTCCTAAAATGTAAAATGGGTGCCACTGGACTTGATGAGTTCTGAAGCCCTTCTGCTTCCAGCTTTGCCACCCTAAAGGGATGAAGAGTAGGTTAAAAAATACTACCTGTCTATCATTCTGTCAGTCCTAATTTTTACCAAAGCCCTAGGGCTTGAATGTGGCCAGGGCTGATGACGTTTTCCTTCCAACTGCAGTCTGCTTTGATCTTTTGGGCTCATTTCTTGTGTCAAAAAAAGTAATATTATTATGATTAGTAATATGATTATGATGATAATAGTTGGCACTTACATAGAGCCTTAAAGATTACAAAGCACTTTACATACATTATCTTGTCTGATCTTTCTAACAACTGCAAAATAGATACTATTATTACAGACTTTATTATAACTGCAAAGTAAATACCGTGGCTATCCTCCATTTTACAGATAAGGAAAACCCAAGCATAATGAAACTGAGTGATTTTCTGATGGTCACAGAGCTAATAAGTGTTTAAGGCAGGATTTAAACCCAAGTCTTCCTGCCTACAAGTCTATCCGTGTTCTGCATACAAGGCCATGACCTCATTAATGCTTTAATGCTGAAAGCTAAACCTGAAGTCAGAGAGAGCCAAATCTGAAGCCCAGTTCTAATATTTCCTAGTTGTGTGAGCAGGGACAGGCTGCTTCCCCACTCTGAGACTCAGTGATCCCATCTATGTCTGTGAATGTGTTCTGGGAGAACTTCCTCCTACCTAACAGACAAGTCCTAGGGAGTCACTAGAGGGAAAAGAGATAGAGCGCTGGGGCTGAAGTTAGGAAGACTCTTCTTTCTAAGCTCAGTTCTGGACTCAGACACTTGGTGGTGTGATCCTGGCCAAGTCACAACCTTGTTTGCCTCACTTCTCTCAGCTGAATGAATGAATTGGAGAAAAATGAACTGGAGAAAGAAATGGCCAACCACTCCAGTATCTTTGCCAAGAAAACCCCAAATGAGATCATGAAAGAGGTAAATAACTTACCTAGAGTAAGCGTAATAAGTGATAGATGTAATGAAGATGGCAGTCAAGCAATATTCAGAGACAGCATAGCATCTGGTGGAAGCTACGAGACCAGAGGAGTCAAAGTGCATGAGAGAGACACAGAAAGAGACAGAGAGACAGACAGGCAGAGACAGGGAGGGAGAGAGGGAGAGAGGAGAGAGAGAGAGGAAGAGAGAGAGAAAGAGGGAGAGAGGGAGAGAGAGAGAGGAAGAGAGGGAGAGAAGGAGAGAGAGAAAGAGAGAGACAGAGAGAGACAGAGAGAGCGAGAGAGAGAGAGAGAGAGGGAGGGAGAGAGAGAAAGAGAGGGAGAGAGGGAGAGAGAGAGAGAGAGAGAGGAAGGGAGGGAGGGAATGAGAGAGAGGGAGGGAGAGAAAGAGAGAGGAAGAGAGAGAAAGAGAGAGAGAGAGAGAGAGAGAGAGAGAGATACACACACGCACACTTTCTCACCTGTGAGCCCTCTCTGTGAACATGCTTCCCACTAATGTTATATGTATCAGTGAGGGAATGTCTCCCAGGTTCAATGGGAAAATATTTGGTTGTTACTTTTTAAAAAATTAGATCATGGGGTAGCTAGGTGGCACAGTGAATAGAGCACGGCCCTGGAGTCAGGAGGACCTAAGTTCAAATCTGGCATCAGACACTTAACACTTACTAGTTGTGTGACCTTGGGCAAGTCACTTAACCCCAATTGCCCTGCCTTCCCCCCTCCAAAAAAGAAAAAAAAGAGAAGAAAAAAATTAGATCATGTCATTAAATGTCTTTTGCTTTGAATTGATAATGTCCCTTGACTGACTATTAAAGTTAAATGTACTTGTAGGGGCTTGTAAGCTATGCCTTAAAGGAATACAGACCCATAGAGTGCCCTGCTAGCCGTTCCTTGGGGGATCTGTCTGGTAAGTGGAAAAGTATCCCCAGGTACTACACAACAGTCTTGTAAGCCTGAAAGTCCCATAAGAATGCTACTCTATTTAGAACTTGAAGGGACCTTAGAAGTCATCTGCTCATTTTATAGATCAAGAGACTGAGGCAAAGTGAGGTTAGGTGACTCCCAAAGTCATAGAGCTGGTAAGTGACTGAACCAGGATTCAAATCTGACCTTAGACATCTCCTAGTTGTGTGACCTTGGGCATCTCACTTTACCTTTGTCTACCTTAGTTCCTTCATCTGTATAATGGGGATAATTAACAGCACCTATCTCCCAGGTCTTTGTGAGGAACAGATAAAATTTGGTAAAGTCCTTAGCACAATACCCAGCACAAAGTAGGTGACATATGAATGAGAGCTATTATTATCAAACCCAAGTTCTCTGATTTCAAATCTCTCTCTGTTGTGGGTTTAAACCCAGGGACACCAAAAACTATTGGGGTTTCATGATGTGCTGTGGTGGAACCGTCTCAAAGAATTCAGAACTAGAGCACCTCCAATCCAAGCACAGGCATTTACTGAGATTGATGCCTCTCATGAAGCAGGCTAAGTTCCAAGAGGAACCAGTAATTTTAGAGAAAGCAAGATGGATTTTTATAGGGTAAAGATACAATTACATAACAGAAATTTATAACAGAGGAATATGATTAATATTAAAAAGGCAGGAGGAGTTTATTAAGGGATTAGGTAATGGAGGAAGGGTCCCATCTATGGTTCAGTGGTTAAACATTCTGGTCATTCTGCCCTCCAACTGGCTAGCTATTATGGTCCTGTCTGGTTAAGACAGATAAGTAGTGTGGTCCTGTCTTGGGCTAGATGGATGATGTGATTGTGACTGAATACAAGAACACACTTGTTTCTGTGGGAATGGGTCTGGGGGCAGTGACCAGGTAGAGTCAGTAGCTGGGTTCCCATCACATGGACACACCTGTTGTTTCTGTGGGAACCAAGAGTTCAGGGACACACCTGTTGTTCTGGTGAGCAGTGAGGCACATGTGAAGAACTTAGGACATTGTGGGGAGGGAGCAGGTACAGTGGGCCTGCTGTTCAGTGGCTTAGAATATTGGGGCTGGGGGCAGCTTTCTTAGGATTCCATCATCTCCACACCATCACAGCTGCCTCCAGATTATTATTACTATTATTATTTGTTTCTTTCCAAAGAGAACAAGGCTAATTTCACTGCTGTGTTAGAAATGATCAGCTGTTGTCCACAAGCCCTAAAATATCTCTGACCTCTGATGATAACCTTGGGCACACTCTGTACAGTCTATTTACAGAGCAGCTCAGACATACATCCACACACGCGCATACACGCATGTGTATGTATCTGTATTTCTGTTAGCATGGATGTGCAGTTTCAGTCCTAGCTTAAAGACTTCTTTTAATTAAAACAAAATAATCAACAGATTGATGGAGGCTTGAAATGAAGAAAAACCAGATGTGGAAAGGTAGAAGCTTCTGAACAACAAAAGAAGAAGGTGCTTAAAACTTAAAGATTTGAAAAAGCAGGCAGGGAAGCAGAATCATTAGGCAGTGAAGGGAGTGCCTGGCCTGGGGTCAGGAGGACCTGAGAGCAAATCTGGTCTTAGACATTTACTAGCTGTGTGACCCTGGGCAAGTCCCTGTTTGCTTGTTTCCTCAGCTGTCAAATGGGCTGGATAAGGAAATGGCAAACTACTCCAAGAAAACCCCAAATCAGGTCACAAAGAGTGGGATCCAACTGAACAACAACTCTAGAGCTCAAAGGAACTTCAAGGGATATCTGGTCCAACCCCCTCATTTTACAGATAGGGAAACTGAGGCCCAGGGAGAGGAACTGACTTGTCAAGGGGTCACTGTGTTGTGATTTGGGATTGCTGGGAACCCTGAAATGTAAGGGTACTGGCTGAATCTGCCTGGAAAGAATTTGACCACTCAAGCCTTCTTTCAATCAAGAGACAGGGTTTATTGTGTTGCCAACAGAAGCAGATGAGATTCCTAGTGAGTCTTCAAAATTAGAGGGGGCAAGATTGGTACCTTTATGCAGAAAAAGACTGTGAGAAAATTTGGATGGAATTAAGGAGTGGCAAGTAGCCTGGGTTCATCTGGAGGTAACAAGAGAAGGGGTCTAGATGGAATTAAGGAATGTCAAGTAAGCTAATTAAGTAAGCAAGGTGGGCTGGGGTGGGCCAGATGCCTTGGGGCACCAGTGATCTGGGCTATTAAAATGTATGGGAAAATTTAGGGACTGTGTTGCTTTCAAAGACATAATCTTTTCCTTTTGACATGACCTCTATCAACTGGATTTAAGAGTTGAGGGGGCGGAGGGGGGGAGGGGGGAACCGCACTATAGTCCAACCACTGCATTTTACAGAACAGAAAACTCAAATCTTAATCGTTAGGGAAAGAATTTGACCTCAACATCAGTGACTCCAAGTTGGATATTCCCAATCCAATATTCTCACCATGTCTTTTGATTGTTAAGAACTACTCCTATGCTCGAAAAGGGATATTTGAACAAAGAGGTAGCAAAACAGAAGAGTCTATTTTAATCTTACAATTAGGAAAATCCATCTTAATTATTCAACGACAAAAACAAGATCTAGGTTTTAGAGTACTGATCCCCCAACCTGGGGGCTACAGAGCCCTAAGAAAAGGCCACAAAGTTATTGGCAAAAGAAGACACATCAAGTATTATCATTTTAACTTTTATACAGTTTCTTTTTTTTATTTTTTAAATTTGTTTTTAGCTTTCAACATTCATTTCCACAAGATTTTGAGTTACAAATTTTTCTCCCCATCTTTCTCCTACCCCTTTACCACAAGATAGCGAGCCTACTGAATACCCTTTCCCCCAATCTGCTCTCTCTTATATCCTCCCCCATTTCCCCTCTAACATTCTAGTAGGGCAAAATGGATTTCTTTACCCCAGTGCCTGTATATTTTATTTCCCAGTTGGATGTAAAAAACAATTTTTTTTTAACATTTGTTTTCAAAACTTTGATTTCCAGATTCTTTCCCTTCTTCCCTCCTCACCCACCCCTACTGGGAAGATAAGCAATTCAATATAGGTTGTATATGTGTAGTTACACAAAACATTTCCATAATAGTTATATTGTGAAAGACTAACTATATTTCCTTCCATCCTATCCCGCCCCACCCACTTATTCTATTTTCTCCTTTGACCCTGTCCATTTTCAAAAGTATGTGCTTCTAACTACCCTTTCTCCCAATCTGCCCTCCCTTCTATTATTCCCCCCTCTAATTCCCTTCCCCCCCTACTTTCCTGTAGAGTAATATACACAATTGAGTGTGTATGTTATTCTCTCCTTAAGCCAAATTCAATAAGAGTAGGGTTGACCCATTCCCTTTCACTTTCCTGCTCTTCTCCTCCATTGTAACAGTTCTCT
>CM053585.1:327458418-327477168 GCA_028646515.1 Pseudochirops corinnae | reverse complement strand
ATATATACTTATATAATTTTATATACACATGTATATTTACATAATTTTATACATGTGTGCATATGTAATCATATAATTTTATATACACCCATATGAAATTTCATATATAATTGTATATACATGTATAATTATATATACACCTATGTGGAATTATACATGCATGGATTAATATATGTGTGTATATACACATATATGCATGTGAATTTGAGTATATTAATAACATACTTATAAATGCCTGTATATATCTATATACGTACCGTACACACATTCATATGTACATGTGTGTACTTTGGAAGCAGCGTGGTCTATGGTAAGAATACTGATTCTGGAGTAAGAAGACTTTGTTTTGAATCCTATGTCTGTCACTTACTGCCTATATGACATTGGCCAAGCTAATTCACCTCCCTGGGCCTCGGTTTCCTCATCTCTAAAAGGAGGGGCTTGGCTAAGATGCCCTCTGGGATCCCTTCTACCCGTAGGTATATGAGCCTATTTATGGTGGCCATTTTCTGTCTTAAGAATTGCTTCAAATGGCCCTTGGGTCATGGGTTGTGGACACACACACACACCAGGACCAGGAAAAGGCCTCCTGAGGAAGCTAGAATTTGAACTGAGCCTCAAAGGAAGCCAGAGAAACTCAGAGGCAGAGGGGATGGAGGGCCAGGATAGCCAGGGAAAAGTCACAGACAGTGAGGAGGCCAAGGGAGGTGAGGGAAGGAAAGTGTAAGAAGATGGGAAAAGTGAGAGGGGCTATGGAGAGTTTGAAATGCCAGAGTTCTCCCCATTGCAGAAAGACCAGCTCTTATTGCAAGTGTCTATCTGCAAGATTAAAAAAAAATGCTGAAAGCATCTCAGAGGAAGGGAGTAGAAAAATCTTCACAAGAACCCTAAAGAAACAAGCACAAAGGTGGTCATTGCTAGGAACTAGTCTCATGGAGGCGGCAGAGATTACTAGTTTGGCTGAATCAAGACACAGGCAATCCAAACTCCCTCTTATGGAAGACACAGTGGATGTGTTATCCAGGGAATAAAGGATTCTGGCATCAGGACTGTCAGATGTCATTCATGAGTGCAGATCTGACAATGCCACCGCCCTGCTCAATAAATTCCAATGGCTCCCTATTACCTCTAGGAGCAAATAAACTCTTCCATCTGACATCTAAAGCCCTTCACATACACATCATTCCCCTCCACCATCCTACCATCCAGCCAAACTGGTCTTCTTGCCTTAATTCATACACAAAACTCTGTCTCCCATCTCTTATCTCTTTGTCTTTATGTGAGAGTTTGAAGGAAATTTAGAGGTTAACTAATTTAACCCCTTGGTTTAACCAAGTTCCAGCTTTGCCTTCAGTCTGGGCTCATCAACCCCCTTTCAACGACTCCTCACCTCTACCTCTGAGAATTCCCAGTTTCCTTCAGATCTCTGGTCCAAGGTCACATAAAGCCTTTCCTAATTCCCCTGTTGCTAGTGCCCTCTCCTTCTCCCTCTCCCTCTCCAGTGACTGTCTGGTATTTATTTTGTACATACTTATAAAAGCATGGGCATATCATCTGCCCTGAGAGAATGTAAATGGTCCTTGAAGTCAGGGATGATTCATTTTTTACTTTTTATTTCCAAAGAATAACATGGAGTAGGAGATTAATAAATGCTTATTGTTGGATTATATATGTACGTGTCATTTAATCCATTAGCATGTAAACTCCTTGGGGGCAGAGACTGCTCCACTTCTGTCATTTCATCCACAGTGCCTAGTCAAGTGCCTAGCATATAGGAGGTACCTAATAAATGATGATTTATTGTTTGATGGCTGAGGGTAAGATGTGTTTTAACTAAATTTTGCATTTTCCCCAAGTTCTTGCACAGAGTATTGCATATACCAGGCACTAAATGTTTTGAATTTTAAAATTAAAAAAAAGAAGGAAAGAAAGGAGAGAAAAAGGGAAGAAGGGAGGGGAAGAAGGAAGAGAGAAAGGAAAAAAGAAAGAAAGAAGGGAGGAAGGATAGAAAGACAAAAAAAGAAGGGAAGAAATGAAAAGAAAAAAGAAATGAAAAAAATTAATACCCTCTCTAGCTTCAAAGAAATTGGCCTACAGATTTTTTTTAATGAAATATCTTCATTTCTTGAAAAATTATTTCTTCAGACATTACTTACTTCATAATGTTGGGTATGGAACCATGTGTTTTATCCTTATAGTGAGGCAGCATTTCTCAGACTCTGAAACTTTTATATGTCACTGAAAAATGGCCCATGAGCTCAGGCTGAAACCAGCAATAAAATCTGGTTCAGCCAAGGGGTCAAATTAGGTGACCTCTAAGGTCCCTTCCAACTCTACGATCCTGTCATTTACAATGGGGAAGAAAATGCCAGGATTCATGACTGGAAGACTATATTTGTTTGCAGCATAGCAATTCCAGAAAAAAAAAAAAGTATGTAGGACAAGAAGGGCATAGAGATCAGAAGGGAAGAGAAGGGCTTCTGACTTTTCTATTTCTGTCAATACCACCACCATTCACCCAATGACTAACATTGGAAAATTAGGAATTATTTTGATCCCTCCCTTTCCTTTACCTCTTATGTCCAATTGGGCATCAGATAACATCAATTCCAT
Source organism: Pseudochirops corinnae (assembly GCA_028646515.1). NCBI lineage: Eukaryota > Metazoa > Chordata > Mammalia > Diprotodontia > Pseudocheiridae > Pseudochirops > Pseudochirops corinnae. The sequence goes on along the minus strand of CM053585.1, from coordinate 327,474,555 downwards.
CTCACCAACATCTCTCACATGAGTCTCATCCTTTCTGTTCCCACAGCCACCAGCCTAGTGTAGGCTCTCATTCCTATTTGCCTATCACAGTAGATATGCCAGATCTTCACCATCTCACACCTTAGTACTATCAATGAAACACTCTTTCTTCTGAACAGATCTAATCATATCATTGGGCAGCTAGGTGCTGTAATGGATAGAACACTGGGCTTGGGCTAAGGAAGACTCCTCTTCCTGAGTTCAAATCCAGCTTCAGCCACTTATTAGCTATGTGACCCTAAGCAAGTCACTTAACCCTGTTTGCCTCAGTCTCCTCATCTGTCAAATGAGCTGGAGAAGGAAACAGCAAACCACTCCAGTATCTCTGCCAAGAAAACCCCAAATAGGATCACAGAGAGTCAAATACAGCTTTAAATGACTGAACAACAACAAGAAATGACTGGAGGGGAAAGGACCAGATGGTTACCAGATGTAACTTTGGGCAAGTTGTTTCATCTGCCTGGGACTCGGTTTCCTCATCTGTAAAATAAGGCAGTTGGAGCAGATGGCCTTTAAGATTCCTTCCAACTCTAGATCTAGGAGCCCATGATCCCATAACATCAAGTAAAAGGGAATTTACAACATGCTGAGGTGATTCATTCCAAAAGTGAAGAAGCTTTTCTGTACATAGAGTGCAAAGCTGTTCCTGGTTCTGCCCTCTGAGGCTAATCAGAATAGATCTAGTCTATTTTCCATAAGTACAATACCCTCTTTTTCTTAGTTAAATATTCCTATGTTCCCCCACAACTGATTCCCATGTGGAATGATTAGGAGCCCCCTTATCCCCCGTTTGTCCCTCTTCATATGCTCCCCAGGGTGTCAATGTCTTTAACGTGTGATGCCTTGAAACAAACACCTCATTGCATCATATGGGTTTGAGTGGGGCAGGGCGCAGCAGGGCGGTTGCCTCCTTTCTTTGGGACATTTTGACTTTTTTAGTGGTTGTGATGAAAGCCATTTGTAGACATCTGGCTTATTATTAACACACTTTGTAAGCCTTAGATAGCAATAGGAACTGGACCTTTGATTATTCTCAAACATCACATCCTGGTGAGGAAATGACCTCTACCAATGGAGGTAGGTGTGTACTCTGTAATTTAAAGTTGGTTAAGGAGAAGGGAAGGGAAAGAAGCAAGCATTTATTAAGCATCCAGTATATGCCAGGTGATTTGCTAAGTGCTTTACAAATAATATCTTATTTAATTACAGGATAGTTGCCTAGCATGCTAGTGATTTGCCCAGAGTCACACAGCTAATATATGTCAAAGGCAAGACTTGAAACCAGAACATCCTGGTTTCAAGGGCCATTCACTATCAACCATTCCAAGAAAGCCTTAGTGCATTATATAGAGAGGCAGTATGGGACATGGAATAGAAAGATAGACTCAGAGATGGGAAGACCTAGGTTCAAATTCTACTTCTGACACTTATTAGCTGAGTGACCCTAGGCAAGTCAATTAACCACCGTGCCTGGGATTCCTCATCTGTAGAAGGAAAAGGTTGGATTCAAAGATCTCTTCCAGCTCTAAAACTAAATCTACAACATAAGCATAAGCTGCCATTTATTCCCTTTCTCCTCACAATCGATCCTTCAGCTACAAAAAGGGGTCCAGTGATAAAAGGCTCACTTTAGACACACACACACACACACACACACACACACACACACACACACCCTCCAATCCTATAAGTAACAAATGATCATTTGTCTTCATGAACTATTACTGACATCAACCTCAAAGAACATGGTCCCAAATTAGGGAGGATGCTAAAGAGTCAGTCCACTTGTGGAATGAATGACAACATGGTGGTGGGTGAGAGAACTGCTGTCAAAGACTGAGTGATCTAAGTCCAAGTTTACCAAGATCCATACTGGATGTGTGACTCAGTGCCCCAGACAACTCTGTGAGACTCTGTGCTGCAGAGAAGTCGCTGACTTGTACTGGTGAGAGCTTCTTCACCATGCAGCTCCCTACACAAGTGAACACAGCTCCAGCCCTGATCCTGTAACACAAATCCAAACAAGGTAAGGTGGGGACAGGGCTAATTAAAAGGATTTGTGTATGGAAATGTCCTTTCTTGGGACACTCAATAGGATCATAGATTTAAAGCTACAGTGATACCTTAGGGGCTATCTAGTCTAACTCCTTGTTCTATGGGTGAGGAAATTGAGGGAAGTTAAGCAACTTGCCCAAGGTCATATACCTAATAAGTGGCAGAAATGGGATTTGAACCCAGGTCCTCTGGCTTCCATTTCATTGTTCTTTCTACTACCTCATGCTGTCAGCATTCTCTACCAAAATGGTTGTTTTTTTTAACATTTACCAAGAATCAATAGTGGGCTAGCCCATAAGGAACAGAAATTAAATTCAGCCCCTGTCCATTTGAACTTTGGCCACCAAATAAGACAAATCCTAGGCACAGGAACGGCATAAATACAAGAGGAGATGTTGGCTCAGGGGGTTATGGCCAGGTTGGTTCTTGTCACGTTTGTGTCCAAAGATTTCAAACGGTCAGTACAGAGAGAAAGAGTCTTCCTCTAAGGAAGTGAGTCTAGAGGGGAGTACTGGGGAGAAAGCAGGAAGGTGACCAGGCCAGTGAATGGTGGGAAAATTGCTTCCAGTCAATCAAGGGCACAGGGGAGAAAGGCACACATGTTGGGGAGAAGTGTAATGAGATCAGTGAAACAATGAGCTTGAAGTTAAGGAAATGAGTGGGAGGAACAGAAGAGAGGAGAGAGATGTCACCCAGAGCCAAGCTCTTAGATTTGCTTCAGAAATAATAATATTAATTCCTGTTTATATAGTATTTCAAGGGTTTACAAAACTGAATTAGGAGCAATGCACTTAATTTCCCGATTCAAGGTAAGGGAAAAGTTCTATAGTGATTAGAATTATTCAGATATGGAACAGGTTTCCTTGGGAGATGTGGGTTCCCCATCACTGGAAATCTTTAAGCAAAGGTTGGATGGAAAAGGACTCCGATTTAAAAATGATTTGGGCTAGATTGCCTCTGGAGTTACCCCCTCCCCCCACCTTCGTTGTTTTCTTGACTTACCTTTTCTCTTTATGAAACCAAGTTAAAGGTGAGAGGGGAAGGAGATCTACTCTGGCAAACACCATGTATATAGACTTAAGGGGATTGGAAGGAATAAAGTATGCTATAGTGAATCATTTACCTGGCTCTATTTACAAGTCTGATCTTGGTCATCAGTTTCTAGAATCTCACATTAGTCAACATCATTGTTCTTAGTGTTTGTTACCTAGGGATGATCAAAAACCCTGGGCACCCCAACTGAACCTCACGAACAAATCTTCTCTGTCTATACCCAGGATCCATTGAATAAACAATACAATCCAAACTGACTTGGTTCAATGAAGAGAAAGATTATCCCCATACTAATTATTGTTGAGTCAGCATGTGTTTCTGGTTGAACCATGGTCCAAATTCATCTAACAGGATAAATTCTACAAATACTGGGAAAGTCTCTTTAGGAATAATAACTAGTAGTTATATTGTGTTTTAACATTTGCAAAGTGTTGAACTAACTTTAGCCCAAAAAAGTATCCTTTGTAAAATCAATAAACATTCCTTGTATAAAATATTCCATCTGCCACCCCTATTCCTTTGTACAAATTATCTTCCATTCCTAGAATGTTCTCTCTCCTCACCTCTGCCCCTTAGAATCCAGAGTTTCCTGTACAAAAGTCTCCTCCTGCAAGACCCCTTCTTGATATCCCTAGAAGTTAGTGCTATCCTCCCCGCCCTCAAAATGTTTTGGTTTGCATATTTTTAGTTGTATTAATATCCTTTTACATCCTTTATTTTTCCTTTCTGGCTATATCTCTATTCTATCCTTTACCGGGAAAGCCATCCCTTGAAACAAAGAATAAAAAAGATGGGAAGAAAGTAGTTCTTCAAAGTCAAACACCACGTTAAGAATATAACATTGTATAGAATGTTCCACATCTGTTGTCTCCTACCTCCACAAAGATAGAAGGGAAAGACTTTGCATATGAAGACCCTATTTGTTCTTTTAGAGATAGAGAGAGCTTTGATATAGGCTCAAGGTTAAGTCTAGGACTAATTGTCCTGGAATTTCTTTCACTTTGCCCTTTCCCACACAGTGCACCGCTTATTTATAGTAAACATTCACCAAGAGCACGATAAAAAATCACCTTATCTTTTTCTGGAGACAATTATAATGATACAGATGACAAATAATCACGATATAAGGGTAAATAATGCCAGGTTTCTGCAATCGGTGAGGCAGAGGAGGGGGAGGAAGTAGAGAGGAGATAGAATCACACAGATCCAACAGAGCAGCAAATTCTCTCTGGGCAGGTCACTCTTTAAATGAGTCGGTGTGTCTGACAAGGGTCAAATCAATTACTATATTCAGATCAAGGTATCAGCACCCTTTCCCTACAATGGGCTGGCTGCTGGTGTCAGAATGAATCTCAATACCCCTGGACCCCTATCAGGATGCAAAAATTCCTAGGCTTATCCAGTTGCAAGGGACTTCTGCCTCCAATGACCCTTCAGTCCTTCCTTCAGACTAAGAAAAGCAAACAAACCTATACTTCCCATCTACATATACATTTCATATTTATTTATCTGCACACAGATCAATTGTCTTCAGCAGTATGTTAATCTTGAACTCGCTTTGACTAAGACATGTACAAGGAGTTTTCCCCCTCTCCCATGCCTCCAGAGAGATGCTCAGAGATCCCCGATGAGCTCAGCAGATAAAAATCAAGAAAGTACCAGAGGGCAATGTCATTCCCTTTAAGGTCCACAAAGCTGTCCATTCTTCTTGGATCAGAGGTCAGTTCTACAGTCATGGAGGAGGGAAAGGAAAGGTACCAAAGGACCACCTAAAATTTGTTGTATCATCCCCAAAGCAGTAAGCTCTTCATTCTGGAACCATGTTATCTCAAAATTGGCCTAGAAGAAGGCTCAGCAAGCCACTGGGCATGCTGTTGCCAGAGCAGACCAAGGTACCTGCTATTTAGCCCTCCTTATATTTTCTTTTCTTTTCTTTTTCCTTTTCTTCTTTTTTGTGCCTAAGTGCTTATATATATATATATATATATGTACATATATATATATAATATATACATATATATACACATACATACACACACATATATATATATACGTATGTTTACACACTATATATATCATATATATATTTATGGAAATAGTATTTTTTCCAATTACATGTAAAAATAGTTTTCAACATTCATTTTTTGTAAAATTTTGATTTCCAAATTTTTTCTCCCTCTTTCCTATCCCCCATTCCCCAACACGGCAAGCAATCAGATCTAGGTTATACATGTGCAATCACATAAACATATTTCCACGTTAGTCAGGTTGTGAAAGAAACAGAACAAAAGGGAAAAGTCATGAAAAGACCGAAAAACAAAAGAAGTGAAAATAGTTTGCTTGGATCTACATTTAACTCCATAGCTCTTTTTCTGGATGTGTATGTAGCATTTTCCATCCCGAATCTTCTGGAATTGCCTTAGGTCCTTGCATTGTTGAGAAGAATTAAGTCAATCATAGTTGATCGCTGCACAATGTTGCTGCTACTATTTATAATGTTCTCCTGACTCTGTTCACTTCACTCAGCATCAGTTCAAAAAGTTTTTCCAGGTTTTTCTGAAATCTGCCTGCTCATCATTTCTTAAAGCACAATAGTATTCCATTACATTCAAATAGCACAACTTGTTCAGTCATGCCTCACTTGACGGGCATTCCCTCAATTTCCAATTCTTTGTCATCATATAAAGAGCTTCTATAAATATTTTTGTACACATAGGTCCTTTTCCCTTTTTTATGACCTCTTTGGGATACAGTCCTAGTAGTGGTATTGTTGAATCAAAGGGTATACATAGTTTGATTGTCCTTTGGGCATAGTTCCAAATTGCTCTCCAGAATGGCTAGGTCAGTTCACAACTCCACCAACAATGCATTAGTGTCCCAATTTTCCAGACCTCCTCCAACATTTATCATTTTCCTTTGCTGTCATATTAGCTGATCTGATAGGTGTGAGGTGGTACCTCAGAGTTGTTCTAATTTGCATTTCTCCAATAAACAGTGATTCAGAACATTTTTTCATGTGACTATGGATAATTTTATTTCTTTATCTGAACACTGCCTGTTCATATCCTTTGGCCATTTATCAATTGGGGAATGATTTTTGTTCTTATAAATTTGAATCAGTTCTCTATTTGAGAAATGAGGCCCTTATCAGGAACACTTGCTGTAAAAATTGCTTCCCATCTTTCTCCTTTTCTTCTAGTCTTGGTTGTGTTGGTTTTGTTTGTGCAAAACCTTTTTAATTTAATATAACCAAAATTATCCATTTTTCATTTCATAATGTTCTCTATCTCTTGTTTGGTCATAAATTCTTCCCTTCTCCATACATTTGACAAGTAAATTATTCCTTGCTCTCCTGATTTGCTTATGGTATCATCTTTTATGTCTAAATCATGTATCCATTTTAACCTTATCTTGATGTATGGTGTAAGATGTTGGTCTGTGACTAGTTTCTGCCAAACTATTTTCCAGTTGTCCCAGCAGCTTTTGTCAAATAGTGAGTTCTTATGCCAGAAATTGGAGTCTTTGGGTTTATCAAACAGTAAATTGCTATAGTCATTTGCTAATGTGTCTTGTGTACCTAATGTATCCCACTGATTCACCACTGCTTCTTAGCCAGTGCCAAACAGTTTTGGTAATTACTGCTTTAGGCTATAATTTTAGATCTGGTATGACCAGGCTATCCTCTTTTGTAGTTTTTCCATTAATTCCCTTGATATTCTTGACCTTTTGTTCTTCCAGATGAATTTTATTATTATTTTGTCTAGCTCTATAAAATAATTTTTGGTAGTTTGATTAGTACGGTACTGAATAAGTAAATTAATTTACATATGATTGTCATTTTTTATTATATTAGCTCAGCCTACTGATGAGCAATTGATGTTTTTTCAAATGTTTAGATCAGACTTTATCTGTATGAAAAGTGTTTTGTAATTGTGTCCACATAGTTCTTGGGTTTGTCTTGGCAGGCAGACTCCCAAATATGTTACATTGTCTACAGTTATTTTAAATGGAATTTCTCTTTCTATCTCTTGCTGCTGGGTTTTCTTATATATAGAAATGTTGATGACTTAGGTGAATTTACTTTATATACTACAACTTTGTTAAAGTTAATTGTTTCAAGTAGTTTTTTAGTCGATTCTCTAGGATTCTCTAATATACCATAGCATCATCTACAAAGAGTGGTAGCTTTATTTCCCCACTGCATAATCTAATTTTTTCCATTTCTTTTTCTTCTCTTATTGCTAAAGCTAACACTTCTAGTGCAATATTAAATAACAATGGTGATAACAGGATCTCATTATGGGATTTCACCCCTGATCTCACTGGGAAGTTTTCTGGTTTATTCCCATTACAAATAATGCTTGATGGTGATTTTAGAGAGATACTACTTGCCATTTTAAAGTTCCATTTACTCTTATGTTCTCCAGTGTTTTTAATAGGAATGGGTACTATATTTTGTCAAAAGTTTTTTTTCTGCATCTCTTGAGATAATCATATAATTTCTGTTGATTTTGTTACTGATATGGTCAATTATGGTAATAGTTTTCCTGATATTGAATTAGCCCTACATTCCTGGTATAAATTCAACCTGGTCCTGGTGTATTATCCTGATGATAAATTGCTATAATCTCTTTCTTAATATTTTATTTAAAATTTCACATCAATATTCATTAGGGAAATTGGTCTATAATTTTCTTTCTCTGTTTTGGCTCTTCTTGATTTAGTTTTGAGTCCCACATTTGTGTCATGAAAGGAATTTGGTAAGACTCCTTCTTTGCCTATTTTTCCAAATAGTTTATATAGTATTGGAATTATTTCTTCTTTAAATGTTTGGTAGAATTCACTTGTAAATTCATCTGGCCCTGGAGATTTTTTTCTTAGGGAGTTCACTGAAGGCTTGTTTAATTTCCTTTTCTAAAATAGAGTTAAGTATTTTATTCCCTCTTCTGTTAATCTGGGTAATTTATATTTTTGCAAATATTCATCCATTTCACTTAAATTGTCAGATTTATTGACACACAGTTGGGCAAAACAGCTCCTAATTAGTACTTTAATTTCTTCTTCATTAGTAGCGAATTCTCCCTTTTCATTTTTGATAATGGAAATTTGGTTTTTTTCTTTTTTAAAAAAAAATCAAATTAGTCATAGGTTTATCTATTTTACTGTTTTTTTCATAAAACTAAGCTCTTTGTTTAATGCTTCAATAGTTTTCCTACTTTCAGTTTTATTAATCTTTTCTTTGATTTTCAGAATTTCTAATTTGGTGTTTAATTGGGGGCTTTTAATTTGTTCTTTTTCTAGCCCAACTCATTGATCCCTTTCTCTGTTTTATTCAAATAAGCATTTAGAGATAAAAATTTCTCCTAAGTGCTGCTTTGGCTGCATCTCATAAATTTTGGTATGTTTTGTAATTATTGTCATTCTCTTTGATGAAATTATTGATTGCTTCTATAATTTGTTGTTTGACTCACTCATTCTTTAGGATTACATTATTTAGTTTTCAATTAATTGTTAATCTATCTTTGTATGGCCCTTTGTTACATGTAATTTTTATTTCATCATGATCTTAAAAGGATGCATTTAATATTTCTGCCTTTCTGCATTTGAATGAGAAGTTTTTATGTTCTAATAACAATGGTCAATTTTTGTGTAGGTGCCATGTACTACTCAGAGAAAAGGTATATTCCTTTCTATCCCCATTCAATTTTCTCCAGAGGTCTATCATATCTAACTTTTCTAAAATTCTATTCATCTCCTTAACTTCTTTCTTGATTGTTTTGTGGTTAGATTTATCTAGTTCTGAGAGAGAGAGGTTGCAGATCCCCACTAGCAGAGTTTTGCTCTCTATTTCTTCCTGTAACTCACTTAACTTCTCCTCTAAGAATTTGAATGCTATACCACTTAGTGTATATATGTTTAGTATTGATATTACTTCGTTGTCTATGGTACCTTTTAGCAAGATGTACTTTACTTCCTTGTCTCTTTTAATTAGATCTATTTTTGCTTTTGCTTTGTCTGAGATTAGGACTGTTATCCCTGCTTTTTTTACTTCAGCTGAAGCATAATATATTCTACTCCAGCCTTTTACCTTTACTCTGTGCATCTTTCTGCTTCAAATGTGTTTCTTGTAAACGACATATTGTTGGATTCTGATTTTTAATCTGCTTCTGTTTTATGGGAGAGTTCATCCCATTTACCTTCACAATTATGATCATTATGTATTTTCTTCCATCCTATTTTTCTCCTGTTTATACCTTTTTCTCTCTCTCCTTTCACCTTGTCTCTCCTCACCAGTGGTTTGCTGGTGCTACTGACCACCCCCCCTCAATCTGCCCTCCTTTCTATCACCCCCACCTTTTCTTTTCCCCTTTCCTTCCTTCCCTCTATGGTAAGATAGATTTCTTTACCCAGTTGAGTGTATATGTTCCCTCTTTGAGCCAAATCTAATGAGAGTTAAGGTCAAACAATGTTCAACCCTTCTTTCTTCCTCTCTACTGTGATAGTCCTTTAATGACTCTTCATGTGATATAATTTATCACATTCTGCCTCCTACTCTCCTCTTCTCCCAGTATAATTCTTTTTCCACTCCTTACTAAATTGTCACATCAAAGTCTTATATCCACACCCTCTAAGTATACTCCTTCTAACTGCCCTAATAGAAATACAGTTCTTAAGAGGTACAAGTATCATCTTTCTGTGTCAGGATGTATAAACAGTTTAACCTTGTTGAATACCATGGGGTTTTTTTTCTTTCTTGTTTACTTTTTTATGCTTCTCTTGAGTACTGCATTTGAAGATCAAATTTTCTGTTCAGCTCTGGTCTTTTCATCAGGAAAGTTTGAAAGTTCCCTATTTCATTGAATTTCCATCTTTCACCCTAGAAGATTATGCTCAATTTTGCTGGGTAGTTGATTCTTGGTTGTAATCCAAGCTCCTGTGTCTTCTGGAACATCATATTCCAAGTCCTCCAATCCTTTAATGCAGAAACTGCTAAATCCTGTGTAATCCTGACTGTAGCTCCTTGATATCTGAATTGTTTCCTTTCTGGTTGCTTATGGTATTTTCTTTTTGACCTGATAGCTCTGGAATTTGGCTACAATATTCCTTGTAGTTTTCATTTTGGGATCTCTTTCACAAGGTGATCAGTGGATCATTTCAATGACTATTTTACGCTCAGGTTCTAGGATATCAGGGCAGTTTTCCTTGACAATTTATTGAATGATGCTTTCTGGGCTCTTTTTTTTTTTTATCATGGCCTTCAGGTATTCCAAAAATTCTTAAACTATCTCTCCTGGATCTGTTTTCCAGGTTGGCTACTTTTCCAATGAGGTATTTTATATTGTCTTCTATTTTTTCATTATTTTTATTTTGACTGATTCTTGATGTCTCATAGAGTCATTAGCTTCCAAAATCAGAATTGCCCAATTCTAATTTTTAAGGAATTATCTTCTTCAGTTAGCTTTTGTACCTACTTTTCCATTTGGTCAAGTCTACTTTCAAAAGAGTTGTTTTCTCCAGTGGATTTTTTTCCCCATTTGGCCAATTCTATTTTTTAAGGAGCTCTTTTCTTTAGCCAATTTTTGTGCTTTTCTTTTCCAAGCTGTTGACTATTTTTTTCATAATTCTCTTGCATAACTCATGCCTTTTACCAATTTTTCTTCCACCTCTCTTGATTTTTAAAGTCCTTTTTAAACTCTTCTAAAAGAACTTTTTGGGCTTGAGACCAATTCTATTCCCCTGTGAGGCTTCACACATAAGTATTTTGACATCGTTGTCTCTTTTGAGTTTGGTTTTGGATCTTCCCTATCACCATAGTAGCTTTCGATGGTCAGGACTCTTTTCTGTTTTTCACTCATTTTTAAAAGTTGAACTCAGCTCTTGGAGTACAGGAGATATTGTCCCAAGCTTCTTGCACTGAAGGCCAGGGGTCTGGTCACTGGCTTTCTGCACTGGGGCATCTGGGGCTGGCAGTTTGTCTGCTGTGCTAAAGCTCGGGGCCTCACAGCTGGCCTGTTGTGTCACTGACCTGCTGAGCCAGGACTGCAAGGCCTCAGAACTCTGTTCTCTTAATCTGTGCTGTGGCTAAGAGACTCCCACTGGCTCGCACAGACACTATCTGTACTGGGCTCCACTTCCCTTTTACCCAAGTGAGACAGACCTTTCCTGAAGTACTTCTACATTATCTTGGTCTAGAAAATTGTTTCATTCTGTTTTTTTGTGAATTCTATAACTCCAGAATTCTTTTAGAGGCTTGCTTTAACATGTTTCCAAGGGAAACTGGGGAGTTGTTCAGGCAACTTCCTGGCTTCTCTCTGCCATCTTGGCTCCATCCCTAACCGTTATGTTTTCAATGAGCATATTTTTTTAAAGTGATGTTTATTTTACTGCTGTACTTATATACATAATTTTGTTCCTGTCACCCTAATATTTTTTCTCTAAAAGAGAGAAGAGCTCATGGCTTCCCACTGCAAAGCACTGATTAAATTCTGATAGAAATGTTGGTCTTGGTTCATGGCCAAAGAACAAACTTTCAGATTCTCTCCAGCCATTTATTTAAAAAAAAAAAAAGAAAAGAAAGAAAGTAACTCGTCCAGAGGTGTCTATCAATCAGTGCCAAAGCAAATTAAACTCTGCTGGGTATGGCTTTAAAATAATGGAACCGATTTTTAAAAAAAGAAAGAAACACATCAGAACTTGCTTAGATATGAGTCATGCTTCAAGTCCCCATGGGAAGCTACATTCACCAATCAACAAACAGTTATCAAGCATCTCCTATAATACAGGGGTGTCATGTGCAGCATCGAGTACACAGACAAGACAGAATCTAGTCTCTGTCCAACAAAAGCTTCCGTTCTACTCGGTGAAGCGAATGGGGATGTTTGTGAGTGTGCATGTATGTGTGCATTATATATACACATACAGGCATGTTCAACATTGCTAAACAATTTTCTTCAGCAGAAACAATGGGCTATCATATTTGTACTTTAACATGACAGTTGTTAACATGCTGCCTGAGTAAATAGAAATGCCACCAAAATTTTTAAAAACCACTCAGGAAGGGAGCAGCTGCTGAACTAGACCAAAGTCTGCATGTATAAAAAAGTCTACACTAAAAGTCATACAGTTTTGAAAGCATAGAGATTAATTCTCAGCATGGTGGTGTGTACAGAACTCTGGCTCTGGAGTCATGGGACCTGGGTTCCAATCCCACCTCCTAATATTACCTGCTAGACTGTAGGCAAGTTACTTTCCTTGAGCCTTAATCTCCTCGTGGGTAAAATTATGGAATTGGATTAGATGGCCTGAACAATCCCTACCAGCTCTTGGGGGGGGAGGGGGGGAATTAGGAAATTAAGGAAAATTTAAAAATTAAGGGAAAAAATCATAGGTATTTTATGACCAAAAAAAAAAGATGATTGAGGAAATGTCAACAATTACTCAGCCAAAGACCTACTTCTCATCTTTACAAAATCCTTAAGAGAATAATTTACATACACAGCAATCAATGATCATTGGTAGTAAGAAGAGCATTCAAAAACCCTTCTGGTAATCTTCTTTAAGGCTTTTTTTTCCTTCAATTTGTCATTGACAATGTGCTATGGCCTATTTACACCCACTGTATCTCACTCTTTAAGGGACTGGAGAATTCTGATCCTTAGAAATTATGGAATCCTATGCTTCAGATGATTGCAAATGCTTGTTAATTGTTTTCCCTGCCTCAAGTCTCTCCTCATTAGAGTTCATTGTCCACACTGTTCCCAAGGTGATAATCCTTAAATGCAGGTCTGACCGTGTAGCTCCTCTAATTAGCCAACTCCAGTGGTTTCCTACTGCCTCAAAGATCAGATATAAATTTCTCTGTTCAGCTTTTAAAGTGCTAAACAACCTGATTCCAACCTATCTATCCAGCTTTGATGGGTCTTACTCCTCCTCCTTGACTCTGAGATTCAGTGAAACTGTCCTTCTCCATACTCTTTACAAATAGCACTCCATCTCCAGAATATGGGCTTTTGCATGGGCCATTTCCCATGCATGCACTACATTAGTATCTCCACCTCAAAAAATCATGTTCTTTCTTTAAATTGAAGGTCAGGCAGCTTCATCTGCATGAAGCTTTTCCTGATTGATCTCCCCCCCCAGCCCCCCAAAGCTAGTACCTTCCCTCCCAAACCTCTTTTTTAATTAATTACTTCGCATTTATTTGTGTTTATTCACTTTGTGAGTTCTTTGAGGGATTGTTTTTGCCTTTTTTTGTATTCCTAGCACTTAAGAAAGTACCTGGCACACAGTAGCTATGTTGCCAAAAAAAAAGCAAGAAAAATAAAAAAGTTAAAAAATTATACTTCAATTTGCACTCAGACTCCACTTGTTTTCTCCCTACAGGTGGATAGCATTTTTCAAAATTAAGAATTGTCTTGGATCAAAATAAACAAATCATTGACAGCTGATCATAGTACAATGTTGCTGTTACTGTGTACAATGTTGTCTTGGTTCTGCTCACTTCGACTTTGCATCAGCTCATTTAAGTTTTCTCAGGTTTTTCTGAAACCATTTTGCTTGTCATTTAGTATTCCACCACAATCATATACCACAACTTGTTCAGCCATTCCCCAGTTGATGGGCATCCCCTCAGTTTCCAATTCTTGGCCACCACAAAGTGAGCTACTATAAATACTTTTGTACATATAGCTCCTTTTCCTTTTTCCACCTTGTACTTCTTTACTGAAGAGACATTTTTACCCACCTCTATTCCTTTAGCATCTCTCCCGTCAAAGATCCCTCAAATGATTCTTCAAAAATCACCAACATTAGCCCAACCATCAGATGAGCAAATTCCTTCTTTATCCTGAGATGTGGTTTGTTTAGACCTGATGACAATTCATTTTGAACAACTGTGTGCTTTCCTACCAACTCCTTTTTATGTCATGAGTTTCAAATCTTGATCATCACCTTTGCTAACAGAGTCCTCATGGCATAGCAGATGGAGAGCAGGCCTCACAACCAGGAAGATCTAGGTTCAAGTTCAATCCCTGTCACATATTGGCTATGTATAGAGAAGGTGCTGATTTATGCTGGCAGAAAATTTCTTCATCCAGGAGTTCCTATATCAATGAAAACACAATCCTTGTATCAATACATATTTTCTGTAGCCTTCCCTGCAAAGGAAACTTTCCTTTAGACAAGAAAAGTAGAGGTAGCTAGGGAACACAGTGGATAGAGCACTAGCCCTGAAGTCAGGAGGACCTGAGTTCAAATCTGACCTCAGACACTTATTAGCTGTGTGACCCTGGGTAAGTTACTTAATGAAGCAGCAGCAGCAGAGGAAGAAGAAGAGGAAACAATAATAATGTAAAAGAGTAGTCTTCTCTCCATTGTCTCATTTTCATCTAGTTCCAAGCACACAGAACCAAAGAGGACATTTTTGAAAATTTGGTTCTAACATCATTTCTAAAAGCCATCATGTACCGTTGCTATTCTTAGCATTAATTGCCAACCTCTGCTCATTGTACATTTTAGTTTTGTTTATGTTATCCTCATGGGCTCCTATGCTCTTTCTGTATTATTCTCAGTTGCCTGCCTTCACTTCTATCTTTTTGATAGGTCCTTCTGAAATCTGAGCTAACTGATGAGCTCCATGGGTCGTCTCATCAATCCCTGCAGACATTTTCTCCCGTTCTCATCCAAATTACTCACTTTCAACTCAATCAGAATGGATGGGAGAAGGCTTTTCATGTAGATGCTAAAGCTGTTCTTTTGCTCAGGTCTTTGTTCTAACTTGTCATTTCATAAAAATCTTCAAAAATCAAGGTATTGTGCTGACTTAAGTCTTTTTTTTTTAAGGTGTAGAAGAAGGAAAAATAGGACACAGGCTCATATGCAATAGTTTTCCCCTAGAGACAAATGAGAGTTCAGAGAAGGAAATCCTTAATTAGGCAGTATGTTTCTGTGCCCATTATTCTTGTTAGATTTCTTCTATTTAACACTGCTAAACCAAACACCTACAAAATGCTTATTTCAACTTAGGGCTTTATAACAATGGATTTCGTCATGGAAGATACATAAAAATGTGATATTAATATCTAATGTAACTGCCCTGGAAGCCCTGACTTGCTGCTTTCTGTCCATAGTCATTCTCTTGATAGCATGGTCACTTTCAGTTGGTCATGTCCCAAGGTTATCTAGTCTACTCAGGCTTACTAGGATCTTGAAAGCCTCTGGTGGTAATGTGCCTAGCCTTCACTCTCAAAAAGCTGCCTCTGACTGCCCAAAAAGGAAACATATCCCTCTGGCTTCCAGAGAAGAACCAAATCTCTCATTCCTCTGGTTACATTCCTCCCACTGACTTGCAGCCTTGCAAAGGTCACAGATGTCACTTCACATAAATCAAAGGTAAATATACAATTTTCGTATGAAACAACATTCCTGATAAGACCAAAATGTTGTTTTTGCACCAGGATGTCAAAGTCCTTTGAATCTGTTGAGACACATGATTAAAGGAATTCTCAAGGATTCACAAAAATGAATTGGACTCTTTAGGAAAACTCCACTGAGAAGCAGTCCTAAAAATAGGACGGGTCAAGCAAATACTTTCAAATCTCTAAGAAATGCCTAACACACAAGACATTTTCAAAGAAGATTGCTTTTTTAAAATTTCAGGCTCCCAAAGATCCTTTTTAAAATCTATCTTTTTGTTGATATCTTGTTATATTACATTTGTTTCTGAAGGTATTCCTTCTGCATTCCCCTATCCAGTGAGCCTTACGTTTCTTTATTTTTAGTTTTCAACATTCATTTCCACGAGATTTTGAGTTACAGATTTTTCTCCCTCTCTCTACCTACCCCTACCCCAAAATAGTGAGCCTACTGAATACCCCTTTCCCCAATCTGTTCTCTCTTATATACTCCCCCAAGCCCCCCTAACTTTCTGGTAGGGCAAGATGGATTTCTATACCCCATTGCCTGTATATCTTATTTCCCAGTTGCATGTAA
>CM053585.1:327433892-327457918 GCA_028646515.1 Pseudochirops corinnae | reverse complement strand
GATTTCTAGGTTCTTTTTCTGATCATGGCTTTCAGGTAGTCCAATAATTTTTAAATTATCTCTCCAGGTCAGTGGTTTTTCAGGAGATATTTCACATTGCCTCCTATTTTTTGATTTGTTTGGATCTGTTTTATAGTATCTTGATTTCTCATAAAGTCATTAGCTTCCAATTGCTCCAATCTAATTTTGAAGGAATTATTCTCTTCAGAAGCTTTTGAAATTCCTTTTCCATCTGGCAATTTTGGCTTTTTAAGGCATTCTTCTCCTCACTGGCTTTTTGGGCCTCTTTTGCCATTTGAGTTAGTCTACTTTTTAAGTTATTATTTTCTTCAGAGTATTTTGGGGTCTCCTTTAGCAGGCTGATGCCTTCCTTTTCTCG
Source organism: Pseudochirops corinnae (assembly GCA_028646515.1). Classification (NCBI taxonomy): domain Eukaryota; kingdom Metazoa; phylum Chordata; class Mammalia; order Diprotodontia; family Pseudocheiridae; genus Pseudochirops; species Pseudochirops corinnae. The sequence goes on along the minus strand of CM053585.1, from coordinate 327,457,539 downwards.
ATTTTCTTGCATTGTTCTCATTTCTCTTCCCAATGTTTCCTCCACTTCTCTTACTTGATTTTCAAAATCCTTCTTGAGCTCCTCCATGGCCTGTGACCAATTCATATTTTTCTTGGAGGCTTTTGATGCAGGAGTTCTTGACTTCATTGTCTTCCTCCTGTTCCATGCTTTGATCCTTTTTATCCCCAAAAAAGGATTGCATGGTCTGACTACGCTTCTTCATCTTGCCAATTACTTGACTTTTGAGTTCTTTGCCACAGTAGAACTCTGGTTACAGAATGGAGAGAGCTTTGCTCCAAATTACTGGGGGTTTTGCTGCTGCTAGAGCTGTTAGTTAGGCACCCTCTCTATAGCCCCCACAAGCTCTGGCTCACTGGCCACAAACCCTAGGACCACCACTCAAGACTGTGATCTGTATCCAAGCAGGTCAAAGCAAGAGTGATTACCCTCTGAATGGCTGTTTGGTCCCCCTACAATCTGCAGGCCAGGAGCTCTGAAAGCAGCCACATGGCACTGGTGGCACCTCCCACCATTTCTCCCCCTGGGCCCAGGGGGCCAGACTGCACTGTTCCTTCACCCTTACAACAGATTTCCCAACTGACCTTTTGTTTTCTCTTTGGTGTTTATAGGTTGAGAAGCCTGGAAGCCACCACAGCTGCTGGTGATTTACTCTCCTGCAGTCTGCTCTGGCTGGTCTGGGCATTGGTTGGGGCTGCTGTGGGGCTGGAACTGTGGCTCACTGGGGATTGCACTTGGCTACCAGTGTGCTGCAATAGATCTTTCCTGTTGGCCTGCAAGGCTGCCTTCAGTGGGAGATTTGTTTGTCTCTGTCTCTTTGTGGGTTCTGTAGCTTGAAAATTTGTTTAGAGTAATTTTTTACAGGTATTGAAGGTGGTTGAAGCTGGAGCCCACACCAAGTTTGTGCATTTACTCCACCATCTGGCTCTGACTCTTGATCTAATTGATTGCCCATCATTCTTGAAGTAAAAAATAAAAATAGTAATATATTTTATATAGGTTTGTGGCTTGATTGACACTTTACATGTTATCTCTTCTGATCCTCACACCAATCATGTGAGGTATTATCCCCATTTTACAGTTAGGGAAACTCAGGCTGAGAGAGGTTATATGAGTTGCCTGGAGTCATAAAGTCAGTGTGTGAGGCAAAATTCCAACTCAGATCTTCTTGACTCCAAGTCCAGTATTCTTTCTCCCTCACATGTCTTTTTGCACCACTTCTGCCTGTTTCTTTGTTAGTCCCTGAGAATAAGATTGGCTTTGACATTTAGGGGATAAGTATAATACATGATAGGGTATGATAAAGGTGAAGGAGAGATCCAGAGAGTGAGCCAAGAAATTTTGAGGAAAGAGAGGATGCTTTTGGTTTAGGGAATTCAGGAAAGACTCCATTGGTGAATGATGTAAGCCTTGAAAGAAGAGATTTGGGGAGGTGAAGATGTGAGGAAGGCATGGCAGAAAGGGGGTCAGGTTGGCAAGGACACTCTGTGCCAATGCACTGAGTCCTAGGACAGTGTGACAAATTCAGGTAACAGCTAGTATTCCTCCAGTCCTAATCTTTACCATTTTGTAAGGGCCTCATTCACAAGTTGATGAAATCGGCTACAAATGGCTTATCCAACAACGCTGGGGAGGGGGAAGGAAGAAAGAGGCAATACCTCACAGAACAACTCCAAAACACATTGCCTCAGAGGATGAGTCAACAGGATCATCTTTCACAGGAAGGAGGATGCTTTTATAGTATAGAGAACTATAAGTGAACTTACAGGCAAGAGTGAGAACCCTCCAATTCGCAGCCCAATAATTCCCTCAACATGCAGAAATAAGTACTCTTGGATAAGAGCTAACCAAAGGTTTTAGAGTTGTTTCCTTCCAATTTTTTTTTGTTTCACACCCAATTCAACAGGAAGCTTCACCTGATCCTGCCTCAGGCACTCACTACCCATTGGATCTGGACAAGTCACTTAACTCTCATGCCTCAGTGTCCTCAATGGTGAAATAAGAGGATTGAGTCTCTTAGATCCCAATAGTCCCAAATCTATGACTATTATCCTCCCACCTGTCAGTACTCCCACCTCACCCAAAGTCATCTTGTGTCCATTTTGGTCTCCCCTTCCATGCTCCCACTCTCGCTGTAGATGGTTAATCTCCTGTAGGACCAAGAGAGGCTCACTTTTGACTTGGCTTCTCTCTTGTTCCTGGCATAATGCTAAACATAAGTAGGAGCTTAATAAAATCTTGTTGATTGATTGACTTGCTGATTGGATCACCACTTCATGCCATGCCCAAGATCAAACCCACCATTTCCATCTAGGCTGATGGCCTTTTTGTCTTCCTGGTCTAGTACTCATTTCCCTCTAGTTCTATCTCCCCTCCCTCCTCTTACCTTTAGTCTGGTCCTGAACTCCTTTATCTTAAGTAAACTCAAAATGGAGGACTAAAGGTCTCAAGGGTCTGTATAGAAATGTTTGTCTCTGCTGAGACATGGGAATATCCACATACACGACTTATCCCTGTGCAAATGTCAGTGGGTAAATGCTTTGTTAGGAGTGTAAATGGGTGTTCATTCATGAATTGGCCCTCCAGGTCTGATCCATAACTATCACCCTCGCAGGTACACACTCCCCTTCCTGCTTTCAAAATTTTCAGAGAACAAGGAAAAGAATCTTAGCATCGTTGGGTGTCATAGTTTCCAAGATGCCCCTTCTCGTCTCCCCTCCTAGAGCAGATTTCCTGAAGACTAGGTGAGGAGAGGGAGTCAGTCAGAACCAGACTTATGGTAAACTAGAGCCAGCAATCTAAAGGCTAGCAATCCAGCCAACTGCAAGATAGTGAGAACATAAGGGCAGCCCCCATTGTGGGAAGTAAATTCATCTGGGCTTCTGGATTCAGCTCAAACAACCTCTTCCATAGGAGGCCTTTCCTGATACTTCCTGCCTTCTAGGCTAGTGTCTTCCTCTTTTCCCACCAATGTACTATATGTATTTTGCAAATATTTTGCACTCACTTATAGATTTTTAATCTGTCTGTCCCATAGAATATAAGCTTCTTAAGGGTGAGATCTGTCTTGTTTTTTCTTTATCACCCTAGCACCTTGGACAGTGCCTTGGTAGCTAACAAATGCCTCTTTATTGGCCAATTGGTATTTCTCAGATGGATCTCAGAATTGTGCCACAATAGAGAAATTCATGAAGCAGTTCGGAATAAGAGTTAGAGAGTGGAATTTGGAGTAAGGGAGACCTGCATTCAGGTCCTGCCTCTAACACATACTTGTTGTGTGATCCTTGACAGATTATTAAGGCAATTAGTTGGCATAGTGAGTATAATACCTGACATACAGTCTGGAAGACCAGAGTTCAAATCCTGCTCAACAGATCCTAGTTATGTCTATATTTTAACCTTTCTGGAGCCTCAGTTTCCTCATCTGAAAAATAGGCTCAAAGACCTCAATAGTCCCTTAGAGTAGGAACTCTATGTTATGAACCCACAAAAGAAGTCTGGCAAGGTGAGAAGGCCCCCAGTCTCAAAATACCTCCTCCATCCAGAAGTGACAATGCCTATAACTGTGCCCATTAGAGACCTACTCATTCTTGCTCTGCAATTTTCTGTATTCCTGGGAGCCAATTCAGACAAAATGTGAGACTGAGGCTATCACATTAAGGTAGAATTTCTTTTGGTGAAAACCTGTGGAGGTAGGAAAGGGGGCCCTGGGAAAGAATGGCCCTCTTTTGCCTCAGGCTCCAATCCAGGAGACACATTTCATCCTAGTTTAGGGAAAAGAGAAATTCTAGAGAGTCGGAAAGCTTCCCATTCCCCAGAGATCCGTCAAACAGGAAGCAGGCTGAGAGAAGGAAGAGTGAGGAGTCAGATTCAACTGCTCTTCGCCAATGGATTCTTGAGCCTGGATACAGACCATAATTATGCATTCACCTCTTGGCCCACCTCCCTGACTCCCTGTTACCTTTGTTCCATTCCCTCCCTGCCCAGGCCCAAGTGGAAAATGGAGTTGGAAGCCAAGGTTGAGGCATCATCCAAAATGCTTCCACATCATGACAGCCATACACAAAGCATACACCCAGCTAGACACTCACCCACCGCCAAATGGCACCATTGAGTACTAGAAGATAACTTGGAAGCTCCCATACTGCCCTTTGTGCCTTGTCTCAGCCCAACTGGGTCCAGCCCTAATGAAGGTCCATGGCTAGATGGTGCTAAAGGACACCATTAAGCCCTAAGACCCCTGACGAAGTCTATCCCTCACACAACCCAAAACAATTCAACAATCATTCAGTAAGTATTTGTTAAAGACTAGAAATCTTGAAGTTCACTTTTCAGCCATTTCCGAATCACGTTGCCTCTACTCTAGCCATCCTCCTCACACAAAGCACTGAAGGCCACTGGCTGGTATAAGGGGTAGAACACCTGTGATGAGGTGCAGGCTCTGGGAGCCCCTTGAGCTCTCCTTGAATCTGCCCATGGAAGGCATTTGCATGAGGCCATGGGCCTTAAGTTGTGACTCTGCCCAAGTCACCTGATGTACAGTTTCTGGGAGACCAGAGTTTAAATTGTGCCTAAGAGACACTAGTTGTGTCTGTATTTTAACCTTTCTGGCACCTCAGTTTCTTCATCTGTAAAATAGACTCACAGACCTCAATAGTTTCCCATGGAAACTTTGGACTTTTCCCTTAGAACTAGGCTTAGATGGGTGAGTTTCTCACTCTCTTGGACTGGCTCCTGCCTTCCACACAGCACTTCTCAGGCATTTCAACACTCTCCCTTTCTGGCTCCCCTTTATGAACTGTCTTCCTCCATTATCATATAAAGGACTGTCTTTATATTCCTTGGCACTCAGTACATAGTACTGGCACATAGTAAGCCCTTTGTCATTTATTCAGACCCCACGGGTTGAGGGAGTTCCCTCATGCAGAGCTCTCAATACCAGCACAAGGACAGGTCCAGTCTAACCCCCTCCCTACGTGCAGAGACAGAATGTGGCCTGGTGGCTAGAAAACGGACTCCAAAGTCACAAAGGCTAAGGTTCGTACTGGTCATATGATCCTGGACAATTCACTAAGACAGCTAGGTGTTCTAACTGACAGCACCAAACTGAGAAGACCTGAGTTCAAACCCTGTCCCAGATGCTAACTTTGTAGACAAGTCACACACCCTCACTGAAGCTGTTTCCCTTACCCCCATTGGATGCTCTCAAAGAACTTTAAAAATACAATAAAATGGGCTTATTAAGGGCCCCACCTCAGGCAAAAAGCTTTGCATTCAACCTCACCAGACTCATCCTACCAGACTCCAATTCTGGTGTTTGCTTTGGAATCCAGCATTTGGAATAATCAACTTCAACTGACAAGAGGAAATGTGAAGCCTCTGGTACCTAAAGGGAAAAGGTGTGAACTTCCTTCTTTCTTTTGTCTATGCTTGACAGCCAAGCTCTTCTCATCCTGCACAAGGAAGTGTGTGGTCAGCATCTTCTGGAAGGGAACAAAGGATCCCATTCCAGCTTCAATACTAAAATGAAAAGGGAGTCAGCCACAGGGAAAGGGGAAATTGGAAAGGATCTCTGTGTTGTCCTAAATATTTGGATGATCAATTAACATTGATTAAGCACCTACAAAGTCAGGTACTTTTGTTAAACTGGGATACAAAAAAAAAAAAAAACAGTCCTAGTCCTCAAGGAGCTTACAATCATGTGAACAAATATATACAAACCAAGCTCTACAGAGGCTAAATCAGCAATTATTAACAAAGGGAAGGCACTGGAATGAAGAGGAGTTGGGGAAGGTTTCCTAGAGAAGGTGGGATTATAATTGGGACTTAAAAGAAGCCAGGAAGGTCAATAGTTGGAGCAGAGGAGGGAGAGCATTCCAGGCATGGGGGATCCACAGTGAATACAGGGAGCCCATGATGACCACTCACTTTTCTGGAGTAGCCTTAGAGTTACTAAGGTACTTTCATGCTCTGAGAGGACCCTCATAACAACACCATGAGGAAGACAGGGTAAGTACTACTACCTTCATTTTCCATACAAGGAAAGCAAAACCCAAAGAGGTTAAAATCACATAGCTAAGAGGCAAAGCAAGTAAGTGTCAGGGTAAGGTTCAGAACTCAGATCTTCTGATTCCCTAGTCTGGAGCTCTATCCAGGACAGGACACTCACTGTCTCAAGCAAAAGTCTCTGGTACCCTTCATTCCCAGATAATCTCTACCCAAGTACTAACAAAGGCAGCATAAGTAGCCCAGTAGATGGAGAAAATGTGAATTCAAATCTGATGTTGTTCTATTACTGGCTGTGTGAAACCCTGGACAAGTCACATAACTGCTGCCTGCCTCAGTTTCCTCATCTGTAAGATGGCTATAATAATAGTACCTTTATCCCAGAGTTGTCGTAAGGATCAAATGAGATGATATCTAGAAAGTGCTTTAGAAACCCTAAAAACAATCTAAATGCTAGCTATCATTATTGTTTCCATTGTTATTATTATCATCAATCATGCTCTACTCTGCTTAGCTTCTGAGATCAGACAAGACCAGATACATTCAGGGTGACACGGCTTCAGTCATATTTCTTATAAATCTGACCAAGGAAAATGTAAACATGTCCAAGCCATTGGGAGATGGATTGGGGATGGGGAGAGAGGGGTGGCACCTGCAATTATGATTCTACTCATCACAAAAAATCCTTGACACTCTGAAGAGCATTAGTCAATAATCCAATTTTAAGGATAAGTATTTTTGTGGCTGGCTTACTATTATAGATAAAGGCGAAGGGAAGGTGGAAAAGGAATAAGCTTTTACTAAGTACCTACTATGCGCTAAGTACTTCACAAATATTATCACACTGAAGCACAGAACCACCTTAGGTCTTCACTACAAGTTTAAGGTTTAAAATTTTATTTTGTTTTATAGTTATTTTACTGTTATCCTCAGTTTATGGACCAATTTTTAAAAATCCAAAATTCTCTGGAGTATATTACTTTCTGATTTCAAAAAAGCAATTTATATGATTCACAGTGCTAGTCATTATATTCACAAAATTCTCCTTAATAAGATTATTTCATCTTCCAACTTTGAAAGAATATCAATTTTTTTTTTAAAACTAGACATAAATATACATGGAATTTTATAAGGGCAGGAAGGGAACAAGCACCTACTATGTGTCACCACTGGGCTAAGCACTTTATAAATATTGCTTCATTTGATTTGTAAGGTACAGTAAAAGCCAACGGGATTTAAAAGCTTTGAGCATACACACCCCCCAAAATCAATCTCTTCATATGGTGTAAAGTCAATAGCATTAGAAGAATGCTCAGATTAAGTAAGTTGGAAATGATCAAGGTTGGTTACATAATTAAGAATGATTTTTTGAAGTTAAAATATATTATTTTGAGGCTGTGGGTACATCACAAGTCAGTGATTTGAAAGGTTTCCACCCTGCCCCCGATGTAACATCCTACAGTTATCTATAATTATGTTGACCATAAGCATCAGATTTCCTAGAACAGCCTCAATTTCAAGAAAAGAAAATGCATTTAATAAGGTTTTACAAAAAAATAAATAGTCATTGCCAGACCATCTGTCCCAAGTTTTAGTTCAGAAAACACAGCTACCATATATGTAATAAACAATAGCATGATTGTCAAAATAATTATATCTCTTCATCGGGAAAAGTTTTGTTTTGTTTTCATATCAGAATAGAAGAAGGTTCAAATATGTAGTCAACATTGCAAAATTCAATAATAATCATTTAGTTATTATTCCCACTTACCCCCCAACTCTAACCCATCATACCCTTCCATTCCCAAATTTCTTGGCCGCTAGACTATAGAGTGCCTTCCCATCTTAATACTGCTTCTTAGGGTAATAATATCAGGAATAATTTCCGTAGGTTCTGCTCAAAGCCTGGAAGGTTGGTTACTGGGTCACAAATACAGAATAAAGGAAGAAATGAAGAGAAAGGAAACTCAGTGGGAATAAAAAACAAAAAACAATCTTGTCCTCTTAGTTTAGCTTTTGTGCTTTTTCAGACATATCATGGCAAAATGCAAAGAATTTAGGAGTCTCAAGGGGGGAGGGGGAAGGCTTAAACACAAAGAACCCCATAGGTTTTATAGGAAATCTCTCTCAAATGAGATCAGGGAGCACATATGGACTTCTAGTTATAAGAACTTCCTTTTTAAAAAAATTAAATATTTTATTAAAAACTGAGCATTGACTATCAAAATAATCAACTAAACTTGCTTAATAACTATTTACATTGAAATTAATGCATACACATAATGATGCATATAAAGTATCATAATGTTTCAGTCACTCCTTCCAGGCAGCCTCAGTTTCCCCAACTATAAAAATGGGGTTAATAATAGTGCGCCTACTTCCACAGGACTGTTGAAAGGATCAAATGAAATAGTATTTATGAAGCACTGAGCAGTTCCTGGCACATAATGGGTGGTGTATAAATGTGATTCCCTTCCTTTCTCTTTCCTAGAACACGTTTGTGTGTTTCCCTTATTTTCCCTGATAAACCACAAACTCCTCATAGGCAAGGATCATGGGCTAATGATCGTAAAAGTGTTTACCACAGTGCCTACACACAGAAGGTGCTATATAAATGGTTCTTCCTTTCCCTTCCCGCCCCCTTCTAAGGCAATCAGTCAATAAGCATTTATTAAGTGCCTACTATATGCCACACACTGTGCTAAGCACCATGGATACAAAAAGAGGCCATCTCTGGCCTCAAGAAGCTGACAGTCTAATGGTCCTCCAAGTCCTCATCAGTAACCCCCAAATCACTGCCAGTTCAGGAGATCCTCTGAATCGACAAACCTGTCCTGAGCTCCTGAGCTATTGGCATGTAACTTTAGTTTGGAAAAAGGAGGAGGAGAAAGAGGAGAGGAAGGAAGAGGAGAAGGAGAAGGAAGAGGAAGAAGGGAAGAAGGAAGAGGAGGAAAAAAGAGAGGAGGAGGAGGAGGAGGAGAAGAAGGAAGAGTAGATGGAGGAAGAAGAAATAACAATTCACCAAAACTAACCAATATATTTTTTTAAAAGCTGACATTCTAGGCAGTGTTCCACACCCAACACCCCACTTCTGCAAAGATGCACCTTCTCATATCAATTCTCTGGAGGCAAGCATAGTCATAGTATTTCATTTCACTCACCTGGTTTTTCTGGTAACAGTAGCTACAAGTCCCCTTATGCTCAGAAAATATTGATTGATTGCTATTGAGGTACCTGCCTTCCTTCAACAGTTTCACTCAAGTATTTTTATGTAAATACATCAAGGGGCAAAAGATTTATAAATTCATCATTGTTTTCATAGAGCTAATGTACAAAACTCCCTTTAAAGCAAGGGCTCTTAACTAAGACCCATGAATTTGGGTAGAAAGATTGATAGACAGATATAGACCTATACATTTTTGATATCTATTTATAGATATATAGAGAGATCTATTTATCTAAATGAATAGATATCTCTAAATCTATATATAAATCTCAGTATCTAAATCTACAAATATCTATATGTAAATATCTATAGAAATAGAAATAGATATCTGTTACACAGTTATCTTTATAGACATATGTCTATAGGTTTATTTAAAGTTATATATAGATAGATGCTTCATGTATCAATACCTATAGCCATAAGTATGTATTTATACCCATTTATATTGGTAACTAAAAGCTCAGGGGCAATAGCTTAGACATGACTCCTCAGATTTGTTCCAGCTCAGACATTCAGTAATTCTAGGGGGAAGGACTGCATTTCCAAGTGCAGTCATATTGTTCTTCAGATCCTCCAATATTAGGTAACAGTTGACCCTTGTGTCATTTCCTGAAAATGATCATGAAGCAGGTGACTCCTTCAGAAAGGAGCTTCACAGACTGGAGACCTTTATGGAGAATTTTGAAGTGAATAAACAAAGAACAGAAATGTTAGTTCTCTGCTATTCAGAGCATGGTAGCTAAGGATCCCCCTTTGAATGGCATCCTTTATCCAGTCCAGTTAGATGGGCTATGACCTCAGTGAATTGTGTTCAGATAGTGAACCAATTGATTCTGAACTAAATGCAGTTTTCATTTGGCTTCTGAAGCTTGACAGATCAAGATACAGCTTACAGAAAGAAGCCTGGCTTAGTGTACTATGTGTATGAGTGACTCACCTTCATAAATGCAAGAAAACACTCCTGGCTACAATAGTTACCTAGGTTTCCAGGATTAGCAGTGATCTAGGCATTTCCTTGACAGGTGGAGGATAGATTCTTCAATCCATGGACAAGTCTGCCCTGACTCTCATGCAAATGTCTTCCTTCCTTTTGTTTATACCTATACCTATACCTATATATACATATATATATATATATATATATATGTATATATATATGTATGTATATATATATGTATGTATGTATATATATATACATACACACACATATATATCTATATCTATATCTATATATATATATATATATAAAGAGAGACAGAGAGAGAAAAAGAGAGAGAGCATACACATTTATTACTTACAATAGGTCAGGCACTGGGCTAGGTGCTAGGGACACATATAAGCAAGAAACTTGTTAGGGGAAGACAACTCATAAGAAGGAGCTGGAAAACTGGAGGAGTGAGAATAGGGGCCAAGGCAATCAAAGGAGAAGGAGTCACAGCAAAGGTTTTCTCCAGGGTAGCAAGCGAATAGGAAAAGGAGAGAACCCATAAAGAGAAATAAATTGTGAGTACACCTAAATAGAACCCTCTTGCATATCAAAATAAGGCAACACATGGAAATATATGATAGTTTCACTCTGCCCCTCTTTCTGCCAAGAGGTAGGAGGTGCACTTTATTATTAGTCCTGCCTCCATCATCTGTACTTCCTTTAAGACCTTAGCTAAGTCACTGCTACTCCATAAAATGAGTGAAGAGTAAACCAGATGGTCTCTGGGGTCACTTCCAGCTCTAGATTTCTGAAGTTATGTATCATATTGAGTCTTTTATAGTTATGGTCTTTGAGGAACTGGAATGCAGCTAGAAAACAGAGAAATCACTTTAGGAATTTTCCAAAGGAAAGGGAAGTTTCATAACAAAAGAGCTCTTGGCAATGAGTGTACCAGGGAGAATAAGGGGGAAGAGGACACCCTGGATCTTCCCTTCATCTCTCCTACTTCCCATATGTTTCTCCACAATGGCAGCAGTTTTTTCACTCTTTATTATTCATGGGAATAGCTTTCAATATACCATCAACAAATCCACATACTTCTCTGACCTTGTTACCCATCAAGAAAAACCATTTTATGTCTCTAAAATGGCAAAGTTGTGACTACCTACAAGGTATACTCAGTGCTCAGATCTCTTGGCTAATCTAGAAGAGCTGATCTTGCCATCACAGATGGTCCTGAAAAAGATCATTATTCATTCATCTTCACTCTTTCAGGAAAAATGTCTCAGTTGTCCACCCAGGTTTCCATTTAGTATCTGTGGTACCTTGGATAAATAACTTAAACTTCAGCCAGTTTCTTTGTCTGTCAAATGCTGAGACCTTTTCAGTCTCTTCCTAGGATTTCTCTGATTATTTCCGGAGTTGACATAAAATTCCAATGTCTTTCCTGTTCCCCTGGAGGGGATGGGGTTTCCTTTCAAAGGGAATGATGAAAGATTTTGAAGAGATATTGAACTTACTCTGTTTGGCCCCAGGAGTTAACCAATCAGTCAACAATCATTTCATAAGTGTACCAGGCTCTTATGCTAAGCGCTGGAGATATAAATACAAAAAAAAAATAAGACAGTCTCTCATCATTCCCTGCCCCGCCCCCAGTAATTTGTCCAGGAGGCATGCACTATGGAAATGGGACCTGACAACTGCTTCTGCAGGTTCTGAAGCCTCCACCCATCAGCAACCACAGTTATTGAAATCTGGGAAAACAAAGTTCTCCCCATTAAAGTCCTTAGCATGGTCAAATGGTTCAACATCAAAAACATATGATGTTAACATGTGAAATAACTTTTTAAAAGGCTTCATCATCTGCTGTGTTGTACTCTAAGGACATTTCCATCTGATTTGCAGCTGAAACTTCCTATATATGTTGCCTCACATTAGAATGTAAGCTCCTTTAGAGAAGGGACTATCTCTGCTTTTCTTTTTCTATTCCCAATGCATAGCACAATGCTTTACACATAGAACATAAGAAATGTTTTTTTCATTTATTTATTCGTTTCCTCCTTACTCTCAAAGAGCTAACATTTTCCTAGAAGGTGAAGGTTGTAGAAAGGCACATTTGGGTGTCATATAAAGGAAAACTTTCTAACAATTGGAGCCTTCCAAAACTGAAGGGAACTGACACAGGACGCAGAAGGTTCCCCCATCATTAAAAGTCATAAAAGAAAAGCAGGCTGTACAATGTACATATGCAATGTACCTCTTGGGTATATTGTAAATGGACTGCTGGTTTAGATCTGGGTAAGACCTGGATGGTCTCTGGGCTTCCATCCAACTCTGGGATTCCATATTTCTCTGAATAAGAAAACCAGCTTAAGAAACAGCATGGGAAGAAGCCTCACTCTCCACTTAAGCTCCCATCTTTCATGGCAACCACCATTTCCATAATCAGCAGCTGAGTTAAGCATTTTCTGTGGCCCTAATACAGAGCTAATTGATGTCTATAGTTGCTAGGAAGCATTAAGTTGTCAACATCCACATATCATACAGTGTATTTTTAGGCTATTAAAATGGATTTATACTGTTTAGAATTTAGCATTGTATGAATGTTAAAGCATCTTCATCTATGCATAATGAGTAAATTGCTTATCAGTTATATTTACCACAACTATAATTGCCAAAAATTATATGGCAGCCAAGGTTTTTTGAATTCAGAGGATCATGAAAAATTCAGATTTAGAGATTAAAACCTGGAAGGAACAAGTATGTCTCCATCTAAAGGTCAAAAGCTGCACAGAGACAGTATCTGATGAAGAGCGGTCAATTATCTGGTCCACTGACTGTGGACTTATTGTTCACTCAACAAACAGAAGTCCAATTTGAACTGATGTGGCTCCCACATATAGGGGATTTGAGAATTTTTTCCAAACCTGAACAACTGTTTTACAACTCAGCTCTCCCCAGGTTTTCCATATGGCAATAAAACTTCAATAACATAAGTCATTTTGAGTCCTTTAAATGAGGATATGAGAGTCTGAATTATCTCATTGTAGATGTAGATTATCTACAGGGATGAAATCAACTACGTAAGTTCCAAATTTCTATCATGTAGTCTGTATGTTGAATGGTATAAGGCTCAACATAAACATAGAATGCAAATAGCAGTTCTCCTTGTCTGGAATCTCAAATCTGTTGTCAAAGTTCCTTGGGGATTTAAGGGTAAAGCTAGTGGTTATAAATAAGAAGGTATCAGGAGCACGTTTGTAGGTCATACAGGTCATGGAGAGCACTGGCAGCTTAATTAGTCAACAGCAGTTCCTTCTGGGCATAAATCTGTGATCCAGTGACTCGTTATTTTTGAGCTTCTTTTCATTTGCAGTTGTACTTAGAATCTGATTTTTTTTTTGGTCTGTTTCTTTCCTAAGCATCTGTGGCATGAGGCATTGGTGGGACCTCAACACCCCAACTTCCATCCTTTTCATCTCCTTCTTTCTATCTCATAGAACTCCCATCATATTTATATACCACAATGTGTTCAGTTATTCTCCAGTTGATGGGCACTTACTTGGTGACTGTCCTAAAAAGTGATTTTTTTTTTTTTACTGTACCAATAATTTCACTGGTGTAGAGAACATCTATTGGACACACCTGCTGTGTAATCAATTGTGCTAGAAAGTTGCCTGGGGACTGAGAGGTTGTGATATGCCCAGGATCACATACAGCCAGTATGTGTCAGAAGAGGGATTTGAACCCATGATATTCTCTATTACTACCCCGAAATGCTGCTCTAACATGATGCTTCCATAGAATAGCCCCAGGCACATGGTAAGCATTAAGAAATGCTTGTTGATTGACTGAGCTTTGTATTCATGATCTGATTTGACTTTCATAACTATACTGAGAAACAGCACCCCCAGCACTGTCATCAAAAGAGATAATATATGTAAATATTATCTTCATTTTACAAATGAAGACACAAAACCAAGCCACTGATAGTCACAAAGAATGCTTCCAGGCAGGCAAACTCAAGTATTTTCTGGCTAAAGTCAGGTGTTCTTTCTACTAGACCACCAAGACTTTGTGACTCTAGAAACAGAAAGGAGGAAGCTAAAACAGCTCCTCTCCAATTCTTCCTTCCAGCTCTAACAGCTCTCCCTTCAGACTGTCCCTTTGGTCTCTTTCCAGGTCACCACCATCCTCCACCTAGACCTGCAACTTCAGCGCCATTCTCAGCTCCTCACAGTCATTCATCCCACGTACCTCACGTAGGAGGTTTTCTCCTTGCCCAGGAGAACCTTTCTACATGCACAAGTGATCCCATCCCATCCTGTCTTCTCCAACAAATTGCCCCCTATCCCCCGCTACTCTCACCTTCAATCTCTTCTTGTCTACCAGTTGCTTCCTTATTGCTTATAAATATGTTCACATCTCCTCATCTTCAAAAAAAAAACAAAACACAACCCACCTGATTCATCCCTCACTGCTAATTATCATTCTATATCTTTCATCTCTTTTATGGTTAAGCTCTTTGAAAAGGCCATATACAAGCAGGTGCCTCCACTGTCTTTCCTGTGACTCCCTTCTTAACTCTTTACAGTCTGGCTTCTAACTTCATCATTCAACCAAAACCATTCTCTGCTAAATCCAATGGCCTTTTCTTGATCCTCATTCTTCTGGACCTCCCTGCAGCTTTTGACAATGTAGATCACCCTCTTCTCCTTGACACTCTCTTCTCTCTAGGCTTTTGTGGTACTCCTCTCCCCTGGTTCTCCTCCTACCTCTCTGACCTTCACTTCTCAGTTTGCTGGATTTTCATGCAGGTCACACCTGCTAACCCTAGGTATCCCATAGGGCTTTTTCTTGGGTCCTCTTCTCTCTTCCTTATATACTATTTCATTTAATGATCTCACCAGCTCCTATGGATTCAGATATCATATCTGCTGCTGATGAGTCCTAGGATCTACCAGCGGTGGGGAACCTGCAGCCTTAAGGTCAAAATCAGGAGGCACAAGAAATGCTCACCATGACCCAATGCAAAGATTCTAAACTTGGGGTCCATGAACTTGTTTTTAAAATATATGTTCTGATAAGCTGTATTTCAGTGCAGTTGATTTCTTTAATACTTCAACAATTTCTTCAAAATGTATTGTATACACTTTTAAATATTCTGAAAAAATGTCACCAGGTTTTACCAGACTGCCAAAAAAAGTTTATGTCACTCAAATGACATAGAAAAAAGTTAAGAAGCCCTGACCTAGAGTGCTGTCACCCACAAAGGCCCCAAGCCCAGCTATCAGAAAAGTTGAGTCCAAAGAAAAGATGAAGGTTGAGGGTATTAGCTAACTGACAAGCCCCTACTCGTTGATCTAAAGACCTTATTTTCTACGGCTGAGAATCTCCTGTTGGAGATAAGAGGCCTGGCCAATATTTCCAAGTGACCAAGAAAAGAAAGGCTGTTGGTTGATTCAAGACAAAGAATTTTTTTTTTCCAAAAAAGCTATTTTTTAAAAGTCTTTGGAGAACACATATCCCCACACTTCTTTAAATAGGTACAGAACTGTGAGCATGGAACATTGTACATAGCATCACACTTTTGGGTTGTATTGGTCAATTTTGCTAAACGTTTTCCACTATTTGTTTCAATCCTTTCTTATAAGGAATATCCCCTCCTTTAAGGGCTGGGGGACACTAGGAAATGTTGTTTATATAAAGTCAAAATACATCAATAAAATTTTATTTTTAAAAAAGGTCTCTGTCTGGGGACTAAAAGAGAGCATGAGAACATCAACTCTTCCTACAGGGTGGAGATAGCTGAGGATTATAGCCAAGCTGGAAGCTGAGATATTTAATAATCATATGCCCATGAAAAATATGGAGGAGACTATGTAAGCCACATTTAGTAGAGACTTTATATCCAGGAGACTATAAATCTAATGGACACTAGAAAGTGCAGCATGAAGATATCAGGAGATATCAAAGTTTCTCACTATCAGAGATGTGAGGTGCCCTTATGTGCACTATTCCCTGAGCATATGGCGGAGCTGTGTATGTTTCCTACATACGTCCATCTACCTACAGATTATGTATTTTGGGGAGAGTGTGTCCATTTGGGGGTGAGGGGGACGTTTTATTGCTAATTTTCTTATTATACTATGCTATATATAATATTACATTATATATTTTATTATAAAGTAACTTTTCTCATTACACCACTTCATTTAAATACCTCTTTTTAAAAAAAAGTAATTACATTTAGCTTTGATAGGCCACCTAGAAGGCATTGGTGGGGGCTCACAGACAATGATTTTAATGAATGTAGACCACTTACTGAAGCAATCTGAATGAGAACTCTAAGTTCTAGGACTCTTAAAATGAAGATACTTGTTGAATTTTTCCTACTCACCTCAATACATAAAATTGGTCACAGACACCTATAAAATAAGTGATTATAATTCAGAATCTGCACTAAGGAAAAGGAGAAATTCCAAGCATGAGACTTAAACATGCAGTTAAATTTATTAAAACATACTCTATATGGTCAACCAAGGCCTCAAGTGAGCTAGAGATAAGAGAATGCTTCAGTCCTCCAAATCTGCATCCTGATTGGGGTGGCAATTCCTAAGATTCCTCCTCTCTTTTACTATTTATACAGGACAAGTTCCCATCTCTGACATGTCAGGAATACTCTCCATTTTAGGGATTCTTGGATGGTGAGAAGTAGGTCATTAAGATTACTTGCAATTCCAGATTTATGCCTTATGATCTTTGGGTGCTGTAACTAGTGGACAAATAGTCATTACATGTAATTGGTTGAGAAGGATAAGAATCCAAAGGATGGAATCCCTCCCCTCTTCCCCATCTATATGAGACCAGCTAACAAGGCAGATATAAAGAATTTTATCTTATGATCCCAGGTACTAGAGGGGTATTTGGATTCACATGGATGCTGATGTAGGAAGTTATGACTGGGGAGACCTCACAAGATTTTTTGGCATGAGAACAAAAAAGAAAAAGAGGTAATTAAAACTACATAGGTATGTGGAGAGACTTACATGAACTGGTGCAAACTGAAATAAGCAGAACCTGGAGAACACCGTAGAGAGTGATGGCAACTGTCAATGACTTAGCTATTCTTGGCAGTACAATGATCCGAGACAACTCCGAAGGACTCACAATGAAAACTACTGTCCATCTCCAGAGAAAGGACTGGCAGAATCTGAACGAAGATCAACGCAGACCTTTTCTTTTCTTCATTTTTCTTGGGACTTTCTGTCTGTTTTCTAATAGGACTAACATGGAAATGTTTTGCATGATTGCACATGTATAAACTTTATTAAATTACTCGTTTTCTCAGTGAGGGGGAGAGGGGAGGGAGGGAGAGGATTTAGAACTCAATTTTTTTTAAAACAAATGTTAAAAATTGTTTTTACATGTAATGGGGGGGAGAATAAATATCAATTTACAAAAACTACAAGGGGCGGCTAGGTGGTGCAGTGAATAGAGCACCAGTCCTGGAGTCAGGAGGATCTGAGTTCAAATCAAACTAGCCATGTGACCTTGGGCAAGTCACTTAACCCCAATTTCCTTACCTTCCCCCCTCCAAAAAGAAAAAAAAACTACATAAGTGTGAACACCAAGCAGTGATGAAAGTCAGAAGCTATCTACTAGGGCAGATCAAGGAACTATGTCCTTTCTATTGGGGGTGCAGATAGGGTTGCCCTCTACCAGAACAGGAAGAAGCCAGTATGCTTTCACAGTGGAATATGCATGACTGCCAAGCTTTGAGTTTTCAGCAGCCTTTCTGGACTTTGTGAGCCACAGAGGATCCTGGAAAAGAAGCATCCAAGATGTGTGTGATGAGACGTCAAGCTTGACTTCAAGACCAGAAAGCATCATTACTCCACAGGTAAGTGTGTCTGTGATAAATGTTGTACTGAAAAAACAGCCTTGCTTCAGTGAGCTTTGGGGGTCCCCTAACAGCTGTGTATAAGATATGTGCTCAGAAAGAAATGGAATTTGGGGACAAGAATTTTAAAGTACACAAGAATGGAGCTGCCACATATTCTTGGCAACACTATGACTATCAGAGAAACATGAAATGATGCTTTGTCACTTCTCCAATAATCAGGGATACCTTTTTCTGGATGGAGACAGCAGTTACAAAGAAAGCACTTGGTATGGTACTTAGGACATAGCACAGACTTAATAAATGCTTTTTTCTTCTATTCTGAGATTGAAATTGCTCACATTTCAACCGTTCAGACCAGTGGGGTGACAATACCCGTCTTCTTTGCTTCAGGGGTGTTGAGGTTAGAGGACCACCTGAGTTCAGGAGTTTTGAGCTGTAGTAGGACTAAAGTCAATGAGGTTGGGGCATTAAATCTAGCACCATCATGGTGAGCCCCCAGGAGGGGAGGTCCACCAGGCTGCCCAAAGAGGGACAAACCAGCCTAGGCTGGAGAAACAAAGTGGCTTAAAGCTTCAAGGCCTACCAGTATCAGGATCGAAGGTGAGAAGAGGGACAAATTGCTCAGGAACTGTTGCCTTATATTTAGAGTTGAAACAAATTGAAAGGCCCACTGTCCCCCCAAAAACCAAAAGCCCTAAAACCCTCTTCCTTCAATTGTTTTATTCGATGACCTCTATGCCACTAACTGGACCTGAATACATTTTTGCTACTTCCTAAGGGGAAACTATGAATCTTTAATGGTACAGACTTTCACTTGATTAAAATAAGTAAACAGTAATTTTTATATAGAGCTTTTGATTAAAAACTATTTTGAAAAACATATTTTTTAGAAAAAGACACAGGTCTTCAGGGTAGTAATCAACTGATAAAGGTAGACATCTTCCCAAGAGATTCTACCTCTAACTTCTTGGGTGGCATGGCTCAGGAGCATGACCTGTGCTTGTCTTCTGAGGATCAAAGGATTAAGTGATGCAAATACATATAATTTCTCCCTCTTTGGATTCTATAGATGAATATTAACTCAGATTCTACAGAGGAGGTGGAAATAAACTTTCAAAAAACAAGTATTTGTGATGATTATGAGAGTAAATAAGAGTTAGCAGATATGTAATGGATGGAGAACCAACTGGGAAGCCAAACCAACCTGGATTCAAGTACAGCCTGCCCCATAATTGCTATATGACCCTGGATAAATCACTTAACCTTTTAGTACTCGGGGCAGCTCTCCAATACTCTAAGTTGCAGGAAAGGGTACACTGTAGAGTAGTAGATAAAGAGCTTTCTTGTATTCATACAGAGTATTTCCTCACCTGGATTTCTCTATACCAGTTTAACCAGAGGTCCAGTCTCTAACCTTATTCTTCACAAAGGCTTTCACTCAATTAAAATGAGGGCATGGCAATAAGCTTATAATTTAAAACCATTTTGAAAAACATTTGAATTTTTTTTAAAAACATAGGTTGTCCAGGATAGTAACCACCTGATTCAAGCATGAGTCTTCACGTGACTTTTTTCACCTGGGCTAGAAATGTGCCCTCGGTTGTCTTCTCCAGAGGATCAAAGGCCAATTGATACGGTCTCAGTCTATATGAGAGTTATGTCTAAATGTACTATATATTTTTCTATAAAGCAGTGTTAATTAATTTTCATTCTGCAAAGAATGAAGGGCATGTGTAATGACAAAACTCTATGACTTAAATGCATCCTAAGTAACATTAAAGAAACCACAAATTGGATAAAATGAAATGCATTGCAAGAGCCATAGCTTAATGGCCCCTATAACAGATGCTCAGAGCACCCTGACGCTGGGCTTAGGTCCCTTGTTTGGACATTTTTTTCATGTTATCTCCCCTGTGTGAGCCCCTCAAAGACAGAAACTTTTTGCCCTTCTTTGTAGCCCCCAGAATTTAGCACAGGGCTTGGCACATACTAGGCATTTCATCTATGTTTATTGGCTGATTGGCTGACATAGGGAGTCTACAGAATGGTGGGCAGCTCCCTTATGTGGAGAAATTCTGAAGGACAAGAACAACCTGCCATGCTCAAGGAACAGCCACCCACCTGGATGAGAATGGGAACCTACTGAGTCAATGAAACAAGTAACCGGCAGCATTTATAGTAAATAAGGTCAAAATCCTCCCCAAGCCATCAAATCATAGAAGGTAGAGGAAGAAGCAATTTCAGCATTGTGTAATCCAACCTCCCACGTAGCATTGAAGTCCTTTTTACCAAATCCCTATCAAATGACTGTCCAGTCTTTGCTTTGGTGCCTCCAGGCCATCCATCCCACTGTCCATCCTTCATCTTTTCCCCTTTCTTGGACCCCAAACCTTCCTCTTTGAAACTTCTTCCTCTTGCCCCTTGTTCCACCTTCTCCATCCACACAGAATAAGTCTGATCAACGTCTTTTCTATGGGGATATTTTCCAGAAGCTCTGGGTCAGACAGGCCTTTGACTGCTTATGCCTTTGAATGACTAGCTGTTCACTCCTTCTAAAAGAAGGCGTGAGGATGTGGCAAGGTTGAGGAGGAGGGAGATTAGATATGGAGTTAGGAGACCTTAACCTTAATGGAGTGGTGAATAGGGCAATAGACTTGGAGACAGGAAAGATCCAAGTTCGAATCCTGCCTCAAACACTTCTTATTGGTATGATAACAATAGCCAACATTTCTAAAGAACTCTGGGGTTTACAAAGCTCTTTCAAACATTATCTCATTCGGCCCTCACACTCTAGGAAGTAGAGGCGAGTGTTGTCTCTACAGGGGAGAAAACAGGCAAACAGAGATGAAATGACTTGCCCAGGGTCACACAGCTAGTGTGGATTGGAAGGCTGGATTTGAACTTGGGTCTTCTTGACTCTAGATTCAATGCTCTATCCACTGCTAGTCTTGCCCTTTGGGGTCATGAATCCAAGACTGAGTAGGAAGCTCTCCTAGCCCTCCAGAAACACCAAGGGAGAAGGAGAATTCAAGGCATACAGGTTAAGTTCAATGTGGAAATGGCTTAGCAAGACCAGTAGACGCTCAGGTGTATCCACAAGTGCTTGGCCATGGCCCTCTTTTTTTTCACCTTGTAAGTGCAAAGATTCCACACAAATAGCTGGCCTTGGCCCACCACACGTATAACTCCTCCAGGGATTCTATGAAAATAAACCCTTCATCTGGATAGCTTTGTCAAGACCCCCAACCCCAGGGTTTTCTTGGCTGCATTCTCCCTCTTTGCAAGTTCAGCTCTTTCTCTTGGTTAGTGGAAAAGCCTGTTTACCTTAACAGTCTAAATCATTCACTTCTCTTTGTTAAAGACCATATAAATGTGAGTTATTATTGTAGGAGACTAAAGGTAGGTGGCATGGTGGAGAGAATGGCCAGGCCTGGAGACAGGAAGACCAGAGTTCAAATCCAGCCTCAGATACTTACTAATTGGGTAACCTTTGGCAAGTCACTTAACCCTGCTTGCCTCAGTTTCAACACCTGTAAAATGAGCTAGAGAAGGAAATGGCAAACCACTCCAGGACCTTTCCCAAGAAAGCCCCCAAATGGGATCACGAAGAGTCAAACATGACTGAACAACATAGGATATAGAGTCAGTAAGCATTTATTAAGTACCTACTGCATGCCAGATACTGTGATCAGTATGGGGTGAGGGTGGGGGGAATAAAACAGTCCCTGCCCTCAAGATGTTCATATTCCAGCGGGGGAAACAACGCATCCCTAGTTAAATATACTGTCTATGAGAGGAATTTGAAAGGGAAAGACATTAGCTAGGGGTCCAAGAAAAGCCTTGCCCAGGATTTGGAATCAGAAGATCTAGATTCAAATCTAGAGACCATGGGGAGAGCACTTAAATCAGTGCCTCAGTTTCCATATCTGCAACTTGGAAATAATGACCCAGTCGTAGGAAGTAGTTCCCTCCTGGCTTGTTCTGATGCTCATCTGAAATAATGAAGTATAATATGTCAGTCTTCTTTATCAGGAACCTTTCCAAATTCCTGAGTCCCAGCCGCCCAAAAAGTGTTACTTCAAAATTATTCAGAATGTGAGAATATTGATACCATGGATGTTTTCTAAAATGTTAGTGCTTCTAAAACATAGCCGTTCACATATTTGAAGACAGCTATGATTCCCTCCCATCCCAAGCCTCCTCTCCAAGCTAAGCACCCTCTTACCCCTTCCCCAGTTCCTTGAACTGCTCCTCACATGGCATTATCTAAAGCTGCGGTTCACAACCTGTGGGTCGCGACCCCTTTGGGGATCAAATGACCCTTTCACGGGGGTCACAGGGGTCACCTAAGACCATCAGAAAACACATATTTCCAATGGTCTTAGGAACCAAGACACTGCTTCCCTATCCATCTCCAGGCGGGTCCATCCACATGCAGATATGCTCACATACAAGTATTAAAGGGTCATGGCATTAGGAAGGTTGAGAACCACTGATCTAAAGGTTCTTCATCATCCTGGTTGGCTTCTCTGGACTGGTACCCCTACCACATCTTCCTGTAATTGTGTAGGTGTTATGCAAACCTGAACTTGACTCTCCCTAGTTCTAACAATGTCCAGGTCATAGTAAGCCAAGAAAATAGAGATCATCAGGGACTAAGTCACCTCCAGAGTCACTGGGCCCCCAGGCTGCTGACTGACCACAGAAGCTGTCCATTCACTGTTTCTTCTCATTTCATAGCCACTCGAAGTTGCAAGGGTTCTTATTTCCTCTACATTTGATTCACGTCCAAAAAAAAAATGGCTCAGACACAAAAGATTGGACACAAAGTACCCAGGGCCTCAAGAAAGGCATTTAATTGAGCTGCTGGGCACTATGGCCAGGGCCTCCAGCTGTCCTCAGAGCATTTGTTTCCTACCTCCAAGGAGACGACCCTACCCCAAAGGGTTATATTATCAGTGGCTGTCCAACTGTAGTGCCTTACTTGGTGTGCTCCATCAGCTGCTCATGGAAAATAGCCAGAGCTTCTGCTGGATTCCCCAGGAGCAGGGGAAAGGGAACTATCTAGAAAGGCAGCAAAGCTGTCCTGTCCATCCTGGGCCTATGCAGGGGCAAGTCCAGGAATGGAGTTCAAAATGTGCAGTGCCCAAGAGTTGTCCAGAGTCCTAACTGAGGTGTCTTGGCATATCAGACCATGGGGTCCAAGAATAACTGGCTAATGGGCATTGGAGAAGAGGCAAGAGTTGGACCTCATAGTTAACTAAGAGATCAGAAGAGAGGGAGTCAAGAGAAACCAGAGCTGAAGGGCACGGAGACCCAGAGGCAGAATTTGAGTACAGCCAAAGCAGTAACTCAGTGAATTCGGGAAGAAAGCAGATCAAAGCAGACCCCAAGCAGGGCAAAGAGCCTACAGCAACTCCCTTTACTCAGCTAAGACCATCTGTGTCTTCTAAGCTGGGGTTCATGGGGCTAACTCCCCCCCCCCCATCCCTTTCTCCCTGATGGTCCTCCGCTGTGGGAGGTGTTGGCTGACCTCCCCATCCGACTAAATAGGAGGCAGCTG
>CM053585.1:327414142-327433792 GCA_028646515.1 Pseudochirops corinnae | reverse complement strand
TCTCTTCTCTCTCTCACACATTGACTGCTTTAGGAATAGCTTTCTCAGTCTTTCATGGGCCCCCTCGATCACCCAGGGCAAGTTGAGATTTTATGTCAAGTTATAAACAATGTCAATCTCATTTATTTCACATTCTGATTCTTCCTTGGGGGCAAGAGGGAATTGGTGAGCTGTTAACATTTTCAAGTCTGTTTTGAAATCTGGCTTGTGCAAGGACAGTTATGTTTGTTTTTAAGTTGGAAAAAAAAATGAAAGATTTGACCCCCATCCCACCCCCCCTCACCCCCCTTTATAGGGCTTGATATATATTTTTAAATGGCTTGACTGGGGGGAGGGGTGATATGCTGTCTTGCCTATACAAGGTTGAAATAACTGATGGATGTATGGTAAACAAAACATGCACTTGGAGACTTGGGGGTGTTTTTCAAGTTGCGATGATGGATTTATACTGATCCATGAACATTCTCTCACCTGGTCCCTCTTATGGCCAAGTCATGTGTTGGTAAGATAGCTGGCCAAGGTGAAGAGGGCAGTCTGGAGCTGAATCTAATGGAATCTGATTGGTCCATAAAGAGCAAAGGAACCCATGACCTTGGAGTCATTAATGTCAAAGTTCAAGCAACTGAGACCAGTTATATATAATAAACTTTTAAATACAACTATAGAGCAAAATTTTGGTAGTCAAATCTCAGCATGACAGCCAAAACTCTCCAGTGCAACCTTAACAAATATAATCCATTCCCTAGCATTTAGATCCAACAGAGCTCAAAATCTTGTTGACACATCTATAGATTTTTTTGTATAGTCAGAAAGACTTACAAACAACCAAAGTACCTGAAAATCAGCAAACGTCAATGCCCTGAATGGAGAAGAATATTTAACCCTTTTGTAAGAATTCGCCTAGGAGAGGAAGGCAATGGAGTGAGGTTTGTTCGTTCAGTGAGAGGACATGGGAACAAATCCTATCTCTTTCATTTACTAACTGTGAAATCAGCCAAATAAAAGCTCTCTGTTGGCAGGAACTGCTCTATTTTTGTTTTTTTGCCTTTTCCTCATATGCATTAATTCAAATCCTCTCCACCCATCAGGGTCCAGTTAAGATTATAAGATCACATTCCAAGACAATTCCAAAAGAAGCATGATGAAAAATGCTCTCTACTTCCAGAGGAAAAAGAGTGATGAACTCTGACTAGACTGAAAAATAATGGTTTTTTTTTTAATTTCTTTATATTTCTTGCTTTTTATTTTTATTTTTTTTTGTAACAAGACCAATATGAAATATGTTTTGCATGATTTCACATGTACAACTGATACCATATTTCTGACCCTCTCAGTGAGTGGGGGAGGGGCAGGGTGAGGGAGAAAAGTTGGAGTTAAAATTTTTGTAAATGAATGTAAAAATAGATTTTTTTGAATTTAAAAAAAATTACGAGAACCTAGATTTAGAGTTTGAAGGAACTCTAGAGGTCAGCTAGGCTAACTCCCTCACTTCACAGACAAGAAAATTGAGGCCTGGGAACTGATTCTAAACTCCTTCAAGAGAAAGGGATTGTTTTGGGTTGGTGTGTTGTATATAAATCCCCAGCCCAGTGCTTGTGACATGAATGTTTGCTGAATAAATGAATATATTCTTTATTGCCCTAGGTTACACGAGGGATAGTCTTGATTTGAACTCAGGTCCCGTGACTCAAAAATCCAACAATCTTTCCATTATATCAGATCAGCTGAAAAATATTCTCTCCTCCATAATGCCTCTAACCCCTCTGTCCCACTGAGCTCTCAGTCTTCCAGAATTCCATCACACCTCCCTGCCCAGCCTCTCTGTACTTAATCACATGCTTTCTTGGAGTTCCTCAGAAGCAGCCCTGTCTCCTGCTTTCATCTGGATAAACTCTGAAGGGCATGGGCTATTTTGAGATTCTTCTTTTATCTCTCCTCTCTCTCTACCACTGTGGAGCACACTGAATACTTAGAATCATAGATCGAGATCTAGAACTAATAGGGATCTCATTCAACTCCACCTCTTTCATTTACAGATGAGGAAACTGAGGCACAGAAAGGTGAATTGACTTGTCCAAGGTCACACAGCTAGTACATGGCAGAGCTGGGATTTGAACCCAGCTCTAACTCCAGATCCCATGTCCTTTCTGCTATGCCACTTCTAAATGAAGCTGAAAAACAACTTTTTCAAGTAGATGAACCACATTACTAGGCTATCCGTTGTTCGTGTTTCAGTGATACCCACCTGGAAGTAATTCTGAGACACATTTTTTCCCCTTCGCTATCCCCCAACTCTCTATATTCAATGCTTTGAATAACTACTGAAACCAAAGGAAATAACAAAGATAACCCACAAAAATGTCTTGTTGAAGTCGATATAAATTCATTTGTGATCTCTCTTAGGGCGGCAGGATCACACCAAGGTCACTAGAACAGGAAACAGAAAACAGGTGTCGCTGCTTGCACCCGCTGAGACTACATCCTGATGCCCTGTCTCCAGCCCAGACCACACTAGCTTAGGTAGTATCATTGATTTAGAGCTGGACAGCACCTTGGAGGTCATTTGGTCTAAGCCTCCTTACATGTTATAAGAAGAATTATGTATTATGTGATATCATATAACATACAACTCACACATTATAAGGAGAAACTGAAGCAACAAAAGGGTGTGATTTTCTCTTGATCACCTGGCTAATAAGAAACCAAGGTTTGACCTAGATTTGACCTAGATCTGCCTGACGTCAAGTTCCGCATTCTATCGACTTACTCCATACTGACTCCCATAAGGATTTTTGTAGAAATATGGTGTGAGCAGAGAGAGGGAAGCACTTCAAGGCTAAGGAGGCTTCAAGAGAATAAAAATGATCCCAGGAATTCATCTTAGCCCAGAGTAGAAAGTCAGTCATCCAAGGAAACAATGGATCTGTCACCATTTGACTGGAGAGGAAGGAAAGAAGGACTCCTCATATATGGTATAGCAGGGCAAGAACGGAGGAAAAGAGGAAAAGGGAAGTGGCTCAGTGGGCATAGAAGTATATTTGCATATGTTATATGCGTATACGTTTAATATGTATATGTGTGTGCACATACACATAAATGTAGAAGGGTAGCTAAGGGGCGCCATAGTGGATAGAGTGCTGGACCTAGAGTCAGGAAGATCCATTTTCCTGAGTTCAAATCTGGCCTCAGATACTTTCTAGTCGTGTGACCCTGGGCAAGTCATTTAACCCTGCTTGCCTCAGTTTTCTCATCTGGAGAAAAAAACGGCAAACCACTCCAGTGTCTCTGCCAAGAAAACCCCGAATAGGGTCACAAGGAGTCAGACACAACTGAAGATGACTGAACATATATAGGTATAGATGTATGATATAGATACAGTGTCTCAGAAGTCTTAGTGCAGTTTTAAGCCTTAACAGTTTAAAACTACACTACCATTATTTTGGGAGATATTCTGTATATAGGTCTCATATTTTTAATCAATTAATATCATGTTCTCTTGTAACCAAGAAAAATCAGGCAAGATTCTATATCCTCTCTTCTACCTGCTTCTTCTGAGTCTCCTTGAGCCTTATTTAAATTCTCATATTGCTGTCATTCATGTTTACCTGATGTGAGCCACAGAAATATGATTGACCTTTTACAACCCCTGCTGCAGAGGCTCCCTGAGCTGAGTCTGGAAGGCTAGTCTTCTGGATTAATCAAGGCAATCCGTCTTAAAGCTCCACCTGCTATGGTCAAATGAGATAATTGTAAAGATCTTAGCACTGTGCCTGGCCCATAATGGGTATTTAATAAATGTTTTTCTTCTTCTCTTCTACCCCCCCCCCCCCCACTCCACATCCCTTATCCTAGGTGGTATTTTAATGGGGTATAACCCATGGCTCAAGATATCAGCTCCAAGCACACACAAGCCAGGTTCAATCTTGAAAGTTCCTCTCCTTCAATAACCTTTACACCTCAGAACGTGTCCAAGGGCAGTCTCTGGAAGCATCAGATTCTGGCTTGTGTCTCCCTACAGGTTCCGCTCCCCTGCAGGCACAGAGGTTGACAAAACATTATGCAAAAAACAGATTTATTAGAGAGAGTAGGAAAAGATGTAAAGTTCTTTTCCAGTGAGTTCTCCTCCCTGTAAGGTTCAGCACCATCCCCAAAAATTCATAGCCCAGCAAAAAGTCCCCAATCCCACCTAGTGAAAAGACTTGAGGACACCAGTGATGAGGCAGTATCTTCCTGATGCTAGCCTGTTGCTTCTAGGGCAAGAATTCTTCCAAACTCAGGGTAGTGTGTGTAATAAATGTTTCTGACTGATTGATATTGGTATTCACAGGTCTGTGAATGGATTTCAAGTAGTCTCTATGAACTTAGATGGGGGAAAAAATTACACCTTTATCTGCATGAACGTCTATCTGAAATTTAGCATTTCCTTGAACTAGGAATATCGGTAATCAATTACAATAGTAGTATTAGCCAGGCCTGTGATTTTGTCAGAGATAGAAATCACAAATATTTTCATGTCACATTATACTTGTTGCAAATATCTCAAAATACTGTAGACACTCATCATTACTTTGAAATTACAGTAGTTATTAGCCCTGTACTAGAGAGATTTCTATATCTCAAATTACTATTTGGTATTTTGTATTAAACTTAATATATTTTATTTCAATATGATTGGTTTTCTTTGTAATCCTAGGCATTTTATGCATTTAAGGACATTATGAAGGGAAGGGCATCATAGGCTTCATGAAATTGCCCATGGGGTCCATGACACCGAAAAGATTAGTGAGCCTGGCTCTAGATAAGGGTCTACTCCCTTCCTTCCTACTCCTACTTCTGCTGAAGTCCCAGCTCCTGCTTGGATTTCCAAGTCTGTCTCTCTTTCTGTGTGTGTGTGTGTGTGTGTGTGTGTGTGTGTGTGTGTGTGTGTGTGTGTGTGTGTGTGTGTGTGTGTCTCTGCGTCTCCATCTCTGTCTCTCCCATTCCAGCAGCCCCTAGTTCGGCTCTACATCTGCAGTCTCTCATGATGGTAAAGGCAATTTCAGCAGTCCAGATCCCATCAGGGCCTTCCAGAAATAAAATCAATTGCCTCAATCTGGCTCCTGCTCAGCTCTCTGCTCCATTCCCAGTCTTGGGATTGTATGCGCCTGGGGACTAATTCCATCCCACAAAAGGGGAAGGACTCAAGTCCCAGGACATATCATAAAAAAAATTTACTTGGAAAACAAGGAAACAAGTCAACTCAGGCTCAGTTTCCTCATTTGACCAATAAGGGAGTTAGACCAGTTAGCCTCTGAAATCCCTTATAATTCCTGATCTGTGATAATGCAGCCTTAAAGAAATTAATTGAAGAAATTAATTAATTAATCATAAAACTCTCAGGCTCTAAAGCCAGAGAACCTGAGTTCAAATCCTAACTCTTCTACTCCCTTTGTGATCTGAGGCAAATTACCTGGGCCCCAATTCCTTCCTCTCTTCAATCGGGATGGTGGATTTGATGGGATTCCAAAGTCTCTTGCAGTTCTAGATCTGTGATAAGGCAGCCTAAAATAAATGAATAGATTACCTAATAAATAATAGAATAATAAATGCGGTAGAAAGAGACTGGGGCTCATGTTGAACTCTAGATCAGAGTGGGGTTCCTTTTACAGAGACTTTAGGGTCTGGGGAATCAGTCCTGGGCCCTCTCAACGTGCTCACTCTAGAGGATTTTTTACCTTCTTTGGTTCCTAAGCAGGCCCCTTTGGCAGTCTGGTGAAGTCCCTTCTCAGAAAAATGTTGTTTTTAAATTCATAATTGAAGGAAATGCTAAATTTCAATAGAGGTTAGTGAAACTAAAGACACAGTTCTTCTCCCGTCCAAGGTCACAGACTCTCCGACGTCTCTCCACAGCCCCCAGTTCGAGAAACCTCTGCTCTCAGAAGAAAACAAGACTGTTTTACACAATTAAAATCAGCTAGTTTTTCTTTGGGGATTTTACTCTGGGATATAATCATCATGTCAGCCTGAATATACCCCATCCTCCTCCCCCCAATGGAGCTTGCATAACACCTGAGTGCCTCCTAGAACTGATAGTTAATGTTTGGGTTTTTTTTCCCCTTTCAAAGTTAATTGAACAGACATTAAGTGTTAATGACACAGAAGGCAGCACTAGGCTCTCTCTTTTCAGATACCTAATTTTAGGAATCCAGCCCATATTTGGAGATGACAACCTATATTCAGAAGCATCCATTGTATAATGGGAAAAGTCATGACGCTGGCATCCAAAGAAAGACCAAGGAAGAAGTATGAAGCAATCTCTATGTCAAGTGCTTTGCAAATATGATCTTCTTTGGGCCTCACAACAACCTGGGGAGGGAGGTGCTATTATTAGCCCCATTTCACAGACGGGGCAACTGAGGCAGGCAGCAGGTAAGTGATTTGCAAGATCATACACAGCTAATAAGGATGGATTTGAACTCATGTCTTCCAGATGCCAGGTCAAGCATTTTATCCACTGTGCCACCTAGCTTCACACCTGTTCACAAAGGAAATATGTAGCCATGTATAGATACATACACACATTTATATGTGTGTGTATATATAGCATATATGTGTGTGTACATATGTATATACATGTATGCATATGGCCCCAGGCACTCACTGGCTGTGTGACCCTGGACAGCTCACTTCACCCTGGTAGCCTCAGTTTCCTCATCTGTCAAAATGCCTAAGAAGGAGATGGCAAACCACTCTGGAATCTTTGCCAAGAAAACCCCAAATGGGATCACAAAGAGTCAGACACAGCTGAATGAAAAAGCATATATGTGCTTATATGTGCATATATGTGCATATATGAAGACAAAGATATATACATTTATATATCTGTGTGTGTGCGTGTGTGTGGTGTGTGTGTATGTAGTATATGTGTGTGTCTGTGGGGGGGTGTGGGATTGTGGGGTGTGTATGTGTTTATGTGTGGTATGTGTGTCTGTGTGTGTCTGTGTGTGTGGTGTGTATATGTATGTGTGTGTGGTGTGTGTGTGTCTGTGTGTGTGGTGTGGTGTATGTGTATGTAGTATGTGTGTGTATGTGTGTGTCTATGGGAGAGTGTGTGTGTGTGTGTTTGTGTATGGTATGTGTATCTGCGTATGTCTGTGTCTGTGTGTGTCTGTGTATGTGGTGTGTGTGTATATATATTGTGCGGTGTATGTCTGTGTCTGTGTCTGTCTGTGTGTGGGTGGGTGGTGTGTGTGTGTGTCTGTGTCTGTGTGGTGTGTGTGTGTGTCTGTGTCTGTGTGGTGTGGTGTGTGTGTATGTAGTATGTGTGTGTGTATGTGTGTGTCTGTGGGGGGGTGTGGGTGTGTGTGTGTGTGTGTTTGTGTATGGTATGTGTGTGTATGTCTGTGTGTGTGTGTGTGGTGTGTGTCTGTGTCTGTGTGTCTGTGTATGTGTATGTGTGTGTCTGTGTGTGTCTGTGTATGTGTATGTGTGTGTCTGTGTGTGTGTCTGTGTCTGTGTGTGTGTCTGTGTCTGTGTGTGTATGTGTGTCTGTGTGTCTGTGTGTGTGGTGTGTGTCTGTGTCTGTGTGTGTCTGTGTGTGTGTGTCTGTGTGTGTGTCTGTGTGTGTGTGTGTCTGTGTCTGTGTGTGTATCTGTGTCTGTGTATGTGTCTGTGTGTGTGGTGTGTGTCTGTGTCTGTGTGTGTGTCTGTGTCTGTGTGTGTGTCTGTGTGTGGTATGTGTCTGTGTCTGTGTGTGTATCTGTGTCTGTGTGTGTGTCTGTGTGTGTCTATGTGTGTGTGTCTGTGTCTGTGTGTGTGTCTGTGTCTGTGTGTCTGTGTCTGTGTCTGTGTGTCTGTGTCTGTGTGTGTGTCTGTGTTTGTGGTGTGTGTCTGTGTATGTGGTGTGTGTCTGTGTCTGTGTCTGTGTGTGTGTCTGTGTCTGTGTGTGTCTGTGTCTGTGTGTGTGTGTCTGTGTGTGTGTGTCTGTGTGTGTGTATCTGTGTCTGTGTGTGTGTCTGTGTGTGTGGTCTATGTCTGTGTCTGTGTGTGTGTCTGTGTGTGGTGTGTGTCTGTGTCTGTGTGTGTGTGTCTGTGTCTGTGTGTGTCTGTGTGTGTCTGTGTGCGTGTCTGTGTGTGTGGTGTGTGTCTGTGTCTGTGTCTGTGTGTGTCTGTGTCTGCGTGTCTGTGTGTGTGTGTGTCTGTGTGTGTGTGTCTGTGTGTGTGTCTGTGTGTGTCTCTGTGTGTGTGTGTGTCTGTGTGTCTGTGTGTCTGTGTGTGTGTGTGTGTACACTGACTCAAAATTGGAGTGTTTAGCTAGTGTGGTTCCTAGCTAAGATATTCTTTGCTATAGAAAAAAAAGCCAAGTTAACGGTGGGGGCACTAATTTCACAGAGCGGTCTCAGTGACTTCGTGCAGGTCCCACGGGTGGGGAGCCTGCGGCCCCAAGGCTCCCTCTAAGTCTTCCGCTTCACAGAACAAACCCCCTTAACAAAAGAGTCTCTGCAGGCCACATGTTGACTTAGTTTTAAAATGTAACGCTACCTATGTTTTATTGAGTTTTTATTTATTTGGTTAAATATCTCTCAATTTCCTTTTAAATTGTGGTTCTGGCCATCCTTGGGAGCATTATGGGGCACATGCAGCCAAGGTTTGACACCTCTGGCTTAGAGTATGGCAGTGCTCTAGTGATTTACCCATATGAGTCAGAGGCAGGATTTGAACCTAGGTCTTCCTGACTAGGGCCTGCCCTCTGTTCACTATTCTAGTCTCCCTCCCCAGGAAAAAAAAGGAGGGAGGGAGAAAAGGAAGGAAGGAAGGAAAGAAGGAAGGAGGGAGGGAGACAGGAAAGGAGACAGAGAGGGAGGGAGGGAGAGAGAGAGAGAAAGAGGGAGAGAAAGAAAGATGGAAAAAGAAAGAAAATAGGAAAAAATGAAATATTTTTCTTGTTGGATAAAGACATTTTTAATAGCTAACTACAAATAGCTGGAATCAATTACCCAAAAAATTAAGAAGGATGCACTGATTGAACATTTTTCCTTGCTCATGCAGGGATTTTGATTTGCTCAGCAGGCTTCCCTCTGTGATAAGAAATTCGATGAGCACCACCAGCAAGGAATCCACTGGGCTCCATGCCTGATGAGTTTCATACTTGAAAGCTTCCAAGCAGCAGTGGCCACAAAGGAAGTAACAATGTACAAGCAACTCTTCTGGTCAGTCTAGAGCCCCTCTCAAGGCAGGATTGAGGGTAGGAAATGACAGGAAGAGACTCATCCATAACTTCCCAGGTGAGCAAGAAGAGAGTTTTATGAGGAATTCTGTCCAAAGAGCAAACAGTGATTAGGTGTGTCCCTTTAGCAGAGGTCAAAGTCCAAACCCTGGGTCTGGGCATATAACCTCCATGCTACCTAGGAAAAAAGAGACACCCCCCCCCCCCCAACCCTTTCATGACTTCTCTCCAGGACATCAGGGAAATAAATTACTCAAAAATGAAAGAACATCCCTAATTCACTTTTCACATGTAGGGCAAGGAAATGTGCTCTTTTTTAATTCAAAAACAGAAGGTTTAGTTTCCTGTCCAGTTATATGATCATAAAAATTAAAAAAAAAAAGATTAAGTCTCAGTCTAAGAAGTCAAAGAAAACTACCAGGCAGTTTACACTAAAAAAAAAAAAAAACAACAACATTGAAATTAATAAAAATTTCCAATAAGTTTATTAAGGCTTTTTTTTCCTAGTTGTAACCATGGTAGTCCTTTGCCCCCACCCCAAGTACTGAGAAACAAGATGTTTTCTACACCCCTGCTCCATTTAAGTACCATGTTCCCATACTACTATTTTATCAAGACCATTAGCTTTAGAGCTAGGAGGGGCCTTAAAGGCCATTTGGTGAAATCTCTTCATTTTAAAAAGGAGAAGATTGAAGCCCTAGAAGTTAAATCACTCAAATATACTCCTTTTATGTAATAAATATGTTTACTTTGATGGACTAGGGTTTCATTGAGATGGATGCTACCTTCTCTGACCCAGATCACAACCTTCCCCCATCTCTTCGCCTCCACCACACACACAAGTCTTCTCATCTTGGGCCACCAGAAATTCATATTTAAGTCTTCAAAAGTGCTTTTGTTCAATGACCCTGTGAGACAGCAAATATTATTAGCCCCATTTTACAGATGAGGATACTGAGTCTGAGAGAGATTGAGTGATTAACCCAAGGCCACAAGGCTAACAAGCATTCAATATTTTTTTAAAAGGTTTATAAATTTTGTCACTGTGGCTATAGAAACAGGCTACTCTTTTTAAAGAAAAATAGTCAGCATAGCTGTTCCATTTCTAATATGTTTCTTTTCCTTTTTCCAGGTTCATCTACAAATACTCTCAGGATGATCTGTCTTAGTTGAATCTCAGGTTAAGCTAAAAGGAGCCTTTAAAAGCTAACTTGTTTTCCTTTCTATTTTCTGAGGTCATACTGCTCATAATCTCCTGTTACTTCTTCTGTGGGGTTTTTACAAATGTGCTTGTGCTCTTAAACTCCTCTTGAGATATAGCAAACAGAATGTTTGCCATCTGGAATCTTTTTGCCTCTTGGTTATCACAACTATTTCGAATAGGTTGAACTTTTCTGAGAAATGATGGTATTCTGAGTCAATATCTTTATTTTTATCTGTTTCTCATCTTCAGAGCCAATAACTTGCTTAAACAGATTAGATTGTAGCTCCAGAAATGGTACAAAACATAGTGTCTTCTTCCCATCTTTATTCTTTCCTCTAATCCAGTGTTTGTGTAGACTTTAACCTTTATAAGAGTAAGATGACCTTTATTCTGACCAGTCAATAACCTGACTCCATACAGATAGAGCCAGTGCTTCAGAATGATGTGTGACCTTGGACTTTTCAGAACGAAGTCTGTATCTGTTACTAATAATTTTGCTGTTAAGATACAGGAAAACTATCGTTTTCAAAATTTCCTCTTGAAAAGAATAAAATATTTATTATACAGTTGCAAGTTTTCAAGTTCTGGGATTTTTGTCATTTGTTGAAATTCTTCTTGATGTTGTTGCTGAGTCTCTATTTTAGAAAGGAGGAAAGCAAGGTCCAGGGAGGTTAAATGTGTCTTTGGTCACACAGCTATTAAGTGGTAGGGCAAGATTGGAACCAAATCAACGCTAACTCCAGGTCCAGGAATAAAGCCTTATCACTTGAATCATCATAGGATGATAAATTTTGAGCCAAGTAGGCCCTTAGAGATCATCTAGCCTAATCCCCTCATTTTACACCTGTCCCTTGTTCAAAATCATACAGGGAAAGCCAGAGCATCATTCAGAACCCAGGTTCTTGGACTCCTGCCTCCCCACATCCCTACGAGGCAGACGAGGAAACCAGAGAACTGAAGTGACTTGCCCAAGGCCACAAAGAAAGAAAATGGCAGAACCAGAATTTGAACCTAGGTCTTCTGACTCTAAATCCCACTCTCTACTACACCACAGTCAAATTTCCCTTACTTTGGGGCAACAAGGAAATCGTCCCTTCCTTGAGTTAGCATGCCTGTGTCCTTCAAGGAATCCAACTTGTTTCTGGGGATCCTCAATCCCTTTTAATTCTTCTCATAAAATGACTGAGCATTGCATTAAAGCTTTAGATCTAAAAGAGGATTTAGATGCCATCTACGTACTTAGCACGTATATACACTCGGCACAAAGTTAGCACTTAATGAATGATTATGGACTGACTAACATCTAGTCCAATCCCCTCATTCTAGAGATAAGAAAACTGGGACTCAAAAAGTGAAAGACAGAAGAGAGGAAAGGAATTTGATTCAGAAATGAAATGTCTCTTACCCAACCGTTGGCCTAAAAGGCCAAGTGGCAACACACTATAGGTAGAGTAAGACTGGGTAGTTTAGGATTAGGTAAGGTAGAGTTGGGTAGGTAGAATTGAGTAGAATAGGTTTGGGTGAGGTAGGGTAGGATAGTGTAGGGTTGAGTGGGGTAGTATCCAGTAGGGTAGGATAGGGTTGGGTAGGGTAAGATTAAGTAGGCCTGGGTAAGGTACAGTAGGATATGTAGGATTGTGTAGGGTAGTGTAGGATAGTGTAGGGTTGGTTAGGGTAATACAGTAGGAGTGTAAGGTTAGGTAGGGTAGGGTAATCACTGGCTATGTGACCCTGTGTAAGTCATGTAACCCCTGTTTGCTTCAGTTCCTCATCTGCAAGATGGGGGCACATTAGGCACATTAAGTGCTAACTTTGTGCCGAGTGTATATACGTGCTAAGTACGTAGATGGCATCTAAATCCTCTTTTAGATCTAAAGCTTTAATGCAAACCATTCCAGTATCTTTGCCAAGAAAACCCCATGGACTTTGGGGTCACATAGAAATGGAGAGGACTGAAGTCTGAACAGCAACAACGAGGTTGCTGTGGTTCAGTAAAGAGTACTGAAACCGGAAAGTCAGAAGACCCCCTCAGTTAATCTCCCTCTGACACTTCCTAGCTCCGACAATGGGCAAGTAACATAACCTCTCTGAACTTCTTTTTTCTTAGCTGTGAAAGAGAGGCAGCACTACCTGTATTCCTTCCTGGTTGGGAGGCTCTAATGTTGAAAAGCGTTTGTCAGTTTTCAAGTCTGAAATAAGAGTCAGCTATCCTCGAGTGTACAGCAAACCACCTTCTTAGCAACAGTCTCTGGGAGGGGTACAGCTCAGATGGAAACACACCATTAGTTCCCTCATTAAACTATCACATATATCTTTTAAGTTGGAAGAATGACCCTTAAAGTCCTTTCTAACTTGAAGTGTTCTGTTTCATCTCCACAGGTCACTGCTGAAGACTTCTTCCCTAGTTACCATCTCCACTATAACCTCTCCAGCAAACAGTAGGGTAAAACAAAACAAAACAAAACAAAACAAAACAAAACAAAATAAAATCCTTTGCATGCAAGTGTGCTAGAGCTAGCTCCTAGAGAGACTCTCAAGAACCCTTCCATGGAATCATGATGCCTGCAAAGAAATTCTCTTTCCTCCATGTCTAATCCTACTGCCTACAGCTATAATTATAATAAAATTATAGAGTTCCTTATCTAAGCAGGAAGAAAATGCTCCATATGGAGTCAGGGGAAATCCCTGCTTCCTTTTAGCCTCAGTAAGAACAGAGGAGGGTTCAACTCAATTCTGTTCCACAAGTACAAAGGAGCTGCCTCTAAGTGCCTAGCACTGTGTGCTGACTTTTGAAGTACAGAGATTACAGCTATGTGATTGATGCCAGGTAGAGAGGAAGAACAGTAAGAGTTTGGGGTTGATTGATCATTGCATTATTGCTTCAGATCTGAAAGAGGATTTAGATGCCACCTACATGCATAGCACAATGCCTGGCACAAAGTTAGCACTTAGTGAGAGATTGTGGCCTGACTAACACCTAGTCCAATCCTCTCATTCTACAGATAAGAAAACTGGGACTCGAAAAGTGAAGATAGAGGAGGGGAAAGGCATTTGACTCAGAAATGAAATCTCCGTGCAGCCTTCAACTATGGCTGGTGGGGAAGAAGAATTTAACCCAAAATAAAAAACAAGCCCTCAGAGGCGACTTTCCTCCACCCTCCCCTCGGAGACTCTGATGAGTCAGAGCAGAGAGACCTTGCTTCAGACCCGGCTCTCAACCATTTTCTTCCTCATTGTTGCTGTTCCGACCTCAGTCCTCTCCATTTCTATGTGACCCCAAAGTCCGTGGGGTTTTCTCAGCAAAGATGCTGGAATGGTTTGCCATTTACTTCTCTAATGTGCCCCCATCTTGCAGATGAGAAACTGAGGCAAACAGGGGTTACATGACTTACACAGGGTCACAAAGCCAGTAAGTGTCTGAGGTCAGATTTCAACTCAGCTCTTCCTGACTTCAAGTCTGTTGCTCTATCCACTGTGCCAGCTGGCTGCCTCCTCCCACCCAAAAGGCATGGTATTACCAATTTGCAGACAAATAAATTCAGGAAAAGAAAGAAATTCATTGTGTTCCAGCCCAACTACCTGGCTTGCCAGCGTCCTCCCTTGACATTCCATCTCTGCCCTCTGCCTCGGTACAGACTCTCCCTCATGCCGGGAATGACCTCCTTCCCCTCTGCTAGTTCTTGGAATTCTGAGCTTCCATTAAGACTCAGGTAAAGTACAGTCTCCTTCCAGGGGCCTTTCCTGAGTCAGCTGTTGACACCCCTGCCCCGTCCCATCCCTTCCCACACATGCTTATCACTTTGTATCTATATTATATTTTTTACCTACTTATATGATCAGGAGGCATCCCTTCAATACAATGCAAAATCAAGGGAAAGGACAGTCTCCAGCACTCAGAAGGTACTTAATAAGTATGTTTTGATTGTGCGATTGATCATTGACAGTAAATAAAATCATCTATCCAAGGTCACCCATTGAGAAAGGAAGAGGATTGCAATCAGGCTCTAAGTCTGTGTGCCCTGACACACCCACCATGGTACTCTGCCCACCTGCATATCCAAGCCAAGGAAAGGAGGGAACTGTTTGTTTTGGTTAAGAAAGGTGTAGAGGCTGGATCTGTGCCTTCACTGGCATAGGAAACCCCTAGGCTCCAGGGGTGGGGAACCTGCAGCCTCAAGGTCCTCAAGTGTGGCTCTCAGTATTTGTTCTGTGAAGTTTAGATTCAGTCAAAGGGCCACACTTGAGGACCTAAGAGGGCCACATGTGGCCTCAAGGCCGCAGGTTCTCCACCCCTGCCTATGCAAGAAAACTCTCTCTACCAGCGTAGGTGGCCACTTTCCCTAAAATTTATACAGGAATGTGAGTGAGATGCCAAGAGTCCTGAGCGCCTGTGACTCACCCAATGTCACAGCAAGGTCCAGATCATAGGTAGGACTGAGTCTATTATGCCACCTTCTGAAATTATAATTGGAAACAGTTGCCTAGAGCCCTGAGAATTTGTCAGTTGGATAGTTAACCAGAATTAAGCACTTACTGTGTACAAGGTACAGAGCAGCAACTAGTCACAGGAAGGCCACACCAAGAAGAAAAAGACCCAGCCCACAAGGAGCAATATTGACTAATTATAACAAATAATCTTAATGAGCTGCTTGTCCAGAGTCACACAGTTGGTATATGTAAGGGGCAGGACTTGAATCCAGATCTTCTTGACTCCCAAAGTTAGTTCTTTATCTGCTAAACACACTGTCTCTTGTTTTGTATTCTATTTAAAAGTCAATTCAAATAAACTCACCTCTGGTAGTATCTGGTAGTGAAAAGAGCTCTCTCCTTGAAGTCAAAGAGCATAGCCTGGACACCTACTGTGTGACCTTGAGGCAAGAACCTGTTTCCTCACTTGGAAAATAGGGTTAATCATGCCAGGCAAGCCAGGTTGACCTCCCAGGGTTGTTGTGAGGATCAAAGGAGATAAACTTATGTGAAAACACCAGGTCCTTTCAAACTCAAGACGGAGTCTTGTTATTATTGCTTGTTATAGAAGAATTCACTAGAAGAAGGGATGCATTCAGGACACAGAAGTCTCTCTGGATTGGGGAACAGCCTCCTCATCAAAGTCACAGCAACAATGTCTATGACGGGGCCAGGCCTGTCCCAACACG
Organism: Pseudochirops corinnae; assembly: GCA_028646515.1. Taxonomy (NCBI): domain Eukaryota; kingdom Metazoa; phylum Chordata; class Mammalia; order Diprotodontia; family Pseudocheiridae; genus Pseudochirops; species Pseudochirops corinnae. The sequence continues at coordinate 327,418,227 of CM053585.1, read as the reverse complement.
CCTAACTCCTCAACCAGCACCCAGCTACAGAATATGCTCAAACATACCTGCTAGGGCCTTACAGAAAGAAAGACAAAGAGAATGACCTTTCCTTACCCAAGGGCTGGATGCAGTCCTGCAGAGAAGGATGTCAGGGCTGCCTCTCTTAGGCCTCGTGGTTAATGTTTAGATTGCCCCTTGTCTTGGGAGAACTCCAGGCCTTCATACTGGCCAAGAGGAATGCTCACAGCCCCCTCTGAAGTGAGAAGAAAGCACCACAAACGATAATGGGAGCGTTGTTTGGCCAGTAATTCATGGTTCTTCTCAGTTCTCTCCCCACCCCCATGTCCTTTCGCTTCAAAAAATAAACTCCATACTGTAAACCTTGACAAAGTCACTTGAGATGCAGAACGAAACGAGATGCACATCTTCAGGCACAGCCAGTGTGTTGTATCTTTTTGGCTTGCTTATAAAGTAGGGTACTCTAAAGGAAAAGAGTATTAGCAATTAGAAGAAATCAGGAAAGATCTCACATGGAAGACGGCCCTTTGGCTGTACTTTGGGGGCAGCTAGGAATTCTAGGAAGCTAAGGTCCAGACACTTTTTTTTTTAATGGTATTATTTTTTTTAATTTATAGAATAAAACAAGCACTTCTGTAACAGTATAATAACAAAAGATGGTTGCATGTGAAATTGCAAATCTATTGTATACAACTTGCCATTCCTTTAAAATATATGATAAAGGGGTGACTAGGTGGCGCAGTGAATAGAGCACCAGCCCTGCAGTCAGGAGGACCTGAATTCAAATCCGGCCTCAGACACTTAAGACAAAAACTAGCTGTGTGACCTTGGGCAAGTCACTTAACCCCAACTGCCCTCCAAAAAAAGCAAAAAAAATTAAAAAATGAAATAAAATATATGATAAAGTTATCATGTAAATTTCTTATTTTCTTTTTTTTCTTCCCTCTCCCCACCCTAGAGATGGCTACCATGAGACACAAGTAGCTGTGTGTGTGTGTGTGTGTGTGTGTGTGTGTGTGTATAAAATTATTCTACCCATACTTCTATTTATCAGTTCTTTCTCTGGATGCAGATAGCTTCTTTCTTCGTATGTCCTTTATAGTGAATTTAGATATTTCCAATAGTCGAAATTACTTATTCACTCAAAGTCATTCTTAAACAATTGAACTAATATAACCCTTTTGGAGAGCAATCTGGAATTATGCCCAAAGAGTTATTAAACTGCTTATCGCTTTTGACTCAACAATACTACTTCTTCTAGTCTATTTCCAAAGATTTATTAGGGAAAAAGGAAAAGAACCAAATGTTCTAAAATGTTTATAATACTTCTCTTTGTGGTGGCAAAGAACTGGAAATTGCAGAGATGCCCATCAATTTGGGACTGCATGAATAAGTTGTAGCATATGATTGGGATGAAATATTACTGTGCTATAAGAAAAGATAAGTTCGATGATCTTAGAAAAACATGGAAAGACTTGCATGAAATAATGAAGAGTGAAATGAGCAGAACCAAAGAGAACATTGTATATAGTAATGGCAATAATGTTTTAAGAAACTTTTTAAAAAATATTAATGTTGATTTTTGAAAAGGTTGAGAACCTCTGAAATAGACTAAGAATGGATTTCCCAGCTGTAACAGAGTTCATGCAATATGTTTTCTTTCATAATAAAAATGACTTAAGTTTAATACAACATGAACCTAAATAGGGAACAATCTGAACCCATAATAATTTTATTCAGATGATGCAACTACTAATACACGGTGAAATAGTGCTAGGCAAATCTCATTTTCTCTTGACTGAATTTTAGGACACCATTTTAAGAGCTAGTGATGAAGTCAAAAATATTTACGTAGCATCTTTCTTTGGGAAATATGATCTGTTAGACTGTATGGTTACCAACAAAAAACTACAACAAAGAATGCTTATACTGGGACAAATTCTATCAAGAGGTAGGGAAAGAGGCATTTCAGGTAGTGCAGGAGACAATCCACACTGAGTGGTCTCACCAACATGTCCCAAAGAGAATGGCTAATAGTCCCCCAAGAGGTATTGGAAAGGAAAGACCGAGAAAAGGGCCTCCGCGGCACATGTGCACAGGCAAATAAATGCAAAGCATATGCAAAATAAAAGAAAATAATTTCAAGAGGAGAGACCTTCTGTAGCTCAAAGCAGAACCAGCCAAACAGTTTACACAGAGATCACACTAATATACAGGAAAATAACACTGAAGAACTTCAGAACGCTGATCAATACCGTGACTAATTATGGCTTCTGAAGGCTGGTGTTTAAACTTGTCTCCTGGGGAGAAGCAGCCCTGAGAGATGGAAGGATGAACAGTCACAGCATGCAGAATGATCCCCCCATAAGGTAAGAGAATAGTGGGCCTGGGAAGCAGGATTCCCACCCACATCAGCAGCCTGTGTCAAAGCCCTAGTCAAAGGATTACAACTCATGAGATCATAGATTTAGGGCTGAAAGGGATACTAGAGACCATCAAGTCCAACTCTGTCATTTTACAGATGAGGAAACAAAGTCCCAGGGAGGTTAAGCAACTGACCATCATACAGGGTGTAAGTTGTAGAGTCAGAATCTGAACCCAGATCCTGTGAGTCCACACCCTGCACTGTTTCTACTGCACCAGAAGAGACCCAAATGCTGGGTTGCACTAGTTACAGCTCCAGCTTCTCACATGGTAAATACTTAATAATGCATGAGTTCAGTCTTCAGCGTACAACAGCTTCTAATCAAAGTTGTATTGATTCTCATTCTGTCTTCCTAACTGTCAGTGATCTAGGGGCTTCTATTTTCTCGGTATCAGAGTTCCCAGGAGTAAATTGGATATCCATGAGCAACACGAAGGTGGAATGGGTGTGTGCTGAAGACAAGAATGGCTCCATTTGTGGTGGCAAAGATAACGAGATTTCAAGATAATGAGATTCCCATCTATCAAGAACATAGCAATGGGGCTCGGAATCATAGAGCTATTAAATGTTTACATAGGAAGCAACATTTCCTTTTGAGGCTGGTAATTCACCATCTTTTTTCTCCCTCGCTCAGCTGCCTTAATGGGAGCAAAAGGCTGGGTGGGAACTGCAGAAGTCACCTAGCCCCTGCCCCCTGGTTCTAGAAATCTTCCAAAATCTAAGAACACTTTACTCTAAATTTAGTGACCTGCACAGAAGGAGGTTAAACAATCTTTTGATAACCTTTCCCCATGCCTTGTACTTCCCCCATTAGAAAATCAGGGAGTGAAGATACCTTTCACAATCCAGTCTACAAGCAACCATCTAGTGACCAGAGGAGAGAGTAGAATTTCCAGTCTACCCCAGGGGCAGCTAGGTGGCACAGAAGATACCATGCCAGGCCTGCAGTCAGGAAGACACGAGTTCAAATTAAGCCTCAAACACTTACCAGCTGTGTGACCCTGGGCAAGTCACTTAACCCTGTTTGCCTGAGTTTCCTCACTCATAAAATGAGCTAGAGAGGGCGGCTAGGTGGCACAGTGAATAGAGTGCCAGCCCTGGAGTAGGACCTGAGTTCAAATCTGACCCTAGACACATATCACTAGCAGTGTGATCTTGGGCAAGTCACTTAACTCCAATTGCCCTGCCTTCCTCCCTCCGAAAAGAAAAAAAAAATCACTTGACAATCTCCTTCATGCAAGAGAAAACTGTTATAATGGAGGGGAAGAGCAAGAAGGTGAAAGGGAATGAGTCAACCTTACTCTCATTGGACTTGGCTTAAGGAGGGAATAACATACACACTCAACTGGGTATCTTACCCTACAGGAAAGTAGGAGGGAAAGGGATAAGATGGGGGAGGATAGAAGAGAGGGCAGATTGGGGGAGAGAGTAATTAGAAGCAAACACTTTTGAAAAGGGACAGGGTCAAAAGAGAAAATAGAATAAGTGGGGGGTGGGACAGGATGGAGAGAAATATAGTCAGTCTTTCACAACATAACTACTATGGAAACGTTTTGTGTAACTACACATGTACAACCTAACTGAATTGCTTGTCTTCCCATTGGGGGTGGGAGAGGGGGGAAGAAAGGAAAGAATCTGGAAATCAAAGTTTTAAAAACAA
>CM053585.1:327393031-327413642 GCA_028646515.1 Pseudochirops corinnae | reverse complement strand
GGTCAAAAGAGAAAATAGAATAAGTGGGGGGTGGGACAGGATGGAGAGAAATATAGTCAGTCTTTCACAACATAACTACTATGGAAACGTTTTGTGTAACTACACATGTACAACCTAACTGAATTGCTTGTCTTCCCATTGGGGGTGGGAGAGGGGGGAAGAAAGGAAAGAATCTGGAAATCAAAGTTTTAAAAACAAATGTTAAAAAAAAATTTTTTTTACATGCAACTGGGAAATAAGATATACAGCCACTGGGGTACAGAAATCCATCTTGAACTACTAGAAATGTGGGGTGGGGGGATGGGGGAGATTATAAAACGTTGAAAACTAAAAATAAATAAATAAAGGATTACTTTAAATTTTTAAAAAATGAGCTAGAGAAGGAAATGGCAAAACACTCCAGTGTCTCTGCCAAGAAAACCCCAAATAGGGTCGTGGAGAGTCGGACATGAGTGAAACAATAGAACAACAAGAACAAAAGTCTAATTGAACCCACTAAAGTCGAAAGACAAGTAACTTGCCCAAAGTCACACAGGCAGTAAGAAAAAGAGGCAGGATTTGAACCCAAGTGCTCCAATTCCAGAGCCATGGTGTCCTTTCCACTATGGAGATTACTGACGGGAGCAAGGAGTTCAGGGAGTCCAGGAACCCCAATAACCAGAGTCCCAGGGAAGAAGTCTAGAATGAATTCACAGACTCAAGCATTCTCTAAGTCAAGGTGGTAAAGATTTATTGTTATGCTATACAGCGGGCAAGAGTTCTTAGGGAACCTGCAACCTTAGAGGGGTACAGTTAAAGTTATTATAGGACATTCTATAGTAAAACTTTTAATATTTACTGTTCAAGTGTATTGCCCAGAAATCACAGGGAAATAGCCCGGGGGTTCCTTGGAGGTATGGTTTTAGGCTTGAAACATCACTAAGTCAGCTAGCAGTCAGCCACCCATCAATGTCATGTTTTACAAGCTGGATGTTGGCAGTATATGTATATCCCAAGCTAACAAGGGATTCAGGATGTATATAATGAGCTAGGGAGTATACATGTGACTGAGTCTAGGATACATATGGTAGGTATGACCCAGTACACAGCTGCTTCGGCCAGTACACAGTTGGGTCAAACTAATGAATTTATAGATGCAGCTGACCACTGTAACAGGAAGAGAGATAAGTATTCTGTTAGGGCACGCTGCCCTTGAGCTAGAGAGAAACTGCCTGAGATTGTGTTTGAGGCTAGGGAGAAATGTGATTTTGGAACTAGATGTGGTTTTACAAACTGTGGTTCAAGTACAGGCACCCAAGCACCCCATCAGTTACCACCTTTAACACAGGCTTGAAGCCAGATCTCCTAACACACCAGAGTGAGAGCCTGCCTTTCTTCCTCTCTGGCTACAGAAATGAATGCTAACTAGCCATAGAATTAACAAGAACTGCTTTCTTTTAGCATGAGTGTCTTTCATAGGGGACTCTGTTCTGAGTACTCAACACTGGGCACCATCGTTTCAGAAGAACACTGGTAAGCTGGAGAGAGTACAGAGGAGGGCATTCAGAAGGGTGAAAAGAATCAAGCCTGTGCCATCTGATTATCAGTAGAAGGAACTGGGGATAGCTTACACAGAGAGAAGACTTCAGGAGAGTGTATCACAGTAGCCCTCTTCAAGTACTGAGCCATCTAGCTGCCTCAGAGCATAGAGCTACTGGGCTGGAGTCAGCAAGACCTGAGTTCAAATCCAGCCTCAGAAACGTAGTGGTTGTGTGGCCCTTGGCCAGTCACTTAACCTCTGTTTGTCTCAGTTTCCTCAATTATACAATATTGGTAGTAATAGCACCTACTTCTCAGGATTGTTGAATAAATCAAATGAGATAGTTGTAAAGCACAGTGCCTAGTAGATGGTAAGTATTATGTAAGTGTTAGTTATTATTATCATTATTTGAAGCGCCATCTCACAGAAAATGAATGAGGCTAGTTCTGATTGGCCCCAGGAGCAGAAGGAGAAACACTGGGTGAAAGCAGTAAAGAGGCAAATCTGGGCGAGATCAGGATTAAAGCTGATTAAATTAAATTAAACCAACTAGGGCTATAGGAATGGCCTTGGGAGGCAGGTTTACTCTGGGGCTTGCAGAAGCTGGATGACCACTCATAAGATAGGTGGAAGAAGAGATTCTTTGAAGTCATGGTTGGACAAGGACACAGGTCCTTTCTACCTCCCAAAGTCACATGATTTTGTAGCCATGAAATAAACATTAAAAGAGACGGTTATGGTAGCACTGGGATTGTTTCAGGGTCTGGTCTAGACTGGGTGATTAGATGGGGAGCTTTCAGGGAGGAAAGTGACCATCCCAATGCATGGGTTCCTATGGTAAAGTTGGCAAGTGCAGCCACTCTATGCCAGCACTGGGCTAAGCACCCAAGGATGCAAAGGAAAGGTGGGGGAAAGCCCTTGTTCTTGAGTAGCTCATGGTCTGACAGGGGAGACAACACGCAGACAACTATGTGCAAACAAGATATGTAGACGATAACTTGGGAGCAGCCTTGGAGGGAACACACTAAGAGTGAGAAGGACTGGGAAAAGTTTCTAGCTGAACAGTCCAGGGAGGCCAGGAAGCAGAGATGAAAAGAAAGATGCTCTTAAATAATTGCCTGGTCCTATGAACTACTGCAGAGTGAAATAAGAAGGATCAGTTGAAGAATTTATACCATAACACTATAAAAACAAATAACTTTGAAAGACTTAAGAACTGATATCAATGAGTGAACCATGAATCCAGAGGACCAAGGATGGAACACGCTGACCACCTTCTGAAATAGAAGTGATGAACTCAAAGTAAAGAATGAGACATATACTTTTGGACATGGTAAATGTGGACATTTTTTGGCTTGATTATACATATTTGTTACAGGGGTTTATTTTTCTTTGATATTGGAGGAAGCAGTAGAAAAAATGGTCATTAACTGAAAAAATAAAATAAATGATTTTTAAAAAAAAGAAATGGAGGAGGAAAAAAAACAATTGATAAGATACTAGGAGGTAAGAATGACTTGCCCCGCCAGTATGTGTCAAAGGGAGAAGCTTGAACTTAGGTCTTAATGACTTCAAGGTTGACTCTGTATACCTTACATGGACATGATCCAAGACTAGAAGGAAACTTTGGGGTCCTCAAGTCCAAATTTCCATTTTATAGATTAATAAACTAAGGCCCAGAAACTTGCCCAAGGTCACACAGCTAGTAAGGATCTGAGGCAGGATCCAAACCTAGTTTTTCTTGACTCCAGTTGTAGTGCTTGTATGTGCCTTTTGCTGCATGGATGAAATATTTCCCACATGACAGAGTAGTAGCCTCATTTCTAGTGTGCCAAGGACAAGATCAAGGAAAATGAATGTCCATGGTTCCTTCTTCATGCATCATTAGTGTGCTGAACACAGGAATGAAGCTTGTCCCAGGAAATGTTATGCTAGTGACATTGTGGTGTGTCAGGGGAGAAAACTGGAAAGAAATTCACTGCAATTAAATTTTCATACATTGGTGCTCTCATGATGAATTAAATAACCATGCAACAAATGAAGGAGAAATGTCAGTGTCTAAGAGAGTGGAACATCAAAGCAGGGTTTGTCGGGTGTGTGGCCCAAGCCCAACGCTCCCTCATTAAATGTATGTTTCAGCAGTTGCAACAATAAATGGCCTTTAATAGACATGATGGAGAAATGGGCTGGAGGGCACTATGACTATCTGTGAACAAAAGCAGACTATCCATCCCTAGCATACCTTAAGAAGAGGGAATGCCTTACAATACCTGGAAGACAATAACCACTTTCCTGCTTGCCCTATAAAGAACAAAAGAGCAGCTTACAAGAGGCAGGATGGTGCTTTGGAACAATTGCAATTTGGAGTCATAGATTCTGTTTCCACTATGGAAATTCCCTTTTGACATGGCTCCTGTTGATCTCTGGCTTAATAAAAACTTGTCAAGCGAGCAGGGCCCTGTTAGAGAGACAGAAATAGAGCTAGAGAGACAGAGAGATGATAGAAATAATAGATGGACAGAGATGATAAATATATACATACATACACAGATATATAGATAGATGATAGATAGCAGACATTATAGACTGGTTCCATGACACTCAGCAGGAATTTGTTTTGTTTGTGCATATTTGTTTTTTTAAGTGTTTTGTTTTGTTTTGTTTTTTTAATTGGGAAAGGGAGATAGAGATGAGATTTTTTTTTTTAAAGAAAAATCATTAAAGCATCTTTTAAATTCACTAAAGAGAACAGAAGACAGAAAGGATCACAAAAAAAGTAGGACAGATTCAAAAGTTTCTTGTTGAATTTATTATACTTTTTTTTAAAAAAGCAAGATCTGCATATTAGAGATTCAATTTCAGTTTCACCTATAATACTCTTCTCCCATTCTGTTTTTGTTGTTCAGTCACTTCAATTCTTTGTGACCTCATTTGGGGTCTTCTCCACAAAGACACTGGAGTGATTTGTCATTTCCTTCTCCAGCTCATTTTACAGATGAACTGAGGCAGAGTTAAGTAATTTGCCCAGGGTCACACAGCTACTAAGTATCTAAGACTGGATTTGAACTCGGAGATTTTCCATTCTACAATGTAATTAAAATGCTCCTTTCATTTGGTGTTTAAGTTCATGAGAAAGTAAGTAAAAATAAAAATCCTACAAAATTGAATGTGAACCAAGTTTCTTTCTGAATAGAAAACAAAACAAAGGTGTAACTCCCTTTGACCTTGTAGCATAAAGCCATAAACATCCAACCATTTAGTGTTCTCGGTGTCCAAGACCTCAGGTAACTTGCTACACAGCCCAGTACACAAGAATCTCACAGGGACATATGCAGTCATATAAGGAAAACTACCCGGAAACACATAAAGAGGACTCATTCAGATCTTTTGTTCTCCCGCCTTTCAAAACAATCAACTCTGTAACTGATGAACCATTCTATTATACATACTTAGTTTTATATATGCATATTCTCTCATTTTATAGAAGAAGAAACAGGCCCAGAGACATCAGGTGACTTGCCTAGAATCCCATGCCTAGAAAGTATCTAAGGCAGGCTATGAACCCAGGTCTTCCTGACTCCACATTTCAACTCTCTATCCATTACTTCATGCTTCCTCATGGATACTTCTTTCTCTACCTTTGGGCATACTCTTTGCTCCCACAGAGGGGAGTACCTCCTACTATCAGGCACCAGACCCAGTTCTCCCTGGCTTGCAGTTTTAGCAATGCAATCCCAAGCCAGGGACCTCCTTCCACTATGGCCATTCCCTTTTGATATGACTCCTGTTAGACTCTGACTTCATGAAAGTTTGTCTAGTAAGTAGGGCTGTTACCCTTTATCTTTATAAAATTCCAAGTCACCATTGAAGGTTCCAAGATGGTAACTACAAATTGTGACACCTTTTCTCTTTCACAATATTTGTAAACCACTAAACACAGTGGGTACTTCTTATCCTGTACCCTCCTCCATGTACTTTGAGATCCAGAGACACTCCTTGCTGTTCCTGAACATACTGTGGCTTTTCACTGGCCATTCCCCACAGGAGTTTCTCTGGCTTTTTTCAAGACTCAGTACCAGTCCCAATTTCTGTAAGAAGAAGCTTCTGCTTGTTGCCCCATGCCACCCCACCCATGCCTTCCCTCTGGCATTAACTCCTTTCCACCCTGTTACACATCTTGCATGCACACATTTGTTTAGATATGGTTTCCCTCATCAGAAAGTAAACTGCTTAAAGATAGAGTAAGTCCTTTGTTTTTGCTTTTCTTTATATATGCAAATAGTACCCCTAACAAGGCTTATTGACTGACCATCCCCAGTGCCCAGAAGAGATCCTAGAATACTATGACTAAACAAATACTGGCTGATTGATTTTGAAGCTGGCATTTCTTTCCCAGTTTGCATTGGAAATCCTAAAGCCCCAGGGTCCTACCAACTCTAAAATTCAGTGATTCTGAGATTCTGATTCAAGAATTTCTCATGAATTCTCATAAACCATAATTAGCTTTTTTACTTTCAGATTACAAATGGGAAGATACATAAAGTACAAGAGAACATTTGCCCAAGGTCCCACAAGTCAGTTTCAGATCCAGCTATGAAGGCAATCTAATCTTCCCCCAGCCACTGGCAAAATTCTTCATGCAGCCCTCAGAATTAGTGCATACCAACCCCTCCATCCCCCATCCCCACCCCTGTGGCTTTGTTACCCACATTTTACAACACAGGAAACCGAATTAAAAGTACTTCATTGACCATACAGCAACCACCTTCCCCCCTGACCCCCAGCCTTCTGATTTAATAACATCACAGGATGGCAATAAGGACCTCTGTACAATGCTTTCATCTGCGCTTTCTGACCTACTCCTGCGATCACCAAGCCACCTATTGGGTGGATAACTTGCACGAACTATTTTCACCTTTACCCTCAGCTCCTCCTGTGTTTTGCCGCAGACTGGCTTTACAATCCCTCCAGGTCGCTGCCAATGCCATTTTGTTTACTACCCTATTGCAGCCCTGTTAGCAAAGATGGGGGTGGAGAACCACCACTAATGGTGTAATTTGCATAAATTTTCCGTGAAGCTCAAGAATTCAAAGCTCCAAGTAAATTGATTAAAACAATTATGCCAAGTTCCTTCCTGACACCGAATGTCAAGCACAAATGAAATACCTTGCAGGTCATTAATAATTACAGCTCACATTTATGGAGTAAATTAGGTTTTGTATAGTGCTTTCCTTACACAGCCCTGTAAAGTAAGTAGCAGTAGTCCCATTTTTAGAGATGGGGAGAGGCTCATTGAGTTTTAGTGACTTGCCCAGAGTTGCCAAATAGTAGAAGTTCTATTCCTGAGCTAAAAAAAATGGGATGTCTAAATAGTGGGGGGGTTGGGGGGGGGTATCTAAGGCAAGATTCAAACCCAAATCATGTGGCTTCAAGTTAATGGCTCTATACACTGTGGCACACTGCCACTGGTATAACTGTATCATAGAAGATAAGATATAGATACTTAGGATTATATCAGACATGGGGTATAAAGTAGGTCACAGGAACTCATCCAAAAGGAAATCACTTGCCTTTTACAACACACTTTCACGAATTTTATTTTATTTTCCCAACAACTCTTTGAAAGAGCCAAGGAAGGCTTTTGCTCCATTTTACAGATGAGGAAACTGAGACAAACAAGGTTAAGTGACTTGACCAGGATCACACACAGCTAGCTAGTAACTGTCTGAGGCTGGATTTGAACTCAAGTCTTCCTGACTCCAGGCCTGGTGCTCTATCCTCTTTGCCACGCAGCTGTCTTATTAAAGATTACCCAACTAGTAAGCACGGACTTCAGCATAGATCTTCCAGATGCATAGGATCCTATATCTCAAACTCCAAGGTCAGTTAATCCCCATGTGCTCCTTTTACCCATGAGAAAACGGAGGCCCAGGGAGGTGAGGTGAGTGTCTATGCGTATATAAGTAGTAAGCATCAGAGGCAGGATTTGAACCCAGATCCTCTATCTACAGAGCAAAGGGGAGGACTCTCTCAAGTTCAGCAGTCTTCATGACACCCCCAGACCTTCCAATATTACTAATATTACATGGTGTTTTACCACAGAGGTGTCAAACACACTCCAAGCCAGTCTAAGCAGTAATTAGGAAACATTTAACAAAATAAATAAAAATACAATAGAACACAGATAATGTTAATATGTGGTTTTCTAAGTCAATATGCCACCAGCAGAGATCCTGAGGTACTTAATGGCCCCTTTTCTATTGGAGTTTGACACTTCTGCTTCACACTTTATGAAGTAAGTGGTACAAGCATCATTAGCCACTTTTTATTTCTAGGCCCAGAAAGTGAAAGGATGGTGGTGGTTAGTACTTCTTCCCACCTCCCCACCCCTAGTAACTACCTTGTAAATGCTTTCTCTTTGGAGAGGCAGCCCCCTTAGTAGACAGTGTGTCTGCCTGTGGGTCAGAAAGAGCCGGGTCCAAATCCAGCCTGTGACACACAACACCGTGACGCATATTAGATACAGGACTTCGAAAGTCACTTTACACCTCAGTAGCCCAAGCAGTGACCTAGGACTATGACGTGCAGAATAATCAATGAATACACGTTTACTACATGCTAATTATGTGGGAGACACAGCACTAAACACAAGAGATACAAAGACAAACATGAAATTGTTCCTTTCCTTGAGGAGTACATGTTTTAATGAGGTAACACGTTTACAATGAAAAAAAGGGCAGCTAGAGAACCAGCCTGGAATCAGGAAGACTCATCTTCCCGAGTTCAAATCCAGCCTCAGACACTTAATAGCTGTGTGACCCTGGCCAAGTCACTTCACCCTGTTTGCCTCAGGTTCCTCATCTGCCAAATGAGCTGGGGAAGGAAATGACAAATCAGTATCTCTGCCAAGAAAACCCCAAATGGGGTCAATGAAGATCTGTACACGACTGAACAAAATAAAGATAAATTGAGCATGAGGTGGTTTTGGAAAGGAATGTCCAAGCAGTTGGGGGAATCGGGAAATGCTTTAAAGAGGAAGATGCCTCTTAAGTTGAGTCTTCAAGGAAATCAAAGATTCCCAGAGGAGAAGGGAACCAGGGAGCAAAGTTTGGGGGCCCGCCAGCACAAAGCCCCAGAGAGGGAAGATGAATCTTTGGAGGTGAGGAATGTCAGTGCGTCCAGAAAGGCTCCACACTGGGTGAGCAGAGCAGTAAAGTGAAAGTAGATCACAGATCTGTAGTGGCTCGGGTCAGCCTGGTTGCAGGACTTCCACCATCTCTGCTCAGCATCCCACGAGCCGGAACAGTAGAGGGAGAGGTGGGAAGTGATACAGGGGGAGGAGGGTCTGGTAGGTGTGAGAAGAAATCGAGGGACTGAAGAGAAGAGGAGGGAGTGTAGGGTTGAACTGGTTCCCTAAGGGATCAAGACTGGGAAAAGAAGAGAGTAGATAATCAGAGCAGAGGTAACAGGCTGATAAAACACTGAGATTGCCATGAGTGAGGATGGGGTCTACACAGGGGAAGAATGAGACCTGGGAAGAGATGGAATGAAAGGAGATTGTAATCTGACAAATAAAGAAGTGAACTTCCAAGAGCATTTGCCAATCTTTATTAATAGATGGAGTTGCTAGGTAATGAAGTAGATAGAATGCTGAGCTCGGGGTCAGGAAGCCCTGAGTTCAAATCCAGCCTCAGACACTTACTGACTAGGTAGCCCTGGGCAAATCTTTTAACTTCAGCCTCATAGTAAACTGGAGACAAATAACAGGACCTTCCTCTGAGGATTGTGTGAGGATCAAATGAGATGATGTTTGTAAATCACCTAGCACAGCCTGGCACTTAACAAATACCTGTTTCCTTCCCTCTTTCTTTCCAAGAATTTTTTTTTTTTTTTGCCAATGAAATCACAGGTCCAAACACATACACACAACTTATATAATTTATATATTTACCTATAAATTTATAGAGCTATAATTGATATATTTACATACAAATTTATAGTTATAATTGATATATTTACTTACAAATTTATAGTTATAATTGATATATTTACTTACAAATCTGTAGTTATGATTTATATATTTACATATAAATCTATATTTATAATTTTTGTATTTACATATAAATCTATAGTTATAATTTACATATTTATACACAAATTTATATTTATAATTCATATATTTACACATAAATTTATGGAATTGTAATTTATGTATTCATATGCATTTATAGTTGTAATTTATATATTTACATATAAATTTATATAGTTAATAGTTACATATTTAGATATACATTTATATAGCTATAAGTTATGTATTTACATATAAATTTATATAGTTACAAGCTTGAGCTTATTTGTGTACGGGTTGTATAACATTCGGAGAGCGTTAGTACTTTGAAGGCAGGCACAGCCTAGCCTAGAGCAGGCGTTGAATAAAGTTTGCTAAATTTCCTTGCCTTTACCCAGTGCCACTATTAGTAAGTAACAGAATCGCGACTCAAATTCAGGCTTTTGGCTTTGACAACCAATGCTCTCCTCAGCTTACCCTGCCATATATCTCTCACCAGCCACCTCCCTCCACTCCCAACACAGAAGTTCTAAGGGAGTAGGACTGACTGAGCAGCATCTCAAAGGACAGAGGCTCATCAGCTCTCCCTCTCAAGCTCCACTTTATGGCTGGGACAAAGGACTGCCCAGGTGTGGTCTCAATGACCCTCTAATCCTTTCCTCATTCCCCTCCCAATCCCAGAGTGATAAACCTGGTTATCAGATCGTCAACCCAGTTGAAGGCTGCCCTGAAGCTTCTCAAACAAAGCCTGGAGTTGGGTGTTCTTGCCTGTGGCCCTAGAGTCCATTTTTATACCATGCCAGCTTGCCTGCCTGCGTGTAGTCCCTCGTTTGGGGATTTTAAAAATACACTGTCTATTTTAAATTGCATTTCTATGGTGATCCTTTATCTCCTCTCAACCAGATTGGCAGAATTATGAGTGAGCAAGGCTTCAGTCACAATAAAAGACTTGGCCTGGGTTCTAGAATAGAGACCATAAATTACATAGCTCTTAAAAAAGAAAAAGAGACACACGAAAGCAGGACACTATTTCTTTCTCCTACCCTGGAACACTTTATGTCTGTGAGAGCCTCTTAAGTAGGCTTTTTTTCTTAAACTCTTACACTGCATCCGCACGTTAGGAAAGTCATAAGTGTGGGGCTATTTTGGCCATGCCAGAACAGCAGCTGGACCAAGAGCGGGATGGAAATCTACCTTTAAAGTGAAACAGACACTGCTAAGCGTTCATCAGCCTCCCACAATGCCCCAGGTCTGTGAATCTTCCTTCTGTGCAAAGTATGGAGTATTTGTGACCAGCAGTGAAGCTCTGTGTTCAGTTCTGGGCACTCTATTTTACTGAGAACTTGGATAAGCTTCAGGGTGTCCAGAGGAGGGCCTTCAGGGTGGCCTCAGGACAGGAGAGAGGACTAGGATGTTGGTTTAGGAAAAAGAAGAGTCTGGGGAGAAAAGAGAGGTGCTTTCAAGTCAAAGAAGGATTAGATTTGTTCTGTTTGACCCCAGAGGGCAGAATCAGAAGCACTGGGGAAAAGGTGCAAAGTAGACTATTTAGGCTTGACTTATGGGAAAGTTTTCTTATTAATTAGAACAATCCTCAAGAGGAGTAGTCTGCCTGGGGTGTCTCTTTCATTGGAGGTCTTGCTGAGGTTTGGTTCGCAGCTGTTCTTCGTTCTCAAGAGGACCAAAATGACATCACTATGCTAGAGTCAAGTTTTAGTGTGTCAGACGGTGACTGATCAGACCAATATGAGCTCCGAATGCTCTACCCCAGGTCGGGCACAAATAGTCTGCGTGAACACTTGGGGTGAATGCTCTAAATCTGCACGTCCTGCATTTCCTCTGAGCTGTCTCAATTCTGCTTTGCTCATAAAGCACAGGACCATCTCTGATGTGGGCACGCCATGCTGGGTGGTCCTGTGCTGGTGTCTCCCATGTCACACAATCACTTCCAAAGACCTGTCATGTTGTTAGAGGAATTCTTGCTCAGATGATAGGTGGACTAGATGACCAATGAAGTCTCTACTTACTCTGAAATTCTGAGTCTATGGTGAGCAAAGTATCTAACGAAAAAGCATCTTCAGTTTTTAAATCAAAATTAATTTATAAAATATCTTAATAAAAAAAAAAAAGGAAACAGTATGAAGGTATACCAAGAACTAATTGAAAAGACCAAGGTGGAGCAGTGTCCGGAGCACTGGATTGAAGTCAGGAAGACGAGTTCAAATCCCATCTCCAACACTAACTGCATGACCCTGGGCCAGCTACCTAATTCATTATCAATTTCATCTAAATTTTAAAGATTTGGAATAGCACAATAGCAGGGTTGTTATGAGGCTCGAATGTGGTAAAAGTGTCAAGTGCTTAGCAAACATCGTGCTGGCCATCATTACTGATGACCTTAAGGTAGACAAACTCTTAAAATAGGTACTTTAATGAATTGGGACCTCTTATCTTTGGACCAGCTCTTGAGCTTACATTTGCATGTTATTTTGCAAGAAAGTATAAATCAACTCATTGTCAAAATAAACCCAATTGTTAATATGCAAAATGAAGTACATTAATCAGCGCAACTAGTGATGAAAATTTAAATGTAGCATACACCTACGCCCCAATGTAATTGTGTCAGGGGTCCTGTCTCAGAAATGTCCTAGTCAGGGACCCTGAGCTGTATGTCCCCTGCTCCTTTTCCAGGCCCTCAGACATAAGAGCTGCAGGATAGAAGGAGCTATGATTGTATTCAAACTGTGTTCCATGGAATAGAATAGATTAGGCAAGTCACTTACCCCTGTTTGCCTCAGTTTCCTCATCTGTCAAATGATCTGGAGAAGGAAACAACAAACCACTCTAGCTTCTCTGTCAAGAAAACCGCAAATGGAGTCACACGGAGTTGGACATGAATAAAATAACCCAACAAGATCAACTTCCTAACCACAAGTCCAGCATTCTACCCACTGTATTAGCTAGCTCCCTCATTTTACAGATGGGGATGCTGAGGCCCAGAGAAGTGTAATTATTTGCTCCAGATCTAGCTTGTAGCACTACTGAGTCTACACCAGCGTTCTAATCCAATTGTTTTGTTGCGGGGTTTTTTTTTGTGGGGGGAATTTTCCCCCAGAATGGCATTGAGGGTCCCTGAAAGAGACAAAAATAATGGTGGCCTGCAGGGCAATCTCCTCACTTCAATGATTAGAGAAACTGAGACCCAGATGAGGTCAGTGACTGGAGAGGGGTTAGGGCTGGGACTAGAACCCAGGTCCTCAGGCTCCAGATCCAGCATTCTTTTCATTGCACCACATGCCCTCCCAGGGATACGGAGAAAGACAGAGGTATTAAGATGGAGACTGCCCTCAAGAAAGCAGTAAGACTTAGCATCTGAACTCTGGCAGATCTCATTTCCCTCCCCTACTCACAGGAAATGGAGTTTCAAAATCACACCCACACCCCTCCCCTTCTCCCCCCATCCCCACCCCAGCACATCAGCTTTGTCCTTCTCAAGGACCACTAGCAATGCTAGACACCAACTCACTCAGAGGTTTTCTGACAAGGACTGTGGAAGATGTTCCTGTGACACATCCGTTTCATCCTCTTAGTTCCTGTAGATAACTTGTACTTGTCTTTCTCCAAGGAGGCAGAAAACAAAACATGAAATCGGACTCGGAGTTGAACAGAACTCAGTGACAAGATATCCTAGACCTGGACAAATGACCATCCAACCCCCACGGGAAGAATTCCAGTCAGGAGTAAGTAGGTATCGTTTCATGACCAGCTCTCAAAGGGGAGGGTCATGTAAATACAACACATTTTAAGGTTTAATCTATATTATTACTATTTTTCTCCACCAATTTCCAAGCTGAAATGTGTAGCATTTGCCAATTTTCATACTAGATGCTTACACTGAAAATTTAACAAGTTGGTTCCCTGCCTCGTAGAATGGATGACCCACTGCTCTACCCTCACTTCAAAGGCAGCTACTCACATTTATTTTAAACAGAAAAAGAAGAAATGTGTTTTCTTTACACTGAACCTAAGTCTAGCTCTTTACAACTTTGACCCATCATTTCTAGTTCTGTTCTCCGAGGCCAAGCAAAGCAAAACAAATCTAACCCTTCTTCCTTGTGAAAGCTGTTTTCAAATGGTTGAATGTAACTGTCACATCCCACCTAAGCTTTCTCTACTTCTAGATAAAAACCCCAAATTCCATTCATCCATCTCACCATCAGTCGGTCAAAAAGCCTTTATTGAGGACCAAAAATGTGCCAAGCACTGTGCTAAGAGATGGGAATACGAAGATAGGAGTGTTATTGCATAGAAGAATATAAGGATAACAGTCCCTGCCCTCAAAGAGCTTACATTCTACTGGAGTGAGTGATCCACTACAGAAAGGCATAGTTTCTTATTCTCTCACTATTCTGCTTCCTTGACTTTGGATCCAAATCTGGAGCCCAATTTTCAATGTCCTTCTTAAAGTATGGGGCCCAAAATGAATCACATTACTGCAGATTTGTTCTGACTGAGACAGAAGGCAGCACGATCATTGCTTCCTTTGCACTGGCTCTGTGAAGGTGACCTCAGATTTCAGTGGCTTTTTTGGCTGCAGCCATTGTCGACTGCTGTTGAGCTTTCAGTCCATCCTGTTTTTCTTCACACTAACCATAACTTTCTTGCTTTCTTTAGTGCTGCCAAGGGTTGTGTAACCCAAGGGTAGAACTTTATCACTGATCCTTGCCAAAATACATCCTCCTAGACCCAGACTCTCATTCCAGCTGGTAAAGGTTTCCTGGGATCCTGATTCAGTTGTGTAGCTCATTTGCAGTCTCTTCCACCTTTGTGTCCCTCATACCTGGCCTTACTCCAGCATCCTCCTCCTTTTCCTCACCTGCCACACCTCAACCTGAGAAAGCTCTGCCCTGGGACCCTCCTCTCCTCACTGGTGACTCCCTCCCTTTCACCACTGCTTTAGGAAACACCTCAGTCATGCTTCACCTGGCTCACACCTGGAATCTCTTTGGAATCCTCCTGCTTACTCCTATTTTCCCCTTGTGGGTATCTTTCCTCACATTCCATCTTATAATCTACTTCCCCTTTCTGTGTTGTATCCCCATGTGTGTCTAGCACATAGGAAGCCTTAATAAATTCTATCTATCTGCCTACCTAGGTAAGTAGGTATATCTATCTATCTATCTATCTATCTATCTATCTATCTCTACCTATCTCTGTATATTATGTGTGTATATATATATACATATATATATACATCTTTCTCTTTCTCTCTACCTATATATCTCAATCTCTTTCTCTCTGCCTCTCTATTGCTATCTACATATATATCTTAAAATTCAAAAGGTAGACATTCTATAATTACAACCAACTTATTGATAAAGCTGTTGAACTATTAAGGGACATGGACAGATGCCTTGGAGTGCTCCACTAGAGAAATCACTCCAAGCTCTCCCCCTTTTGCCAAGACTACAAGTTCAGAGACTACTCACAGTTAATCTCACTATTGATTGTCACCAGAGCTTTGACTTGGGCTGTTTCTGACCAGGACTGGTTCACCCCCCCCCCTCAGGCAACCTATTGATCCCCTGCTTTCTAGGGGCTCACCATATCAATACCAGATTTAGTATGGACACCCAAATGCCATAGCCCACAAAGATCTCCCCGTCACAGCCTTTCTGGTTGCAGAGATTATAGGTATGCACCTCCACACTCAACATCATAACCAGCTGATGAAAACATTCAGGCCTTGGTAATCAAAGCTTCCTTTATATCCCTAAAAATTTTCTGGGACTCAAGGTTGGGTTCATTGACCTATAGCTTAAAAACTTGACCCTCTTTCCTTTTTTGGAAATGGGGACATTTCCTCATCTCTAATCCACTGGCACCTCTCCAGTTCTCAATGATTTTTCAAAGTTCACTTTCTATTAACAATTGGTCAATATCAGCTGCCAATGCTTTGAGTGTCCTGGGATGTAACTTACCGAGGCCTGGGACAATCACATGTAGATACCCCTTTCACTCGTCTTGGATTTTTATTGCCCTGATATTATCATTTTTTATTTTTCCTTTCTAGTCCAAAGATCATTCTTCTTAAGAGAGAAGACACAAGCAAAACATAAGTTGAATGCCTCTTCATAACCAATTTTTTATCATATCATCAACCTCAAAAATTAGTCCTAACATTTCTTTACTCTTCCACTTGCCCCCAACATAGCTAAAAATGCCTCTCTCTCTTTATCCTTTGTATTTAATGCTAGACCCAGTTGGTTGCAAAGCAGAAAATATGAAGATGGAGAACAGAATGAAGTACAGCTATCCCTTCCACATTACAGGCATTAGGGGCTCGGTGCTCCCCAGGATCTGGAAAATCCATGTAAGATTTTTTTGGTCCTCCCTTTGTACCAGAGAAGAAGTCTGATCTTTTTCTTTTTCTTTTTCTTTTTCTTTTATAGCATATTTACGGTACCTTATTGCACTCCAAGAAATGTGGACTTTATTCAGTGGGCAGTTGGAAGCTATGGCAGATTTTGTCTAATATAATGATGTGATAAGAGCTGTGTCTTTGGAAGACTAATCTGGCAGCTGTACAAGATAGATTGGAGGAGAGAGAAACTAAAGATTTCAAAAGGTTTAGGAAGTTCAAGGGAAGGGTAATATGGCCCTACTAAGGTGGGAGCAGTAGGAATCAAAAGGAAAGGAAGGAGAGGAGAAAGATTTTGGAGATCAAATTCTTATTGGATGTGGTGCCTAGCACCATCTGCTTTTCAGCAATTTCTCGCATAGCTTTGCCACTCCCCTCTCTATTCCAAACTACATTTCCAGCCTTATTTCACTCTAGTCACTTGTACATACTCTACAAATCAGATTAACTAGACCACTCTGAAACCACTCCCTCCTCCGAGAGACATCCTGTAATTTCCCATCTCCTCAGTTTGGCTCACACCATCCCCTGTGTCTGGGATTGCTTTTCCCCACACCCACCACTATCACCATCACTCCCACTTATCAATATTCTATTCATCCTTCAAGGTCCGGCCCCAGTAGCATCACCCTCAAGAGCCTTCTTTGATCACCCCCTCCAGCCATGGGAAGTATTCTCTGCCTTCCAGAAACTCACACAGCAATTTAGCCACGTTTTCCTTCTGCACCTGTCTTGTTTTGTCTGATATTCAAATTTTGGTTTCTGTCTCATATCTTCTGTTGGGTGATTCTGTTCATGCCTCTCTCTCAACATCTACCTCAGTGCTGTGCACATTTTTTTTTTTTTTTACTACCGCAGTGGAGATGTGATTTCAGTGACATAAATACTACCTCCCCTGGGACAGAGCACAGGTCATCTCATCCTGTGAGAGTCCTATCCATTTCCTCCCAGATAAGATATGGCCAATTTCTTTTCTTTCTTTTTTTATATCATATAGTCATGACTGTGTATGTCTGTCTGTCTGTCTCTGTCTCTGTCTTTCTCTTTTGCCATATCTACTTCACTCTCTCTGTCTCTGTATCTGGCTCTATTTTTCTCTCTGAATTTCAATCTCCCCATCTCTATCTCTTTGTCTCTTTCTATATATTTATCTCTCACTCTCTTGATCTCTCTCTCTCTCTCACTTTCTTGTTCTCACTCTCTTGTTCTCTCTCTTTCTCTCTCTCTCATTCTCTCTCTCTCTCTCTCTCTCTCTTTCTCTTTTGGTATGCTTAAGGGCACAGAGAGGTTCAATAATTTCCCAGAGTTACAAAGCCAGTATGTATCACAGACTGGACATGTACACAGGTCTTCCTGAAGCCTCCAAGGCCAGTTCTCTGCCCACTAAACTTCCTTCCTTCCCCCTCCACCACTTTTCAGCTTCCTTTTTTGTATCTTCCCTCATTAGATCTTGAGAGCAGGGAATATCTTTTTCTGTATTTCCATCCCCAGGCCTTAACACAATGGATGGCAGGTGCTTAATAAATATTTATTGGTCATGGAGCATAAATGAATCTGTGGCTTTGGTTTGAGGACACTATGGGAGGCCCTATTAAGGTTAATGGAATGGATGAATGTAGCACTCACTGCAATGAAAGGAAGTAGTCTTAAATATGTCACTCAGTTAGGAAGAGGCACCTTGAGATGGTGAGAGAGAGAGAGATCTAGTCTCAGAATTAGAAAGAACTGGGTATACGTTCTATCCCTGACATACACTGGCTGAACACCTGGAAATTCACTTGTGCCTCTGTCCATTCCCTGCCTTCCATTCCCCACATATCCATGGCAACTCTAAAACTTCAAATTACAGAACAGTTGTCCTTCTGTATTAGTAGAGGAAGTATCCTTACTGGGAATTCCCTCAATCAATGAAATTACAGATACAGTTTTTTTGTTTGTTCACAAATGTGAGGTAACATGATATTAGCAAATAGAGGGCTGGTCTGGGGTCAGATCCTGCCACTGATCTTTCTGGCTTGTATCACCTGGAGTTCTGAGCCTCAGTTTCTTCATCTATAAAATGGGGGTAATGACAACTTCATGTTGTTTTGTCTATTGTTAGGTAGAGCTCATCTTCACGGAGAAGGACAAGACACAGAGGAAAACCAGGCAGTGTCAGATGGAAGGAGAGAATCCCCTATCAGCATTGTCCTCTTTCTCCTCTACAGATATAAAGAGGCAGGTGGAGAGCTATTGATGTTTTGGATTCAATAAATTGTGTGGAAGGCTCTGCATTAAGTTCTCTGGAGGGATGTAAGAAGATGAAATAAGTATGAGCATCAGTTGAATGTCATAGATGAGTAATAATATGCTTCAGGTCAAGAAGGGCCTTTTTGAACCCTAGGAGATTCTGACCCTTATGGAGCTTATTGTCTACTAGGAGAGATGAGATCTGCATACAAATAAATATAAAACAAGACTACAAAGGCTAGAAGAGACCTCAGAAAGTTTCTCTAATAGCCTCCTGATTCTAGAGAAGAGGAAAGATGTGATCCAGAGAACTTCCGAGATTTGCCCATGATCATTCTGTTGGTAAGTCAGACAGCCAGGACTTGAACCTGAGCCCCTGAATCCAAATCTTGGGCTCTTTTGAGTATATCATTCACCCTCTCTGAAGCTAAAAAGCAGGGAACCTTAGGGTCTGTAGCAGCAAGTACCCTAGCATATCCAAGATGGCTGCTAGCACAGGTTCTTTGTTCTGCTTTTCTAAAGGAAAGCAATTCAAAAAGGTTAACAGTCTTACTTTAATCAAACATATACATCCTTCACTTAGTTCAGGGGGAAAAGTAAGCAGCACCTTGAACTTCAGAAAATACAAACAGAAATTACAGGCAGACAAAAAATATAGACAGAGAAAAGAACACAATTCAACAGAACAATAGACAGGGCTTCTAGCTGTCTATGTATATGTATATATATGTATATGTATGTATATGTATATACATACATAGTTACCAAAGAGAGAAGCAACAACATCTGCGTTTTCAAAGCCAGGAGGTTCAACAGCTACCCAGAGTCTCATCTGGCCAAATCACATACCTCTTCCCATAAGTGAGCCAAGGTACATATACAGCCTTCTCTAGGGTCAGAGAACATCACAACCTTTGTGACCCACTGCCTAATTCCAAACTAACAAAAGCTGTAGGCCTTCCTGAAAAACAAGCCTCCCCTAAGCAAGCTGCTCTTGTTGGGCTCCAAGTGAGGCCCATTAAGGCGTAGGGAAGATCTTCAAATTCCCAAAGCCTATCAAGGGGCAGAGAAGATCTTCAAATTACCTTACCATTACAGGGTCTTAGATTTAAATCTAGAAGGAACCATGGGAGCCACCTAGTCTAACTCCCTTCTTTTACAAATGGGAGATCTGAGGCCCAAAGATTTAAAGTGACTTGCCCAAAGTCATGAAGGCAGTTAGGCATCACAGGTAGGATTTGAACTGAAGTCTTCTCATGTCAGAGACATTTTTTCTACAGTTAACAGGCTATCTCCTCAAAGAAAAGCCTGAAAGTGCTTTTTTTTTTTTCCAAACAATGAGATCACTTCTAAGAAGTATTTTGTAATTAACAAAGGGGAAGGGAGAAATTTTGCCAAAATCTGTACTTGGGGGACCCCTACTTTCAAGCCATGATAATTCCCCAAAGTTACTTTTGTTTCATGCCCAGGCCACCAGTTCTGGGCAAGAGCAAGTGCTGATGGGGGAAGATGAGAGAAGCAGCTAGGTAGTACTGTGAGTAGAGTGATGGCCCTGGACTCTGGCAGACCTCAGTTCAAATCCAGCCTCAGATACTTACTTGCTGTATGACCTTGAGTAAGTCACTTAAGCACTTCTCTGCCTCAGTTCTCTCAACTATAAAATGGGGATATTAATAACACCTACCCCACAAAGTTGTTAGGAGGATAAAATAACATAATATTTGTAAGGCACTTAGAACAATGTCTAGAATATAGCAGGTGTTTAACAAACACTTGCTCTCTTCTCCTTAAAGTGAGAGGGGGTGAACTTTCTACTGGAACTCCGAGATCCTGTCCAGCTCCAGATCTATTGATTATCTACTGCACTGCAGTTCACAGACACAGAAGAGTACTGTTTCCATAAAATATTTTTCACAGTAGAAGCTTGAAAAGCCTTGTTATTTGTGGTAAGCTCAGCAGGAGAGAAAAATGGCAGTGGGGAGGAGACAGAGTCCAGCATTCTTGGAACATCATCCATCTCCAAGGCTGTCACATTTGGACCTTGAAGAGGGATTATTCTTTCTTGGCAAATCTCAGAGCCTGTCTGATGATCTCAGAAAAAAATGAACCTTACCAAGAGACTTGCCCTGTGACCAGAGAAAAGACCTTCTACTTTTCTATGCTCTCATTTGCTTATCTCAAACAGTGATAACAAATCTGGGTTGGACCATCTGCCAATAAAACCTTGTTGCCAGAAACAATCTGTTTTATTACCAAAGAAGCTGAGTCATGTTGGTCTGGCCGGGTGTAACAGCAAGCACCCTAGCATACCTAGGGAGGCTACTAGCACAGGTTCTTAGATCTGCTTTTCTAAAGGAAAGCAACTCAAAATGGGTTA
>CM053585.1:327360537-327392531 GCA_028646515.1 Pseudochirops corinnae | reverse complement strand
CCAGCGTCTGACTATTACATCAGTTACCTATTCAGTTACCAGAGAGGGAAGCACCAACATCTGGGTTTTTCAAAGCCGGGGGGCTCAACGGCTGCCCAGAGTCTCTTCTGGCCAAGTCACACAACTCTTCTCAAAATGAGCCCCAAACCAAAACCTCACATCAGGGCGTATATATAGCCTTCTCCTGGCTAGGAGAATGTCACAGCCCTCTAGACCCACTGCCCAATCACAAAGCTACAAGGTGCCGGCATTCCTGAAGAACAAGCCTGGCGCCACAGGCTCCACGTGACCACATTCAGCCTGTTAAGGAACAGAGTATACTTTCAAATATCCAAGGGTCCTCAGAGTCACATAGCCACTTTAGCAAAGGGCCTGGGGCAGGAAAGATCTTCAGATTCCCATAACACCTGGCCAGTCTTGGTCCTAGACTCATTCATATTGCCACCCTGCCAGGAGTAACAGACACATGAGTTTAAATAATGTAGTTTGGTGTCTAGACCACTGGACTTGGACTTGGAGAGCCCTGTATTCATACCTTCCTCAGATACTTAACCTCAACAGTCACTTAACTTCTTTCAGACTCAGTTTCCTTATCTGTAAATTAGGGATAATAACAGTATCTACCTCCTGGGATTGTTGTGAGTATCAAGTGAAATAATACCCATTAATTGCTTTGCAAACCATAAAGCTTAGGTAATGGCATATTGTTTTTGTTGCCAAAAGGAAATCCACAGACTGCCTTGAACTCTGGTCCTAGAATCAAGGAAGAAAAGAAGTTCCTGGAGGATTTCATTTTTATCTCCTTAACTCCTGCGCCTGGCACTCACTTGATAAATGATTATTGATTCAAATCTTGCCTTCAATACTTATTAGCTATGGACAACCCACTTCACCTGGGGATAGAGTATGGACTTCTGAGTCAGGAAGTCCTAGGTTAGAGTCCCACCTCTGACAGAGACTGACTGTGACCAGTCATCCAATCTCTCAGTACCTTGGGCAACTCTCAAAGATTAGAAGTTCTAGAACAGTTGTCCTTTGGCATAGGAAGAGGAAAGTGCCTCCATCAAGGAAGTCATGTTGTTTTTCAGGCATTTCAGTCAAGTCTAATTCTTCCTGACCTCGTTTGGGGTTTTCTTGGCAAAGACACTGGCATGGTTTGCCATTTCTTTCTCCAGGTCATTTTACAGATGAAGAAACTGAGGCAAACCAGGTTAAGTGACTTGCCTAGGGTCACACAGCTAGGAAGTGTCTGAGGCTGGATCTGAACTCAGGGCTTGCTGACTCCAGGTCCAGTGCTCTACCTACTGCACCACCTAGCTGCCCTAAGGAAACCATAGGTCCATAAAAAAAGGACCTATCTCAAAACGTTGTTGGTAAGGTCAGATATACCTAAAGCACTTCTTAAGCGGCAAAGTCCTATCCTATATGCATTGTGATGATTGTTGTTGTTAATGTTTTCATTAAGTGATTCAGGAATTAGGAGGCCAGGGAAGAAATGGGGAAGACAGTTATTAGGAATGTAGCCACTTTGGGCTGACTCCTCTTGGCCAGTAGCCAGCTTAACATGTCACATCACCAGGAGCCACCTGTCAACTAGTAGCCCCTAAAATTGTCCATCTTTGATGATGCAGTGATATTTACCCATTGTGAGGATCTTAAAGCTATAAACAGAAAAGAATGCTTATGATAATCATTGCATGGGCCTTACCCTCGAGACAAGACCATAGGTGAGACCAAACCCAAATGATGCCTTCTTGGTAGGACTGGAGCCTTTCCTGGTCAGGTTCCTAATCCTCACCCACCACATCTTCTCCTGGGATTAGCCTCCAGAGGACGAGCATTTAAGGGCTGGTTCATAGACCACCCCCCCTCCCCCATGCACAAATACTGGAAGCCTTCTCCATTGCACATTCCTTGACTATGTGACACTCTGCCATGCAGAAGCTTGACCGACACACTTCACCATCAGTCTTCTGAAATCACAATGGACACTAATGGGTCAGAGCTGTGGAGTCTTTCCAGATTTCCTTCCTTTACATTATTGTGGTTATTGTGTAAATTGCTCTGGTTTTGTTTACTTTGTTCAGCACCAAGATCAGACTCAAAATGTGGAGTTAAAACAACCAAGGATAACTGTGGTGCCAAGAGTCACCAAAAGCAATATCTGACCAATTCTGCTAAGAAGAAACTTTCCTACAGTAATCCTGAAATTTATCATACATATACAAGGCTAGATGACTAGGTAGGAAAGTGGATAAAGCATTGTACTTTTAATTAAGGAGACCTCAGTTCAAAACCTGATCCAGACAATTACAATCCGTGTGACCCTAGACAAGCCACTTGGCCTCAGCTTCTTCATCTATAAAATGGGGATAATAATAGCACTTAACCTCACAGGGTTGTTGTGAGAATCAAATGAGATAATACATATAAAATGCTTTGTAAACCTCCAAGTGCTACCTAAATGCTAATCATTATTATTAAAGCTCAAATATTTCAGTTTCAAAATTATTATATGGATCTAATATGATTATTTGGACACACTTTGGATTATCCAAAGCTTGCATCTAAAAATGGTGATTCATCACTTAGGTTTTTCTGGACATATCACCCTGGTCTTATTCCCCTCCCTTCTCTGATGACTACAAGGACAGAATGTGGCACCAGTCTGAACTCCATCTTTGTCCTTTGTTGTAAGGCTCCGAGTGGATGGGGGGAAATCACAGAATCATCGACTGTTAGAACTGGAAGAGACCTCATAAGACCTCCCCTACAATCCCCAAATGTCATTGGAATGAAAGTCAAATACAAACACATGTGATTTTGGTAATGAAGAAAAGAGGAAGGTGCCTAGTGAAATGTATAGACTGAGCTACACATAACTCACGGACCATCCCAGACTTGGAAAAGAATACAGATGGGGAAAAAGGGCTGTCAAGAATGCCAAAGTCCAACATGAGCTAAGGCTTTCAAGGAATGCCAACCACAACAAAAAAACCCTTTTCACCTCTCTCTGGGACAAGGGAACATCTTTCTTTAAAAGACAGAACCACTGTTCAGGGTGGTTGACACAGTGATCATGTATGACAGAGAGCAGTATTCAGTTATTTTTTGACCTCTACCAGAGAGACTGATCAAAAGAAGAAAAAACATAGAATCAAAAAAGGTTAATAGGGAACCAAAATCTAAAATAAAAGAGGCAATGGTAAGCTACCTTAGCTGAATGAGTTTATGTTCTAAATGAACTGTATCCCAGGATACTGAAGTTGCTTTTTTTTTTTTGACAAGTTTACTGTACTGGTAGATCAAGCAAATGTCATAGACCTAATATGCCTGATTTTAATTAAGGTATTTGACCAACTTTGTTGTTATTATAGATAAAATGAGAGATATTGGTTAGAAGTTAATGTAGTTAAATAAATTCAGAAATGGCTCAAAAACTAAGTTCAATATTCTTTGAATGTTGATTAATGGACATTGAGTTGAAGGAAGGTCTCTAATGTGATACCACAGATTTCTATCCTTGGCCCTGTGCTGGCTACTATTTTTACCAATGACTTGGATAAAAGCAGAGATGTTAAGCTTATTCAATTTGTGGTTGATATAATGATATAAAACTTGGAAGATCATTAATATTTCAGATTCCATAATTGGAATATAAAAAGATTATGATACGCAAAAGAGATAGACCAAATCTAATGAGATTAAAATTAGTAGGGATAAGTGTAAAGTTCTATGCTTGGAATGAAAAAAATCAGCTGTCCTGGATGAGAGAAATATAGTTAGACAACCGTTCATATGAAAAAAGACTAAAGGGTTTAGTGAACTGTAAGCTCAATTTTCAAGATTATTTTTTTCTCTTTATACACATCTATCCTCCCCAGTTCTTATTACTAGCAATAGCATTTTCCTAATTATGGAGGCACAACACCTGGATGCCTTTAATTCTTTCATCTCTCCCAATCCTCACATTCAGTCTGTTGTCAAGTTCTGTTCATTGTACTTCCACAATATCTCCCACATCCATCCCCTTCACTCAACTCTTTCAGATGCTATGCTAGCTCAGGCTCTCACTGTTTCCCCCCAAACTGCTGTGGTATCCTCCTAATGTGTTCCTGACTTCAGACCCTCTTCTCTCCAACACATCTTTCACAAAGCTGCCAAAAGCCTCTTCTTTAGGCATACATCTAAATATATTGTTTCCTTGATTCAAAAAAGGTCATGGCTACCTCTTGCCTATGAAATAAATATAAGATCATTAATTTGGCATAATCTGGCTCCAATCCACCTTTTCAGACACCCTACTCCTCTTCACATACTCTACATTCCCACCATTCTGAACAGCTGTCTCAAATTTGACACGTCATCTCCCACTTTTGTCCATTTGTACAGACTGTCGTCTATTCATCATTCGTTCTTACGGTTCACTCCTTCCTCATCTCTGCCTTTCAAAAACCTTCAGTTTCCTCAGGTCTCTGCTTTGGATTCTTTTTCTTAGTGATTTCTCCAAGTTATAAGAAACTAATTATTTCTCTCTTATATTTAATAACCAATTATTGAATCAAGACCAAGGTTTTTCCCCCTTTTCTACTTCCTCATCCAGAAACCAACCAGAGTGGGAAATCTCTCTTAAAGATTTACCTAGGCCAAGATCTAAAAAGACAGTAAAAGAAATTCTAAGTTTGGGATAATGGGGGTGTATTCCTGCTTGCTGTGTTTGCTCAGACAGGCCTGAAAATGTTGATTCTCCCTTTCTTTCAAGACAAGTCGTAGAGAAATTGATGTCTCTTTGAGCAAGATTTGGGTGGTCTAAGTCATATATCCCAAGACCCTTATTTTAATATAGTCCACCTTCCACTGTGTTAATCAGTCAGAGTTGATTGACACTTCTCAGGAGTATCGAGAAGGGCATATAAACTGTGAGTCTACCGCCATTAGAGGTCTTTGGTGTAAGAGAGACAGCCAAAACCATCATCTTATTAATAATGTGCTAATCTTTTCAATAAAATGATTAAATTACCCAGAAATTCTGTCTCCTGGAACCTCCTAATCATCTTAAATTTTGTCCACCATGCCATTCCCCCAAGGACTAAGAAATGTCTTTCCCTTTACAAATTCTCTAGAGAATTTTATTTGGATCCTTCCTTTGCTCCCATCACATTTTATCATGTATTGTACCTATCTGTGTCTAACTTATCTTTGCCAGTAGAATGTGGGCTCCTCGAGAGCAGGGAGTATTCAGTTTACATCTGTGTAGCCCTAGGATTTACTTCAATACCTGGTACTTGTGTTGCTTTGGGATTAACTTGCATATGTCAACAATGCGATGAGGGGGGGTGGAGGAAGCTAATTCAATTTTAGGCTAAAAAGTAACATAGTACCCAGAATAAAGGGGCAGCTAGATGGCTTAGTGGATAGAGCACTAGACCTGGAGTTAGGAAGACCCGAGTTCAAATTCTGCTTCAGTTACTAGCTGGGAGACCTTTAAGCTCTGTTTGTCTGGATCCATTGGAGAAGGAAATGGCTTACCTTTCCAGTATCTTTGCCAAGAAAATATGGACGATGTGGTTCACAGGGTCATGAAAAGTCAGACCTGACTAAACAGATGCACAATCAATCCAGAACAAGGGAGATATTACACTCACCTTGAATGATCAGACTATTTGAAGGAGCATAAGTAAGTGTGAACAGGGACCCAGAACTACTCTGCTGCATCCTTGATCACGTGTGCCTGAATGTTTGGGAGTAATGAAGTAATTCTCTTATTAGCCACTGCGTGAATGAATGAAAATAATTTGTTAAGCTCTTTCTAAGTGCAAAGTAGTACTGAAGACACAAATAGCAAAGTAAGACAGCCCCTGACTTTAAGGGGATCTCATTCTAATAGGGAGAGGCCAGGAATATAGGAGGTCCCAACTATAAGGCCAATGGAAAGACCCACTGGTCCTTAGGAATGGCAGGAAGTAGTGCGTCTTCTATAATGACATTCCCACTGATAAAAGCCATATGTGTTTCTCCCATTGAATCAGTTGAAAATATCAAGGACTGGAGGTTGCAAACTTTCTCCACCTGTGGATAATGTAGGTGGAAGTTATAATTACTATAGGTCAACAGACAGGTCACACAACCACATGAGTTACTTCCCTGTATGATGGCTTTGGGGGTTGGCCACAGGGCTAGCTAGTGGTCTGAGAAGTGCTGCTCTTCCCAGAGCTCTTGTGCTTAGCTGCCCATTGATAGGAGTTGGTCGCCTGTTGGCATTGACTGTGGAGGCCCGGCTGGGAGTAGAGCCATTGATTTGGGAGTGGCTGCTATTCTCAGGGCTTTTGGACTCAGGGTCTTGGATTATCTCCAACAGGGTTTGAGGAGTGATGGTGGCAGCTTTGACCTGCTTAGCAGGTGTTATTTCCTCTCTCACTGAGAGAAAAGAGTCAATGTCTCAGTGGATATTTTAAAAGGGAGTGACTCCATTCTAATCTCCCTTCTTCTTTGGACTCTCTGTTTGGCAAATATAGACAGTTCTCACTTTACATAAGTGGATCCTTCTGCAGACCTCTACATGAAACAATTTTTACTGTAATGCAAATTTGCAGATGTGGGAAAGAGACAGAAAGAAGCAAAAAAGGGGCCTGGCCAGAACCAAGAGGATGAGCAAGTGAAGAGAGGGGATGGGGGAAGTAGACACAGGGGCTGGACAGGAACACAGACTGGAAAGAACTGGAGGCTGGAACTAGGGAAAGACACACGGTAACTAAGAGTGGATTCATGGAAGACAGACATGAGAGCAGATGTGTAGTGCAGGGCAAAGGTCTCTCCCTGTGCCAGTGGTCTCAAGCCAAGCCTTCATCTGGCAGCAGAGGAGGCAGCAGCTGCTTTCACTTGGAGGGTTGGGTTTTTTGGGGTTGTTGGTCTTGGTATTTTTTTTTTTGGTGGGGGAGTGGGAGGCTGCAGAGGACCTGGTGGAGAAGCAGAAGAAGAGAAAGAGCACAGTACTGTGCAGTTAAGTTAAAACGTGTGCCTTTTGGGAAAGCATATTTCTTTATGTAAAGTCATATGGGTGTAATGTGATTCTGTAAGAGAACTCTGTGTAATTCTTTCTCCCTAAGGTTGAGGGAGGGGCCACCCTTCCTCCTACCCCAGTAAAAATGGCAATCTGCCTAACACATGTCCTGTCTTAACAAGCCTGAACTGGAGCTCAGGGCTGTGGTTTCTCTGTTTGATCTTACTTGACTGAATATTGATCTCAAAATGCAAATATGCAGGCCTGAAGGTGACCTTGAGAGTTGGAGGGATACAGTGGGCTTAGGTCCACTAAGTGGGGTTGACCTGAAGAAAAGGGGAGTTTCTTTCTCATAAAAGACCATCCAGAGAGGATCAGTGACAAAAGAAAGGGCCCAAGTGCCAGTAGGACTGCAGAATAGGTGCATGCTTTAAGAGGAGCTGCTTCCCTGCTCACTGCTTCACCAATTCTGCTGGAGTGGGGAGAGGAGCTGCCCTCCCTACATGGAGAGTCCGAAGACAAAGAAACACGAAGGCATAGTCCCTGCCATTTTAAAGCTCCCTGAGTCACCATCTCTTCTTGCTCAATGGCAGGAATAAGGGAAATCTGTAGAGAGCCAGAGCACCCAAAGCACTGGAGCACTGAGCTAGCTATCTAGAACACTGGGTCAAGGGAAACGGACAGGGCAGGGCCACTCCACTTCTGCCCTATGCAACCCCCATTACATAAGAAAGGCACTGATATGCAGAAGCATGTCGAAAGGACTTCTGCCCAGATGATATGGGGATTTGCAACCATACCACACAGAGAAGATTGGGGAAAAATGTGCCTCCCTTTTTATAAAAGTACGTGTTATGTAAAAGGCAAACCATCCCAGTATCTTTGATAAGAAAACCCCAAATGCGATCACAGAGTCAGATACCACTGAAAAAATGGTGGGTGTGTATATATATATATATATATATATATATATACTTCTAAAAGAAGGGAGATATGTGTGTGTGTGTACATGTGTCTATACCCTCTAAAATTATTTAACATGGTTATACTTGCATAGCCTATGTCAGATTGCTTCCCAACTTGGGAAGGTGGGAGCGGAAGGAGGGAAAAAAATGTGGAGCTCAAAATCTTATTTAAAAAATGAATGTTGAAAATTATCTTTACATGTAATTGAAAAAATAAAATACTATTTACCAAAAAGAATATTGTAGTCAGGGGATCTCATTTAAGGACTAGTCTTGCCATTTACTAGCTACGTGCCCTTGGACAAATCATTTACTCTCACTGAGATTTAGTTCCCTCATCCTAAGGGTAACATAGGAAAGAAAACTGGATTTGAAATGAGTCTATAAAATGAGAGAGCTCACACACACACATGCATGCATGCACACATACACAAACACACACGTGTACACACATGCACACACACATACATACGCACAGACACACACACAGGATCAATCCATGAGTCAAATATGCATTTATTAAACACCTACTTTTTGTCAGGTGCTTGCACAGAGCTACAGGTACAAAGAAAGACAAAAGATGTTTCCTGCCCTAGAAGAGCTCCCAATCTAATCTAATCAACAAGTAGGAACAAGTTATATCCAAAATAAATAGGAAATAATCAAAGGAGGAAGGCATTAGAATTAAGGAGGGATTGAGAAAGGGTTTCTGTAGGTCAGATTTGAGCTGGGACTCGGAAGAAAGCCAGGAGAGCCAAGAGGCAGAGATGAGGAGGGAGAGTATTCCAGGCCTGAGGGATGGATGGCCAGTAAAAATGCCTGAAGTTTCAACATAGAATAATGCCTTGTTCATGAAATAGCCAGGAGTCCAGTGTCACTGGTTCAAAGAGTGTATGGTACAGTGTAAGGTAAAAAAGACTGGAAAGGGAGGAGGAGGCTAGGTCTAGAAGGGCTCTGAAGGCCAAACAGAGCTCTTGTATTTCACCCTGGAAGCAACAGAGAGCCTCTGGAGCTAACTGATTATGAAGGTGACATGATCAGGCAGGTGCTTTAGGAAAATGATTTTGGTGGCCAAATGCAGGAGAGGATTTCTGGGGAGGGACCTGGAGAAAGATATATTTGGAAATGAAGGTGGTATAAAAATAAAAAAGATATCAATAAAAAATTTATTTTAAACCTTGTCATATAATGACTTGAGCTGACAGTATAAAGAGCAGAAGACCTACGGGTGATATAGTCAAGTTCTTTAAATACTTAAAGGTTTGTTATGTAGAAAAAACAAAAATGAAAACACATGGTGCAGTGGATAGAGCACCAGACCTGAAGTCAGGGACACTCACCTCCCTGAGTTCGGATCTGTCCTCAGACACTGCCTAGCTGTGTGACCCTGGGCAAGTCACTTCATCCTGTCTGCCTCAGTTTCCTCATCTGTAAAGTGAGCTGCAGAAGGAAATCACAAACCACCCCAGCATCTTCACCAAAAAAATCCCAAATGGGGTCACAAAGAGTCTGACACAACTGAACGACAAGAAATACGTAGGAAAAGCATTAGATTTATTTTCCTTGGCCCCAGAGAGAGGAACTAGGAGAAATGGGTGCAAGTTATAGAAGGTTTTCACTTACTATAAGAACTCACAGAAATGTAATGGGCTGCTTCTATAGGTTTTATGAGCTCTCTATCACTTTCAGTCTGCAAGTGAGTCAGATAAATATATTTTATTTTTATATTTAAATATTAAATATTTATTTTTAATATAAATATATAATATAATATAAAATATTATTTAAATATATAAATATTCTTTCCAGATGTTATAGAAAGTATTCCTATTCAGTTATGGAATCAGCTTGTGGTTTGGAGAAGATTTACAGCTGGAAGGAACCTCACAGATTATCTTGTCCAATGCCCTAACTTTATAGGAGAGGAAATAAAGGGGAAGTGATGTAAACCTCCCAAACCTACACCAGTTGTTCAAAGCTAAAGTCTTTCTGCAAGGATTCTAAAAGCTAAAAAGGCTCTTTCTTGCTCAGAAGCCCAAACCTAAGCTGTTCATTATCTCCAGAGTCTTGTCTCACTTCTCACATCACAGGATTCAGAAATAATGTAATCCTTGTAAATGCATTGTGTCTCTTTTCCAAGGAACCAAAAGCACTTGGTATACATTATTCAGTTCCCCTGTTGGCATGGAAACAGAATCACCCACTTTTCAATCCATTAAATGGTCTTGGAGTGATGGAGGCATTGCTTGCCTAGTGAGGAAGGTATCCTCACTCCAGATTCAGGTATGGTATGCCGGGCCCTGTCACCATATCTGCCACTTGCTGGGTTGATAACTGCTATTTCATATTTTCTATTAATATCACACAGTCCAGGGTAGCTAGACCTCTCCCTGCTAATTACAAAGAGGATGATGAAATTGAGCCAAGTTGTGAACTACATCTGGGGCCAGGATCACAAGGCACTTCTGTGTTTTCTTGACCAGCTCTCTCAGACACTCCTGCTGAAGGCAGGAGGTGAAACAAAAATTATTGCTACAGGTCATCAGCTCCCACTTCAGTATTTAATCACTTAGCATCTCAAAGGTGACTGAGAGAGAGTAATTTTGAATATATCTCTGAAATAAATAAATACACTCTGACTCAGAGATCAGATCATAACCTACTCAAAATTCACACCCCGAGTTCTTTTGGGTCCTAGTATATTGAGCTTTTTCAGGGCTTCATGATGTAATGGCATCAGAGGGACCTCATTTAAGCACTGGTCCTGCCATTTACTAGCGATATGCCCTTGGACATATCGTTTACCCTTACTGAAATGGAATTCCCTCATCCTAGAGGCAATATGATGTAGTGGAAAGCAAGCTAGGTTTGAAATTAGTCTATAAGATGAACTAGACAGATGGCTTCTGGGGTCCCTCCCAATAGATTCAATAGTCAATAAATATTAAGTGTCTGCTATGTGCTAAGTTCCAGGAATGCAAACACATTTGATAAAAGAAAAGAAAAGAAAAGAAAGACAGTCCCTGCCCTCAAAGAGCTTATCTCTAATGAGGAAAGATAACACAGAAAAGAAAATTGAAAATGAGGGGTGGGGGGTTCCAGCTCTAAATCTATGCCTCTATGATTTAGGTTAAATTTCTGTCTGCTACTTCCTGGCTGTGTGATCTTGGGCGAGTCAATTAACCTGTTTAGCCTTCAACTTCATCAAGAAAAAGGCAAGGCCTGTGAAACAGATCATTTCTAAGGTCTCTTCCAACTCTATTTTTTTTCCCTCTCCTTTTCTTTTCTTTTCTTTTTTTTTTTGGAGGGAGGAAGGCAGTTAAGTGACTTGCCCAAGGTCACACGGCTAGGGTGTCAAGTATCTGAGGTCAAATTTGAACTCAGGTCCTCCTGACTCCAGGGCAGGCACTAAATCTATGACCCTATTATCCAGCCAGATGTGGGACCTTGAGAAATTTATCAGCAGACCAGTGTTTATTAGGTAACTATTAAGTGTCCAACATTGTGCTTGGGGCTGGCAACATAAGGACATAAACATTATAGCCCCTGCTAACGTGGAGCTTACATTCTATGAAAGACAATAAGAACAAATACACGCAAATACAAAGAGGAATATAATCTTTGTGTGTATACACATAGGTTTATATTATGTGCATGTATAATATGTATGCACGTGTATACTACATATACAATATGCATACATCATATGCCCATTTGTACTTTCTCATAATGTATATCGTATGTGTGTATATAATATATATGGATACATGGAGCACATACAACATTTGCATTCACATACATGTGTGTAAACGTACATAAGTGTACTGTGTATTTCTACACACAGAGAGATGTCTGTTCTATAATACAAGATAACGAGAGAGACACTAGCAGCTGGTGTGGGGCGGAAAGGCCGCGTATAGAAGGAGAGGGCTCTTGATCTGAGCTTTGAAGGAAACGAGGGATTCTAAGAGAAAGTGAGGAGGCCATGCATTCCAGGTGTGGGGTGCAGCCTGTGCAAAGGCTCAGAGATCAGAGATACAAGAAAACAAGCCTAGTTTCTTCATCTACAAATCAAGGAAGTCAAACAAGATAGTTTCTATGCTCTCTGCTCTAAATCCCATGAGTCATTCCAACTTGGGGTCACTTGCATAAACCTATTTGATTTTCCCATTAACCCAGTGAGGTACGTCATGTGCATAGAATGCTTTGTAATTATGGTTTATAAATGAGAATTATTTATGCTAAATCACACACATCTTGAAACATACCTGGGGCTCGCAGGAGTGGAATGCATTTTAACAACTACACTGGGAACCTTCACTTTCTCATCTGTAAGAGGAAGACGATAATGCTTTTCCATCTGCTTTATATTATGAGAGGATTTTGTGGATAAAACACTGGGCCTGAAGTTAGGACGACCTGAATCAAATCTAGCCTCAGAAACTTACTAGCGATATGACCCTGGGCAAGTCACTTCACCCTTTTCTGCCTCAGTGTCCTCAGCTGTAAAATGGGGATAATGATGAAAACGCCTACTGGAAAACTAATGTATAGGTCTTAATTTTTTTTTATTATAACCAATAATCAAATGCAAATATGGGAAGTGAAGCAGAGTGAATACAGCAGATCCAAGAGAAGATAGATGGATAGATAGATGGATGGATGGATAGACAGACAGACAGATAGATAGATAGATAGATAAATAGATAGATAGAAATAGATTAGATATAAATATAGATATGTAATTACTACAACTAGGTAAATGAAGACAACATTAAAGGACAACAAAACACAGGTTAAGTGCCTTGTTCAGTATTGGTATGACCTTATTAACATAGTCTTCCATTTTTTTAATGAGTGGTGGATTATGAAAGCATATATTTGTATAGCAATAAGGGCCTCTCTCCCCCATGAGCTCCCAGGTAGCTACTACAGGTTCTGTGTACTTCGTGGGTCAGAATCCTCTCCAAACCACAGCTCATGAGATACCACTAATGTTTTTTCACTGGCACTAGTAGACCAGAGGATGCGCAATTTTTAAAAAAACAACACATTTAGTAAAATATCAGAGGAAATAAAGTAACACTAGAACATTCTCTCCATAAACTCACTCTCCCACAGATAGGCACACACCCTTAGTGGGAAGGGAATCCTGCGTGGCACACATATACATGGAGAACTTGGGTACTCACACGAAGGAGTATGCCCACATGGAATACACATGACCAGGGCATGGACATGGAAGAGCAATCGATGTCTCTGATGCTAAAGAGCTGACAGATGTCACATGTTGCTCTCTGCTAGACCTGTTCCCTACCACATATCATATCATATCCACTCCTAGGTGCCATTCTGCTTCAGTTGTTCCTAATGGCAATGCATTTCTGACGATCCCCACTGGGAATCTCTAGTGCTCCAGCTGATTTTCCTCTAACCAGCAGAAGAGTCACCTACAACATTTTCTGACATGCACTAGTGATAACGAGGTTAGTAAGTCTAATAATAGTAAGTCTGATAATGTGACCAGTAATTCTCTCCTGTATGGAGCTACAGGCTCTTAATCAGTTCTTTTAATAACCTCCAACATCCTCTAAGAAGTTGTGGTTAACAAGCCTCTCTCCTACAGAAGAAGGCTATGGTTCTTTCAGTCTGTTTTTTTAGCCCCTGATTATGACTTCACTTTCATCATCAGCTGAGTTGCTCTATTCAGGGCTACCATATTCTGGAGATGCTATGATCAATCAGTTTCTCTTCAGTGGTGGAAACTATTGCTCCTCTAGTCAGTTGCTATGAAAATCTCCTTAGGTTTTTGGCCAGCTATCATGGTCAGTTCGTGTGAGCCTCTTTCTTTCCTCAATCACCTCTCTCAGGAATGAATGAGAAACTCATACTCTCACTCAGGCTGCTGGAGAAGGTAAAAAGAGATCAGGCTAAGATTGGGACTGGTCTTTGACTCTTCTGTTTGACTCTTCTCTGAATTCTTTTATTCTTTTATTAACTGCCTTCTCCTGCATGCCCCTTTTCTTGAATATCTCAAATTGTCACTGAACTTATACTCAAAAACCCATCTGAGTTCTTAGGTTTTATCACAGTCCTCTTCTGGCTAGGCAAATATGCCCAGGGTTCAATTTTTTCAAATGGAAAAACTGTGATGAAGAAATATTTTTTTGCTTTATTTCCCTTATCATATACCTCTATTCCATGCAGATAACAATGGTTGGGCTTGCTAGAGAAGGCTGAAAAGACTGGTAACTTTCACACACACACACACACACACACACACACACACACACACACACACACAGAGTAACATATCACAGCCTCATCTTTCTGCTTTTGCCTGTGTTAACAGTCATAAACATTCTTTTTCTGATCTTCAATATGATCATTAAAGTGTTTCATTTAATGGTTCGGGAGAAATATACTTGGCTGGATATTATGTGTGCTTATATTTATCAGTTATATTTAAAACAAAATTTGTCAGTAAAAATTGTATATTATTTGTATACACATAAATTATACACACACAATGGTGTATATGTATACGTGCATATGTGTCTATGTGTGTACATGGGTATAGGTCTGTATAAGTCAGTTTGAATGACTAAAGTTCGCTGGAAGTTTAAAACAAATTATTTGTCTAGATGCTTTGTTTGGGAGTAAAAAGAACTTGTTTCCAACATTTTCATTGCTTTTGTTCAAATTATTCTAACAATAGGTCCTACCATAACAAAGGAACAAAGGAACAAGATTCAGGAGCTTCCAGAGTCATCTGGTTTATCCTGTATAGGGTGAACAAATCTAGGGTCAGATCAATTAGCAAGATCACTGTTCCTCATTTCTACAAACCTACTTTTCCAATTTGCTCTTCTAACTTCCAAAAGGGGTAAATACTTATAGGCAGTCTATATTTTTGTCCCCTCAGGGTACCAGTTTTTCTTAATATTTAATGTACTCATTCATGCATTCATCTATCCATTAATTCCTTCAAAAAGAGATTCATTAAGTACCTACTATGTGTGAGGCCCTGTGCCAGGCTCTGCAAGAAATGCAAAGATAAATGGTATGCCTTCACAGCCCTCAAGAAGCTTATTATCTTCTAGGGCAGGAGAGCTTTGTGTGGGATATTTATTTCACCATAAATGTTTTTGCTTGCATTTTTTAATCCTATAAATTTTATTTTATGCATTTTAAAAATGTTCTGAGAAGGTTACATCGTCTTCACTAGACTACCAAAGGAGGTCCACGACACACAAAAAGGTTAAGAGCCCAGATCTAGGGGAAAGATTAGGTTGCAAATAACTATTAGACAAAGTGAAATCTGAAAAACACACCACAGGCAGGGTACTGACAAAACTCTGAGAGAGGAACCATCTCTGGCTGGGGAGGATGGGGATGGTTTAAGGAAGAGTTCACAGAACAAACCTCCTCTTTCACAGCAGAGAAGTGAGCAGCTATTAGGATAGAATGTAGTATGTGCAGTCAGATGCAGTCTCCATACTGGAGACTTTTGCTCATTTAGTTTTCTTGGTCACAAGGGATAGTTCAGTCTGGAGTTAGGTGGGAAATGACTGACATAAAGTCAAAACACTTCGGGAAAATATTTTTAATGTAAAAATTAAAAAGCAAGGCTTCAAGGAGGAGATGGCATTTGAGTTCAGACTTGAAGAATAAGGCAAAGATAAAGTAAAAGCATTGAAAGCCAAGACTGGACAAAGTAGTCCCAGAAGATGCTCAGAATCAGAATCTTAGGATGTAACCTCCTTGAGAGCAGGGACAGAATCTCCATTCCTTGGCATTGTAGCTCCAGCATCTATCACAATGCCTGGAAACAAAGTAGGTGCTTACTGAATGCATGTAGATTGACTGACTGATTGGAAGGAATCTCGAAGAGAGGAAACCCTCTACAAAATTCCCAATAAATAACCATGAGGACTCAACTCCCAGCCTTCTGGTCAGAGGGAGTCCATTACCCCCCTAAGCAGCCCATGCTGCTTTTAGATAGCTCTGTTAGACATGTTTTAAGCCAAAATCTGCCTCTCTGCAGCTTCTACTCATTGTCTTAATTCTGCTTTCTATGGTCAAGCTAAACAAATTGAGTCCTTCTTCCAAAGTATAACATTTCAAATGCTTAAAGATAGATCTCATATCAGCCCCTAAGTCTTCTCTTCCCCCCATGTTAGATTCAGCCCTTTCAGAAAAGTCTTGCTCTGATACCCAGGTTCACAAAACCTATACCAGCTGAATCGAGATTCTGGCAAGTTGTACCAATCTGGAAAGGCTTTAAAGATATTCTGAATGACAGACTTCTTATAATGACAGAAGACCAGTCTAGCTATATATAGAGAGGTTCAGCAGCAGCTGGTTGGGCACTAGGCAATGAATTCTTTGACTATGCACCTCATGAAACAGATAAGAATACATAATTAGCCATCATTCCTAAAGCCAGTATGGATTGGCAATAATGGAAGCAGAATAGGGATAGAGTAGAGAAGAAAGAAAGGGGGGTGAGAGAGAAGGAAGGAAGGAAGGAAGGAAGGAAGGAAGGAAGGAAGGAAGGAGGGAAGGAGGGAGTGAGGGAAGGAAGGAAGGAAGGAAAGAAAGAGGGAGGAAGGGAGGGAGGGAAGGACGAAGGAAGGAGGGAGGGAGGAACGAAGAAAAGAAGGAAGGGAGAGAAAGAAAAGGAATATATATATAGTCTCATTACATATGAAGAAAGAGGAAAAAAAGAGAGAAAATGAGAATGAACATACAGGTCCAGCAGAGGTACTCTTCAGTGTCACAGAGAATATCTTGTGAAAAGCTCAAATGCAAAAGTGACTGCCTATAGACCTTAAGGTCTTCCAGGCACTCCTGTTTGTGGATGACATCATATGATTTGAATCAAGCCCTTGAACATAAAACAATAGCCATGTGACCCATAGTTACAGAGAAGAGATTAGTCTAGCCATTCACAAAGGAAAAATTAAGTAGATGAAGAATAGATATTGTATGCATTATGACATGCAGTTAGATGGATAGTTCATTGAATTAGCTCCTTATTACATAAGAATTTAGAATTGGATAGATGGATAGATAGGAAGATATATATATATATGTATATGTATATAGAGAGATAGAAAGATGGAGAGAAGATGGATAGATGAAAGAGAGAGAAAAAAGAGAGAGAAAGAGAAAGAGAGAGAGAAAAAGAGAGAGAGAGAAAAAGAGAAAGAGACAGAGAAAGACAGAGAGAGAGCGCATTTATTAAGCCCTTAACATGTATCCAGTAATGTGCTAAGTGCTGAGGATATTAATACAAGCATGATAGTCCCTGACTTCAAGGAACTTTTGGATACCAGGTTTCCTTAATATTTAGTATATTGTGACAGTAAAAGACAATATAATGGGGAGCTAGGTAGGTGGATGTAGGGGGGTGTTACAATCAGTCAAGCTGCAAGTATTCATTTAAGTGCCTACTATGTGCCAAATGCAGGAAATACAAAACCAAAAATGAAATAGACCTTGCCCTCAAGAAGCTTACATTCTATTTTGTTGACTGCTTGGAATTTCAGGGACAACAATATAAACAAAATGGGGCACCAAATAGGGAATATACAGCAAGCAGACTTAAATACTAGAGTAGATTTAGACAAAGGGAAAAAATGAGCCTCTCTATACAAGATGGATTCCATATGGGCATGTATTTAATCTGCTTAAAACAGATGGTTAAGTTCTGGTTCTAGTAATTTATTACCAGGCTATAATTCCAAATTCCTACTTGGCTTCTTAAACTCCATTCACAGGAAAGGTTAAATTCCATGAAATTGCCTGATTTGACCATGTGTCCCTTGCTTATCATATTGAAAATCATTTTCATCCTTGAAATCAATGTGACCTAGACTTCAGTGAC
This sequence comes from Pseudochirops corinnae, assembly GCA_028646515.1. Taxonomy (NCBI): domain Eukaryota; kingdom Metazoa; phylum Chordata; class Mammalia; order Diprotodontia; family Pseudocheiridae; genus Pseudochirops; species Pseudochirops corinnae. Next base: position 327,374,674 of record CM053585.1, on the reverse strand, counting down.
CAACTCTTTCATCTTCCTGTACAAAGCAGACCTAGGGACCCTTATGCAATTACAGAGGGGCCCACAGGGAGCTGTAAGTATACATAGGTATGTGGCCACAAGCTTGAGTCTAAGCCCAGTTATAAAAATGCGAGGAAAATTTAGTGTCTTGAAAGATTTATAAGAACAATTGGAAAATGAAATTTTTCAGACTACTTTATTAGAACAAGGGAGCATGGAATGGGGTGCCTCATAGAGTAATGAGTTCCCCAGGACTTTCCAGTTCTTCACCACCATTCCAAGCGCCACTATGAATGTTTTGGTATATATTTGACCTTTCTTTTAGTCATTGACTTCTTTAAGGAGAGAACAATAGAATTTTAGTGTGAAAGACTATAAAAATATCAATCATATATACACGTCAATCATACTTTTCCAACAAGCTCCTGGATTTAAAACTCCTTGTCCTTTAAGCATTAAAAAATCCCTTGATTATTACAGGATATAAACTTTAATTTTTCCCCATTTCACTAGTAAATAAGTTTGTCCTGATCTACTCAGTCAATAAGCATTTATTAATCACCTACTACATGCCAGGCACAGTTCTAAGCACTGGGGAAACAAAGAAAGGCAAGTGACAATCTCAGCTCTCCCACATTTTACTGGAGGGGACAACATGGCAACAACTGTACAAAGTCTATACAAGATAAATTGGAGGTCATCAATGGTGTGAAGGCACTAAAATGAAGAGGCATTGGGAAAGGCTTTATATAAAAGGTAGTCAATCTCGTTCTCTCTAGCACCTCCCATCGTGACTGGTGATAAATTGGTATGTCCAGAAGAGGTGGAAGGGATTGTCCAATCTCTTCATTTTACAGATTAGGAAACTGAGGGCCATGGAGGCAAAGTGACTGACCAATGTCACACAGGCAGCAAGCAACAGAGTCAGGATATGGACAGACTTTCAGTTCCAGGTCAGTACTCTGTAACTGGCTATTCCCTTTCTCTTATGACTCATATTTAATCAAGGCTGTGTGGGGAGAATAGATCTGGGAAAGCCCCCCATGGGAGGTGGGACATAAGCTGATCCTTGGAACAAGTTAAGGTTTCCAAAAGGGAGAGGTGAAGAGGGGGAGCCTTCTGGGTGGTGGTGAGGGAGAGGGAAGCAGCCTGGCCAGGCTGGCTGGAATACTGAGTGCAGAAAAGGCACTGATGTGAAGTCAGTCCAGAAAGCTAAGGGGGAGTCAGACTGTAAAGGGTTGTAAGTGACCCACTGAGGAGCTTGCCCATGATCCCAGAGGCACAGACAATAGGAAGCCACTGAAGTTTTTGAACATGAGAATGAGAGGGTTGAAATAGTTCTTAAGGAAGAGTATTTTGACAGATATGTGGGAGATGGCCTAATCAAAACTCAATCTCTAGCATTGTTTCAGATACAAAAGACAGAATAAAAGATAGCATAGAAGACCCAATAGATTATAAGCTTTCTGAGGGCAGGGAATGTTGCAGTTTTATCTTTGCATTTATTTCCACCTCCACAACATCTCTCCCATTTATACCCTTATCTCCACTCACACAGACTCCCCTTGGGTTCAGCCCTCATCATCTCTCATCTGAATTACTGCAACGACCTTCTATATGGTCTCCTTGCCTCACCTCTTCCCACTCGGATCCATCCTCCACACAGCCTTGAAAGTGATTTTCCTAAAGCTCAGATCTGACCACATCTCACACTTCCTCCCATTCCATAAACTCCATTGGTTTCCTATCTCCTACAGGATCAAATACAAGCTCCCTTTGTCTGAAATTTAGTGCTCTTCACAACCAGGTCCCTTCCATGTCCTTAAGTTTTACTCCCTCCCACCTACACTGCAATCCAGTGGCACTGGCCTTCTGGTTTTCCTTGGCATTCTCAAAAGTTCTGCCCATAAAACACAAGGGCTTTCCTATAGTTCCAAAGTTCAAAGGATTCTTGAATTCATTGATGTGAAATCCCTCGGTTCAGGCAGATCCTCATCCATCCACAACTTCTCATCTCCACAATTCTTGACCATGCTCTTCTAGAAATGCTCCATAGAGGAGCTCTGGAGCTCTACCTTATGGAGAGGCAGTATGGTAGAGTAGAAAGAGCACTGGCTATTGAGTCAGAGTGCTAGGTTCAAAACCCACCTCTAATGGTTGCTACATTTGTGACCTTCAGTAAGGCCCTTCCCTTCTCTGGGCCTTGGCTTCTTCATCTAGAAGAGGCTGCACTAGATAGTCTGAGGTTCCTTATAGCTCTCAACCTAGGATCCTGTGACTATATATATGACCCCTGAAATTCCTTCCAGCTCCAGGAACTATGATCCATGATCTATCCAAGGTGCTGGCGGTCTTCCTCCCCTAAGAGAGGGATTCTTACTCTTTTGGGTATCCTGAACCCCCTTGGCAGGCATTCTGCCAAAGCCTGTGGGCCCCTTCTCTGAACAATGTTTTTGAATGCATAAAATTCCTAGGACTGCAAAGAAAACTAATTATATTGAAATAAAGTTATCAAAATTGTTTTTTTTTAATTTTACAGACCCAAGTTTAAGTTTAAGATGCTTGTTTAGAATATGGTAAGTTCCTTGAAGGCTATGATGACATCTTATTTATTATTGCATCTCCTACAGAACTAGAGAAGACCTTGTAAATAGTAGGCACTTAATAAATGTATTAGTAAGTAATTATTTTAATTAATACTATAATATGGGGCAGCTAGGTGGTGTAGTGGATAGACCACCAGCCCTGGAGTCAGGAGGACCTGAATTTAGACCTAGCCTCAGACACTTAATAATTGTGTGATCCTGAGTAAGTCACTTAACTCCATTTGCTACATATATATATATATATATATATATATATAAATTAAGTTATATTGAAATAGTCAATAAAATAGTTTTAAGTTCATAGACTCAAAATTAAGAATCTTTGATCTACAGCTTTTTGCATTTTGTGGGTACCAGTACAGCACTGGGTCTAAAACTATCATTCCCTCTCACTACAATGACAAGCCCTTCTCCTTTTTTCTCTGATTATACATTTCCTGGATCACTTAAAGCACTTCTTACCCACAGATCATCATCAGACATATACTACATTCTCATTGAGGAACTTCTTTGTTATTCTAGGGCTTCACTATCAAACCAGTGTCATTTTTCTAGACTGTCAACTCACTTCCTTTTCTAACCACTCCTATCTTTGATGATTCCCTTTACTCCACTTCTTGGTCACAAAACATGTGATGATAAGTTGTCACAGCTCCCACATGGATCTTCCCATTGTCCTTTGGATCCTCAGGAATTTTGACTCTTCTGGGATCATGGGGTTCCATGATTCATATACATATATTTTTTATTTTTATTTTATATATTTATATACAAAAAGTATAATATATATCATATATGAGATATAGTATGTATCATATATGTGCATGTATGTGTATGTGTGTATATGTATACATACACAGATAGATATATATATATGCTTTAGTATCAGGAAACTTGGCATCATTGAAAGTACAGGTCAGTTTCCCAAATGCAATTCATCCTGGTCTGTTCTTCCTTTTAAATTCTGAGATCAGCTCATTATGTAGCTAGAATCCCTAAGACACGTATACCAAAAAACAATTCACTGAACTGGATAACTGAATTCATAACCTCCATAAGCCTCAGTTTCCCTCATATGAGAAATGAAGGGATTGAATTAAATGACCTCTGAGGTCCCCTCTAGCTCTACAACCATAATCCCTCGGTCCTTTTAAAATCTGGACAATTTGCTTTCCTCATCCATTTGATTTTTCACATGCGGGTTCTTTGTAGCTAGAGAATCATGGAAGGGACCCCAGGAGCCATCAAATGCAACTCCCTTATTATACAGACAAGGAAATGGAGGCCCAAAGGAGCTAAAAAATTTGGCTGGGTTCATTCAGAATGGTTGAGTGGCAGAGACAGGATTCAGACTCAGACTCCACAAGCTCAGTCTCATCACTTCTACATTCTGTCTACTTTACCATAGATACCACCTCCATCTAAGCAACCCTCATCAAATGCTCTGCAAGCAGAGGGTCCTGGAGAATCTCACCATCTACAGGGAGTCTCCCTGCCATCTGACTTTGCTCATGGGTGATGGACACATGGCTCTTCATGTTATGCCTCATTTGACATCAACATGGAGGGGCCTGTTGGACCAAGTCATCCCTGGCATCACATCTATCAAGTCAAGGAAGGGAGGGGAAAAAACCCTAGGTTGCATAATTTTATAATTATAGCATTAAAGTAAATACTGACTAAAAGTGAAGCCCAGTGCCAACCCTAATTCCCCAGGTGGTCAATAGAAATAACTTGTATCAGGAAATTATAAACAGCTCATTTTTATTCCAACGGCAATTATTGGTGGAGCCAAAAAGAAGAGAAAAGCATTAGCTTCGATGCTATTTTGCTATTTCATGCCAGAGCCGATTTCTAATGACCTGGCAAAAAGCTTACAAGTCATAACGTCAATAAATGTGACAAAGCTATGTTTCCTGTAGCCAAGTGCTTCAATACGTTAAGTGTCTATGAATTTGTCACTGGAGATATTAATTTCATTCAATGCAGATCATGACTATTCTACTGGGTACGGTGCAAGGGGTGCTGGATCTACTGTCAGAAGACAGTAATGGAACAGGATTAATTAACCTAAATTAAGCTACTGTTACAATCTCCTCAAAGGCTTATAAATATCATTAGGAAAAAAACCCAGGTTTGTAGGACTGCTAATCAGGCATTTTACCTATAGTCTTGTCTTAGCACTCTCCAGACAACTCTTGGAACACATTTCCTGATAAAATGATGGGACCAGTCAGACCAAACCTCTCGTGAACAGCCACCCCCTCCAGTGTGTGTTTTGCTGCAAGCCTGCTCCTGTGGCTGCCATAACTAACCACTCCTTTCATTGGGACTCCTTTCTAATTCACAAAATCATTTCCAAGGCTGGGCATATCCGTCTCAAGATTCATGCTTGGTCACCTACTCCTAAAAGAACACAGGAAGCATGAAAGGCCAAGTATGACCCAGGCCCAAACACGGCCATGCCAGTTGAATCCACTCTCCATATGGGTGTGATGGCAGGAGAGGCGGAAGAGCTCCTGTCTCCATCTGCATGGGAGAGCCCAAATCAGGATCATACCACCTGACATAGAGAACGATCTCAGTCAAGGGTCTAAGCCAGAAGCTGCCTGTTCTTTCAATAATGCAGTCCCTGCTCCCTCCTCCCCCCCCCCAATGTTATGGAGGGGATAACCCAATGAGCACTCAGTGTAAGATTGCCATGTCATACTAACACAGGAAGACCTTTCAGTAGTAGGCCGTCAGATGCCCACAACAAAGACACCCTGCGTTCTGTGTCACCGGAGCAAGGAATGACTTTAGCCATGGGCTCCGTCCATCAGAGCAGATCAGGCTTTCTTATCCAGTGTGATTCTTGTCCATGTACTGCCATGAATCCTTCAGATTAGGTCTATGTGGTACTCTGGAGACCCTTCTGTAGGACAGGGGTTTTTAACCTGGGTCTGTGACTGTGTGTGTGTGTGTGTGTGTGTGTGCGCACATCTATATACGAATTTTTATACAAATGCATACACACATATACACAGTTTCCTTTGTAATTCTAGGTATTTCATTTTATGGATTTAAAAACATGATTTTGAGAAGAGCTAAGTTTCACTATATCTCCAAAGGGGTGGATGATACACGCAAAAAAGGATAAGAGCCCCTGCCTTAAATCTTTTAACTTTTGTGGGTTCCAGGTGCAACACTCATAATAAACAGGATTTAAGTGAGGCAGAGCTTCACAGAGGCATCAGCCTCACTCCCTCCTGCAGAGTCATCAGAGTCCAGAGACAAGACAAACGTCAAGATGACTCCTGACGGCCCAGGATGCAGTGGGTGACCTTGGCCTTTCTAAATTAAGGTCTTTCCCACGTCTTAGTTTGTCTGAGGCAGTGCCCATTCAATGCCTAAGGGCAAGGTAAGAAATGGGACAAAAGATGGCCTAGTTTACCATCACAAAAGTTCAAGTCTAGAACAGCTCTGCCTCATTGAAATCCGATTCACAGGAAAGTCAAGACTTCATCCTCACGATGTCTTTGGTCCTCTTGGGAAAGAAGGCTAGACAACAACATAGTAAGTTATGGATATCAACATCTAGGCAAGGCACTTCTAAAATAAAAACTAATGGAGCCCCAAATTCCCATTTCCTTGCCCTTTAGAATGGATGTTTAAATCTGAACCAGACCCTTAAAGAGACCTGAGATCTTCTTTTCTTGATCCTTCCAAATGCTGGGGCTCTCCCAACCTGTTCTCCCCCTCTCCCCCAAAAAAAGAATTCTCTTCTATTCATGGGTTTATTTTTCATAGAGATGGTGGAGTTCCTACCCCCACACCGCTACCCTCTTCTACCCCGCCAGAAAGAGGTGGCATGCAGGGCCAGCCTCTGAGTGAGACAGATCTGTGTTTCAGTCTCACTTCTAACACACTAGGTAAGTCACCTGAGGCCTCAGAGCCCTACCTCAACTGTCTAAGACTGTTAAGAAGCAGGTAGTTGTTGATCTGCATTGATAGAAGGGGTTTCTTCAAAGGGAGTCTCCTGTACCTAGGAACTTACAGGTCTGGGTCTAGAGTTGGAAGGGCCCTCAAAGACCATCTCATCCAGCCCTGTCATTTCACAGATGAGGAAACTGAGGCCCGTCAGAAGTAGGAAAAATGATTTTGTATATTCTTCTGCATGTTTGTATGGCCTATTAGGGCATGCCATATGATACTGTGTTGTATTATATCTTATGTACACTTGTACATTTTCGATCATTCAACCCCCACCCCTACACACAAAGAATGCAAATTCCTTTAGGAAAGGGTTCTTTTTTTTTTATTTGTATCTCTAGTGTCTCATACAGTACCAAATACATAATGGACTTATTTTTTTTGGAGGGGGCAAGGCAGGGCAATTGGGGTTAAGTGACTTGCCCAAGATCACACAGCTAGTAGTGTCTGAGGCCGGATTTGAACTCAGGTCCTCCTGGCTCCAGGGCCAGTGCTCTATTCTCTGTGCCACCTAGCCATCCCCATAATGGACTCTTAATAAACGTTTGCTGATTGATTTATTGAGTGATCAGGTTCTTTGAAGACATAATCTCAATACTTTGCATGAAATTAAATGGTCTATACCATACAATGTGTTTACCCAGCCCCTGAGATATTTGCTTCAAAAATTAAAAATTCATCTTGTGATAACTATATAAGACATAATGAAAAATAAGCTCACTAAAACATATTTCTCTAGTATGAATGACAAATTGCTATGCAACACTGATATTTGGCCTGTAGCAGAAAAATGATAATTATTCCCAAGTACTTTAGAATAAAATGAATATTTTTGCATAATATTTTCATTTGGCACTAAAATTTGCATGAGATCTTTGTAACATAAAACTATGCTTTGTGAAACTTATAAGTAAGCCATTTTCCCGTTGGTATTGACCCTGATTTAGAGTCATTCTGGGCATTCTGGGAAGCCAACCATTAAAACCTTGTCTATTCCATTGCCTTTCTACCATGTCTGCACACTTTCCCCTACTCCATTAGCACTAGATACTGGCATTAGCCTAGTTTTTCTCTGCTAATGGATGAAACGGCCCTGTCTCTAGCCAATGCCGTCCTCTCATGGTTAGCATGTATAGCTAAAGTACCCAGATTCAGTGCCCAGACAACTCTGGCCAGAAATTACTTTCTGAGTATTGGTTTTGTCTTCCATTACTTTAGGAGACACAAGCCAAAAAGTAGGCAACCAATAAAGTAGAGACAAAGAGGGATACATCTTGTTCTGCTGTTTTTGTTTTATTCTCAGTGAAAGTTGACTCCAAAGCAAAACACGGTCAGTACTTTTGTCCAAATCCCCCCAGATACTTCATGCTGTTTTTTTTCTATTTTCCTGTGGGCTCCTATACCCAGCTCCTCACGCTGTCCTTTTCTCTGAGCACCGTCCATATCAGGTATTTCAGTATCAACACGTACAAGTTTTAGGTGTTATGGCAGATCAGAGTGCTGCACCTCCAGGATCAGAGTTCAAATCTTGCCTCAGATACTACCCAAGCAATTATCCACAAGTCAGTTAGCCTCCAAAAGTTTTGGTTCCCTCATTTCTAAAATGGAGATGAAATCCATATAACCCGTCTCCCAGGGCTGGTGGAAACATGCTTTGCAAACATCGGTGGTGAGGTTTTGATAACATTATTCTCTATCATAAAACCACAGATTTAGAACTAGAAGGGACTCTACTATACCAGATCAATTGGCTGAAAATCCAGTTACCTTTTCATTACATTTCACTACCTCTGATCTATGACATATAGCATTGATTAGGTCCAGTCAACAAGCATTTATTAAGTCTGTCTTATGTGTTGGACATGGTGCTAAGCACTGAGGACACAAAGAAAGGCAAAAATAGATCACATTCTAACAAGGAAGTAAATAACTGGGAGCATATAAGGAAAAAGGGAAAGACAGAAGGAAGGAGGGAAAAGGGAAGGAGGGATGAGAGGGAAGGAGGGAAAGGATGAAGGGATAGAGGGAAGGAGAGAAGGAAGGAAGGTAGGGAGGAAGGAAGGAAGGAAGGAAGGAAGGAAGGAAGGAAGGAAGGAGGGAGGGAAGGAAGGAAGGAAGGAAGGAAGGAAGGAATGAAAGGAAAAGAAGGAAGGACGGAAGGAAGGAAGGAAAGGAAAGGAAGAAGAGAGTAAAGGAGGGAAATGACAGGGTATGGGCTCTGGAAATCCTCCCCCACTTTGAACTTACCCTGAACTTTCCCACATAGCCCTGGCATTGACCTAAGGCTCATCCCAGTATAATCTTTTCAACTGTTCTTACACTCTGGTTTGACCCTGCCCCAATCTCCGGTTCTCTATTAGTGCTAACCTAGCCCATCCCTTCATTGTCTGCTACCTTTGGATCTCTCCAGGTCACTTCCCCTGCCTTAATCTCATTTAGGTCCCTTCTCTGTTACCTCAAAGTCAACCTAGCCTATTGGCCACTCCTAGATCCCATTTAAATCTTCCCACAGAATCTTTTTTCCTTATAAAAGAGGTCAATCTCATCTACCAAAGGTTCTGGTTCTTAAAAATCCCTCCCACTTCTATTAGTAAAAAAATAAACCTTGTTTGTGACTGAAAGAAGGCTTGAGTCAAATTCTTTCAAGGCAGACCCATGCTTTTTGCCTTCAAATTTCAGAGTTTCCAGCACCCCTAGACTGTGGTGGAAGGACAGAAGGAAGGAAGGAAAGAAGGAAAGAAGGAAGGAAGCAAAGAAGCAAGGGAAGAAAGAAAGAAATAGATATATACAGAGCAGATGAAAGGAAATCTCACAGGGGAAGGTGCCAACAGCTGGGGGTAGGGTAGGGATCAGTGATGGCCTCCTGTAGAAGATGGGAATTGAACTAATTTAAAGATGGAAGGAAATTTAGAGGACATCTAGTCCAGTCTCCTCATTTTACAGATGACAAAATATTGATTAAATCCCTTCCCCAAAATTAAAAGGTAGTAAATGGCAGAGCATGGATTCAAACCCAGATTCCAGGACTCCCAGTTCAGCACGCTTCTTCTTATGTGCCACGCTGCATACAGCAAAGTATAATCACCCACTCACCAAAAGAGATGCTATAGGATGAGAGAGGGTAAGAAGAAAGTCTAACAGAGTTATACAGCTTATATTATTTTCACAATGTTTATGTGGCATCTGTGCATCTGTGGTTTTGAAAGCATGGCCCCAGGGAATGGGAAATATTGTTATGTCTTCTAATCCAATAAAGCTCAGCTTGGCAAGTAAGACAGAAATAAACCCTAAGTATAATGGCTCATAGCTTTTGTTGCTTTTTGAACATAATATTTAATCAAGTCAGATGTGAGCTTCAAAGAAGTGCTGATCTCCTTCTCCTCTCACACTGAAAATGGGGGAAAAAATAAAGAAATGACCATATAAATATCACTGCAGACCGTGCCAAAGCTAGGTTCAGAGGGCATCTGGGAACACATGAAAAATTGGGTGGAGTTCCTGAATACCTTCTCCACCTTCTCTTCCAGTGAATTTCCATCATTCAGGCAGCAAACAATGAACAATGAGATGCAGAATCTTCTTTTATTATCATAAATTCTACTTCCTAAAACCAAAAGAGCTCTTATATGGCTGATATTACCTCAGTAATGATGGGCATTGTTCTCTTGTCAGGCTGTGGAGTATTCAGAAGATTCTCTCTCTCTAGGGGTCTCCCACTATTCTGAAAGCCCAATCCTTAACTCCTTTATAATAAAACATCATCTCCTCTCTACAAGTAAGAGCTAAATAATGGATTTATTCCTATTTTATTCTAACTGCCAGGAATTTTAAGTATAGGTTAGCAGTACCTATGAGAGACTCAGTAAGGGATTCTCCATTTTTTTAAACTTCTCATTAAAATGAAGCCATGCTTGTTCTAAAATGGGATGGGGGGTAGGGAGGATAAGAGTGAGAGAAGGAAGCTGTATTGTTACTTACACACTATGGAGGTGGTTTTGGTAGCTTATAAGGTAGGCAGATGAACACTTTCTTATAAAAACCTGATATGGAAGAAGTGAAAATGCACTGAACGGAAACCTTAGGGGCTGACTTCACAAAAAGAAAACAAGACAGTGGAAATCCTCCCTTGGGGTTCCTATAGAGAGCAGTATCCCTTCTTGTATTGGAATATAATTCAACTTAATATTGGCAGACTCTTAAAATGTGATCTCTACCACTTTATGCTCCATTTTCAATCCCTCTAAAGTATCACTGAAGGATTTCAACATCATGGATTTAGAGCTATCAGGGTCCCAAGAGATGATTTAGTACAACACCATATTTAATAGATGAGGAAACTGAAGTCTATAAAAGTTAAGGGATTTGCCCAAGGTCACACGAATACTAAGTGACAAAGGTAGGATTTGGATACAGATCCTCTGACCCCTATGTTTAGCCTGAGGACCTTCACCACACACACACACACACACACACACACACACACACACACACACACACACACACACACACTCTCACTCACCCATGGCTTTGTTTCATGGGATGCCCCTTGAAGGAAACTGGGAGTTTTAAAAGTCAGAGTGAAGATGTTGTGCATTCCAGGCATGGGGAACAAACTGTATGGAGATGGAATGTCATGTGTCAGGAGAAAAAGACCACCTTGAAGTACTCAATTATTATGAATGACTAACATTCTCAGTGGGGTTGTTCCTGAACACCAGGGTCATACTGAACTGGAGTAACATTCCCTTGAGACAAGCAAGACCAGAATGCGTGTTCCCATTTTACAGATAAGTACACACAGAGCAGAGGAACTGTGACTGGCCTGTAATCACATGATTAGTAAATAATTGGGCAAGGATTCAGCTCCAAGCCTTGTGACTCCAAGGCTAGCTCTCTCTCCACCTTTATCCCACTGCCTCCCTCAGAAGTGAAGAAACTGACATTTTGGGGGAAAACAGAACACTGGCAGAATTCCCAATCCTAGTCAAATTTCAGCAATGATATTGTGGTATTTTCCCTTCTTTGTTTTTCTGCATAAAATCAATGCTTTGTCTTCTGTGTAATGGTACTCTGCAGCATTCAACAAACACCACAGATAGCCATTATTCTTTGTTGATGCTGGGTTTGGGTTTGTTTGTTTTTTTGTTTGGGGGTTGTTTTTTTCAGAGTTACTATTTCTCACGGTCTGATAGAGTTGGTGGGAAACAGAGTCAAGGACATGCCTAACAGGTGTATTTAGAAAAGTACCCACGAGGAAATCTGAAATGGAAACAAAAAGGCAGCAGCCACCATGCTCCATCTCCCTATGAGAGATAAAGGCTTTTGACATTCCATATCTATCTGCTAATCCTTTCATGTCTAACTAGTCTATTTTATTCTGTTTATTCCCTGGGATACCACCTCCCACGTGTGGAGGGGAGGGTTGGGGCACAGCCCCATCTTCACTCCTCAGTCTGGAAGATCCATGTAACATTTTTTGGCCCTCTCTTTGTACCAGAGAAGAAATCAGAATTATTACGGTATTAAAAAAATAAAATATGTTGATATACAATACTATGTGTGTATTTTTTATGCATTTCTGAGTTCCTAAACTTTTCTTTGTCATCTGCTAGCCTTTGCATATCTTCTGTAGCTTCCCCAAAATCCCCCAAAAATTTCCATTTTATTTCTTGCACCAGCCCTCGATATAGTGAAACTGCAATGGAGAAAGACAATGTGGAAGGCATAATTGTAATTTATTTTATGGGATCCTAAATCATTGTTATTAACAATAATAGTTACCATTTACAGAGCACTTTAAGGTTTGCAAAGCACCTTACAAAAATGCTCTCATTTGATCCTCCCAACCACCCTGGGAGCGAGGTGCTACTATTATCCCAATTCTACAGATGAGGAAACTGAGGCTGAGAAAGGTTGAGTGACTTGCCCCGGGAAGGGACATCAGAGATGGTCTCCTCCAAACCCTTTTACGTTACAAATAAAGAAACTGGATCCCAGAGAAAATCAATGACTTACTTAAGGTCACAAAGCTAGTAAATGAGAGGCAGCTAAGGGGCATAGTGCAAGCTAGATTTGTAGTGAGGAAGGCTCGAGTTTGAAGCCTGCCTTACATCCTTCCTAACTGTGTAACCCTTACATCACTTGATCTCCCCGGGCCTTATTTTCTTCATCTATATGACAGTAGCTCTCTCCCACAGTTGTTAAGATGATGAAATGAGATGCTATATGTGAAATACCTTGCAAACCTTAAGGACCTTTGATTAATATTTTAATATTAATAATAGCATTTATGTAGCATTTTAAGGCCTACAAAGTACTTTATAAATATGACCCCATTTGATCCTCACAACAATCTCAGGAGAATTCTCATTTTACAGATAAGGAAACTGAGGCTGAGAGAGGATTCCTAGATAAGTTTATAAGGTTCCTTTATAGGAATCTGGAGGAATTTTAGGCATTATCACTAAATAATAAAGGCAAAACTAAACCTTGATCCTGACTCCAAATGGCTAGATATGCTCTCAACCCCATTCATCCTCCCTTTACCCATCCAGACCTAAACAGTGAGAATCTCACTGGTAGAATGTTCTTTCCAATCCACTGTATGGCCTCTGTCTGTTTTTATATCTTCTCTCCCACTAGGCTCGAAGTTCTCTGACTCAACAGAGGAGTAGGGGCCATAGTGATGAAGAAGTTTCTGAATTTAGCTTCCTGGATGCAGCAAACAAAATCTGGGACCATGCCAGGTCCTGCAGCCAGCTCTCATTTGGGTTCTGTTACTTCCTTGCTGTCACTATACCTGCTGCAGGGTCCACCCAGGAGCTCCTCAGCATTTTCCTAAGGTCTCCCATGCATCCCTATTGTTAGGACCATGTAGCTCATCAGAGTGATCTCAAAAACTTGAAGCCTCCTTCTCCAGGCAATGGAGTCTGTGTGTTACCAGAGAATCCATGGTTGTTAAAGCTAATGGCTTTTTCTGCTTTTTCTTCCTTTTAGACATCTCTGCAGCACTTAACATTGCTGACCATTTCCTCATCCTGGACACGCTACCCTTTGGGGGTTTTCATGACACTGCTCTCTCCTGATTCTCTTTCAATCTGTCTGATCACTCCTCCTCAGTCTGCTTGGCTAGATCATTATTTATGTCTTACTCCATATGCATGGATATATCCCAGAGCTCTATCCTTTGTCCTCTGTGTGGTCTGTTGGTGATCTTGGTGACTACACTGGCTTCAGTGAGCATATCTATTTGGGTGATTGCCATATTTTCATCACCAGCCTTCATCTCTTTCTTATAATTCAGCTGTCTGCTGAATCTCTCCTGGATGTCCCTTTGGCAGTTCAGATTTCACATATCCCAGTTGTCTTTCTAATGACATATAAGCTCCTTTTGAAGGCAGGCACTGATTGGTTTATTTTTGTTGCTGTTTTTGTATCTCTAGAACATAGAGTTCTAGGGATACAAACATAGTAGGTACTTAATAAATATTTGTTAAATTGATATTCCTCAAAAATCTACCCTTCTTTCTATCTTCCCTATTTATGTTAAAGGCATCACA
>CM053585.1:327310632-327351123 GCA_028646515.1 Pseudochirops corinnae | reverse complement strand
GTTTTTCTGTTTGTTTGTAACTTCTGTTTGTATTCTCTGAAGTTCAGGGTGCTGACTTTTCCTCCTGAACTAGGTAAATGATATGTTTGATTAAAGTAAGATTGTTAACCCATTTTGAGTTGCTTTCCTTTAGAAAAGCAGATCTAAGAACCTGTGCTAGTAGCCGCCCTAGGCATGCTAGGGTGCTTACTGTTACAGTCAGACACTCTGCTAAGACTAGGGATACAAAAAAAGGCAAGAGACCATGTCTGTCCCTCAAGGAGCTTACGATCAAATGAGGGAGACAGCATGTAAACAAATACATACAAATTGAGCTACATATAGGATAAATAGGACATAATTAATGGAGGGAAGGCCCTGGAATTAAGAAGCGTTGGTTGCTTACTCAATTAGAAGTTCAATTTCCTTTTAATCAAAGTCAGAGTGAGCTAGGCAATGGCCAGGAAATGGGAAGTTGTGTCAATATGTAGGGCCACAGTTTTTCTGTAGTTGGTTTGGAGCTATAGGATGTGAGAGCTGGGAGGGACCTTCAAGGCCCTATTTGAGACATTGGCAAACTGAGGCCCAGACAGGTTAAGGAGATTTGTCCAAGGTCATGCTGGTAGCCAGCAGCAAAATTTGGATTTCGTCCCATTTCCTTTTATTCTAAATGCACTGCTTTTTCTGCTCCAATGCACTTCAATTCCTCTGCTCCACTTTAGGGGCAAACCTCTTCCTTTTCTTCCACTCTTTCCTCTCTCTTTTGAATTTCCATCCTCTTACCTATTTTTTATTTTATTTTCTCCTGTTTCCCAAATCAAGGTTGCTGGCAGGTGTGGATGATGACAGCTGTCACAAGCGTGATGGCTAGCATTTCCATAGCACGTCAAAGCTTGCAAAGGCCTTTCTAAATATTATTTAATCTAATCTTCACAACCACCCTCGGAGGTAGGTACTATTATTATCCCTGTTTTATAGATCTAGAAACTGAGGCTTACAGAGGGAAAGTGACTTGCCCAAGGTCATACAGCTACCAAGATTTCAAAGCAGGACAATCAACTCCAAGGGAAAAAGGGTTAGTGGAGACCAGATCTGGGAGAAATGAGGAAAGACATTCAGAATTCTTTTTCTTTGCTTTAAGCTTTAAAACAGGACACTTCCAACATCACAAATTCTAAGTTGTAGAATGCAATATGTTCCATGTAGGTGAGCACTCAATTTCTTTGACTGAAGGAGTGCATGACCTGGTTTAGGTAACATTGTGAAGGCAGCCTTTGATTTCATTGAGATTCCTGGCTGGGCCCTACAGCAGGGGAATGCAGTGAATATTTACTGGGATGGTTCTCTGGCTGATGCTCAATTCAGCAGACTTTTGTTCAGCTCTTAGGCACAGGAGTAATAAGAAAGCACCTATTTCAAGTCCACCGAAGACTTTATCCCTGGCCTCATGGACCTTTGAGTCTAGGAAGCAGCTCTGACATTCACCCAAATAACTCATGCAGAATGACTTGATAAAGGGCCTTAGGGAAGGACAAAAGAAAGTGCTATGTGAAGTCTCTGGAGGAAGCCCATTACAGTCCAGGGGGACCGGGGAAAGCCTCCTGGAAAAAGGGCTTTTTGAGCAGGCAGCATGGTACAGGGGAAACCAACTGGATTCGATGGGGGGGGGGGGTGCCCCTTTGGTTAGGATCCTGCTTCTATCAGGACTTGTGTGACCTTAGTCAAATCTCTTCATCTCTCTGGGCCTCAGTTTCCTTATCTGTAAGATGGGAATATCATACAAGCACTCACCTCATGGGGTGCTGCAATTATTGAATAAGATAATTAGGTTAAGTGCTAGAGGAACATTAGTTCTTATTGTCAATTATGTGGAGTGGGACAGGAAAGGAATGAAAATGCTTCTCTTCCATTTGCCTGCCTGACTAAGCTTTACCCTGACTTCTGGGAACAGATGGACAGACGGCACAGAGGCCACCTTTTACTCTCTCAAAAGCAGAATGAAGTCAAAGCCTTTAAAAGGCCAGTTGGAGTGCTTCTCATGCTCACCTCCAGGAAAGTTCCCACCCAAACGGGGCTGGTTTTTAGGGCAGTGGCCTGACAGCATTTCATTTTCTTGGGCTGATTTTGTTTTCCCTCCTAACCTTGTGGCTATTTCTATCATCACTGTTATTAGATAGATGCCTTCTGGCACTTTACCACGGCTGACTCCATTCAAGACATGAGGAAGAAGATTTAATTAAGGAAATACATGCTTAGAAAGGGAGGTGGGTTGGTTCCCATAGTGAGAGGGAGAGAAAACAGATGCACTTGCACCTACAGGATGTTTTAGAAATGTCTCCAGAGACTTGGAGGACTAGGCTGGAGGGATGAGAGATCATAATATTGATTGGCATTTATGAAGCTTGTGAAGCCTCTTTACTTATGTTATGTTATCTTATTTGATCCTCAAACAGACATGGGAGGTAGGAGATATTATCACACCATTCTCCAGATGAGGAAACTAAATCTGAGGGACTGTATGTCTTGCCCAAAGTCACACAGGTAGTAAGTATATAATCTCCCCAACTTTAAGGCCAGCTCTCTACCCATCTGACCACCTAGGCAGCTAGTCAGTCAACAAGGATTTTCTTAAGTGCTTACTACATGTCAGACACTGTGCTCAGTGCTGGGGACACAAAGAAAGGCAGAAATGTAGTCCCTGTCCTTAAATTGCTTGCTTTCTAGTGGGGAAGACAGTAAGCAAGCAATTATTTACATACCTAGCTCCTGGAAGGGACCTCACAGGATACCAAATCCACTCCCTGATTTTGTAACTGAGGAAATGAAAATCTGCACATTGAGTGATCTATTCCAAGGTCATATACATAGTAATCATAATGGAGGAGGGGAGGGAGATTTGAACCCAGGTCCTTTGCCCCCAACAGATTCATCTGCCATTGTATCACTCTGCTTCCCAACCACATAAAGCAATAAGGCTTCCCCAATAGCTAAATGGTCAAAGAATATGAGCAAACAGTTCTCAAAAGGGGAATTTTAAAGTATTAAGAGCTACACAAAAGAATGATCCAAATCACTAATAATAAGAGAAATGCACATCAAACAACTTTGAAGTTTTTCTTCATACTCTGCAAACTGGCAAAAATGATAAGTGTACTAATACATTGTTGATGGAGTTGTAAAATGGTATGACCATTTTGGAAAGCAATTTGGAATTATGCAAATAAAGCAACTAAAATATTTATACGCTTTGAACAAGAGACTCCATTCCTGGGTTTATACCCTAAGGAAGCTATTGATAAGAAAAAAGTCCCCATAAACTCCAAAATATTAATGATAATATTTTTGTGATAGCTAAGAATTGGAAAGAAAGTAGATGCCTGTTGATGGAGAAATGTTTAAACAATTGTTTACTGTGGTGGTTCTCTAGCTAATGCTATGATTGTAACCATGATTACAGGATTGTAATGGAATAATACTGGGCTGTAAGAAATGTTGCATGTGATGAATACATAGAAACATGGAAAGAGCTCTATGAGCTGATACAGAGTAAAGAAAGCAGAGTCAAGAAAACAATATATCCAGTAACTACAACAATGTAAAGAACAACTACACACCCAAATAGCAATGTAACAAAATTATAAAGATCAAGTGGGATGAAGAGATGAGAAGACACCTCCAACCTACCCCTTTGGTAAAGGTGGGAGCTCCACAGGTGTTACATATGACACATGTTCTTGAACTTTTTCAATGTATGAGATGGATCTCAGGGAAGGATACATGGCATACTATGATGATACAAGAAACAGAAAACATTAATAAAAGTTATTTAAGGAAAAAAAGAGGCAAAAAGGCAGGGTAGATGGTTTGTGATCTCCTGTGGGAAAGGAGGTATCCAGGTTGATAATATCATGAATCCAGGGAAGTTTTGTTATTAGGCAATTATTTGCATAATTCGACCCCAGGAAGTCAGGACTGAAATTCCACATGTTGTGAATTTTCAAGCCCAGGTAGCATAATCATGGAGATGGGGAATAAGCTAAGAGAAGGCTTATCAGTCAAGTTCGGATTTCCTCAAGTCCATTTTAGATCAGTTAGAGATTGTTTTGGGACTAGAATACAAAAGCAAAGAACACTCCTTTACTTTTGTGAAGAAGGGGAATGTCAATGACTTTTAAGGGCAACCCCTCCCCTTAACACTTCCTGGCATTCTTGAAACTTCCTACCAATTAGAGCTATCCCAAAGTAGAATGCACTGCCTTAGGGAGGTAGTCGGTCCCCCCTCATTAGAGGTCTCTAAGCAGAACCTGGATGACTCCTGACTACTAGGTAAGATCATATATCCATCTATACTTGGGAAGGATCTCAGAAGTCACCTGATCCAACACTCATTTTACAAATGAGGAGCCTGAGGCACACAGAGATGAAATGACCAGAGGTTTAGCAGTTTCCTGATCAGGTTTGGGTTGGACCAGATTACCTCTGAGATCACTTCCAACTCTGAGATTCTGTGACTCTGAATTTGGTTCTTTTCCATCAAGAGCTAAGTTCTCCCCCCATCCTCCCAGTTGGTAATAGGACAAGGACAACAAAATCAACATGATGAGAGTGAAAGATGCAGTCATTGCTTTGGATTTTGCTTATCTCCCTTTAATATGTGTAATCTATGTATCACCATTTTCATTAATATTAATCAATTAATATAATTACTATAATTACTATTATTATTTACTGACCTTTATGGGATAATTTTATAGCATGCAAAGTTTTTTTCATACATGCTCTCATTTGAGGTTCACGACTACTCTGTGGGGTCAGTGCTATAATTAATATCAGCTACTCAACAAGCATTTTTTTAATAAATCAGTTTTGACTAATCTCTTTTTACATTTCCTGAAATTCCCCTTGCATCCCTCCTTCTTCTTCTTCCCATACAGCCATCCCATATAAAAAAAATGTTTTTTTGTAAAGAAAGAAGAGAAAGAGGAAGAGAAATGAATCTGCAAAACCAAAAAATACATGGAAACCAAAATTTGAACCAAAAAATACATGGAAGAAAATCTGACACTCTGTGCATCCATGGATTCCTGTCCCGCCTCCCACTCCCTACTGCCAAGGCCCAAGGGAAGTGGCTTCTCATATCTGTTCTTGGGGTCCAAGCTTGTTGTTGGTAATTTGACAATATGTATTTCACTTGTTTTGTGGTTGTCAGTTATATTTGCATCATCGCAGACATTCTGTATATTGTTTCATTGGCTCTGCTTACTACATGTTGTATCAGTTCACGTATGTCTTTCCATACTTCTTGACATCCATTGTATTTCTTACAACCCAGTAATATTCCATTATATTCATGTACCACAAATTATTTAGCCATTTCCCCAATCAATGGGTAGCCACTTTAACAAGCATTTATTACATTTTTATTATTTGCCAGACACTTTGTTAAGTGCTGAGGGTACAAAGAAAGACAGAAATGGCCCTTCTCTTCAAGCAGCATAAATTCTAATTGGGGAGGCAACATTTTCCATTCATTTTACATATGAGGAAACTGAATATGAAGAAAGATAAGTGACTTGGCCAGGGTCACAGTGCTGGTACGTTTCTGAGGCAGACAGACATTGACTCCAGGTTAATCCTGATCACTTAAGGGCCTGTCTAAGACTTAAACCTTCTCACTCAATGATAATAAATAATAAAAGCTTGTTGACTGACTGACTTTTTGGTCCAACAAGATGTAAATACATCAGCCAATATCAACTACCCAAATGGTAATCCAGGCCTCCAATAAGACATCTGCGGTGTTCCACCCTGCCTACAGTTTCTGTCACGCCTACCTCACAGGAACATTCCAAGGATCAAGAGAGGTCAAGGGCTTGTAAAACATTGTAAACCTTAGAATTTCATATCTACACACATATGTGTGTGGTTATAATTATTTTATCATCATCATTATTCACCAGCAATATCCAGAGCAGACATCAGGAGAGTGAATAATCAGCAGCTATGGCAGCTTCCACACTTCTCAAACACCAAAGACAAAGTAAGAGGTCAGTGTGGAACTTTGTTGGAACAAAGGGGGATGAAAGAGCATGTCTGGCTCCTGCCCCTGGGGTGAGAAGCAGGAGGAGGCATGGCGGCTGTACCACCTGGCTGCCTCAGGAGCTCCTGGCCTCCAGATTGTAGGGAGACCAACCAACCATTCAGAGAGTAATTGCTCTCACTTTAACCTGCTTGGATCTGGATCACAGTCTTGGGTGGTGCTCCTGGGGTGTGTGACCAGTGAGGCAGAGCTTGTGGGGGCTGTAGAGATGACACCCTCCTAATAGCTCTAGCAGCTGCAAAAACCCCAGCAATTTGGGAAAAAGCTCTCTCTGTTCTAGAAGCAGAGTTCTACTGTGGCAAAGAACTCAAAAGTCAGGTAATTGGCTGGCAATATGAGCAAGCACAGGAAGCACAAATAGACCACAGAATTCTTTTTTGGGGGACAAAAAGGATCAAGACATGGAACAGGAAGAAGACAGCAAAGTCAGAATTCCTGTGTCAAAAGCCTCCAAGAAAAATATGAACTGGTTACAGGCCATGGAGGAGCTCAAGAAGGATTTTGAAAACCAGGTAATAGAAGTGGAGGAAATATTGAGAAGAGAAATGAGAATGATGCAAGAAAAACATGAAAAGAGTTGACTACCTGCTAAAGGAGACCCAAAAATACACTGAAGAAAATAACACCTTAAAAAAATAGGCTAACTCAAATGGCAAAGGAGGCCCAAAAAGCCAATGAGGAGAAGAATGCTTTAGAGAGCCAAATTTGACAGATGGAAAAGGAATTTCAAAAACTCACTGAAAGAATAACTCCTTCAAAATTAGATTCAAGCAATTGGAAGCTAATGACTTTATGAGAAATCAAGATACTATAAAACAGATCCAAACTGATGAAAAAATACAAGGCAATATGAAATATCTCATTGGTAAAACCACTGACCTGGAAAGTAGATCCAGGAGAGATAATTTAAAAATAATTGGACTACCTGAAAGCCATGATCAAAAAAAGAATCTAGACACCATCTTTCAAGAAATTATCAAGCAAAATGACCCTGATATTCTAGAACCAGAGGGCAAAATAGAAATTGAAAGAATTCACTGATTGCCTCTTGAAAAAGATCCCCAAAAGAAAACTCCTAGGAATATGACAGCAAATTCCAGAGTTCCCAGGTCAAGGAGAAAATACTGCAAACACTCAGGAAGAAACAATTTGAGTATTATGGAAACACAATCAGGATAGCACAAGACCTAGCAGCTTCTACATTAAGGGATCAAAGGGCTTGGAATATGATATTCTTGAGGTCAAAGGAGCTAGGACTAAAACCAAGAATCACCTACCCAGCAAAACTGAGTATAATGCTTCAGGGGAAAATATGGTCATTAAATGAAATAGAGGCCTTTCAAGCATTCTTGAACAAAGAAACAGATTTAGTTAGACACTAGCTTTTAATTACAAATAACAGTATGATACAATGGAAGGAAGGCTGGACTTCTACCCAAGTCTTCTGATTCCAAACCCTCAAATCTCATACTTAACAACCTGTGCTGACTGTGGGGTGGCTCACTTACCCCCTTGAAGATCGGGTTTCCTTACCTGTATAGCAGGGGTTGGCTAATGAGACCACTCACCTTCATGGAGTGTGCAATGCTTTGAAGGCACCATATGACTTACTATAAACTATTAACTATTTAAAAGTTTCTGTAAGCTCAACTTTCCAAACACCCTACACCTAGATTCTGTGGATGAACAAAGTCAGGTGACCACTGAATAAGTTCCAGTTAATGCCAGAATCTGTCCAATGAGATCGTTGAGGTGACTAATGATGTCCTACTTTAGTCCATTTCCATAATTTTATTTCAAAAGCAAAGACTTCAAAGTAGTTTGTACTTCTGACTCAACTTTGTAGTTAAATAAAGCGTGTCAGTAAGTTTCTAATATATTTTTGAAAGTTACACCTGTTGTGAAAGCATGTTTATACTTCCTTTTCTCAGTTTTAAAATGTTTGGTCCCTTTATGCAAGGGGTTGGTACATTTTAAAGAAATGTGACTCAGCCATCTTATCAACCACCTTAAGAGTCATATGGAAGATACAAAGTCTAGATACTAGTGTAACATATGAATTATTTAATTCTCACTCATATGATTAGCCCACTTTTTTTTGTATATATCCTTAAAAATCTTTCATGCCTCTTCAAATTAAGATCTTCTGTCATAATACGCTAAAAACCTACTTATCTCCACCATGCCCCGCCTGCTTTCTGTTAAAGTTACCTATAATTTTATTTTTTTAAATGAAGTTGTCAATGTTTTGCACCTATATAGCATGGCAGCTTTTGTGGCAGTGATCCCAACTTGAAAATTGTCTAAATGCAATCTAGCTTGCTGGATAAATCTATGTGAAGTACCTGTTTCAAAGATATGTGTACTGATGGATTAATTCAATGGGCTACTCACTCAACTTCAACTCATAATATGGGGAATTATTCATTCTTCATCAGAATAGACTGGTCATTAAAAAAAACCCAAACAATGTTCATATCATGGCATCTATCCTGGAATAGCTTTTCAGAGCATAATTTCATGCATCTGACTAATGTCATCAATAGGATCTTCAAGAGAGAATCATCTATAAGCAATCCTATTTGAATGTTCACAGGATATCTCGTGATAATGCTGAATAATTGTGTTGGGTAAATATCAGTAAATACCAGCATCTGCTTGGTACTGAACAGCCAAGTTTTGTTCAACAATCCTCTATCTTAATCTTGGCATAAAGATGGAGATATCCTGATGAAGTTCCTTTAGGTAACTTCTTAAAAGTAAAATGCTTTTTTGTGATAAAATAAAAAACAAACACAAACATACCACGGGTAGTCTGTTCACAAATCTAAACACAGACCATTTTCAAAGGCTTAATGGAGATGAGAGGAATAGACAGATGATTCAGCAGTTGTTCGTGTTTTCTGAATCATCTTTTGGACCGATAAGTGCCATTTCTCTTTTATTCTTTTGGATTTTCCCCCATTTTTCTGAAAAAAAACCAAAGTATTACACTTGAGCATCCTTAAGACTGCCTTGCTTTCAGCATACCTTTTTTAAATGGGTCAGAAACCAGCCCTTCTTCTACACTTCTAAAGTGCTGTGCAATAGGCAGAAGTGATAGAATCCCTAATAGGGTGATTCCACTTCTATTAATAAAACTACATTCTTGCCAATCTGTTCTATTTCAAATCTATTTGCAAGCCTTCATGTTGTCTATAAATCAGAGAACAACTTGATTAACTAGGAATAAAGCCATGTTTTCTGCTGCTTCATTTTACATTTTATTGATTTAATGCTTCTCAAACTCTTCCCTCCTCTTCTCCTTTAACATTTTGTAAATGAGCTCACTCTATTCTAAGCATGTCTGTCCCTGGCTATCATGAGCTCTTTGCCCGAGAAGAAGTGTGGTATCTTTTTCTCTCTTCCTTCTGTTAACTCATTTAACAGAAGTTCAAAGAAACGTTAATGTCTTTTCTTCCTTTACTTTTATTTATTTTCCATTTTTTCTGGTCAGCTTATTTAAGTGGGTCAAGCTGACCCTCAGTAATTACATTGTGTTCTTGTCTTTATCCTTGATGCTGATTTGGACCTTTGTTAACAATGTGATGACCCAATTGTATGATTCTGCTGTTTTGTTGAGTTTTCAGTCCTGTGACTCCATCTGGGGTGTTCCTGGCAAAGATCCTGGAGTCCAGGCTGGCCACTTCCTCCTCCGGCTCATTTTACAGATGAGGAAACCGAGGCAGACAGGGTGAAGTAACTTGCCCAGGATTAAGTGTCTTGAGGTCAGATCTGACTCCAGGCCTGGAACTTTATCCACTGAGCCACCTAGCTGCCCAACTGTACATATCTGATCCTAAAATGGCTTCTGTGTTTGTAACTAAGTCATTTCTTACCTGCTAAGATAATCAATTTTATGTTTTGTTTTCTGATGTTTGGTGCTGGCCATGTATGACATAATGCTACCAGGTTTCAGAGTAGTTAATACCCAACATTTTTCACTGTTTTCTCACCTATATTTGCCCTGAAATCACTTAGCATCTAGGTTCTGTCTATGGATTTAGTCTGGAGGATGTGGTCTAGTTTCTATGTCCTTCATACCTGGCCCTTTCTCTCTACTCACAAAGCAGCCTGATTGGTTCCCCCAATCCAAACCACCCTACATCCTGAAGCATGGATCACAGATCCTTCCTTAATTAGCTCCAGTGACTCCCTAATGTTCTTGGATCAACATCAGCTTTTATGTTTAGTTTTTGGAGCCCTTTACCTATAATTCTCAACCTATAATTCCAGCATCATTTTACTATGATATAGCTTCTCTCTGTTCCTCCATCTCTCAACTCCATTGCCTTTATAGTGGTTGCTTCTCCCCCTTGCCTGGAATGTTCTCCACCCCTTACCTTCTACTTCACAGAATCCTCCATCCCTCTTCCTTCAAAGCAAAGCTGAAGTATGAAACTTTTGAAGGCTTCCTGACTGGGTTCACCCTGTCTCAGACTATCTTGATTGAATTGTTCTGTTTTTGGTCTGCATATGCTTATGTAAATGGGTACTAGGTGGTACAGCAGATAAGACTACCGACCATCTCCTTGAGTTCAAATGTGGTCTTAGAACTCACTAACTGTGTGACCCTGGGCAAGTCACTTAACCCTTTCTGCCTCAGTTTCCTCATCTGTCAAATGAGCTGGAGAAGGAAATGGCAAACCAATCTAGTATCTTTGCCAGGAAAACCCCAACAGGTTAGACAAGACTGAAATGAGTGAGCATGCTTACATATAAGTATTACTGTCCATTATGCAAGGAAAAAAATTTTCATTTTCGTCCACAGTGCCTACTACAGAGTAAATACCTGTTGATTCTCTACCATTTATCAGTTTGGGGAACTGAATTTTAGGTATGAAATTTGCAAAAAAAAAAAGTACAACCAGTATGCTATGAGAACTGAGTCATGGCACTCCAAGGATGGGATAAAGAAATAGAGAAATGAAGACTTTGAGGGGCAGCACAGGGGAATGGGGAACACGTAGTTAACAAGGTTAATGACTTCATATATCTGAAGGGCTCTCAGGCAGTGATACTAAACTGTGTCAGAAATGTGTGTGGGACAGTAAAGGCCCTTACCCAAATTAAACTAAGAGGCTTAAAGTAGAAAGGAGTTTCTTTTATGATCTTTCAAGAAAAGGTATCCCCAATCTCACAAAGGGCCAGAAGGGAGGAGCAACCAATAGAAGGCAAAAGCATGAGAATTCCACACCCTCTCAACTGACCCACCTTACCATTGTTGGTAAGACAAGCTCCCAATCTTCTTATTAATGCCAACCAATCGGCACAAAGCAATCTTACCATAATTATTACTAATGAGGCTCTAATTTCATTAGATAACATACATAATACATAAGGTCCACCAAGCAAGCACAGTAACAACCCCAGAATACCTGAACCCCCTTCAGTCCAACCCAGATGTGTCCTTATCTGGGCCTGAGGGTCCCAAGGCCTCTGTCTACTTTCTGATTGGTCAAATCCACCTGCTGCTGCCAGCTCCTTTTTATTTTACATCATTTCACTTTTAGTATTATCTAGGAGTTCTCTGGGCACTGGGAACCCAACTCTTCCCAAGGCTACTGGCTGGTACTTTTTATCAGTAGTCTTGTTTCAGCAATTCTTGCAGTTCTGTAGAAACTTAACCCTTTGCTACCTCTCACACTACCATTCCTTTCCCCAAACTAAAAAACGCCTCTAATTTGGCCTCAATAGTTAATCCAATCAATTGTATTAATAATACCCAATAGCTCTTACTTACCTTGAAATACACAATGACCCCCATGTATATGGGGAAATGATACTGAAGTTAGTTACGAAGTCTAAAGAAGAAATAAGAATCCAATAGGATGTTCAGAATGGGGAAACTTCACTGCAAGTCATCCCTCACAAAAAGAAAACTAAAAACAATGTGTATAATTTGCCAAGATGAAGAGTTACTGGATTTAAGCAAAACTTTCCTACAAATAGGAAGTTTTCCAAAGTGGAATGGCTTGTCCACTCCTCAAAGTCTTTATCCAGAAGTGATTGATCACTTCTTTCAATGTGGTAGAGGGGATTTCCATTCAAGCACATTATTCTGAAGTCACTCAGATGCTGAGCTTCTACTATGGAACCATTAACCTGCACTCTAGACAAAACAAACAGCTAAGTCACTGGTTTAATTTCAACTTACTCTGGCCAACAAATGGTGGTTCACTCTCCAGGACAAAGTAGAGAGTAAAGAACTAGGTTTAACTGATTTCATTCATACAAAAGATGTTAAAAGACACCCTAAGACAGGCCATCAAAATAGACATATTATCTGACTTGCTATTCCAATGACTGTTTCCTGCCCCCTCTACCCCCCCAAAACCACACCCCTATAGCCACAGGAAAGAATTTGAATTCCTGAATTCCTTGTAAATGTAGGGATTGGTATTTTAAATATGAATAGTACAGGATCAAGACTTTACAGTATCAGTGTAAATAAGAGTTGATCCTATCTTTTAGAAGAGGTAAAATTTGAGATGAATGCAATGCTCATCTGTGAAATTCCACAACTAGTTAAACAACTAAACTGATAAAATCTGATAGACAAATGGCTACATTTTTCACTTATGCCTTCAGCTTTTTTTATGCTTTCCCCCAAAACAAAACCTACCAAATTCAATTTACTAATGTCCTTTAAGACCCAGGAATCCGGGCTCCAGTCTCCATCTATGTAGCACAAACAAATGACCATTTAGAAACTATTCACATTAAAACCCCCCAGTTGTACTCTCGGTAGTGCTAGCAGGTATGGGGTCCCTACTTCAGGCATAACAGGCAAGTTTTCTAGCATCTTAGAGCAAAAGCTGACATCCATGTAAACAAGCAGACAAAAAGCCAAGGACTGAACAGTAGTGTCTTTCCAGATTAGGAACAGGAATCCTGAAGCAGCACAGTTGTTACTGTACCCTTCTGCAGACATAGGTTTTTGGAAGAAAGTGTTAATCTCTTATAAATGCACTTAATTTCCTGAAAAAAAAAAAAAGTTTTAAACCTTGTTCTGTACAACCCCCCTCCTATGAGATGCCCAGAGACTCCTAAAGGAGGGAGTTCACATATTACTTAAGCGATCTCAACCAGAGCCAAACTGGTCTATGCAGAGCAGATAGCTGATACATGCTCAAAGTAGTTTTAGGTCTGTCTTACACCTCTCTCCAACTGGATAGTTCAACCCTTCAGAACAAGTATTCTTTTTACTATGTCTTTAGCACAGAAGTAGCATGCTACCAAAATCATAATTAAGCTAAATGTCCACCCTTCTCACAGGAGCAATCCCTTCTATCTCCTAGCCCTTTTATTCATCATCTCTCCTAACCAGCTCCTTTCTCCTAGTCTACAAATCTGTTCAGGTCTTTCCTATGCTAAACAAAACCAGGAAAACTTCACGCGGCTCCTAGGAAGCCTTCCAAAGTGTTCTTTCCTGTTCCCCCTCACTCTTACATTGCCCTGCTTCCACTGCATTACGCAGTGCTGCAGCATTCCTTCCTCACTACTCCACTAAGATTTTCCAGGATCACTTTGTTCTTTCCTTCTTTGACTTCTTTTCTTCAGCACCTCACTATCGGCAAGCCCTTCTTTTTGACATCTTTCTTCTCCCAAGCATTCCGTGACGCTGCTGAGTGGCCTTCCCCCTCTCGAAATTGTCTTCATTCTCCCAGGTGACCCCGAGTTCTGTCCAGACCTTACATCCTGGCCACCTCCAGGGTCTAAGAGATGACCTTCCCGAATAATGCTAATGTCCCTAAACTTTATTCCTATTTAGAACCAAAATTGAGCAGCAGTTGGGTTTTCTGCAAAGTTTTCAGATATAAGGTAACTATCATTACAGTTCTGTGATATCTGCAGATATCCTAAAATCAAAGGGTATTTAAATAGTAAGATAATGTGAACTTATGTTTATATTATCAAATTTCTTTTTATATAGGAAATTATACTTTCAAGACACTGCCAAACTCTAGGAGTCTTTTTTTTTTTTTACAGGATCAAAGTTGAAAAGTACTTCACAGGCCTTCTAGTCTAACCATCTAATTTTACAGAAGAGGAAACCAAGGCCCAGGGGGTAAAGTGGCTTTTTTAACCTCTTTAGAGGATTGTTCAAACCAGTGATTGATGGTGAAAAAGGCAAACTACAATCTATATGCTAGGCCTAACAACTAATATACAGGATATCTGCTCTTTGTGGTGTTCAAAGCATTAATGGGGGCAGAGTGGCTAACAAAAACTTGTATGCTATTGTTGGTTAACCAGAGCTGTGTTCAGAGACACTGCCTAGTTCTCTCTGGGGTCGCTAGGTGGCGTCAAAGTGCATAGAGAACCAGGCCACCTACAGTTAGAAGGCTCACCTTCCCAAGTTCAAATCTGGCCTCAGGCACTTACTAGCTGTATCTGGTCAAGTCACTTAACCCTGTTTGCCTCAGCTTCCTCATCTGTCAAATGAGCTGGACAGAAGGAAATGGCAAACCACTCTAGTATCTTTGCCAAGAAAACCCCAAATGGGGTCAGGGGTCACAAAGAGCTGGACACAATTAAAAGGCAACTAAACAAAAGTTCTTTCTATTACCAGAATGTTATATATTGAATTTGAAATATTCATAGTAAAGCAAAAAGTCTTTTACCTAAAAACTATTATACAGGACACTAGCCTTTTTTCTTTACTAAAAAAGTAAGTTTCTAAGAAAGGGAACAGAGTGGGCAGCAAGATACAGTGGAAATATCCCTGAATTTGGGAGTCAGAGAACCCAGGTTCAAATCATGGTTCTAACAAACGCTACCTATGTGACCTTGTACAAGCAACTTTACCTCCCTGGGTCTCAGTTTCCTCATCTGTAAAATTAAAAGGTTAGATGCCTTGTGAGGTCCCTTCCCACTCTGATCCTAAAAAGAAAAGAACAGCTACTAGAGTTTGGCAGTGTCTTGAAAGTCTAAATTTCTATATTAAAAAAAGTTTGATAACATAAATTAAGTTTAAAATTATCTTCATAACTGAAGACCACTGTGATTTTTATATCACTAGATATCACAGAACTATGGAGTTTCCTTATATCTGAAAACTACATACAGAAAACCCAACAGGTGTTCAATTTAGGTTCTAAGAACAAAGTTAGGGATATTAGCACTATTCAGTAAGATCATTTTGGTCTATATTATAGTAAGGCATATCTATATTAAAATTTCATATGAAAATTAGGATGGAGAGAATTATACTTCAGAGTGTTCCCTTAGTCAGTAGAATGAGAAGGTATCCTGCTTTAACAAGATAATCAATATCTTTTAATTATGGAACTAGCATGTTTTCACTACTTTATCAATTCTTCCTTCCCCTAATTCTCCCATCCTAGAAATTCCCAAAAGATTTATTTTATTTTCAGTGTAGATGGTAGCTTGTCAAGGAACACTGAATACTTTTTTATACCCAAACCGATACACATTACAGTTCTTAAAATACAAAAGCAAAAATTCAAATCACCAGTAACTAAACTATAGGTTCTTTCCAAAATTCCTATATGTTCACAGATGTGGTCACTGTATACAAGTTAAATAAACTCAATTCAAATGGGCTAAAATTTTGTAACCTACTTAAGAAGAGTTTTAAAACAAATGAATATTCAAAGTTCTAGTTCTTAGAATTTCCGAAATCACTTTAAGCCTGTGACTAAGTTCTAGTATTTAGTTACCACAGAAGAGTTCTCATCTAAAATGCTTTAATGTTTATAAAATTATTTATTTTCTTAAAAACTCTGAGGCAGTAAAGGTATTATTTCCCATTGTAGCTGGGTACAATGAGACTCAGAAGCTACGGTTATCCAGCCACAAATTCAGGATCTGGGAAAAGAATCCAGACTCTCTACCACCACCAAATCTAATGCTCCTAACCCAAGATCCTTTACAGTTGGAAGAGAACTTAAAAATTCAAACTAGTACACTTACTCAAGAGAAATCACACACAAAATAAAGCCAAAGTGTTTTCAGATCTGATCACATAACACTTACAGCAAATGTTACTGCCAGCCAAGATATCAATTACAGCATAAGTCAATTATTTGTGGTTAAAAAAATCTGGTCATATTTTAATTCACAAGTTGTCATCACTTTATTAAATTATTAGCTCAAGAACTTCTTGAGTCAAACTTAATATTTTGAATAATCTGCCCACCCAAAAACAGTTTTAGATGTAAATGTATTCTTGCTACATTTAATTAAGAATTTCACTAGCTGATGGAGCACTGCATTCTGCCATTTCCCAGAAAATAACTAGGATGGTATTCCTTTGCATTTTTAAAAAGTATGTATATAGCTGGAAGATTTATTTGCCCCCTCCCCTTCTCTTCTCCCCACTTCAAAACCGTTATATGAATTTTAAGAAATAAATTAATTCTGTGACCTGAGATGTTAGCAAGTACACCAAGATCTTCCAAAATTAGGGTTGGCATTATGTGGGCATTTGGACCACAGGTAATTTTCTAACACATTTGAATAGCCTAGTAAGAGGGTTAACATCTATTCAAGTTCCATTTTTAAAAAAGAAAATGACTTTTATAAAAAAAAATTAACAGCTACATAATATAGCAAGTCGAAGAGAGGTGGGGTGTGTTGGGGGGGATAGATCGATCTATAAAAAATACTAGCCTAAGAGCTCAAAAAAGCAATCTGGGTTCCGTCAGCTACTTACTAATAACCATTGGCCAAGTTGTTCTGAGCTCATTCTGTAAACTGGTGATAATAACTTACCTGCCTTCTTCATAGGGTTTCTGGAATAAATGAAAAGGTTAAAAGGCCCTAAAAACTATTAAAGTGACATACAAGTTATTCTGAGATTGTTAATTCCTCAGCTAGGAAAGTGATATATAACAAGTAGAGTCAATGACTATAAGGTGAGATGCAGATATTCGGGCTTGAGATAATCAGAACCTGTTTTTGCCATATAGTGTGGAGATAAAATGCCAAATGGCTACTGTGGCAGGCTCATCTTTGACAGATTTCTAAAGGCCAAACAGTCATAAAACATGCCAGCATGACTCAGAACCTACACAAACTCTCAGCTCTACTACTATGCAAGCCAACTGAATGAAACACTTAATTATTTACTGTAGTTATGGCATTAATTTTAGTACCCCAAATTTCTATTTTTCTACAAGAGCTCCAATTCATTCTTGAGAATCTAGTATTTAGGATGGCAATGGGTTGAACAGTTGCTACACTGTTTCTTAAATGACCTTTCACAAAGTGTTGATTTTTATTAGCAGGAAAAGTTCAGACACAGACATTCCCAACTTCAATAGATATTTTATATTAAATAAAACTCAACAAATTGGAGATAAAAAAACAAAATTATAATAGTTTAAGAAAACATCTCTCATTTCCCTGAATCTAAGCCCCTCTCTTTAACTCTGAGAATGTTTCTTCTACCTGTCCCCCACTGCACACAACTGGGCATAGGACAAAAAAGGTGTCCTATAAGAAAAAGCACCAAGTATTGCAGTTGGGAAACCACAGCTATGAATCATACAAAGAGCAACCCGAGTCCAACTTAAACATTGTGCTCTAAAAGCTAACAGATTATTTAAAAAAAAACCCCTAAGAAATGAAAATACCACTAAGTCAATTTATTTCAAAGGAAAAGGCAAGTATTTTATGATTACATGAAAACAAGACATGGGTCTGTTCTCAGGCCACTCCGGGAGGCAACATGGCAAAATGAAGAGAGCCCCAATTTTTTGGGGGGGGAGGGGTGGGCAAAGGAAGAAAAAACAATCACTGAACTAGTTAGCACCTCAGCTTCTCATTTGTGCCTAAGTTATGAAGAAGGATAAATGTGTACGGAGACACTGAGCACTCTACATAAAAAGAGAGTAGATCTCAGGTGCATGAGCGCCATTTTGCCTGAAACCAGAGTTTGGCCTTCTCTTCTCACACAGGCACAGGCCTGGCAGATGCCTGACGATTCTACCACAATAATCCAAGCCATTCAAGCTCTGGTGGGTTTCCCATCCACACATATGGCACAGAAGGTGAACAAAGTCACACATTTTTTGACACGTCACTGTGTGGATATTTTACTTGACTAAACTTATCAATGACAAGACTTTGGTAGCGAAGTGATGAAAAAAGCTACAGAAACTTTTTTAAATGCACAGAAAAATTCAGAAGGAAGCAAATTTTCAAATATGTATCTACTTTATTATACTTAAAAGAAGCAAGCAGTATGAAATAGAGCATGAAAATAGAGCCAATGTTTCCTATATAATCCTCGATGTTCTGCTCCATGTGGAGAGGCTCTCTTAAAGGTCTGTCTCCAGATCCAAAGCACACTTGTCAAGCAGCATCGGCAAGAGCCCAGACACTTCAGGCACCCGGGACAGGGTCACTTCACCCCTGTGGACTTGACTGGACTAGGCAAGTGTGCTCCAAGTATGTCCTCCTATAAGCCTTGTCAAGAGTTGAGATAAGACAAAGTATGCCAGCGTCAGCAAGACCCAGGGTCCAACCCCTCCAAAGATATGACCCCAAGCTATGCTCGACTTACTTATGAACCTCTCCAGCCTCAAATCTAATTGAGAGGATGAATTATCAGGAGCACCAACCTGGCTGGATAGTGTGAGGATCAAAGGAGAATGTTCATAAAGTGCTGTATAAATGTCAAACATCATGTGAAACTTATTAACTTGAATGCTTTAACCAAGAGACTGGCTACAAAAAAATGACCATTAAAGACTATTACAAGTTACACAAGAAAAAGACTTGATATATTTCTTTAAAAAAGGCATCTCTCACACCCACACACCCACCCCTGGTCAAATGTCACTGTATTTCTAGAGAATTAATATTCTACATCCTACCTACAGTAAGATACTAAGACTTTGCTGGCCTGCAACTTTCAATCTGGGAAATGAAGACAGAAATTGATGGAAAATGTGTCAGCCCTCATCAAGATCAATGAATGTGTGTCTTCATTAACAATTTGGTAGGAACCATATGAATGATTTGAGCTAGTTTCTAGAAGGAATGGTGGTAAAAATCAGATTTTGGGAGTCATACTCAAAAAAGATCAAAGAAATACAAGAGCACAATAAGGAAGGGAAGAAATTTACTCTTAACTAGAAAGACAATTATTACAACAGGCAGCTCCAGCAGTTTGAACATTTAGATCTAAGGTTGCTCCCCAACCCTATTTTAAACTGCCTCACTTAAGAGTCAAGGATTTGAGAAAAACACCCAAAATGTTCCACATGAAGGAATTTTCTCTCACAAAACACCCAACTTCATTCTTTTAATGAAATTCTTTTGAAACATACCCCCCCCAACACACTTTTGCAAACAGTATGATAAACACAATTTATCATTTTACTGTTGACTCTGGGTCATTAGCTTTAAATGCTCAAGGCTTATTGAGTTATGTGGACTTTTTATCCCTATTGGAAATGGATCAGCACTAGGTCTTATACTTGCTTTTTTATACTTTCTACTTCCCTCAGTTGCTTTTCTAACAAATTTTTCCTGAACTAGATGACCCCAAACTGCCAGAATGATATAAAGTATAATCAGGTCAGGTCATTCAAATACAAACACTATAATGGGAGACCTTCTGAAGTCTAGCTTGGATTCTCAGGCTTCTATATCCTGGGTAAGTGAAATGTTTTTGAATAAGGTTGTTGTATTCACTTCAGTAACTTTTGCTCTAATGATACCCAGGAAATGTTAGTAGGAACTTGAGATGAAAGACAAATACAAATTGTGTGTCCTAATGCATTACTGTCTCGTACAGCACAGGAGTGAGTCTGGTTTATTAGAAGTTCTGGAAATTTCCAAATCAAGCCAGACAAAGAAACCCAAAGACAATGTCAGTTATTAGAGAACCAGTCTAGATAATCTGAGAGTCATCACTTATTTATCCATAGGGGGATGAATTTTCAGGCCAATGCTCAAACACTAAGTTTGGGAAATGATTTAATTGTCATTGAGTGAGGGAGTAGCTGCAATTATAAAATCATGGATCCTTATGGTTTCAATTGACATAGCAGATCACCAAAAAATTTAAGAGGTTAACCTTCTTTCTATTCTCCGTAGGATTATAGTCTCCAATAATTAACTTTTACATATAAATCAGGATAGCATAGGCAAAGATTCTATAAAAATTGTCAGCATGATGGAAAAAAACGAATGGAACAAGTTGTAAGCACTCACTGTGAGCTCAGCGCTGCTGTTATCTTCTATAACTGAGGGAAAAGTGTGGAACATTATAAGCAAAGGCACAGTAAAAACAACAAAACCCATTAATATTAATGTTAAATATAAAAATTCTGCATGGTGGAGATAACCCAAAGAAACAATGTTTGGTTTGTTGTTGTTTTTTTGTTTGTTTGTTTTCTGAGAGTTAGAGAATTCACCAAAATCAGTGTATAACCAGTGCTTTTTCAGGTCTCAGGAAGCTAAGTCACTATGGCCAAAAAGTCCCTACCTTCTCTGCACACCCCCATTTGGGGTTTTCTTGGCACAGATAATGGAGTGGTTTGCCATTTTCTTCTCTGGCTAATGTGACCGATGCAGAAACTGAGGCACACAGGGCTCAGTGACTTGCCCAGAGTGGTCACACAGTCAATTTCTGAAGCCAAATCCGAACCCACAAAGTTGAATCTTCCTGATTGGAGGCCAGGTGCTCTTACCTACTGTGCCACCTAGCTGCCTCAGTTTCTACATATAAATGGTCAACTGTAAACTTCCCCCTCTTCCTTCCTCCTTAACCTCTCCAGGCTCCTGTCCCCGAGGAAAACCACCAAAAAAGTAGTTGCTCTGTGTAGCAACCAAGTCTTCCTGGGCCAGTGGTACCACCTGCTGGCTGGCACTGAGAACTGATTCCACCAACTCTTCCAAGACATACACCCCCACCCCCCAAATTTATAGCTTTCTTCCCCTGTTTATAGCTGTTAGTTCCACCTAGGGAAACTTCTCACTGGGAACTTTGGGGAAGTTCCTTCTATGGACCAAACAAGCCAGCCTGACCAGTCATCTTCCAACTAGCTCACATTTACATAGCTCCTAAGATTTACAAAGCACTTTTACCTTCAAAATAATAAAACTGGAGAGTTTAGTTTAATTAGCAATAGTGCTGTAGATTTTCGTGGGTCGGGACAGACACCCACTAAACCCCTCTTTAAATAGGGAAACATTCTGTAAACAGACAAATGACAAACTGACTTTTGGAGTAAATGGGGGACACACTCCCTGCACCTGATTACATATTCTACACACACAGGGAGGTTATAAGACATGTTTTAAAAAAGCTATAGATGGTGTAACAAGAGAGAAATCGCATTTATTCTCCATCTTCTAGCTATCTTTCCCTCCCTCTATCCATATCCCTCTTCCCACACAATTGCACAAATCCAAGACTCCTTATAAGGTGTCCTTGGACACCTTATACAGTCCCCTAACTAGGTTCAGGATCTTTTCCACTTGCCAATTAACTACACTGTTTCATCAACTTGTCAGAGATTGAGAATGTCCTTTAGAGTCTAAAATTGTACTACTGCAAAGTCTGCCCAGATGTCATGGTCAGGGTAAGATCTCACCTGTAAAAACAATTAATACCTCACAGATTACAGAACTCAACTTCAAATACCTGACACACAAAGCAGGAAATGGGTAAAGACCATCTGAAATAGATGTCACTTTAAATGAGCCCACCCAGTAAGCCTTATTTTATATATGCACGATACCAACAAACTGGTTACCTGGTCTGCAAGCCCAGCATAGCTTAGAAACTGGGCCTCCTTGCCAAGTTTCGCCCGCACCCCAGCTGCTCCTCAGTTTGTGGCTAGAGTCTAAGAACTCTGACAGCACCAAGAAATGCTTATCCCCAACACTGAAGAAAACGACAGAGCTCCAAAAGCAGCACCATCTTGGGCCTCTTACTACGGAGATAAAGGGCTCGACACGATCTAGTTACTTCTGCAGATACAGCATATGCAGAGATAGGTTTAAAATGTCTTCGGCTTCAGGATAAGGCTCACTTATCTGGAAAATTCACTTATGGGGCTGAAGTCACGAAGTGATAAGTCTCATGATAATTTTCACTCTTTTCTAAATGAGCATTTTTGCTGTTGGCAGTGTTTTAAATGAATCAGGCTTCTAAAACTTCTACAATGTTCTCAAATTCATCGTAACAACTGTAACCACCACAGGCGGTTCGGAGGCGCAGCTCACAGCTGACATCCCGCTTTGGAGTCTCTGCCCTCGTCCCATCATTCCTGTGCCTGCGATCACGGGGATGTCCGCACAAGCAAAGCCCTCGCTTCTCCCGCAGCCCCTTCCCCGAACGAGCTCTTCCAAAGGACACGGTCAGACACCCTCCCGGGCCGAGCCCACGCGAGGGAACGCGGCCGCCACCGTCCCCGCCAGCTTCTGGTGGCCCCGCCCGCATCCCCACCAGCGCCTCCGGGCCCCCCATCACCGGGTTGTTAGGCAGCGGGGGGGAGCCGCTCGCGGGGCGCCCCGAATCCCATCCGTCCAGACCCAAGCGTCGCCCCCAGCCGCCCGCTTCCGGCCCCCTCGCGCTTCCCGCGGTCTCCGCGCCCAGAACGCGTGGGGCAGACAAAGGACGCGGGTCACGCAGGTCCTTCGGCGGGGCCCGCCCCCCACGAGCGCGCGGCCGGGCACAGGGGGCTCCGCCGCCCCCCCACCCGGGTGCGAGCCTCCCTAACGGCTCTCTTTGTTCCCTCCCCCCGCGCACGGGGCCGGGGCGCACCCACCTCGTCCTCCTGCTCGCTGCGGAAGCACAGGCAGGCCGCCCGCTTCTTGAAGCCCTCGCGGTCGTAGGTCCTCGTCTGGTTCGGTTTAAACTTCATCATAGAGGCGGATTCCTCCCGCCGGGGCTCGGCCGCCGCCAACCCGTCAGAGGGCGCGGGGAAGGATGCGAGGGAAGGAGGGAGGAAGGAGCGAGACCCCGGGGCCGGGGCTGCGGGGACCAGCGAGCGAGCGAGCGAGAGAGAGGCCGCTCCGGAGGCACTAGAGCCCGCGGGCCCGGGAGGCTGCGCCGCTGCTGCCGGACAAGCCGCGCCTCGCCATGGAGCCCGCCCGTCGCCCGCCTCGTCTCCCAGTCTCTCCAAGCCAGGCGCCTCGTGACCGCCGCCGACGGTTGGCAGCTCGCGCCGCGGCTCCTCCCTAGCGGCACTGCGGGCTGACGGCTCGCGCTCGCTCTTTTCCTGAGCTCGCGCCTCGCTCCCGTTCTCGCTCTCGCGCTTGTTCCCAGCCGAGGCTTCTCGCTCGCTCTTCGTTCACTCGCCTTCTCCCTTCGCTCCGCCCCCTTAGACCCGCCGCCACGCCCCCCTTCCTCTGCCGCGAGACACCTTCTCACGCGCACCGGATTGGCCCGAAGGCCGAACCAGCGCTCCTCCCCCCTCCTAAACCGAACCTCTCATTGCCCAGGCGCGAGGAGACCCAACTAGGCCCAGCCTCCTCTTCCGCCTTCTTTTCTTAAATTCAGCTTGGCCGGAAGCCAGCGAGCTGCACTTGCGCCTGCGTCCTTAGGCGATTGGAAGAGGGGAAGGCGGGGCTAGAAGCAGCTGGGCTGAGGAGGCGGGTCCTGGAATGGACCTCCTGCGGCGAGCGCGCGCATAGCTGTTCTTAGGGGACTGCGGCAAGGCGCCTCTGCCAAGAAGAAAAACCCTGAGAAGGCCGAGCATCGGGTGCGGGAGGTGGGCCGGGCACTGCTTCTGCCCTCTAGCAACGCACCTCCTAGTTTATTAAGCGCTTACAATGTGTAAGTGTGTCTTAGTGAAGAGAGGACTAGGCTTCCGGAGGGGGGCGAGCATTGATTAATTGCCTACGGTGTGCCGCCTAATATTAGAGCCGGGGATACAAAGAAAGACCCCCAAAATGCTCTTCCTCCCAAACGGATGTTTCAGCTCACTTCCGGCAGCGTTTATTAAGCACCTGCTGTCCGCAAAGGAAGCAGGGAATCCCAGCGGAGAAAGAGCTTAGGGTCCTACTAACGTCCGTTCCTGCCCTCCAGGAGCAGCTTTTACCCATTGCTGGGAATGACGTTTTGTGAAACACCTACTGTGTGCAAGAGAGGCGGGCTTGGGTCTCATTGGAGTTAACAAGCATTAAGCACCTACTGTGGGCCGGGTGCTATGCCAAGTTGTAGAGATTCAGAGAAAGGCAAAAACAAACTCCAGTAGCCTTTGGATCCCGTGCACATGCTGGCACCTAAGTCAGTTACCCAAAGAGCATTTATTAAAGGCACATGTGCCTAGTGAGGGCGATGTGAAAACCTGACCTCAAATCCAGCCTCAGGCACTAGCTGTGTGACCCTGGGCAAGTCACTTCACCCTGTTTGCCTCAGTTCCTTCATCTGCCCAATGAGCCAGAAAGGGAAATGGCAAACCCCTGCAGCGTCTGTGCCAAAAAACCTCATATAGGGTCATGAAGAGTCAGATGTGACTGGGATGACTGAACAGCAACAACATGTGCCGGGTATGGAGAATACCAGACCCCTCCTCCAGATTGCAAAGTCTCTAACTTTCCAAGAGCAAACCTAAAAATGCCATCTTTCTAGAGATGGCCGCCACCAAATAAGCCCTCTTGGAAGTTGGATACAAGTGGGGAAATGCTAGGAGGGTGAACCCCCCTCCCCCCCACACACTCTCACACTGCCTCAGCCAAGTCCAGATAGCCAGTCACTTCTGCAGGGGAGGTCAGTGAGCAAGGCTTCAGGGAAGTATCCACACGCATCTTAGGAAGTGTGGCTGGGCCGTTGGCAATGCCAGCCTTGAAGGACACATTACTGATGTCACTTGGAAAAAGTGGTAGCAAAGCTGAGTTCAGTTGATTTTGACAAGGGTTCATTAACCACCTGCCATGTATCAAGCACTCTATTTCTTTCTGAGGATACAAACATGAATGAAGGAAGGAACTCCCTGCCCTTCAGATTCCATTCTACTTTAGAAGAATGATAGCTTCTAATGAAAACATCTTTAAGCAAAGAACATAAGCTTCCTGAGGGCTCTGCTACCTGGACTACCTTGGGCAAGTTTCAGGTAATTATAATAATTGTTCAGTAATTTCAGTTGTATCTGATTCTTTGTGATCCCATATGTATTGAGACTTCATATTTCTCCCCAGACTAGCATAGCAGCAAATGGAGAAATAGTTGTCTAAGGAGTGGGCGTTTCCAGTGTTAAAAAATGTAGGCTGTACCCATCTAGAGACTCTGCTCATTTACTCACCCAAAGTGACATTTCTAGAGGACAGGTACCAACTGATTAAAGACGAATCTTATAAAATAATTAATCTGATTAATTCCAGGATAATGCAGTAAAGGTGGAAGGGAACTTAGAAGGTGATCAAGCGCCACACTCCCTTTTCATGGATGAAGTTACAGACTTGCCCAAGATCACATTTTTAAAAATAAAAAGTATTTTATTAATCTGTCCCTCCCACTATACTCTCCTTCCCCCAACCTTGAGGAATTTCTTTTTAATCCCTCCATATATATTTACATAGTCTGGCAAAAACAGATCCCACATTAGCCATATCTGAAAACATGTGTCATTTTTGCACAAAGTGAGGAGGAGGTTTCCTCTTCATTCTTTTGGATTCCTGCTTTACCGTTGCATTGAGCAGAGTTTGAAAGTCTTTCAGAGTTCTTTTTTACAGAACAAGGATTAGAATCTGGTCCTCCAATGAACACCAAATTCAAGACCCTCCCAAGGACATCATGGGATGACACTATCTTTTTATTAATAACCGCAGAATTTATGCTATTTCTCAGACAGTACTTTTGTGACTTTATAATTCTGATAAAGAGCAATTATTTTCATTACATGCCACCTGAAAAAAAAAACTGCTTTTGACATCTCTAAATACCCCTGCTTTGCACAGTGAAGTATTCCCTAAAAGTCAGGTAGAAAAAAAAATTGGTAAATCAATTCCCTTTAAAATGTCTAGACTCTGACACTTAATACATATTTGTTGGGATTGCGGAAGTGCTACCTCATTTGTTATAATGGCCAAGGTATTATGGGCATTCCTTGGGGTTTTTTTTCCTACTAGTATTGACTTCTAACACTAGTTTGACGCTTCCCTAATACCTTTGGTTTCCAACCTTTCCATAGCATAGTTGAATCATTTAGAACCAAGCACATATATGAGAAATACTTGTACCGCCAAACCTGATACTTCTGATACTTCTTGGCATATATAGGGGCAGGGGTGGTGGATTGAATGGGGAATAGGGGAATGGGTCAGTTCTCACCGTATTTAAGCAAGCAAGCAAGTAGCAAGTGTGTGTTAAATGCCTACTATGTGTCATGAACTGTGCTAGGCAATAGGGATAAAAATATAAAACTGAGATAGATGATTGCTGCCCTTATGAATCTTACTTTTTACTGGGGGGAGATAATAACATTTAGGGCAGGGGTGGGGAATCTTCTCTCTCGAGGCCACATGTGACTTTGGGGCCACAGGTTCCTCACCCCTGATTTAGGGAGTGGTGACCAGGGAAAGGAATTTGGGTACAGGTAGTCACAGGGATTGCTGAGGCTCAAGGAGAATGGGTGTCTAGGTGATAGTCACAGCACCCTATCCACTATGCCATAGTGCCTAAATGGAAAAATGGGGGGGGGGGTGGATTTTGATGTAGGCTGACCCAACTGATGTAGGTTTGTGGTATTTGGAATCAGAGGACCTGGGTTTACAGACTTGTTCTATTCTCACCTGTATGATCTTAAGTACATGATTTAACTCCCTCTGAGCCTCAGTTCTTCATCTGTAAAATGATGGGATCAGATCAGATGGGTGCCCATTTGCAGCTCTAGATCCATGTTCCTGTAATTATTTCGTAAAATAATGAATATTTTTGTAATATGATGTGTGTGTATATACATATACATATATACGTGTGTGTGTGTGTGTGTATAAATTGCCCTCTAATTTACTGGTTTAATGAGTTAGGATTTTTGCATTTCAAGTTTTCTGAAAATGGGTCCCAGTTTACTTGAAAAAAAAATGGTTAAAGGAGAAGTTCACCTGACAAACAAGAAAATGGAGTGTTATTTACTGAGTTTTTGTTTGTTTGTTTGTGAGTTTGAGTCTTATAACAGCCTAACAACACCAAAAAGTCCCTGCCTAGTATCATTTAACAATTATCAGACCTCTGTAATACTCTGGTATTGCTCCGAATAAAACCTATCCAGTGACGTCCCAATTTAAACAGACATAGGCTTGCTTCTCCTCCTTAGAACCAGAAGGGACTAGACTACACAGGCTTGATCCTTTTAAGATCAGAATTCGATTTCATATTGACCTGACATTAGTCCCTTGACTCCAGTACCAAGAATATAGAGCACAGTGTAATTTATTGTAATATTTTCAAGTAGTTTAAAAGTTCAGAGAAGGAAAAGGCCATACACTAAGTATGACTTAGAGAAACTTGTTGCTCAAGATTTTAAAAGGAAACATAATAATATATTTGATGCTGCATGGTCTAGATAGAGGAGACTCAAGTACTGTTGGCACTGACTGATTCCCAGTCACCAGAAGTAAGACTCTTAAGCTTCTCTGTGTTTATTTGCCTTATTGTAAAACTGCGATCCTACTAAATGTTCCTTTCCAATTTCCGGTGTTCTATACAGATGAATAAGAGCCACTCATACTGAGTCCTTTCTTGTGAGAAAGGTATATGAGGATTGTTATTTCCATTTTAGATATGAGAAAACTAAAAGATTGTCAAGGGAAAAGTGACTTTCCCAGGGTTTCAGAACTAGTATCAGAAAAACTGCCAGCACTATTCAAAGCTGGTACAAAACTCACTCTCAATTCATTCGGGAGCCTGGAATGCCATGAAGCTGCAACTGACCAGGTTGCCCCAAAAGGTGGAGGAGTAGGGCATGGACAGCGTAGGAAGGGGCTGACATGGGGCTGAGGAGGAAGCTGCCATCTGGTCATTTCCAATTTTAACTCGTTGCTCTTGCTAATGTGGTTCAGTCAGTAGAAAGCTGGCCTTGGAGCCAGGAAAGCCTGGGTTCAAGTCCTACCTTCGATCCATAACTGGCTGTGTTTCCTTGGACAAATCACTAGGAAACCTTTAAGAATCTAATTTTTAAAGCAAGTGCTAACCTCCATTAGCAGAGGAAGTTTCCTCATTCTGAGTTCCCTAGACCAGTGATTTCATAGGTCTCGGCCCTGTTCTTGTTAACTAGCTCAAAGGCCAGCTGTTTCTGTATTGAACTGAAAAATGCTGTCTGTCATACTAGAAAGAGCTTGAAGTCACTGATTTCAGCCTGGTCAAAGCTCCATTCACCCAGCTCTGGTTACAGTTATAGTTCTAAGTGTCAGAACCAGAATTCAAACTGGATCAGACACCAAGAACTTTCATGTTAATGCTCTTTTGAGTCCAATATCCTGCCTTTTCAGGCTGAATTTGTGTTGTTATAACCCAGGTAAAATAGCTAATTATATAAACAACAATGGAATTTACCTCAAATTTGAAATAACATAGAAGAGCTTTTTCTTTGGAGAGAAAGATTTCTTCAGGTGGTACAACTGGTAGCAATTGGAAGAAGGCAAAATGTGAGTTGAAATTAGCTTATACTTTGAACATAATCGGCATTTTATCTCTTTATATAAATTGTGTCTCAATGATCCTCAATAGCCCTGCAGGTAGGTAAAATGATTCCCATTTTACAAATGAGAAAATAGGCTTCAAGGAAGTTAGGAGCCTTTCTCATCATTAGACAGCTAAGTTTGTATCTGAGGAAGGATTTAATTCTATGTCTTCCTGATATCCAATAAATTATCCTCTAATCTGTACTTCCTCTCATTTATACTGTTATAATGTTAAGAGACTAGATGGTGAGGAGAGATGAATAAAAAATTTAGAAAACCCTGATAGCCTTATACGCTGGCAGCCAGCTTTTGTTAAACATTATTGAAATCTTATTTTTATTGATTTTTGTCATTGCATCACCCCAACTGAGAGAGATTTTCTTGTTACAAATATGAACAAGGAAATGCAGAAAAAAGCAATTTCCCCCCCATAACACATTGATTGTGTCTGGCAGTCTCACCCATAATGCCCCACCTCTGCACTGAAGGGAGGAAGGTCTTGCTAAACTTTTAAAGCAACTTTGTTATGGCTCAGTTTTGTACAAGGTGTTCTTCCGTAAGAAATAGCTTACCAATTTACAGACTTTCATTTTTTTATTTCCTTGAATCTCATTTATGGGCAGACAACTTGTTTCAGGCAAAAAAAAATACTCTTGCACTCAATTTCTATATGGTTTACGGTAGCTAATCAACAGGTCTTTGTAGAAATATGTTCCCTCCTTTCCTGCCTTATCATTGCAGAAAGGTATATGCTTCAGTGGTTATCAACTCTTCAAAACCATGACTCAACATTTTGGCTTGTCTCTTCAGACCCTGGTATTTTGGAAAACTATTTCTTCCTTTGGGTTTGTTCTGTTAAGAGCAAGTCTGCATTTATGTTCAAAGGGAGAACATTGATTAAGAATGCATGTTTAGTAAGGAATATAATTCAAATGGCCATGTAGTGAGTCATTGGACTACAAAAATATTAAATGTGTAGTCATAATAACATTAGGCTCTGGGTGATCAGAGGAACTAAAAATATATTTTATGAAGCATACACTATTAAATGCTTTCCAAATTGTGAAGTCAAATGTAAAAAATTGCTCACCTATGCACTTTAGATTAAAATCAAGTCTTAGTTGAAATGATACCATGAATTTAAAAAGCCACAGCTGTCGGAGGATCAGATTTAGAAGGGGCCTCAGAGGCGATCTAGTGCAGCCCCTCTTTGAGAGCTGAGGAAACTGGGGGTCAAGGGAGATTAAGTGACTGACTCAAAGGTAAAGCAGCAAGATACAGGTAGAATTGGGGCCAGGTTCTTTGACTCTGGAGCCTGTGTGCCTTCCATTGTAGATTGTTGTTGGCTGAATGAATAAAGAAATTTGCCTCCTGCTCAGATCCAAAGGGAGTTAGTTACTCATTAGCAGGTATGAAAATTGTCCTGATATTTGTGTTATGTAGCTCTTGTTATGTTATGTAGGTACACACACACACATATGCCCGTGTGTGTATAATATATATGTAATATTATATATTCATACATATACACATATATATGTATATATCCCCTTCAGGTTTAGCCATATATATGTATATATGGGGGTATATATAGATGTGTGTGTTTATAAATATACATCTATATGCATATACATGTAGACATATATGGTTAAAACCAGAAGTATCACTAGGATTAAAACTGGGATCTGATGGACCAAGCTAGGTGTAGTGTTCAAAATCAGGAAATCTCAATATGAGTTATCTGGAAGAAAAAAAAAGATTAAGGAGAATTTTGAACTGAGTACAGGCAAAATCTCCCAAGACCAGGGACATGGGAATGCAAGCCCAGATTCAACAGATACTTGGTCAATTAGACATTACTTATATTCACGTGGCATTTAAA
This sequence comes from Pseudochirops corinnae, assembly GCA_028646515.1. NCBI lineage: Eukaryota > Metazoa > Chordata > Mammalia > Diprotodontia > Pseudocheiridae > Pseudochirops > Pseudochirops corinnae. Next base: position 327,320,509 of record CM053585.1, on the reverse strand, counting down.
AGTTTACAAAGCATTTTTTAAAAATGATGCCACCTCTTATCCCCACTATAGAAGTAGCTAGTTGAAGTGAATCCATTTTTTTTTACATGAGAAAACTGAGTCTTAGAGAGGTTAAGTGACTAACTTGCAGCCATCCTCCTAGGGAAGAGGACAAGGTATTGCATCCAGATTGGCCAACTCTGAAACTCCTTCTCTACCCCATCACTTTTGCCTTCTTTGAATTCAGTCAACCAGTCTACAAGCATTTAATAAGCAGGTATTATCTGTAAAGTGCTGTGCTAAGGATCTGAGGATACAAAGAGACATACAGTGGCTCTCTGGCCTCAGAAAGGCTACATTCTATCTGGGGAAACAACATTATACATCTAAGCAAGATACAAACATATACAAGGTAATTACATTTGGCCTCCTAAGCTTGGCCAGGTTTCCCGAGACAGACTAGTGCTCTGGGAACAGCTGGTGTGTTTGGGACTCCCTGGTTATCTAGGCCACACAGGCTGACTCAGAGCCTTTGGCTGTGTGGTCAGCCACACCCTGAGCACCTTAGGTAAAAAGGCCCTAGATCCTGGGCTCTCCATTTCTGTTCTTTATCCACTCTTTTTTTGCAGTGGGTGGGTGGGGGTGGGTGGGATGTACTTTTTGCGCCAGAACTGTTCTTTGATTTGCTGATTGTCCACAGAGTTTTAGAGAGTTTTATTTTCTTGTTGCTTGAAGACTTCTTCTGCAGAAATCTTTATCTATCTCCAAAGCTTCTGGGTGTAAGCACCATTTATTTGAACATTTCAACTGCATAGTTAGTGGTCACAGAGATGTGCACATTTTCCTACCTGATAATGTATGCTGACCTGCATTTACACAGGGAATTTCCTCACCTTGGAGTTCCTAAACTAATGAAGTCGCAGGTCAAGTACCTATAGTAATGGAAATGATAGCTGGCATTTAGAAGGTTTTCCAAATACTTTACAAATAGATCATTTTCTCCTCACAACAACTGTGGGAGGTAGGTACTATTACTTCCCCTGTTTTACCGGTACAATAATTTGCTCAGGATCACAAAGCTAAGAAGTATCTGAGGCTGAATTTGAACTCAGGTCTTCCTGAAGAGGTCCAGCACTCTATTTATGAACCCCCTAGTTGTCTCTTTAGGTAACATTCATAATTATGATAACAATAATAATTATTATTGTTATATACACACACACATACACTCCATCTTACTTGTTCAAATATGGTTCATTATTGGGCCGCAGCAGTTCTCAACAGAACTGAAGTTTATATAGATAGCACTGGGAGGTTTGCCAGTTGCTTTAAATATGTCGTCTCGTTTGACCCTCACAATTACGCTGGGAGGTAGGTGCTATTATTATCCACATTTTACAGATGAGAAAACTGAGGCCCAGAGAGGTCACGTTACTTGCCTGTTTATTACATGGTTGTGTCTGAGGTAAAATTTGAACTCAGATCTTCCCAACTCCAACTCCTGCACCTACTATGCCGCCTCTCTATCTATAAGACAATGAGATCCATTTTTATATTTTCCCCAACACTAATGATCAATGAAACAGATTTTTCTCAGTATTATGGAATGAACTAATTTTAATTTCATTCTACAGGTATTTGAATTAGAGAGTAAACCCCTTGAGGGTAATGCAGGTCCTTCACCTTTTCTTGTGCCTCCAGCACTTGGCACAGGGCCCGGTACTTCTGTTTTTGTTATTGTTGTTTTGTCCACCAATCCTATCTGACACTTGATGAAGATCCTGGAATGGCTTGCTATTTCCTCCTCCACCTCCTTTGACTGATGAAGAAAGCGAGGCAAACAGGGTTAAGTGACTTACCCAGGGTCACAGAATAGTAAATATCTGAGGCTGGATTTGAACGCAGGTCCCCTTGATACCAGAGACAGCACTCTATGCACCATGGCGTCACCTAGCTGCCCTTACCTGGGACATAGTATGTTATTGATTGATGGCTGCTTATTAAGACAGGGACAAGACCTGCGATTTCACTAGTACAGGGAATTATAGGATGAGGAACTTCCCACTACAGGATATAAGGGAAGGTTGTCACCTTTTCTGCCACTTAAAATCTCAGAGAAATGCCTCAGACATTGAGAGGTATCCCTCTCATGCTGTGACGCCAGTAAGTGTCAGATGCAAGACTGGAACTCAAGTTTTCTGGGTTGCAAGGACAGTTCTCTATTCACTACACTATGCTGCCACTGCCATTTATTAAGAACCTACTTTAATAACAATAATAACACTAACTGACATTTTCACAGTGTTTTAAGTTTGCAGAAAACTGTACGTGTTCTATCTCTTTTGATCCTCAGAATGAGACTGATGGGTAAGTGCTACAGGTATTTTTGCAGATGAGGAAACTGATCCTTAGGGAGCTTACGTGCCTTGCTCAAGGTCTCACAAGCTATCGAGGATCTGAGGTTGGATTTGAACCCAGGACTTCCTGACTCCAAGTGATACTATGTGTGTTCCACTGCGCCCAGTGTTTTGGTACGGATCCTGTCTCTAACTTCAAGAATCTTACAGCCTTTTTGGGAAGCCAGATTTGCACATAAGAATATAAAGCCTTCAGAGTTGCAACCAGGACAGGATCGCTAGAACTTTGCTACAGAGCACTGACAGTGAAATGGGAGGTGTTTAAGAGGAGGAGGTTTGGACAGTTTCCTTCCACAGCAGCTGGGAGACCGCCATCCCCATGCCTCACATGTTTCCCAGTCTCTGGCTGGATTATTCACTGGCCCACTCACATCCCACGTCAAAGGTCTAATTTAGTCCCTAGGGGAGTGAATTGCTAAACTGAAGTACGTCCAAATCCTCATAGTAGAGCTACTTCCCTTCTCTTTGGATTATAAACTTCATGAAAGCAGAGCCCTTTCCACACAGACAACTAACTGTGTCTTCCCTGGCACCTCACCCAGAGCTCTGGACCTAGTAGGCACTTATTAAATATTTACTGAATTAAAACAAATCCCCCTCCCCCCACTCATACACATATACAAATAAAGAAAATGAAAGTGTGTTTTTTCAGTAAAGCAGTCATTCGATAAACATTAAGCCAGCCATGTCCCAGGTACTGTGCTTTGTGTTGGAGAAACACATATGATAAAGAAAGTCACTGTCCTCAAGGAACTTACAATCTAAAGGAGTATGGGCAGGGAGGGAGAGGAGAAATCATAAGGAACCTGACAAGATGAGGGGAAAGGTATCTGACACTGGAGACATGAAGGAATGCAGCCATTTAGAGCAGGCAGGAAATCAGAAGATGGTTGCCCTGGACCCCCTCTTTAAATGGAGCTTTAGGAATTCATGGCTCAGCCTTCCAGTCAGAGGGGCAGAAGGTACTGATGAGGTATGGCTGCCAAGGCTGATTGATCTGGCAAGATGAGATTCCCAATGAGGAGGTTCCTGGGAGCATGATAGAGAAGTCAGACAAACCCAAAAGGGATGGAAGTTACCTTTTCAGCACATAGCAGATTTTTTTCAAATTTTCTTTTTAAGTTCAGGTAGGTACAGAGTGTTGTGTGATGGAAAGTATAATAGATTTGTAGTCAGGGGTTCTAGGTTCAAATCTCAGTTTGTACTCTTTACTATTTATATGGCCTTGGGCAAATCACAATTCCTCTTGGCCATCAGTTCCTTACCTATGAAATAAGAGGGTTAGTAAAGGTCCCTTTAACCTATGAATCTTGATTTTTCCCTCTTTTGTTGAAAATGAACAGCATTTAAAAGTAGTGATTCAGTCTGCTTTGCAGCTACTCCTACTCAGCCTCTTGATGTCATGACCACGCAATTTTTACACAACTTGCAACCAGAGACCTGGGGTCATGGCATCCTGACTGGTGAGTCAACCATTCCCATACTCTGCTTCACATCTCATCGGACTGCATTAGGAATTAGGGTTAGAATTGCCATTTTCCTAGTCCTAGTAAGTATACCTCTTTTCTATTGTCCTTGTTACAGCCTTGTTGTAGAAACAGTAATCAAATCCTTCCTGCAGTAGCTTCTGGAAAAGGCTTTACAATGGATGTCCCTGTGGTTCCCCTCATTATTAAAACTTGCCAGACCAAACCGCTCTTCTGTGGTTGACACTTCCTTGTAAGTGTTGTCTTTTTCTATGAAAATGTCGGTTCCTGGAGAGCAGGAAATCTCTTGCTTTTGCATTTATATCCCTAGTACTAAGCAAACAGGGTTTGGCACTTCATAAGTGGCCAATAAATGCTTTGCATTCATTCCTTAATTCTTTCATTGTCTGTTTGTCAATTATCTACCTAAATGGAGATGCATTTTCTTTGGCCTTGGACTTTTTTTGCTTGTAATGAGGCTTTTAAATTTATTTGTATAGCATATCACAAGATATGAGAATGTAGGACACTACCATGTATCTGACCAGGAGGCAAATGACATGGGGAAATAATTTTTAAAATGTATGGATTTTTTTATGCATCAGAGAGACAGACATAGAAGACTTTGTTGATTAAACATTAAATGTTTTAAAAGGCCCAGGGAAAATCTTACCTTAAAGTCATCATTCTGAAACATTTTTAATTCAGAACTTTTCTTCCTTCCTTTCAAATAGTTAACAAACAGCTTGTGAAAACCCTCTTCAGCTCATAACAGAAGGTAGGGTGACCAGAACAAGAAATACTAAAGAGATGTGCTTTGGGATCTATTTGCAAATGCTCGAAGAGTGAGCCTTCTTTCTAATTAGTGAGACGGGGTATTTCTGTGTCAGGTTTGAACTTGAAAGGTGGAGTTGTTTTGAATAATGTGAGGATCAGCCCCTCTTCCTCCTTCCTCTTCCTCCCAGGCCTTTCCCCCATGCCCTACATATTGCTGCTCTAACTTGGACTGATAACATTCATTTCATTTAACACTATCTGGTTGGAAGAATGCTAGACAGAGACTGGAGACCTCAATTGTCTTTGTGGTTCTGCCACTGTTTGGAATGTTGACCTCGACCAAGTCACAACCTCCCTGTGGCTCATCTATAAAATGGTGCCTGCTCCATCTGTCTCACAGGTCCTTTCAAGGCTCAACTGAGAGAAAAGACATGCTAGAACATTGGGGGAAATAAAGCTACACAGACTCAGGATTTTACTGTAATGTTTAGGGTCGAAAGTTCCTTTAGGTGAAAAGCAAATGAACATATATTATCATAAGGAAGGATGCCCTTTCCCCCTCACCCCAAGAAATCAGGCAAATGAATGGAAATGGGGTTTGGGGAAGATTCCGATGCTACCTGGAGTAGGAACATCTCTACTCTAGCATTCCAAGGTTATGTCAGTCAAGTGCATAAAATGCCTCTTCTTCAAGGCAGCTGGCAATGTTAGATAGAGGCAGGGGCTGCTCTTAGAACTACTTCAGACACTTAGACGATATGGGGTCCAGGACAAGTCTCTAACCTCTCTGAGCCTCAGTTTCCCTACCAGTAATGGAAGTTATAATAATAGTACCCATTTCATTTTGTTGTTGTGGGGATCAAATGAGATGATGTATGTAAAACTTCCCCCGCCTGGAATGCCATCCCTTCTCACTTCCCACTGTCGACTTCCCCGATTTCTGTCAAGCCCCAGCTAACATCCCACCTGCTACAGGAAGCCTTTCCCAATTCCTCTTAGTTCCAGTGCCTTCCTTCTATCAGTTATTTCCTACTTGTTCTGTATAGAGCTTGCTCTGAATATATTTATTTGTATGTCGTCTCCCCTATTAGACTATAAGCTCCTTGAAGGCAGGGATTGCCTTTTGCCTTTTTTTCTTTGTATTCTCGTCTCTTAGTAAAGCAGGCACTTAGTAAATGTGTACCGATTGATTGAAATGTTTTGCAAACCTTAAAAGTACCGTATAAACATTAGCTATTATTCCTCTTATCAGGAACATAGCTTACTTTAGCAAAAGAAAATTGACTTAAATTTTTAAAAAATTGCATTTAAAAGTCAAAAATAGGGACGAAATAGTCCCCTGAGATGAAATGGGGGATAGTGGAGTCCAGAAGGCTTGGGTGCAAATTTCAGTTCTATCAATTACCAGTTACCAGACCTGGGGAAACTCACTTTACTTGTGTGAGTCTCATTTCCCTCCCTTGTGATAAAGGAATAATACCTTGAAGCACTTAACCAACTGGCCTAGTGAGACTAGACTCAAATGAAATAATATGTGGAAGGTGTTGTATACAGTTTAAGGTGCCATCTAAACACCAGGTATTAGAGACCTAGGGTTTCCGTGGTAAGTTGAACTCCAGGTGAGGAAACTCCCTTTCCTAATACAGATTGATGACTGTTTTGCTGTTTTTAGTCTTAGATAACTGCCAGGGATTATGAAAAATGAAGTGACTTGTCCAGGGTCACATAGCCAAAATGCATTAGAGACAATCAACCTTAAACAAAAGTTTTCTTGGTTCTAAGACCACTGTTCTAGTCATTATTCTAGCAAGAGCTTAAGGCAGCGGTTCTCAACCTATGGGTTACGACCCCTTTGGGGGTCTAATGACCCTTTTACAGGGATCGCCTAAGACCCTCAGAAAACACATATTTCCGATGGTCTTAGGAACCGAGACACCACTCCTCTATCTGTCTCCAGGTGGGTCCACCCACATGCAGATACGCCCACATATAAGTATTAAAGGGTTGAGGCATTAGGAAGGTTGAGAACACTGGCTTAAGGACATTCTTAACAGCAATAATTAATTAGGGAAGAAACATAGGACAGGTTGCAAATGGTGATCAGTCTTGGCTTATGAAAGGGTTCTGTGGAGGGGTTCAGAAGGAAGACACAGTTTATCAGAAGTCCAGCATCCCTTCAGTACTCAGGAGAGAGAGTCCCTGACAGAGCTTAGAGAATAACAGTTTCTTTGTTCTTCATTGAAACAATTGGCCAAATGTAGCTGCGACTGCCTCTTTCTCTCCTCCCAACACTCGCTCTGTGTGCGTTTATGGGATAGGTTATTTCCCTTAGTCTAACAAGGGTTTCTTAGCCCCCTACTATGTGCCAGACATGGTACTAAGCAGCAGGATGCAAAGATATTTAAAATGCTTGTTTCAGTAGGTTTTACCTAAATTCCCAATATGATCATGACTAAGGCCACTTAATAATTAAAAGACTAACTTTTCAAATTCAAACCAAGTCAATAAGTATTTGTTAAATGCCAACCATGTGCCAGAAACTGAGTCAGAAATTGGGGACAGAAAGACAAAAAACAACCAGGCCTTGCCTTGAAGGAGCTTACATCTGCACTGAGTGTGATTATGTCAGACATTTCCCAAACTGGATCAGAATCCATATGGCCATTTTCTTTTGCTTGAGTGCATGTGACAGACCAACTGAAGCTTTCTCTTTGAACCTAAATGCAGAATCACTTGTAAGAGGAAGCTTGTCCTTACCTCCTTTATTGTCAGTGTTTCATCCTTCCTCTCCCCCCAAATCATCATGCCTGTTTCCAGGTAGTATCAATGTACCCTTCAGCAGAATAGAAGCTCCTTGAGGGCCCAAACTGAGTTTTTGTTTTGTTTGTGTCTCTAACCTGGCTCCTCCTACCTTTCCAATCTTCTTATACTTTACTCTGCTCCTTCTACTCTGATGACATTTGCAGTCATACACAAGACTCTCCATCTCCCGAAACCACATCTTTACACAGGCTGCCTCCCAGACTTGGAAGGTCCTCCCTTCTTGCCTCAATTTCTCAGAATCCTTTGTTTCCTCCAAGACTCACTTCTTTCTTCAGGAAGCACTGCCTTCCTCAAGAGACTTTTCCTGGTACTCACAGCTGTGAGGGTACCTTTTCTCTAAACTATCTCACACTCATCTCATATGTATTCTATATGCGTCTGCATACTGAATTTCCTTTAGAAATTAAGCTTCTTAGAGAACAATGAGCCGCATGTACAAAAATATTCATAGTTCTCCTTGTAGTAGCCATGAACAGGAAACTGAGGGAGTAGCCACCAACTGGAGAATGGCCAAAGGAAAGATGCCGTATGAGTATAATACAATGCTGCTGTGCAGCTCCATGGCTCAGTGGATAGAGCACCCACCCTACAAGAAGGGAAACCTGAGTTCAAATCCAGTCTCAGACCTTACTAACTGTATGACCCTGGGCAAGTCACTTAATCCTTTTTGCCTAAGTTTCCTCATCTGTACAATGAGCTGGAGAAGGAAATGGCAAACCAGTCCAGTATTTTGCCAAGAAAACCTCAAATGGGGTCATGAAGAGTCATATATGACTGAAAAACAACAACAACAAAAATGATTTCAGACAAACCTAGGAAGAACTGTAGAGCCTGACGGAGAGTGAAGTGAGAAGAGCCAAGAGAACAATGTATTTAATGACAACAACATTGTAAAGGCAAACAGCTTTGAAAGACTTGGGAATTCTGATCAGCTCAATAACCAACCAGGATTCCATAGGCTGATTCCATGATGACTCATGCTACCCACCTCCTGACAGAGCAGTGCTGGTCTCAAGATGCAGGATGAGACATACATTTTTAGACATGGTCAATGCAGAAATTTATTTTGCCAGATTTTGCATATTTGTTGCAAGTGTTTTTCTTTTTTCAGTAGGATTCTGAAGTGGTATGAGAAAGAGAGAGAGAGAGAGAGAGAGAGAGAGAGAGAGAGAGAGAGAGAGAGAGAGAGAGAGACAGAGACAGAGAGAGAGACAGAGACAGAGACAGAGAGACAGAGAGAGAGGATAGAGAGACAGAGAGAGAGAAAGAGAGACAGAGACAGAGAGAAAGAGAGGGGGGAGAGAATGAGAGAGAATATATTTTTTCTCTGAAAAAAATAAATACAATTTTTAAAAAGAGAAAAAAGAATTGTTCCTAGAGGACAGAGATTGTCTGACTTTTGTCTACAACACTTAACTCAGTGCTTCACTGTGGGAATAGCTTAATAAATGTTGGTTTGTTGATTGATTGGTGAATAAGTCTTGCACATAGTAGGTGATTAGTAAATGCTTTACAAATTTGATTGGATTAGAGTTATAGATCTTTATTGGTGAAAGGAATTTCCAGACCTAGAATTCACTATGGATGAAATCACAGGTTGAAATTCCTAAATGTGATTCTCATTTAGTAAAAAGAGTCAGAGTACTCAAAATCCCAAGAAAAATTTTTTCTCGAATAGTCCCGAACAGAACTTAGTATGTATTGGCTAATTACTATGGCCTAATTATAATCAATTACTAAGAATCTATTATAAGTCAACTACCTGAGAATACTACTAATGGCTGCCCTTTTTATATAGTAACTGATGAGGTACAGGCTCTGGGAGTCCCCTAGCACTCTGATTAAATCATCCCACTTGATGAGGCATTTGCAGAGGCCATAAGCTTTTCATTGTGGCTGGGCCCAAACCTCTGTTACTAGCCTAGCCCTCTATCATCCATTTACTTCCCACCCCTGAGCCTATCAAAATATCAATCCACCCTTGCATTGACCTCATTAACTCCTCCTGAAGACCCTCCCCAAATTCCTCCTCCAGACCACCCCTAGGTTCCTTCCACAACTTTTCTGTATATAAGACCCCTTCTTGCTCCATGTGGTGGGAGAGCGCCATAGAATGACCTAGCACAGACTTGCTCTGTGACAGACTTACTCTGGCCTGCTTGCCCAATGTAAGCATCACAGATACCTAGGCTCCCTAAGACTCTACCCCATATGGCAAACTTTTTTTTCATTGACTTGTTTATTTACTTTTAGTTTATAAGATTCAGTTCGACAATCCCTTGAGTTTCAAATTTTCTCCCCTCCCTATTCCGCTCCCCTGCTCCATGGTGGCATGCAATCAAGTATAGGATTTTCAAATACTTTCACATTGGACATTACTCTGGTTGTATAGAAGGGTTGTAACCAATGGAGTGA
>CM053585.1:327272682-327310132 GCA_028646515.1 Pseudochirops corinnae | reverse complement strand
CTCTTTTGGTTCCACTTTAACCATTTATTTCCATAGTTCTCAGAATTTCTCATTCACCAGTGGTATGACCGCCCAATTATTTACATTTGTTTTGCCTGATTACTTTGATATTTGTTGCTATTTAATGTCCTTTTAATTTCTAGTTGTGGGTATAAATCTGGTTTACATTCTTCTAAGAGGAAGAGTACTTTTAAGTATTGGTTTCCTATTCTTTGCTACTATAAAAACTGTTGCTTTTGTGCATGGTTGGGTGGAGTCCTAAATGTGGGTGAGGTCTGGGATTCTGCCTCAGCCAACCACTCACCTGTGTGATGTTGGGCAAGCCTTTTAACTAAACTATAGACCTTCAGGTGATGACTGACTTCTAAGGGCCCAGTTCTGACTCTCAATGCTGCCGTGCGTATTTTGGTAGGTTTAGGAGCTTATTTCTATGTAAGACATTTTATCCACCTCTGCCTTTCCAAATCTTGACTATTGGCTTCTCATTACAGATACCTGATGCTCTCATCCACACTCATTTATCTGCAGCCCCCACCCTCAGCAGATGATAAGGTTCTAATGTTTAGCACGTAGTGGACACTTTACAAAGTGATCCTTACTTAATGAATAGTTACTTGACTGATTTCTATTTTCAGATACATTCAAATTACTGTTACTCAAAAATATAGAGGATAAAATATTCTGCAAAAATCACAGTCTCTGATTTTGATGCATCCAAAATCTAGAAAATCACAAGTACTTTTTACTCAAAATGATAAAGTATGGAGAAATGCAACACTTAAATGCCAAAAGTTTATTTGTTTTTACATTTTGTACATAAAAGATGGTATTTACAATAACTTAAGCAAACACATTGGAATACCATGAAAGGGGCCAGTGTCATTCCAGCTGAGCTCAATGTATGGAATGAATAAAAAGTACCTTCCTTCTCTTTTCCAATAATGTCAAGATACATTATCAATGGAATCTCTCATGTTTAACATAAGCTAACTATTCCAATGATGAATAACAGAAATAAGTGGAATTTCTTTTGAGTTAGACACCATTTACACTATCAAATAACATAGCATTCTATTTTTATCAGAATTGCATACTTTCTACTTCATTGTCACTAAATGCCAAACATTTAACCGGGACATTGCATTAAATATCTTTAAAAGGCCTAATTCTATTTTGACTCATTATCTACATAAATTTTTTATTTTTGGCACCTGCATTTATGAACAGATGGTCCAAAACAATCCTGACACATAGGAAACAAGTTTCTGTATTCATTAAGTCTTAAGGAACATTCAGTTAGTAGAAGAAGGTGGGGGGAGAGGCAGATGTGGTAGGGTGGCAAATAGAACTTTACAGTGAAATGTACCATTTGCTCTTGGACCAAATACCCTAAGGTTAAAATTGAAAACAGGAAGCTAGTACAAAAAATCATCAGAAGCTAATGTTTATATACTGGACTCAGAGCCTTTGTTCCTAACCAATCACAAAAGTTACAGTGGTTGGCTTAACAAAAAGTTAATGTAACAACCATACGTTTCTGATTCTCAGACAACTAATGTCAGCGCCTTCATGAGGCATAGAAATGCAGAGGAGATAGCAATTTAGCCTGCCCCACAGAGATTGTGTTTAGCTTCATTCAAGGTTTCTTTTCAGAGGAAAAATGATATAAAACTGAAGTGCTGCCTAGAAAGCTAAGTTATGCTCAAATCATAAAGACTGAAACTTTCACTTTTGTGCCCTTTGACAGTCTGGTGAAATCTGTGGATCCCTTCTCAGAATGTTTTTAAGTAATTCAGAAAAATGCACATCTCATTTTGAGGTCTGTGAATAAAGATGTGCCACCTGTCCCACTGGCTACCCCAGTTCACAGACATTGCAATCTACCCCTGGCCCAAGTTAAGAATCTTTGTTTTGACAGACCAACAGAAATATGCAAGGCCTTGTCATACAGATTACAACCCATCTCCATCTGGGACCGACCTATGTACTCTTAAGTTGCCCACAAGAAGTCCAGTGTCTTAGCAAATGAGCAGGGCATTGGGGGTGTCTCAGGCCCATCTTGTTGCCTTTGGGGATACCCTTTACTCCACACTTGTGCTTCATTTCATTGCATCACTGGAGCCCAGGCACATGTCTTTTGGAAAGGCTTAGAGCTTCTTAACCTAGGATGAAATGAACCAAGGCATCCAGAGTGGGGGTGGGGACTGGGGGTGTGAATTTGGACCAGCAAAAAAATTACATCTTTATTTTCAATCATCCAATAAACAGTGCCCTGCATTTTGCTAATTTCACTAGCCTCTGTCTTGTGATCCTATGCAATTTTTTAAAGTGATTCTGAGAATGGGTGCACAAGTTCACCAGGAACATGACAGAACCACAGACTGCTAAGGGTCAGGCTAGATGAACTTAGAGCCTCATCCACCTGTTGATTTTACCAGCTGATGAATTCTTGGGCCATGGCAACCAACTCACCCAGTGTAGGAAATAAAGAATGGTCCCTGGCATCAGGGAGTTTAGTGTACAGCCCAGAATCTGACACATAAATACAGTGAAAAGGAGAGATCTGAAGTGTTGAAGGAAAATTTAAGGACAGTTGAAACAGCTGGAGAGGTCGGAAGAGAAATCTGGGACTGACCTAGCCGGGAAATGCTTTTCCAAGCCTCATGGCTGATGTGGAGGATGAATGAGGACAAGTTCCACAGCCTCTCCCTCTGTCCACCATCAAAGAAGGCTTATGTTGTATGCAGTCAGTTACTGTTCCTAGAGCAGGCAGTGGTGAAGATGATAATATATCATGGGAAGATCAGAAAGGATAACAAGTCATGTGGCTTGCCGCAGAGGTCCTGGATTCAAAACTGAACTCTACTAGGGAAATGAGTAGGACCAGAAGACCAAATGATGTAATAACCTGGTAAAGACAACTCACTTTTGAGAGCCTTGGGAACTCTGGTCAACACAATGACCAAACAGGATTCTGGGGCCCAAGGATAAAGCAGCTACCTGCTTCTTCAGAGAAGTGATGTACAGAATAATCTGCTTGTGGACGTGCCCAGCATGGGAGTTTAGTTTGCGTAGCTTAGCTAACAGTTAAAAATATGTACACTTCATTGAAATTGAAAAATGTCACAGTTAATATTTATATGGTTAGTTGTATGTAAAAAAGATGGTGGATGCCAAATGGAAGCTTAGATCCTAAGACTGGGAGTCTCCTTGGAATCCTCAGGTCTATCAATGAGGATTCCATTGTTCAGAGCCAAAGACTAGGCTTGGAAAGTAGTGACCAAAATTGAAATTTGTGACCCCAACAGGAAGATGTTACCAATATCACATTCAGAATTGACTATCAGATCTGCACTGGTTAGAATTGTCAAAACTACATTCCTCAGCCATCTCACACCCATTAGCCAGGCCAATCCTCCTGGGTTCTGCTTCTCTCCCTCTGTGATATTTCACTTAATGATCTCATCAGCTACAATGGCTTTAAATTGTCTTCTAAAAACTACTTATCTAGCTCCAACTGTTTTTTAGACATCTTAGACTCAACATGTCCAAAACTGAACTCATTCTTTCCCCTTAAGCCATCCCTTTTTCCAAGAGCACCACCTTCTTCCCAGTCTACCAGGCTTCCAAACGTGGGTGTCATCTGCAACTTATCATTAACTTTCCCCACATCTAATATGTTGTCAAGGCTATCAATTTCACCTTTCAAATAAATGCACCCCTTTCTTTCTCTCCTCTGATACTACCACCATTCTAGCTTAGGCCCTCATCTCACATCTAAACTATGGCAATAGTCTGCAGGTTGATGAGTTTGCCATATTTCTCTCCAATCTCTCTTCTCCAGTCCATCCTCCTGCCAAAATGCTGCCAAAATCATGTCAACCTCATACTGATTCCAGCGGTTTCCCATCCCCTTCAGGATCAAAAACAATTGTTTAGCCTTATTAAATCCGTTACACCCCATTGCCATCTCTTCCAGTCTTCTCATACTTCTCTGATCCAGTAACAGTGGCTTCTTCACTCTTCTGTGAACAAGACACCATCTCTGCTGCAGGTATTTTTTTCTGATTGTCCCTTATGCCTGGAATGTTCCTACTGGTCTCTGCCCTGCCTCCTTTCAAGCTAAAATCCCATCTTCTGCAGGAAGTCCCCAATCCCTCTTAATTCATGTGTCTCCCTTTGTTAATTACCATTAAGGCTGTAAACAAAAAATTCAGATTTTGCCTTTTTATCCCCAGAGCTTAGAAGAGTACCTGACACATAGCAGACAGACACTTAATAAATGTTAATTACCTACAACCCAACCTGCCTTGAAATATGGTCAGCTCCAAAAAACTGAATGGACAAAAGAAATGTTGACTCAGTTTTTCATGGAAATTTACATAAGACATTTATACAAGGAGGCAAGCTTAACTCCCAGGACAACACTGGTTTAGAGTACAAGCTCATTTGCAAAATAATAAGAATGGGAAAAGCCAAAGGAAGAGCTAGCTAGACCTGAAAGCCAAGCGAAATGGGTTCAAACTTATGTCTCGTAATTAATACTTCTATGATCATGAATAAATCCCTTAGCATCACTGGGCCTATTTCCTCATCTGTAAATCACAGATAATACCTGTAGTACTTACCTCATGGGGTTTTTGTGAATATTACACAAGAATTTACCCCCAAAGAGATCAAAAAGGAGAAAGACCCATGTGCATAAAAATATTTATCATAGTTCTCTTTGTTCTAGCAAAGAACTATAAACTAAGGGAGTGCTCATCCACTAGGGAATTACTCAACAAATTATGGTGTATGAATATAAACTCTGCCATAAGAAATGATAAAAAGGGTGGTTTGGGAGAAACCTTATAAAGACATATAAACTGATGCAGAGTGAAGTGAGCAGAATGATTCATACAACAGCAACATTGTAATAACGGAAAACTGAATGACTTGATGAAGTGACAAAGAACGGTCACAGAGAACTGATGATAAAGCATGGCCTCAAGGTGCAGAATGAAATATTTGTGGACACAGATGATTTTTTTAATTGGGGAGGGAAAAGTAGGAAGATGTATTACGAAATTATTTGGAAAATTTTCAACATTAAATGAGAATGCCCACTCTAGGCCAACTGTGAAGAACTATATACTAATAATGATGGATTTTGCCTCAGTTTCCTTATCAATAAATGAAAAGAGGCTGGACTGACTCAGATTTCTTCCAGCTCTAAACCATGCCTGGTGATTTCTGCAGCAATCCTTTCTCATCAGTAATGACAGAACCAATACCATTTCAGGATCCCAAATACAATGGCAAGAAATGGCAATGGCCATGAACATGAAGAATAACCAGACCTGAACAAATACAAGCAGAAAAAACCCCATGCTTGGAGCAATAGTTTTAAAAATACTCTGGGGTCAGTTTTTAAGGTCTTCAAGACAGGAAGATTCTGAAAGAATGGGAAAAGATCAGGAAGGGAAAAAAAACAAGCAACCAAGCAGTGACCAATCCAAGTGCCTCCTTTCCAAAAAGGAGAAAGGGGCAGGTAATGGCAGAAGACTCATGAGTTCCATGTTTAATTTCCAAGAAGCATTTTTATGCAAAGAAATACCTCCTGTCCTCAAAAGTGGCACCATTCCAT
This sequence comes from Pseudochirops corinnae, assembly GCA_028646515.1. Classification (NCBI taxonomy): domain Eukaryota; kingdom Metazoa; phylum Chordata; class Mammalia; order Diprotodontia; family Pseudocheiridae; genus Pseudochirops; species Pseudochirops corinnae. Next base: position 327,304,503 of record CM053585.1, on the reverse strand, counting down.
CAAGTAACACTAGGTACACAGCCTGTGTACCAAATAAGTACTGAGAGCTATACGGAATTAGGAAAAGTTTCGTGTAGGAAGGGCCACTTAAGCCAAGCTTTAAAGGAAGTTAAGGCTCCAGAGAGGTGGCTTACGAGGGAGAGAGCATTCTGAATGTGGGGGCCAATGTTAGAAGGCAGAGAGATGAGTTGGAGTGTTACATGTGGGGAAGAGCACAAAGACCAGTTTGACTGAAATGTATAACAAGGCTGAAAAGATAGGTTGGAGCCAGGAATGAAAGGCTAGAATTCCTGTTTTGTTCTAGAAGCAATAGGGATTTCACAGAAGAACATCCAATGAAGGGGTCTGCTACTAGAATCTAGGGTGAGAATCAATAATCTAGTGAGTATTAACACGAAGTGAAATATAAAACAAAGACAAATAACCCAATGTTCTGCACCGAAACCATAAGGCATTTGTCAATGCAAGTCTAGCTCATACAGCTAATTCTACTTTCCCTCATTCCCTTTCCCTGTTTCTGCTGGACTGGGCCCAGAGTGGACATTCTGTCTTCTGTCTCTGTAAGCACACTTTCCACATGCTTCTAATGAATGCACTTCTCTCCCTCCGAGAATTCCTGCCTTCTTTCAAACGTGGGCTCCAACACCACTTCTTCCAGGGAGGCTTTTCTTCCTGGCTTCCACTAGTTGTCAGTGTGCTTCCCCTCGATTCATCTTGTATTTACTTACCAAATAATCTGTCTGCATTCCCACACTATAATGCAAACTCCATGAGGAAAATGTTTCCTTTCTGCACATCCTGCTACCTAGCAATGCCTTTCACATAATAGGTATTTAATACTTAATGAATTTAGTTCCCCAAGTGCTCCCTTTCACAAATGACAATGTGCCAATTCCATCCATATCTAAAGCCTCCTCAGTGAGGTCCAGCACCAAGCCACTGACTTGCCTGACCATCCACAATGGAAAAAGTGATTGAAAAATGCTTATTTTTCAGATTACATCTCGCAGTTCAGTGAGTGGAGACAATGGACAGAGACCAGGCTGGATAAAGCTTGGAAAGCTGTAATGCTTTCAAAGATCACAAACTGCTTACTGTCACAAATGAGCATCTTTTCTCCCACACTGTTTTATAACTGACTCATGATGACTGTAGAAGTCCAAAGTGACAGTAGCCTAGAGAGCTATGGAAAGCTGTGCTGGGCTCAAGGCAGTCTACAGCATATTAATAATGCTGTGTCCATGAAACATGAAACCAGGGTACACAAGCCTCGACAAGGAAGTGGGCTTGAATGCTGTGGAGTAATGATCACAGTTGGAAATATATACAGAGAGAACTCAGAACACCCCACCTTCCCCCAACACCATGGGTGGAATCTCTATTTGGAATCTGTTCAGAGACATGGCCAAGAATCACAGTGGTCAGTAAGGGCTCAGAAGGTGCAGCAATCTGTCCCAGTGGATAATCCGGAGCACACACTGCAATCACAGATGCATGTGCCTTATTCACTCCAAACCCTGATGAGCTCTAATTTTTAGGCAAAAGGCTCATATTTGGTATTGAAGTCATGGTCCAAAATGTGCAAGGAAGAACTTGGAGAGGCTGTACTGGAAGTATCCTATTCGCTCTGTTGCCATGGGCTTTGAGTACTAGAGGAAATCACTGAGAATATACACTCAGCCTTTGGGGCTGGGGCTCTTCTCCTTTGTCAGTCCAGTGAAGCCTATGGGACCAGTTTCTCAAAGGACTGTTTTGTGAAGACATAAAATTAAGTAAGATACTTACAAATACATAAGGAAAACAATTTCTTTGAAATATAGTTATAAAGGGGCAGCCAGGCTGTGAGGTGGCCCTGAGTCCAAATTCAGTTAGCTGTGTGGCCCTGGGCATGTCACTTAACCCTCACTGCCACTCAAACCGCCCCCCCCTCCAAACAAAACAACTAGTTGCCTAAAAAAAAAAAATCCAAAGAGACCCCAGGGGTAAAGAACCTCTGTTAGGTCCTGGGCTTCCTGATTTGTCACATTGTTAAGTCTTTTCTCCACAGTTAGGGAGTAATCCCACGTTTGTCCCTTCTCAGCTGTAAAATGAAAAGTGCACCGCACTTTTGGAGATGCAAAAAAACTGTCCAAAAGTTACCACAGAAATCCACCAGCTCACCACCACAGTACTTTCCTGTAACAACACCCTCACCAACCCGAGGACACCTGAAAATCCTTCTGAAGTAAACATTTTCTCTAACTTATAAATTGCATCAGAGCAAAATTCCACGCACTGAGATGACATCTCCATCGATATTCAAGTACATTTAAAAAAGCAAATCCCCAGCACATCAGACTCGGTGACTTTGCCAGATCCATACTATGCACATGCAGAAACAGGGCTGGATTCATATCTCTTCACTCTGCAAAGCTTTTCCTCTAGTGTAAATGGGGGTGGGGAAAGAGAGGAAACAGAATCCCACACGTAATGGAACAAACCATTATGAGGCACCTATAAACAAGTTCTGGAGCATTCCTGCCCACTTTTATTCAATCTTTAGCCACAGGCTTGTCAATGACAATCTCATACAGGCTAATATCTATCACATGACCACAAAAACGATTACAAGCTACTTCAATACAGTCCTAGGCTGTCTGATTAAAATGCTGAAAGGCAGCAGATCTCTTTACAACAAAGTTCATCCCTGAGGAATCTGGCCTATTACAAATGTCTTTCTCAGTCTCCTCTACAAGCATCACTACCCTCTCAAACAGCTGACCCTTTAATAACATGTCAAGAAGACAAATTTAAACTGACAACCATTACTACCAAGGGAATAAAAGGCAGGTAGCATTAATTTTTAAAAAGCAGGGAAATGAAAATAATTCAGCATATGATCAAGCCATTGGGTTATTGAAATACTATACTAAACCATTTTTTTTACAACACAGTGGAATCAACAGAACTGTACAGGAGAGGCTGTAAATGTTGCTTGCAGCAATAGGATTTCAAAAGCTTTTCCATAAGTAAAAAACACAGACTTTTCAAACTCACCAGGATACTATGATTTTATTAATAAGCAAGTTTGGACTGCAGATTTGGCATATTTTAAAACCTAGGGAACTGTCAGATACAATCAACTGGGGAGGAAGTATTCCTTCTATAATTAAGTCAATGAATATCCTCGGGGGTAGCTGAAACCCAGAGTTTTATTGTTTTCAAAAACAAAAAAGCCTTGCACTTAAGCAGGCATCTTTGTGAGTGCTGTAGAGGGGAGAAGAATCAAAGAAATGACTGGCTATGTTGCTTTGCCAGCTGAAATGGGATTCCTTATCACCACCACATACACATTTTCGGCCTCTGCTTTCAGTATCCATTTCTACCCTTAAAATATTAAAAATAAGACCTATTTGTGCATCAAAAAGATGAAGTGGCAAAAAACCCGCTAAAATAACGATTATTTTCATACCAGCAACTATTCCATACAACTTGTTCCCAGAGGTAGGAAAAAAGTTCTGACTGGCAAAGTCTAAACTGGAATTGTGCCAGCTTTCAAGTCATTCAGTCCATTTCAAATTCACAATAAGTTCTGCATTCAGAGAGCCAACTCTGGGAACAAAATGTTGACGTAACATTTGTGAGCAAGTTAGTAACAATTATTGATGTGGTCCCTACATGATGGTACATTAGCTAACTGTTATTATGAAAAAAGGTTTTCCCTCTTCTCTTTCTATAGAGTGCTTTAAGGTTTATAAGGTTCACATAATCCATGGGACAGGTTCAGCAATCTAGTATTTCCTTGATATGGGGCCCTCCTTTCCCCTGGTCCACCCACAGTGGCTTCTAAAGTTTACAGCCAGAGCAGCCTGAAGGACTAAGAGGTGACAAGAGACAGGCCTTAAAACCATGTCTTCCTGACCTCCAAATCCTCCCAACCACTAACCCACCCTCATCTTCCTTTACAGATGAAGAAAGAAGGTTCAGGTAAGTTGTGAAACTACCTAAATGTCAGAAGCGGGACTTCAGCCCAGGCAAACTGGATTCTAAGTGAAGTACACTTGGCTACCATTCGAGTCTCCTTCTTCACCAAGGTTTTGTTCCTCTCTAAGATGAGGCATCAGTATTACTGAAAGTATGATGGAGGTGTCAAGGTCCCAGGAAGCAGAAGCTAAAGAGGAATCTGTGCTGAGGATGGTTCAAAATCCAGAGCTTATTCCATGGTGAGGGTTTTCAAAATGGAGCAGTGAGAAGTAGAAGCCAAATGTAAATCTACATTAGGTTTCTGAACAATCCAAAGTAGCACATTTCCTTTCCTCTCCATCTTAGACAATCAAAAGTAAAAAAATCACCTTTTGAGACACACATAATTGACCCAATTTAATCTGCCATTTATTTTGAAATTCTGGACTTGTTTCAAGTCAAACTAAACTTTGGAGTGAGCTCAGATGTGACTTCTTAGTAGAGTGTGGCAGGGATTATGCCCAAGACGACACAGAAAGGTAAAAGCTTTATATGCCCCATCTTTGCTAAAAGAAGACTACAAAAGTTCCCAGGTGAAACCTCCACTTCACTGCTATAAACTGAATTTCCTTTATTCCAGACCCAAGTTTACCCATCATCTCTTCTGGAGCTAGTTCAACTAACAATCCTTCACTCTACACCGAGTGTCAAGGGACAATCTGTGATTCCTTCAGGGATAAACACCACCTGCTGTTTCCCTCCCAGTTACTGTAGAAAATGCTATTCTAATAACAATGGAAAAACAAACTCCCCCCTGAGCTTGCTGGCTTGTGATTTGACTTATTTTCATCATTTCTGGTGCTGTAAAGGTGAAATTCCTTGAGAAAGGTCTTCTGTAAGATCCATTTAAATTGTAATACTCTAAAAAGCTAGCTGGCTATGTAAAGACTACAAATCTGGAATACAATCATATGTCTCTTTTTCATGCCTGGTGCACATGTGGGACGTACCTGTTTCTCTCAGATAATTATTAGTTCTCCTAGCTGGCATAGGTTTTCCTAGGTTGTCAACCGTTGCAAATTCCAGTAGTAGTTTATAGCAGGGTTACAGAAACTAATTTTGGATGAAAGTTCTGACACTTGTTGGCATGCGAGGCATTTTGAGGTATACCAGTTACCAGTCATCAAAAGCATTTGTATGTTGAAAATGTAATTTTAATAGATAATTCTTCATCTTACATAGGAGCACAATAAAATACACCACATTCTGAAGAAACTCCAGATGATACGAGATAAGAGTGGGGAAAATTCAGATGGGCTACATAACCATCACCTTGAACTGCAAGAGACAAAAGTTCCACCTGCAAATTAACATGAACATAACTCAGACTGACTGGCCATATGATTGGCTTAAAAATAAAAAGAAAGCAAATACGCAGAGTGAGAAAAGTATAGAGAGAAAAAGATAGGACAAGTGAAAAAAATCATGGGAAATCAAATTAAAGAAGGATAAAAAAGGCAGGAGGGGGACTCCTTTAAGGAATACCTAGAAGGATCATCAGGAAATTATGCAAGAACTTGAAAGACTGAAAACATTACACTAAAAATTGGGGACTTTCAAATGATGAAACTTTTCTAATAATTCAATTTAGCCGGTCAATATTTTGTTCATCTGGTCTGTAGATAAGATTGTAATAAATGGCTTAGCAAATATTGAATAATTAGCAAACCTATCGTTGTCCTATAAAATACAAAAGGTCATGTATTAAATTCAGACAAACTGGGAAGAAATCAAAATTCTAATGTCCATATCAATGCCAGACATGATGTGGCACAAAAGAAAAGTTACACACTTGCCAATCACGACTGCTGCTCGCCGTCAGGCTGTTCCTGGACGGTGACTGTCTAACATTCCAGCTCTAGATAGCAATTGTCATCTAACTGATCAGACAGTGATAATTTTGTACACTTGAGGTTTATTTTAATTAACATGTCAGTCACTGAAGAGATTTCTGCATTCTCGGGATCAATTTATGAGTATTCATTTAGCAGCATTTTATCACATATCTGCATCAATGTAAAGAAATTGGCAAAGTCCATGTCTTACTATTTAACGTCAGATGGCGAAGACCCAAGACATAAAATGTTCTAGGCTAGTTTTAATCTTCAAATACGATTGTCACATTAGGGAAACGAAATAAACACAGCAAAATAAACTGTACAAAGGCAAAGTAGAATAACAAAAAATATTTTACTAAAACATAAGATTTACAGAAGTTTCCAGACAAGCCATACAAAATGGTCACAAGCTTTTCTTGTAGGGAGATTTCTACACTTGACAGCAGAATCACGATATTAGTGAGGGCTGTGATGTTTAATGTTCCCATTTTTGTTCAAATAACCAAGCTTGTCCATCTACAGCGTCTAAGGAGTTAGACTTGGCTAGAGGGCATATTCTAAAGTACAATTGGTTAGCTGCTTTAACCAATGCAATTAGCATCACCATAAAAAGGGAGAAGGAGCCCACAAAACTGGAAGGAAAAAAAAGGACACACCCCTGCAGCTAACCGACAACTATTTTCATTCACAGTGCTGATACTGAAACCATGATGGAGAAATGAATAAAAGCAGAGCTGGACCACTGCTTTTAGACAATTTCACAACAATCCAGATGATACTTCTAGCCTCTGCTCATGCGTTACAACAGTGAATCAGGACAAGACAGAGATTTGCTAATGTGCATTTAATCACCAAAGGACTGAAGATGGTCTGGGTTTTTATTCTGTAATGTTTCTAAGACTGTGTCCATTAAATGCAAACAAAAAAGGAAGAGGTCTTCGCAGAACAGGAGAAGTGATGCACACTTGATGTTGAGATTGAATTTAAATATTATTCATGGCATATAGCCTAGTCCATGCTCTGGCTGTAAAGAAAAAACAAACACGTAATCATAGATTACTTAGTTCAATATACCATTCTTCCAAACATGTTAAATAGGAGAGGTCATTTAAAACAAAAAAAATTTGAAATTAATATTTAAATACAAGCAATATTTCAGAAATACATAAATATTTCCTACCGTCTGCATTGGGTGTTAAGTTGCATGTTTTTGTCCTAAAAACTTCAATGCAATTCTACAACCACAAGGATACAAAATGCTAAGCTCCACTGACCACAGTACATAAATGGCTAGCACTCAGGTGCTTGCTGAACTGCACTGAATTTAGAGGCCAAACGTATCTGAAAATAAACTTTACATAAACCATTCTCTGGTTGTTTTAGAATGTTGCTGCAACAAATGTGTGAAAGAAGTAGACCAGCAAATCTGCTTAGGAGGTCGCTGGACTGTGTGTTTTATGTGATCCAGGCTCAGGAGAAGGCCACAATGTTTGTCCCAATACAACATCCCATAGCCATTACCTGTTTCTATGGCTTGGGCTTCATTGGTCTTCCACTGCTCAGCTACATCATTTGCTAATGGATCGTCTGGATTGGGAGCACTTAACAAAGCTTGGATTGAGAGCAGCACTGTACGGATCTGCAACGCTGGAGACCATTTATCTAAGGAGACAACAGGTAGGACTATTATAAAAACGTAAGAGTCACCCCAGATTTTCATGTACTTTCCTCCCACAGATCTAGATGTAAACGAAATCAAGCTAAGACTGGTAAGGAGGATTCTGAATGTGTCACACTTAAAGAGGAAAGGGAGAATGTTGACACTAGGATAAGGAGGCCACTTACCTTTCAAAATATCTAAACATATTCTTCCCAACTTGTCTACATTAGGGTGATAAATTTTGGTCATGAAACGTACTTTAGGAGCTGCCATTGGATATTCTTCTGGAAGAAATAGTTCAAGTTTAAAAGTCCCTCCCTCAAAGGGGGAATCCTGTGGGCCTGCAATGACCACATGAAAATAACGTGCATTGCTTTCATCAGGTTCTGCTTTTATCCCAGGAACTGGTTCTGCCAGCAAACGCTGGGTTTCCTAAGAAAGAAGAAACACACAAAAAATATGTAATAAATGTCATTTCACTAGACACAAAAAATTATCAAATTATTTTCTAGAGAATATCATGCGAAGGCAATTTAGGAGAAGTGCTGTTATCCTAGGTACAAAATAGAAAGCTCACAAGTTGTATTTATTAAAAAAGGATTTTCTAAACTGTAATGTAACAACACAATTAAACAGCTGTAGTGTAAAAGACTCTGGATGGAACCATAGAGACATCTTACTTGTTGGAAAAAATCATACTAGGGCAGCTAGGTGGGGCCGTGAATAGAGCACCAGTCCTGGCATGATGAGGACCTGAGTTCAAATGTGACCTCAGACACTTGACACACTTACTAGCTGTGTGACCTTAGGCAAGTCACTTAACCCCAACTATCCCCTCACCCCAATTAAACCCAATTGTCTTGCCTTCCCCCTCCAAAAAAAAAAAAATATATATATATATATACACCAGCTAAACTTAACACACATATGCAAAATTAACACAGCTAATTACAAATAGTGTATAATCAATAGGACAAATAATTCACAGAGACCACCCTACAGGAATGCTTATTGAACGTCCAAAGGAACCAATACAATGACACAGCCAGAGCAAGCATTTTTTTAAAGCAGTTCAAAGTTTCCCTTGAAAACAAAGCTAAAAAAGAAATCAAAGATTGATAGTCATGTGAAAAAATGTTCTATTGATGACTACTCTGAAGCACCACCTCACACCTATCAGACTGGCTAATATGACAAAAAAGAAAACTGGTGAATGCTGGCAAGAGGTGGAAAACCTTAACATGAACGCTTGGTGTAGCTGTGAACAGAACAAGGTATAGTATATGACTCTGATAAATATTATTGTGCTATGATAAATGATGGGGAACAAGGAGGTGGCATCAGAAAAACCTGGGAAGAACTCTATGAACAGATGCAAAGTGAAGTGAGCAGAAGCAGAACACTGTACACAGTAATAGCAACACCGTGATGATCAAGTGTGAAAGACTTAGATACTCTGATTAAGACAATGATCCGAGACATTTCCAAAGAATGCACTGTGGAAAAATACCATCTGCCTCCAGAGAGTGAACTAATGAACTCTGAGTACAAGCTGAAGTATGATTTTATCACTTTTTCTTTTCTTTTTAACAACACAGCTAATATGGAAATGTTTTGCATGATTTCACATATATAATAGGTATCATACTGCTTGCCTTCTCAGTGTGTGGGCAAGGGACTGGAGCGAAGAAACGAATGTGGAACACAAAAAATCTGAAAAGAATTTAAAGCAATCATGTCCCAATATATCTCAATACCGGAAATGCTTCCTTGCATAATAAAGTAAAACCCTAAATGATGCATTGAGACATGGGTAAATGTCACATTCTATACCTGTAATTGCTTACCTGCCTACCTAAATGTGTTCCATTTATCTGCTCTCTGAGACTAAAATTTTATTGTTATCCTGGTTTTTCATCAGTTCATGCAAGCCTTCCCACTCATATTTCTCATAATTCATAATGTTTGTCATTTTAAAGTATAATAATAATCCATTACATTCCTATATTACAATTAGTTTTCCTATTCCCTAATGAATACCAATTCCCCCCTTTTACAGATTAGAAAAACTGACACCCAGAGAAGTGACTTGCCCAAGGTCACACAGTGGCACAGGTGGATATCAAGGGATGTCTTGAGCTCTATTTTAGAAGTCTTCCCACTTCACTATGCTTCAATTCATCCTTTACAAAGGGACCAAATGAAGTTTTGCTTATGCAAAGACCAGTTCCTTTCTCTTCTCTGCTCAAAACCCTTCAGTTACTCCCGACTACCTTGCTGAGTTAAGAGTTCACCTCTTCTCAAGCTTTCCAAGCCCTCACTTACTCCATGCAAACTAGCATCTAAACCAAACCACACAGTCTTACCTTTGTGTCTTCTGTTAAGATTTAGACTCCAAGTCTGCTGCCCACCTGGAGCCCATTCTAAGGCAATGCTGCTCACTCTCGGAAGTTTCGCTCAAACAAGGCCTACTCATAGAAGGATGTTTCCTCTCCCCTCCTCTATGGGTCAAACTGCCCACCAGACTGGTCTAGTAGACGGCAAGGACAGGGTCTAATTTTAATCTTTTTCTCCCCCAAGTGCCTAGGACGGTGCTTAGTGCTTGGTAAGTGTTTAATAAATGCTTTTTCATTCACATTGTGCTTTACACAGAGATACCTACTAAATGTTTGTTGACCAAATGAAGGAATCACTTAGGCTTGTTAATTACAAGTTTTCAAGAGCAGCTATATGGTGCAGTGAATAGAGCACTGGCCCTGGAATCAGGAGGACCTGAGTTCAAATCTGACCTCGGACACTTGATACACTTACTAGCTATGTGACCTTGGGCAAGTCACTTAACCCCAACTGCCTTGCCTTTCCCCCTCCAAAAAAAAAAGAAAAGAAAAAAAAGAATTATAAACTTTTCAGTAGGCAAGGACTTTTTTTGGATTAGCTATTTTAGCTACAGTGCAATTTTAGAAACTGCTGGCATTCAGCATCCAAACACCATAATGCAGACACTGAGTAAATGTTTACTGTTACTACTTCCCGTAAAGAACCCACATTAAAAGGGGAGACCAGAAGGAAGTGTATATGTGACAACAGAAACTGGGCTCCTTCCATTAAACGTTTGCTCCTTCCTTTGACTGCTGTTCAATCTTTTTCAATCTTGTCCAAACCTTCATGTCCCCATTTGGGGTTTTCTCTACAAAGATCCTAGCAGGGTTTGCCAATTCTTTCTCCAGCTCATCTCACAAATGAGGAAACCGAGGCCAACAGTGTTAAGTGACTTGCCCAGGGTTACACAGCTAACTAAGTGTCTGAGGCCCGATCTGAACTGCAGAAGAAATCTTCCTGACTCCAGGCCCAATACTCTATCCACTGTGCCACCCACCTGCTTCCTTTCACTATTGGCCAACTATTTCTTCCTTTAAAAGAAGAGAAGTGAAGAAAAAGACTATCAGATTGACAAGTTTATTTTTCTTTCTACCATCATCTGAATAAGATTAAACATCTTTTGGGGGCAGGAATCACTTAATCAGGAAAACACTCAGATTCTACTGTCACACTAAAGCAAGACAGGAAACAAAACAAGAAAAAGAGGAAGGATATTGGGTCACAATGGCTAGTCATATCCATCTCAGGGCTCAATATTCACCAATAATATTTATCTTTGCAAAATACACAAACAATAGTCATATGAAGTCAGGTGCTGCAGAAAACTAGAATTGGATAAGTTTCTGGGGGGGCAATGAGAGGGGGAGGTAGCCTTTGTGAAGAACCTTAATGTCTTCAAGGGTCACAGAAGGAATTCAACAAGACACAGGACGTGGGCTTGGACCTATTCTATCTTGATGGCTATAAGGAGGGAAAGAGAAGACACATTATGGAAGAAAGGTGAAGGGGAACATAACTATTTCTCATAATCAGATATATGAGAATATAGAAGCCCAGAGGATGGGGAAAGAAAGGCACTGAACCTTACTACGATCCACACGAGGAAAAGGAGAGTTGCAAACACAGCTGCCCATTTTGAGTCGGGATCATCTCATCCTTGGTACCTGTAATCTCCCCACTTAGCACAGCACCAGTTACACAGAAGGCACCTGAGTAATTGCTGACTGATTTGGTGAAGAAATTAAATGTTAATAGGAAAACAGGCAGGGACAAAAAGAAGAGAGAAAGGAGTTTAAAAAGGAGGAAGTAGACTCAAAACAAATCTCAGCTGTAAAGTACGGATTAAAAAGGGAAAAAAAACAAAGGTTAAGAACAGTAAATGTGGTTTGGGCAAGAGGAAAAAGAGGAGTGGGGCAGCATAGTCAGCATCCCACTCCTCCTTGCACTAGTCTTCCTCTTTTTAAAGGGGACAGGAGTAGCAAAAGGATGAGAGGGTAGTCAAGGAACACTGAGCAAGGGCTTTACTACACAGATGCTAAACTACCAAGAGACAAAAACTCAGTCCTTGCCTTCACATTCTAATGGTGAAAACACTCTAAATCTACCAAGGCACATAATGTGGGCAGCATAAAAACAGGAAGACATTAGCAGATAAGGCCGATCAGGAGGGATGAATCAGTAGATAAACGAAAATGCAAACATAACAAGAACAAGAAGAAAAGGATGGCATCAGAAACAAAACAATGTTATTTACAAGAAATGCAGCAGAAAAAAGATTCGTGAGCTAAAATAAGGAATTCTAGCAGTATGGATCAAGCTTGAAACGCATTCAAAAGAGCAGGGTAGCAATCATGATGTCAGAAAAGGCAAAAGCAAAATAGGATTTTAAAAGATAACTAAGTGGGAAATCACAAAACTTAAAGCCATCACAGGCAAGGAAATAATATCAATGCTTAGTATGATGGGTCTTTGATGATTATTTATTGGGAATCAAATGTACATAGCAGCTTTACAAACAGTGACCATGTGCTAAAACATAAAACCTTTAACAGGGGAAGCTAGGTGGCGCAGTGAATAGAGCAGTGGTCCAAATGTGGCCTCAGACACTTAACACTAGCCATGTGACCTCGGGCAGGTCACTTAACCCCAACTTCCCCCTTCCTCCCCCAAAAGCAAAAAATAAAACCTTTAACAAATGCACAAAAGCAGAAAACATTAAACAGATCCTATACTGACCACAATTCAAAATTAAAGCTGAACTGGAGACTACATAATCTAATCTCAAAGAATTAGTGTGTCAATAAACCCACATAAATCCTTGGCATTTCTATACATTACTGACAAAACCGAACAGCAAGAGATGGAAAGAAAAATTCCATTTAAAGATACTGAAGACATTATAAAATATTTGGAAGTCTACCTGCCAAAACAAACCCAGGACCTATATGAACACAATTACAAAGCACCTTTCACACAAATAAAGTCAGATCTAAGTAACTGGAAAAACATCAGTTGCTCATGGGTAGATTGAGTTAATATAATAAAAATGACAATTCTACCTAAATTAATTTACTTATTCAGTGCCATACCAGTCAAACTATCAAAAAATTATTTTACAGAGCTAGGAAAAAAATAACAAAATTCACCTGGAAGAACAAAAGGTTCAGAATATCAAGGGACCTAATGAACAGCAATTTGGAACTAGGCCCAAAGGACTACAAAAATGTGCATTCCCTTTGACCCAGCAATACCACTACTAGGTCTATATTCCAAAGAGATCAGAAAAACAGGAAAAGGACCCACATGTACAAAAATATTTATAGCAGCTCTTTTTGTGGTGGCCAAGAACTGGAAAACTGAGGGGATGCCCATCAGCTGGGGAATGGCTGAACAAGTTGTGGAGTTGTGGCATGTGAATGAACTGGAATACTACTGTGCTATAAGAAATGATGAGCAGGCAGACTTCAAGAAAACATGGAAAGACTTATATGAACTGATGCTGAGTAAGGGGGGGCAGAACCAGTGGAACACTGTATACAGTTACAGTCACACTGCGTGATGACTAACTTGGATAGACGTGGCTCTTCTCAGAAATGTAAGGTAAGATTCTAAGACAACTTCAAAAGGCTCATGATGGAAAATGCTAGCCACATCCAGAGCAACAGTTACAGGTCTGAATACAGATCAAAGCATACTATTTGCTCTTTCTCCTTTTTGTTTTGTTTCTTTTCTCTCATAGTCTCATAAACTGAAAATGTTTAATATGAAAGAATATTGTAGAGCCTATGAGGAGGGAGGGGGAGAAAATTTAAAACTCAAAAGCTTGTGGAACTGAATGTTGTAAACTAAAAATAAACTAATTTTAAAAAGAGGATTAGTGTGTCAAAGAACGCATTTTTTAAAAGACAATGAAATTTCAAAGAAAATGACAATTAAAAAACATACCAAAACTTTTGGGATGCAACCAAAGGCAGTCCTTAGTGGAAAATTTATATTTCTAACCACTTTTAACAACAATATTACAAGGAACAAATCAATTAACTAGGTATGTAATTAAAACAAACTAGAATAGCAACTAACCAAAAAATCAAATGTAAATTATGAAAATTAAAGAGATTGATAAAACTGAATGTAAAATATCCCTGCTGAAATGAAATAAAACTGGGAGTGTCGATTTTGGAAAGCAGACAAATCATTAGCTGCTAGTCTAATCAAGAAAAACAAGGGAAAGTCAATGAACAAGTATAAAATATAGGATTCACAACAAATAAAGGAATAAAGGAAATTCTTAGAAATTCTTTATGTATGCTGCTTATGCTATCTTAAAAACAATAGAAAATGAAAACCTCACAATTAGTTTGCTGTTAATATATATTTATTTTCGTTTGTTAAAACCTTCATGTTAACTTTTGTACAGTGAACATTTCTTAACTGATTTAATAAAGATATTAATTTTGGAAGGAAAAAAAAATATTCTACATGCTCCCAAAAGCAAGTAAAGGTCATAAAATGAATTCCTCAAGGGAAATACAAAAAACAAAGTGAGCCCTCTCAAGCATTCAAATAACAATTAATTCTGGTGTTACATAAACTCTTAAAATTGGAGTAGGGCTGCTAGGTGGTGCGGTGAACAGAGTGGTGAGCCTGGAGTCAGGAAGCCTTTTTCCTGAGTTCAATTCTGGTCTCAGATATTTACTAGCTGTGTGACCCCAGGAATCACTTAACTCTGTTTGTCTCAGTTTCCTCATCTGTAAAATGGGCTGGAAAAGAAAATGGTAAACCATTCTTTGCCAAGAAAACCCTAAATGGGTCATGAAGGGTCAGACACAACTGAAAAACAAAACACACACACATACACACACGAACTATCCTATCAAATTCTCTATAAGATACAAATAAGGCCTCCACCTTATCTGGGGACAACAAAACACCTATCAAACTTTCCTCACCCCGTGGTTCTTTCCCAGGCTATCTCCCAATGTGGCTACTTTTCCTGCCTTCCTCATCTTGGATCTATTCAACTTTCTACCATCCTCTACACCCTGGACTCCTGTGACATCTTGTCTCATTACTGACCAAGGGATGACTCTCACTACTGACCCTCTCTGCTCCTAATCCGTAGGGCAGTGAATGACGCTAGAGGAAATAACTAACCTGCTATCCATCATGTCACTGAAGCTCACAGCTTTGGTGTCAAACTCTACTCTTCTCACTCACCCACCTAACACCAAATATTGTCATCTCTACCTTTTTGATGTCTCTATTTATCTGTCTTCATCCCTTTTCTTCCTTCCTTCCACTCATAAAGCCACAGCCCAGCTAAGGTCCTCGTCATCTCTCACCTGGAGAGCCAACAGCCTTGTGAGTGGGCTCCCTTCAGTGGTTCACTCTACTCCATCTCTATGAAGCTATCAAGGCAGTGGTTCTACCTCATATTTCTTATCAGTTTTCACTACTGAATGAACTAGGAGTTCCCTAGGCCCCACACAATTAAATGCAAACTCCTCTATTTAATATTTAAAGGCCTTTCACAACTTGGCTCCTTTCTAACTTTCTAGTCTTATTAGCCCTTTCAATAAATGCTATGATCCAGCTGCACCAGCCTGTCTGTAGCTCCTTGAACGTAATACTCCATCCTCCCATCTCTATGACTCCGTACTGATAATCTGCATCCCTGGGATTCTCTGGCCCCTGTCAGTTTCATGTAAAACAGATTTCCAAACTGGCTCCATTGCAAAACTAAACACAAACAAAATATAAGGAGGAAAACAAAGAGAGTTTAAAAAGAGTATGTTTCCATCTGCACTCAGCTCAGCAGCAGTCTCTCTGGAAGTGCACAGCACTTTTCATCCTGAGTACATGGGAACGGTCTTGATCAGAGTAGCTGTCTTTCTCAACTGACCCTCCTTGCTGTTGTTACTGTTAGGACATATTAAGTTCTTAATAAATGACTGTTGAGGACATTTCGAAGGAGCTATTTGTTATCCCCTCTATACCGAAGAAGAAATGGTTCAAGTTGAAGAGCTTGCCCATATGGGGTCCCAAAGATGGTGCCCACTCTAAGTGCAAAGCTCTTTGCTTCTAACATGGTACTGCCTCTAGTGAAGAGGAGCCAGCCAGGAAGCACTCAGGAAGTCCCTACTCTGGCCCAGACACTGCTAGAGGAAAACACAAAATAAAGCATGGGGAAACATGCGCACACACAAGGAAACGCAAAGTGAATGCAGGTACTGGAGGGCCATGAGGTAGGCAGCTGGTACCTAAAACTGAGAAGAAAATCCAGAAACACCTTCACAAAGGTGGCACAAACAGAAACGGCAAGAAAGCTAAGACTTCTAAGAGGCAAAGGCAGGGAGAGAGCACATAGGATGATAGAAAATAGTATGTGGCACAGGAAGACACTGGGAAAGCCAGTTTAGTTGCAAAGTAGAGAGGATGGAAGAAAGGAGAACGCCTGGAAGCCAGCAATATAAAGTGACAATAAGCAAGAAAGAGAAACAGAAGTGAGTGAAAAATCAGACCAAGTATTCAAAAAGCCCAGCAGTGTGAAGGAAGTACAGTCATTTACCTGGCAGGCCTGTGGCATGACTCTGCTGGGCTGCCAAGAAAAGACTGAGTCCTATCTAGTACAGATTCTATTTAGGATGGCTATTAAATATATAACATTTTGGAAACTTCCCCATTAAAAAAGCTAAAATCATCTGTTTGGAAAACTTGGCTCTTCAGAACCTGTCCGGTATAAAGGAGAAGAGCCTGTCCTCCCCACTGGGCCATGGAAGTCATTAAACTTGGTTTTCTGGTTTGGATTTAGGGTCCCCAAATGATTCAAATGATACAGCCTCTATGATCTACTAAACGGCAGTAAAGTTCCTGTCTGTTTTATGCATCTGGTCCAATGATCCTGAGCATCTGGATTAAGCAGATACCTACATACAAGTACTCATGCAGACAAATGGGTGAGAATAGCAGGAAGGAAGGCAAGTAAGTGTATCAAGAGGTACCACAGCAGTGAAAAAGAATCCAACAGTTAGAGAAACTGCAAGTGTGCTAATGCTGGGACTTACCAGACCCAGTGTAACTCGTCAAACCTATTACGTTTGTAAGCACTGGGCAACATCCAGAACATCAAAGAACTGAATTTTATGGGAAAGATTAACTTAGGAAATGAGTGACTGGAACTATAAACACCTGGCATTATGATTAAGCCTTTACAGATACACACTCATCAGTAATGCTAAAGCCACAAGAATCCCATTTGAAAAAGTCAAGTTAAAAATCCAATTTAAAACAAATTTTACAATATACAACCCAGAATTCATACTCTATCTAAGGAAGTTACTTTTTTCACTACAAACTAATTTCATTTTAGTAATTTCACACTACCCCCTAGTGGACATTCTACAAACATAAAAATCAGAAAATGGGTTATGATTTAATGGTGGAATGATTAGATATTATGAATAAATATCAAAGGAGAGTAATTTAAATCAGATGATTAAAAACAATCATCTCATCTCTGGCGGACCAGGGCATTAGTTTAAGTGGGGAGGACTAAGTTATTACATAGTCTAAGCATTCCATTTTAGAGCTAAGGAAACTGAGGCTGAAAAATAAAATGTGAATCCAAGGGGATAAAGCTAAAGATTAATACTTTAGGTTTCAACTCAGTCCAGTATTCTTCCACCGTACATGCAGTTTTCCAGTAACACTTCACACTGCACTGGGGGCAGCCTACACTCCCCAAAGGAAATCCAATGAAAGAAAAAAAAAAAAGGATGGAATATACTGAAAAATACTCACATACACCTGTGAGATACTTATCTTCAATTCAAATGCTCCCTCCAACAACACAGACACCAACCCACTCATGCCCAGTCGTCCTGTACACATCTTGCCCAGGTTCCTCCACAGGGAATGGAGGGCTGGGGGAGGGCTGAGGGAGGTGGTGGGGACCTCTGCACTCTGCTGACATTCCCAAGATGCCTGTGGAGAACACAGGGCTGTCTTGCAATGTGACAACTCTCCTCATAATTTCCTTATTTTTCAGAAATTATAACCTCTCCCACTTACCCTTTCTTTGTATTAGCATCTTAAATTTTCTTTTGCAATCTCAAGTCTTCTATGACTCATAATAGTTGAAGAATTTTGGCATCTTTAAAGTCATGGGCTTTTACAGAAGACAATCCAGCTCACCCTCCTCCTCCTGTTTAACCACGGCTGACTTGTAGTCTATCTATTTAAGTATGTCAAAATCCAAATAGACATTTACCACCCATTTGCTTTTTCCCATACGGATGGCGAGGCCCAATTCTCAAGTGGTTCTAGATCTCTTTCAAGAGGGTCTGCAATACTCTAGGGTTTGAGGCAAGCAGCCAATGTCTTTCACAAACAAGAGCAGAATTCTGGAGGGTCCTCACAATCTAACACAGAATCTTTGAACTCTGCGTGAAAGTCTCCTTCCGTCATGCTGGGAAAACCTTTTTCATGTCTTATCTGATATTGACTATCAGAAGGTTATTGCTACATATCTTTCAAAGACTCAAATAATTTTGAAACATCGATGGGAGCCAACTTGTTGGAAGAAAACCTGCAGGAGCATCTTGCTTTAACAAAGCAAATGCTTTTTTAAAAAACAATAACCAGCATCTTGTATTTTCTTTATCTCTCCATCACCTCCATGTGTGATGATAAATAATCTACTATAAAACATTACATTCAAAAGCCCTTGAGGGTGGAAGAGAGGAATGTAAGGTATAAGAAGAATGGAAAATCTGGGGGAGGGGCATGCAAGTTATGAATGGCTTTGAATGCTGGAGAGAGGTTTTTATATTTGATCCTTAAATAACAGGAAAGACCACTGGAGTTTACCAAGTAAGAGAAGATGTGGTCAGACCTTCACTTTAGGAAAATAACTTGGGTAGCTGAGTGGAAGATGGTCCAATTAATAGGCTATTGTAAAAGTCAAGGTGTGAGGTGCTAAGGGCCTGAGACAGGATAGTGGCAGTGTCAGAGGGCAGAAGAGGGTATAGACCAGAGGTTCTCAACCTGTGGGTTATGTTCAATTTGTAACCATGAAAATACATCCTGCATATCATAGATATTTACATTACAATTCATAACAGTAACAAAATTACAGTTATGAAGTAGCAACGAAAATAATTTTATGGTTGGAGGTCACCACAACATGAGGAACTGTATTAAAAGAGTCACGGCTTTAGGAAGGTTGAGAACCACTAGCATAGACAAATGATGTTAATAAATGTTTACGGACTGAGTGACAAAAAGTGGAAATGATGGACTTGGAGAGATGAGAATGACACCTAGATTTTGAGCCTGGGTGAACGAGAAGATGGGAGCACCCTCAAGGGGAATTGTGAAGTCAAAGAGGGATTTGGCGGTAAAGACAGTTAAGTTTGGTTTTGGACATCTGGATTCAAGATGTCTTTGGGACATCCAGTTTTCAATGTCCTATAGGCAGCTAGAGATGCAGTATCAGAAGATCAACTGAAAAATGAGAGCGGGGTAAAGAGACCAAAGAATCATTGGTAGCACAGAGATCTCTGAAATAGTACAGACAAGAGGAGAGCCTTGGGGACACCAAGATCATCAGACTAGAATGAGATTCACATCTTGGAAAGAAGACTAAAAACCAAGACAAAGAAATGTTATAAAAACCTACAGAAGGGAATATCAGGGAGAACAGGGTGATCAATCACGTCAAATACTGCAGAGGTCAAAAAGGATAGACTGAAAAAAGGCCATTAGGTTTAATACATGAGACAGTGTTGGTAATTCTGTAAACAAATGTTTGGTTAAATGATGAGGTCCAAAGCAAGACCAGAGAGAGTCAAGCAGAGAGCAAGAAGAAAGGAAATGGAGCCAATTTTGGTAAATGGTCCTTCCAAGTTTAGCTACGACACAAAAACGAAGATGGATGGATAAAGTGAGAGGGTTTTTTGAGGATGGGAGAGACATAGGGATGTTTATGTTGTTGGGCAATAGGGAAGCAGCCAGCAGACAAGTAGACTGAAGTAAGGGGGGGATGGAGAGTGGAGAGGGCAACCTGCTGGAGATGGGATGGGATGCGACCACTTGCACATATAGAGAGGTTTGCCTTGGAAAGATGGGCCACTTCATTATGTGAGGAAGGGATGAAGGTGGAGATGGCGGCAGAATCATCTGGGAGAGTGAGCTGAGGAGGAGGGAAGAAGAGGAAGCTCTTGTGAAGGCCTCAATTTTTTTCAGTGAAATATGAAGCAAAAATCTCAGATGAGAACGTAGAAGAAGGAGGGGCCCTGGGAGAGTGCAGGCAGAATGAAAAGGTTTGGAAAACCACTGCTTGTGAGTGGGACAGTGGACTAATGATTAGGGAGATGGAAAAGGATATGAGGGCCTCAGCACAGCTCAGTTGATGTTTCTTCCTTTGATCCTCTCCAGACTTCCTCAACCATGACCCAGTAACCTTTTTGTCCTGGAAGCTCACTCCTGCAGAGGCATTCACAGATTCAAATTGCCCTCCGCCCCTGCTGACTCTTCCTGACTGGAGGACTGTGCCCAGAACCTCTATTTAATTAAGGAAGGTGTCCACAACAGTCATTTCACATTCTAACCCAGACTTTCCCTACCTTTATCTCCCACCCTTCTCAGCTTTCTCTGACGTGTAGTCTTTTCTCATTAGAATGTAAGCTCCTTGGGGACAAGGACTCTCTCTAGCTGCTTCTGTTTGTATTTCCAGCTCTTAGCAGAGGGCCTGGCACAGAGAAGTCATTTCAGAAATGCTTGCTTGACTGACTGTATGGCTTGAAGTTACATAGTATTATAATGCCTCTTGAAATTCAAGACCCTGAATAATCAAATATGACCTAATATACTGGATAGCGCAAATGGATAGCCCAAATCTCTACTATTGCATTTTTTACTAGTGTAAACATTGGGATGTTTAACCCAGGTCAATAATAAGTCTTTTTACTTATAAGACCAGTGAGAATTCTGAAAATGATTTAAGGTAAAATGCAAAAAACAAACAAAAAACTCTTAAAACGAATTTAAGCCTAAATAACCAGTTAAAACAATAGACCAAAAAAGTGAACTCAAAATAGATGTGGATCCAAATTATTTCACATACACACACACACACACACACACAAATTAAGGCCCTTTTTAAAAGTGCAAGTCCTTGCCAGTTCTTTCTGTGCTCAAGATGTCAGTGTTCACCATACAGGAAAAGGAACTCTGTTTTTCCCTACTTTTCATTCAGAATGAATGTGGTAAATCCCCTTCCCTCCCTGAATCTATATAAGTTATGAAATGTGTTTTGATAAGAGATTCATAACAACAGAAGTAAGGACAAGAACATAAAAGAAATCCTTACAAAGTCTTATATAACCTTTTTACGGTTTCTATAAAGTTGTCTCAGGGGAAAAACATCACTCATTAGACATGTAGTTCATTAAAACAAAAACCACTTGGCCAAATTTATTCAGTCAGCTAATTATACAGAGACCTGGTATATCAACACACTAGATCCTTTCTTCAGCGACCAGCTTTCAAAATCCTCCAGCCAATGAGCTTCCACTACATCATACCCATCAGCAACCAAGAGAAAAGAGAGAAACCTAGTTACCAAGAGACTGCTCATTACAGGCACTGAATATCTTAGGGACAATCTACTATCAATACTTTTATGAAGTCAAATTAACCTAAATGTATAATATAGCAGAGATCCAGGCTAGTGGCCACACCTTCATGAAGATGTTAAAGGGCCAATATAAAAGGCATGTAGGGGGAGGGGAATCAAGGGGCCTAAAAGAACCCAGAACACAATGACTGCCCATCTACACTCCCCTATCATCAAGGAGGGGACTAGTAGGGAACATACAAGTTTGCACAAAGGCAGCTAGGTAGTGCAGGGGATATAGTGCCAATCCTGAAGTCCAAAAGACCTGAGTTCAAATCTAGCCGCAGAGACTCACTAACTGTGTGACCCTGGGCAAGTCACTCAACCCTCTTTATTTGCCCCAGTTTCCTCATCTGTAAAATGAGCCAGAGAAGGAAATGGCAAACCCCTCTAGAATCTTTGCCAAGAAAACCCCAAATGGGGCCACGAAGTCAGACATGACCAAAAAACAACTGATGGACAAAGATTTTCTCAAGACATTTTCCAAAAAGGACCACATCTTTATAATATCCCAGTTAACTGAAAAGTAAAGAGAATATACACTGCCACTGTACTTGTTTGTTGATCCCCCAAAAAGCAATTAAGAGAGCAACCCACCACCAGTCAAGTGCTTTTAGAAGGCGTCTCCCCCACCCGCACATCAAGATCATTCCGGATTCTCTACAAGACAGAACAACAGAAACAGGGCCTGCTCAACAACAGCTTCTAACAAACATCAGACAAAGTGCTAAAATGGGAAGATATATTTGTCACTATGATCCAAGCACAAGAAGCATTCCCTCCTCCGTTCGGAGGAAGGAATGGCCTCCTCCTCCTCCTCTGGAGGAAGGCCTCCTGAGGACCCTGTTTGTGGATAACACTGCGGTGGCATCGAGCCCCACAGCACCGCAGGGCCTCCAGAAAGAAATCAGTGATCAAAGGCACCGAGTCGGTCTGTCCACAGAGAACAAGACCACGCGGATAAAGATAGGTATCACCCAGATTTCAACATACATGTGGATAGACTCCTCACAAACCTTGTTCACCAGCATGTACACCTATCTGGCCATGGACTTAGAGCCAGAGCTAAAAAGGACTGCTCAACATTGCTGTGTCCCAAAGCCAACCTACTTTTGGGAAACAGAAAAGCCCTTTTACTCACTCAGTCTTCCCATAACAGCAAAGATCCCCAACTTTTCAATACTTATATTCTGAGAGAACTGCTATATGGCAGCAGCACCCGGACCACATCTACCTCCAAAGAACTAAAAATCAATTATCACACAGAGGGCAACAGAGAGGAGTGAATGGGAGTAGGCTTCAACACATAAGCAAACAAGTGGTGAAAGGAATATGCAAAGAATTCTATGACAGCAAGAAAAGCTGATCACCTGGCAAGAATGATGGATAACAGGCGAACAACCAAAGAGCTCCCCTAAGTCAGTGCCCTTCTCAAAGAAGAAACTAAGGAAAGCCTCCAACAGACTGGGGGATGCCCTGTGGCAAATTTAGAAGACAATATGCAGGAGAGGTGCACAAAACTGGCAGACATGAACGTGTTGCAAAGGAACTCCCAAATGGATTAGCTGACAGATCCATCTAAGAATTTAAGTTTCTGAAGAAGTATCACTTAACTTAAGAGATGGGGGGGAACAGTATATATTCCCTGATTCAATCCCTTTAGTTTCACTTATGAAGAAACTACAGTTCAAAAGGGTTGTTACTTCCCTGAGCCTGAACTGGCAATAATAAACTGCAGTCATGATCCAAACCCAGGCCTCCTAACTCTGAACTAAGTATTCTTCTCACTATACCACAGTGTTAAATTATTCATTCCTAATACATCTGACATTATGCAGGAAGAATAGTGATTTATGAAGTGCACAATGCAAAGATATACCTCCTCCCAAAGCCCCTCAAGGTTTGGCTTAAACGAAGTTGGAATGACTTAAAGCTGTCTGACTGCATGTTTCTCCAGAAGGTAAGCATCTTGGGAGTGAGGCCTATTTTACCTTTATCTCTGTAGCCTTAGCACCCAGCAGTACCTGGGTGTTTAACGGATACTTGTGGAAGGACCAGAGACAGCTGACAGCAGCCATCTCTGTATGTTAGTTTTTTCTTTAGTGAAGCATTTTCTTTTCACAGCTCTTCAATGGTTCTGAGACCCAAGACCCCGAGTTTCTGACTGCCTGGTGAGCATCTGTCACTGGTAGCCTGGGCCCAGAGGCACCACATCTTCATGGCGTCCTGCTCCTGCATTCCAATCTCCACCTCTAACCTAATGTTTCTGACTCTCACCCTGGGATCCTAGGCTTCTGCTAGAACCATGTCAACTTTTACTGACACCTGGTTTATGATCACAATTATTTCCCTTGATTCTCTGAATTTGTCTGAAGCATAATAAATCCTTCTCCACTGCTACTTTCATGCTCTTCATCAGTGGTTCTCAACCTTCCTAATACCGCAACCCTTTAATATAGTTCCTCATGTTGTGGTGACCCCCAAGCATAAAATCATTTTCGTTACTACTTCATAACTGTTATGAATCGTAATGTAAATATCTGATATGCAGGATGTATTTTCACTGTTACAAACTGAACATAACCCACAGGTCGAGAACTGCTGCTCTGTTTCTTTAAAACACTACGTTGCTAGATGCTGTTTTCTAATCTGTTCTGCTACTCTCCTCTGGTGAGCTCATCCCATTCACATTCACTTTTGTGAATTAACTGTGTATTTCTCTCTATTTGATCTTCTTGTATTTTTTATTTTTATCTTTTCAGCCTCATTTCTGCAATGGAGTTGAAGAGGGAAGAAATCAGGTAAGATTAGCATTCTATAATTGAAATCCTTCCTATTCTTCTGCCCCTCTTTTTTTATCAAGGGGAGATTCTGATTTGTTTCTTACGCTTTCTCACTTTTTTTTGCTTTTCTTTTTGGAGGGGGGAAGGTAGGGCAATTGAGGTTAAGTGACTTGCCCAAGGTCACACGGCTAGTTTTTGTGTTAAGTGCCTAAGCTCACATTTGAACTCAGGTCCTGCTGACTCCAGGGCTTGTGCTCTATTTACTGGGCCACCTAGCTGCTCCCCTTTCTCACTTTTTAATCACCCTTTATGACCCACTCTCTGAAGTTTGTGAAGTCTGTTGAGTTGTGACTCATCCCCAACTCCAGTGCATTTCTTGCTGTCTTTCCTTTTCCTGTTGCTATAGTAACCCTACTGACTTCTACACATAGGAGGTGGGGGTGAAGTGTTCAGGCCTTCTCTATTGAGTTCAGATACAAGTACGGTCAGGAGAGGATTATTTCCTCTACTCCTTCATCCATGTTTATAGAACCTTCTCATGAATCTCATGTATAAGAAAGAATAGATTCCTCTCCCTGCTTTATTTCTTCTCTAGCACAGTCCTAGCTCCTCATTCTTCCTGCATCTTTTAAAACCAACAAAACAGAACAAAAACCATACCCAACTCAATATTTGTCTTATTTAACTTCCTCAGCAAAGTTTTAAAAGAATTAAGATTTTGTCCCAATAGATGAATGATTAAAGGAAATGCTACAGATCAACAATCAGGGGGAAATGCTCTAACTCAACAGTAATTAAAGAGATGCAAGTTAGAGCAAATCTTATTATTGAATAATGATTTTTTTTACCCAATTACACGTAAAAACATTTTTAACATTTTTTTTTTAGTGTGAGTTCTGAATTGTCTCACTCCTTTCCTCCTCCCAGATAGCAAGCAATCTGATATCGGTTATATGTATGTAGTCATGAAAAACATATTTCCATATGAGTCATGTTGTAAAAGAAAACAAGACCCAAAAATTTTGGAAAAAACAAAAAGGTGAAGACCAGTCTGCTTAGATCTGCATTCCAACTCCCTCAGTTCTTTCTCTGAAGGTGGGCAGCATTTTTCATCATGAGTACCTTGGCATTGTCTTGCTTGGATCATCGTATCGCTGAGAAGAGCCAAGTCACTCGTAGCTGATCATCATACAATATTGCTCTTCCTGTGCACAATGTTCTCTTTCCAGGTTTTTCTGAAAGCATACTACTCGTCATTTCTTATAACATAATAGTAGTATTCCATTATAATCATATACCACAACATCTCCTTTGTTCATTTCCCCAATTGACTGACATCCCCTCAATTTCCAATTTTTTGCCACCACAAAAAGAACTGCAATAAATATTCTACAAATAGGTCCTTTTTTAAAAAAATCTCTTTGGGATACAGACCTAGTAGTGGTACTTGACAGATGTCAAAGGGTATGTACGGATTTCTAGCCCTCTGGACAGTTCCAAATTCCTCTCCAAAATGGTGAGATCACTTCACAACTCCACCAACAGTGCATTAGTGTCCAATTTTCCCACATCCCTTCCAACATATTTTCCTTTTCTGTCACACTAGCCAATCTGATAGGTGTGAGGTGGGACCTCAGAGTTATTTGTATTTCTCTAATCAATAGTGATTTGAACCATTTTTTCATATGACTATAGCTAGCTTTGATTTCTTCTGAAAACAGCCTGTTCATTTCCTTTGACCATTTATCAACCATAGAATGACTTGCATTCTTATAAATTTGACTCTGTTCTCAATATATGAGAAATGAGGGCTTTATCAGAGACACTGACTGTAAAAAGTTTTTCCTAGGGGTGGCTAGGTGGTACAGTGAATAGAGCACCAAGCCTGGAGTCAGGAGGACCCAAGTTCAAGTCTGACCTCAGACACTTAACAGCTATGTGACCTTGAGCAAGTCACTTAACCCCAATAGCCCTGACTTTCCCCCTCCAAAAAAGCAAAAAAAAAATTTTTTTTTAAGTTTTTCCAAGTTTTCTGCTTTCCTTCTAAATCTTGACTACACTGTTTTTGTTTGTGTAAAGCATTTTAATTTCAATATAATCAAAATCATCTATTTTACATATTATAATTCAATCCATCCCCTGCTTGGTCATAAATTCTTCACTTAGCCACAGAACTAATATGCTCCTCTAATTTGCTTAAAACATCACCCTATATGTCTAAATCACACTCATTTTGACCATACCTCAGTATACCTAAAACGTCTATACATCATTTCTGCCAAACTGTTTCAAAGGTTTCCCAGCAGTTTCTGTCAGACAGTGAGCCCCTGTACCAAAGTTTGGCTCTCTGGGTGTATCAAACACTAGGATCACTATAGTTGCTTACTACTGTGTGCCTACTCCAGCCCACTGATCACATCTCTCAGCCAGCATCGGATTACTTTGATGATCAGCACTTTATAAAACACAGTTCATGATCCGGTACAGGGTACAGGTAGCAGATGGGCCTGAGAACAGGAAGACTTATCTTCACGAGTTCAAATCTGGCCTTAGTAGCTGCGTGACCCTGGGCAAGTCACTTAACCCTGTGTGACCCAGTTTTCCTATGTATAAAATTGTCTGGAGAAGGAAATGGCAAACCAGTCCAGTATCTCTGCCAAGAAAACCCTAAATAGGGTCGTGAGAAGTTGGACTGAACAACAACAGCTAGGTCATCTTCCTCCATATTTGTTTTTTCATTAATTCCTTTGATGTTCTACACCTTTTGTTCTTCTAGATGAATCTTATTATTTTTCTAGCTCTATAAAATAATTTTTTGGTTGATTGTATGTCACCAAATAAATAAGTTTTATTATCTTGGTTTGGCCTACCCAGGAGCAATTAACATTCTTTCAATTGTTCGGATCTGACTTTATTTGTGTGAAAAGTGCTATATAATATGTTCATGTAGTTTCTGGACTTTTCTTGGCAGGATGACTTAGAAGTATTTTATATTGTCCACGGTCCCACCATTCTCAAAAGTTCTTTGGTAAACAGTAACAGCCACAAAGTCAATGAATAACTTTGAGAGACTTATCTCTTCTTAGCAATGCAAGGAGCCAAGACAACTCCAAAGAACTCATGACAGAAAATGCTGCTCACATCCAAAGAAAGAACTATGGAGTCTGAATGCAGATTGAAGCAAACTATTGGATCTCTCTTTTTGTTTCTTCTTTCTCATGGTTTCTCCCATTGATTCTAATTCTCCTTTACGACATAACTAATGTTTGAAAATAGGTTCAATATGAATGTAATATGTAGAGCCCATATCAAATTACATGCTGTCTTGGTGTGGGGGGCGGCGAGACATGGAGTGAACATTTGGAACTCAAAATCTTATGGAAGTGAATGTTGAAAACCAAAAATAAATAAATAAATAAATAAATGGATAGACAGATAGATAGATAGATAGATAGATAGATAGATAGATAGATAGAAAAAAACGCTGGAAAATGCCCACAAACATTACTAGAATAAAAAAAGATATTTGCAACTATGCCCAGAAGTAAAATAAGTCCTTAAATTGACAATTTCAAAAAACGATTTTGTAGTGCTGTTAACGTAATTCAAATACTACCAAGTAATGTTTGTGGGCATCTTCCAGCATTTTTTTTCCTTATAGGCTACAGTCTCTTGTAAAACCTACTATACTTGATATTTTTATTTATTATATAAAATCTTTAAATAATTCATAATAAAGAATATGAAAAATATTGGAAGTATTTTAAGAAAATCAAAGGAAATCAGCAACAGCTCATTGTCAGATATTTCAAAATATATGTCATATATATGTCATAATAGACTGGGTCATAATAATCAACCATGCATTTATAACTATATTTTAAAAAGGAAACCTCAAAACTTAGTGTAATCCTATTATCGAAAAAAGTGATCTGCTGTTATTATTATAAGCATTGATTATTGTTTAGAAACATGTAAATAAAACATTATGAACAATAAAGAATAACTCAGGATTCCAGGAATTCTTTAGGAATTTTCTAAATGTCAAAGAGTAATACATGATGAATTTGGAAACATTCAGTCAGGACAATCTCAATGACTCTGGCTGCCTGTCTAGTCTGGTGTTTTTACCCCAAAACTATTTTGAATATGTTGCATGGCTTAGAACTCTTTTCCATAATGAGTGTGTTTACACATAGACAAGAGTACCAATGCTAAGAAGCAGTCAAGGTCCTGTTATTCCAGTTTACAAGATTTACTCTCTCAACTCTACTCCGTATTTTCACAAAACTTGGGCGTGTTTTGTCCCAACAATCTAGATACCGAAAATAATATTATACGTTCAATCTAAGTAATGTACTTGTACATGAGACCTATCTGCTAGAGATCAATGCCTTAAATAAAAATCTGATCCACACAAAATACTGGAACACAGTTAACTGCCCTTAAAAAAGAAAAAAAACTTGACTTTTCATATTTTCCACATACAAACCTCCCAGTAAGGAACTTCCTCTATCAATGTATATTGGCACCTTCAAGTCTAAGAGTTACTTTAGGTACGAAAGGGATATATAACTTGTCCACTGTCACAAAGTTAAGATGTGGAACCAGATCTTCCTGACTTAGACTATCATACACTACCTCATGCTGTTTCTCAGCTGCTCACATCTAACTGTTTAATAAGATCTATTCCTCAAGATGCAGAACAGGATATACATTTTCAAATACAGCTATTGTGGGAATCTGTCTTTCCTGATTCTGTAGAGGTAGGAAATTCTCCTGTTGCCCCCCAAAAAGAGGTTCAAAGAACCTTATTTTAAAAATTTATAGAAAAGAGGTCCAGAAAGAAACATAGATAAGCAGAACAGTTTTGAAAGTTATACAATGGAATATTTTATATATATGTATGTACACACAGTGTGTGTATGTGTGTATCTCCAAACATAGCAGATCCAGAGTTTTATTTATAATTCTCTTTTTTCCTGTTCTATCAATTACGTGGAAATGCCCATTTTATGGGTCTTTTTTACATTAAAGGATAAAAAATTTTTTAACAAAAAAATAACACCACCTACTTCATAGATAAAGGTAGGTAATGAGTGTTACTAAAAAATAAAGAGGAAAATACTCCACATGCTTTAAGCAATCTAGACCAATCACTAAAAGAAACCAATGTGACAGACACTATGTAGGTAGAAGGTATCAAACTACCCAAAACTACGTAAGAGAAGCAGACTATCCATGTCGCTTCAGGATCACATGAATGTTATAATCTTAGGAAATCTGACACAAATTCCCTACCATTTCATACCAAGGAATTTCAACATTAACATTCAGAAAAATAAACAATCCTATTAACAAGTTATTTTGCCCCCAAAAAAGAAAGCAAATTCTTAAAATTTAGCCACCACTGGTTTAAAAGAGCTGGTAAGAACTTTGATACTAAAGGTGCTCCAACTCTAGTACAGCTAACATGGAAGTTCTTTCACTGAAATGAAAAGGAATTCGCTAAAATAGTCACTGATGGTAATCTTCCACTTAGAAAAAAAGTGAAGGACATAAAAGGAAACTTTAAAAAGAACAACTCTAATAACAGCAGACATGAAAGCTGAAATGCTTCTCAATCCAATACAAGAACTAAGAATAAGAATCCGGGGTTATAAAGCAGGCTCCCTCATGAGTTTCATTCCCTTTCCGTCCTCCCCAACTTAAGACAAGCAGCAATCATTCCTAGGCTTCACTAGCATCTCTAAAGAAGAATGAAACTACAGTTATCTCTTCCATATCTCTGGGGTTAGGGGAACAGCAGCCTTGCAATCAGGAAAATCAAGCATAAAGTGTTTTAGCCTTCCCTTCATACCAGAGGAGAAATCTGCGTTATTAAGTATCAAAAGATAAAATCAAACATACCCCAACTCTGTGAGTGTGCTTACTGAAAACATGGTCAGATGAAACAAAAGTCCAGATATCTGAACCAAGAGAGAAATAGGTATCTTCAATTCTGGTATTTAGTGAAAATACACTCATGAAAGGTGAATGTACAAAGAATGTCAGTGGCTACTACTCTTAAGAGTTTGCCTTCCAATGTCATACACCTTCCAACTTTTTTAAACTTGAAAGAACTAAGAATCCATGAGTTTTGTAAAATAAATTAACGTGGAAATGATTTCTCAACAGTTCTATTTGAAAACACTGATCCCCAAAACAGTGATTCTGAAAAGGAAGTCTTTGGGGTGTTTTCCACAACAGAATCCATTAGAATTTTAAAACTTTATACCAATTTTCCTTCAAGTTCATACTAATTTTGAACCATCTCTCTCTCCTTGAGGCCCCCTCACTTTGCCATGAACACAACTGCTACCTTGATGTTATCTGTTATTGGCAAGCCCTTACTTCCCCCTTGCCCTCAGGACCTAGTCATTCCACTCATGGCCAAATCTTGTCATCTTTTACGTTTGTCTCCCTTTTTAGAATGTAATGTAAGCTCCTTGGGGGGGGGGGGGGGGGGAACATGGTGCTTTTGCCTCTGTATCCTTATCACTTAACCCAAGCTTGCTGATGCCTGAAAAGGCTGCCACAATACATTCATAAAAGGCCTTAATCGATAGCCCAACCACCTATTGTCTCACAGCCTCCCCCACCTCTGAAGTTACTAAGCAACCGTTTTACTGAACCATCTACCTTCCTAGATCTAGGATTCCCTCAGGTTACTGTCCTCCCTACAAACTATACTGTAGTCATGCCTTCTATACACGTGCTGTCTTCCCAACAGCATGCAAGCACCTTGAGATCAGGGCCAGTTTTATTTTTGTCTTTGTAAACCTTAATGCTGAGCACGTAGCAGATCCCATTTAAACGCATGTTGACCTTGCTAATATGGCTACTTCCTACAGTAATACAGACATTACTGTGAATTCATATTTAGCAGATAAACAAGTAAAAAGTGTCTGTATACTCCTAGAAATCCTTTACAGAGGCGCCACTCAACACACTAAGGGCCTTTCTTTAGTTATTTTAATATTTCATGGAAATCAACCGAGGACGTGGGCTTTTAGTTACTTACTCCTTGCTACTGTCACATGAACAATCTACCTTCTTTTCTGTTCATGCTGATCATATATAATCACACGAATGGAATTTATTTGTAAAATTCATCTTAAGAAATCAATTTTGGACAAAATTTCTCAGGAATACGTCTGAGATTTATTGTATAACACAGCTTTATTCCACTTTAACATAAGCTAAATAAACATCTAACATTGTTATAGAACTTCAGTTTTAACCAAAAAAGTCAACAACATGACTCTGAAAAACCTGTTTTTAGAACAAGCTGGGGCAGCTACTGAGTGGTGCTATAGGACTCTTACTGGCTCTGGGACATAGGCAAGCCACTTAACCTGCCTGCCTGCTTCCTCAGCTGCAGCACCTACCCCCATACCTCCTCTTCCTCCCCCCCCCCCCGCCCCCCATATCGAGGATCAA
>CM053585.1:327255263-327272582 GCA_028646515.1 Pseudochirops corinnae | reverse complement strand
CAGACACTTATTAGCTGTGTGACCCTAGGCAAGTCACTTAACTCTGCCTGAATTTTGTCATCTGTAAGATGAGCTGGAGAAGGAAATGGCAAACCACTCCAGTATCTTTGAAAAGAAAATCCCAAATGGCATCACGGAAGAGTTGGACACCACTGAAACAAGTGAACAACTTGCTTCTGCAATATTCTAATTCCCCAGATCCACAGAAGATCTATCTAACTAAAATCTGGGGAGAGATGCCCATCAACTGGGGAATGGCTAAACAAGTTACAGTACATGTATGTGATAGAATACTATTTGTACTGTAAGAAATTATTTCAGAGAAATCTGGGAAGACTGATGAACTAATGCAAAGTACACTGAACAGATCTAGACAAACCATTTAGACAATGACAATGACATGGTAAAAACAACTTGAATTAGGCACTCTAATCAATTTAATGACCAACTACAGTTCTAGATGATGAAACAATGCTGTCCACCTCTTGATAGAGGTAAAGGATCAGGGCAGACAAGGAGACATATTTTTTAAATAGCGCCAATGCTGAAACTGCCTGACTACATGTTTATAATAGGGATTTTGTTTTTCTTTTGTTCTCAACTGAGGAGGAAGGAACTGAAGTGCAAGAAAGAAAAGCTGGATTTTTGCTTAAAAAAAAAATTAGTAGCAAATTTTTTAAAAGAAATTTTAAAATGGAAAAAATCTAGCTAAATCCCACAAAATTACCAATCCCAATTCAATCTCCCATTTCTTCTGGACAACTGAGGCAAATAACATGAAGCAAGGGATGGAAGCAGCAAAGAGAAAAGTTTAAGCTTGATCTGAGGACCAGAAATGAAAGGGGTGCCTCTGGAGGCAACAGGTTCCTCTTCAGTGAAAGTCTTCAAGCAAAGATGAGATGACCACTGCATCTCTGCATGCTGAATTCAGGCTTTGAGAGAAAAGTAAAAATGTTTCACACTGCACAAGTCTCTACTACTGTCATCTTGCCTTAGCCAACCAACCTACCTCAGGTATCCCCCAAAGACCCCAGACCTGACGCAGGACTACATATTTCACTGCAGGTTTTAAGTACATATAAAAGCAATTAGGAAAATGCATAAAGAATTACTATAAAAAACATGGATTTACCTGTGCAGTACCCAGTCTAATTTAGCAATTTACATTTTTAAGAGTTTTAAATGGAGTAGGAGAGAATCTAATCTGCAAAAGTCTAAGGGTTGGGAAGGAGATGAAAGGAGATACTCTCATTATGTGTATTTACTGGAAATACAGAAGTTATCTCAAATCTTTATTACCCGCCAACACTTTTAACTGAAATGTATCCGAATGAGGAAGACTTCTTTAATACTGAGAAATACACTAACACTCCTAATGTTCATCAGCCATTTGGTAAGATATGGGTCGTATGCCATTTCAGGTATTGGACACTATTTGTTAATTCCATTATCTCTTAATATGAAATGGCTAATTAACAATGATGAGACAACTACACACACACCCACACCCACACACACGCACACATGCATACTTTTACCTTTTCAATATATTAATGGTTGACTTTTGCTTTTTGCTTAGATGAATACCAAAGTCATCCATACCTGTAAATTCCCCCAACTCCTCCTTCCTAATACTTTAAATACTCTAAATTAAATTTCATAACCACAACTTCTAATGGCACAGTGGTGAATACTAGACTAATTCTAACTGGAAGGAGAAAAGGCCTGAGACTTTAGATTTTGCTATGGATGACTCATTCATAGAAAACAGACAATATTCTGGTCAAAAAAAAAACAACACAACAGACATTAAGAGAATATGGTATTAATATACATATATTCATTTGACAACCAGCATGACACAGTGGTCAGAAAACAATCTTCAAAGGGTCTGAGGCCTGCCTCTGAAGCATGCTGAACAGAGTGACCTAATGTACCAAAGCTCTAGGCAATTCCAGCCATTTGTCTAAGTTGCAAAGAAGTAATAAAAGAAGAGGCCATTTCCTCACTAGTGAGTTGCCAAATCAAATTAAATCACAGGACCAGTCCCTATCCCTAAATATTAGCCATCTGAAAGGCTTTTCCATGAAGAGATAAGATTTATTCAGTGTAGAACTAGAGGCCAAAGCTAGGACTACTGGGTAGATTTTATAAAGAGGCAAATTTCAGTCCAAAATAAGGAAGAACTCCTTAACAATTAGAAATGACAAAAAATAGATGGGTTGCTTCAGAGGGGAGTGAATCCTTTGTCACTGAAACTATTTGAGCAAGGTTTTGTTAGTAAGGCATTAGAGATGACAGGGAGGACATGCTTAGGGCTAATAGTGACACTTAAGGATAAATGAAATAACATTTAGATTAAACTCTTATTTCTCCCTTTAACCTGTAGAGGAGATAACTAGTTAATACATTCAATCTCCAGGGAATATTTATAACAATGTCAAATAAACAATGACAATGTTTCTTCAAAAGTCTTATCAGTGTCTTTTTTAAAATAAGCATATTCTTCAGAGCCAAGTTTTATTTACTTTTTGTATAAATTTGCCTCTCCTTCTAACATGTTCACTCTAAAGAGTAAGAGAGCTTATAGCTTTTTATGAATATAAGGGCCATAAAGAACAAACTTCTAGATTCTCACTAACCACTTATTAAATGAAAGCAATCTGTCCCAAGGTACACAGTAATCAATAACAAGGTCGATTGCAATCTTCCAGGTGTGACAATAAAACAATACCACTGCTTTTAGACGCCCATCTAAATCAATTCTGGTGTGAGGTGCTATCCTCCAAAGGAGTCAGCAAGGAAGGCTTTCTAAAAGGTACTCCTTCCACGATGCCATCCCTCAAAGCATTTCTGAAGCTCCTTTTCCAAAAGGTCAAAGGCAGTTCTTAAGCTATATAAGAAAATCAGACTTGGTATCTTATTGTCAGCAAGATTTGGAGGCTGCTGACCAAAACAATTATTACTTAGCTCAGTCACAAATGCACTGACTCCTGAAATTTTTGAGCTAGAAAGGACAGAAGAGGGGAGAAAGGTAGGTATTAAGGTCCCACGATAGGTGACATGCTCCCTGGCTTCACGTATACGCTCCAAGCTTACCTTCTGCAGGTCTCCCTGGTACCTCCAGCTGCCAGTCCGTTCCCAGAACTTACAACAGTGTCTGGCACACAGTGGACACTTTAGAAATGTTTACTGATAGACTGGCTGATTGCCCTCTGGGACTACAAGATATACACAGAGGAAATAGAGTCAATGTCTAGCCTTCTCTGCTCCTTAGACATGAACCACTTCCCATGGCCATGCTTTTACACTTTCTACATGTCTGGAATGGCATTAACTTCCCCCTCTTCCTGAATGACACAGCTCATGCACCACCCAACTGCTGACACTAACTGGTTTGTGTCTGTATTGATTCACTTCATATTTATCATGTATATATTTATGTGTCTACCTCTCTCCCCCTAAAAATACGACCCCCTGGTGACCAGGGATTGTTTCCTGTTGAAGGAACTTTCTAAATGCTTGCTGATCACCATACAGGTTTATCCTAGTAATGCCCAAGTTCAGGTCTTGTCTCCTAGCTTCCCACCCCTCCCCATAAATTCTGCAGACCTGGCTATAATACACTATCATTTCCAGACATCAAACGCCATTCATAAAAACAAAGATTCATCCCTTCTGAGGCTATTTAGGTGTGAAGTGCCAAAGGCTCTAAAATTCAGTCCCTTCTAACCAGGGAGATCCTACTAAAGCATACAACTGCACAAGGTGACTACTTCAACAAAGATCTCTTAGCTGCATAACTCTAATGGATTAAAAAAATATATACGTGATTACCTCATAACCACGATACCTCCTAAAAACCCTCCCTTGTGTCAATAATCCCTCTTATTCCTTAAAAAAAA
The DNA here is from genome assembly GCA_028646515.1 of Pseudochirops corinnae. NCBI lineage: Eukaryota > Metazoa > Chordata > Mammalia > Diprotodontia > Pseudocheiridae > Pseudochirops > Pseudochirops corinnae. Next base: position 327,268,677 of record CM053585.1, on the reverse strand, counting down.
AGTTCACTGCTCAGAACTTTAAAATGAATAGTTACAACAGGGACCCCACTTAAGACAAGTCAGTATATCAGATGGGAGTGAGATAAGGGAGGGAAGATGGACAGATTCCTAACAATCAACAAGCAATTAAGCACCCATCTAATAGGCAACTGAGAAAAACATAATGAAAACCAATTTCTTAAGGATCTCACCTACTGAGAAAGGATGGAAAAGGAAATTATGGTAACAAATAAGTAAATACAAGCAACATACAAAATATATATGAGGTAATGGGGGGGGGGCAAGGGACACTACACTAACTCAGGTATTAGTTAAGAACTCTTGAGGAAGCCAGGGGTCCAAAAGCCAGAAATAAAGAGAAAAAAACACTCCAGACACAGAAGATAGCAAGTGGGCTCATTTAGCATTTAAATCTCTTCACTGTCTGGATCCAGACTAAAAGAAGAGTCTGTATTTTATCCTAACAATGAGGAGTCAATGAAGCTCCTTCAGGGGCATGAGATATAAAGGATACAAAAGACGGATTAGGAGGCCACTACCACAGGCCAGAGCCTGGCCTCAGGTGTTCGTGCGCAACAAGGAACAGATGAAAAAAAAATGCTAAAGTGGAAAGGCTATGTGGAGTGGGTGAGACTAAATAGTGGGAAATCACTGCCAGGTTGTGAACCTGGAAAACCAAAAGAAAGGTGTTGTCCTGAACAGAAACAGAGAAGTTAGGAAGGCAGGATACGTTGAATCTCAATGCCTATGGGATATCCAGACAGAGAAGTCAGGCAGGCCACCAGAGAGTTCAGCAGAGAGCAAGGAATGGACATAGAACATGAATCTGGGAGTCAACTGCATAAAGGAATTTAGTAGGACAGACATCTGAGAAACACCTGTGCACAGAAAGCGGATAGAGAATCTGCAAAGGAGATGGAGGGGAAAGATTAGCCTAAGGAGAAGAAAAAGAACTGAAAGCAGAGCAATGAAACTCAGGAAGGAAAGAGTGAGGCTGGTCATCACAGTCAAAGGTCTCAAAAAGGTCAAGAAGGATAAAGAGAGAAAGGACCCTTTGATGCATTGGTTCTGAACCTTCCTAATGCTGCAACCCTTTAATACAGTTCCTCATGTTGTGGTGACCCTCAACCATAAAGTAATTTTCGTTGCTACTTCATAACTGTAATTTTGCTACCGTTATGAATCGTAATGTAAATATCTGATATGCAGGATATATTTTCATTGTTATAAATTGAACATAACGCACAGGTTGAGAACCGCTATGTAACCAACAAAAATCACTGGTAACCTTGGAGAGCACTTTCAGACAAGAAGTATGGATGGAAAGCAGACTGAAAAGGGTTTAGGTGTGAGTGGGAGGTGAGAAAACATAAGCAATGAGTATAAACAGCTTTTTCTAAGAGTTTGGCTGTGAAAAGGAAGAGAGAAGAACAAGTAATTTGTGAAGTGATTGAAATGTAGTATTTACATTTAGGATTTCTTTCATTCAAGGCTGGTGAGCTTCCGTTAAACTCAACTTCAGAATCTTTTACAGGACTGTGTGATGTATGAAAAGTTCAAGAGACAAAGCTTCTTAGGTAATCACTTGATTAACTGATTAGTAAATAATTAATAAAAAGATCGTCATTTGGCTTTCTCTTAGATTTCCCAGAAGCTGCTGGATCGCCAGCCAGCATCCTTTACAACTGGAACTATGAAGGTATCTGATTGTCTTTGACCTTCCCACTGGTCCCAGCTGGAGATGCGGTGGGGTATTAGATGCTCAGCTACAGTGACTATTCTACTTTTCTACTCTCTATACAGCGGAAGGGAGCAAGAGTCTGACCCCAGCTCCCTCTTATCCAGCAGCTAGGGGCTGGCTACTTGTTATCTCTTTAATTCAATCCTTTGTCTCAGTTAAGACAAAGCCCAAGGGGGAGAAGAGTTTGTCTGACGAGATATTCCATAAGGAAATATCTAATATCTAAATTAATATCTAATAACTATCTAATATCTAAATTAATATCTAAAAACTTTAAGGTTTAACACTGTAAATCATCTCCCCTAGCCATGAAACAGATTAACTTTTTTACAAGCAAAAGTAAAAAAGAAAAACAAGGTATGCAACTAGGAGAAATTATATAAGAATTTACTTTTCAAAACAGGGCTGACTCAAGTCTCTCACTCTCCTAACTCTGGACCATGGCTTCTGATCCCCTCATTCAAGTGAAACTACTTTCTCTAAAAGTAATTTTTCTTAATTGCTGAGGCCAATGTCCTTTTTTCAACCCTCATCCTTCTCCATCTCTTAGCAGCCTTTGAAACCGTCGATCACCTCGATCACCTCGTTCGTGAGACTCTCTCTTACCTCCAGGGTTTCTCTTCAGTTCTCCCCCTAATTCTCTAACCACTCCTCCTCAGTCTCCTTTGATGGTTCTTCACTCAGGTCAGGCCTAACCACGAATATCCCCCAAGGTTCTCTCCTAGACCCCTCTTTTCTTTATCCTATTTCCATTTGGTAATTTCATCAGATTCCATGGATTCAACCATCATTTCTATACAGATGATTCTCAGGATAATCTGTCTAACCCTAAACTCTCTGCTGACCTCCAGTCTCAAAACCTCACCTACTAACTCTTAAGACATTTTGAACTAGACGTTCCATAGATATGCTAAATTCGGTATTTTTCACTTCCATTCCTCCCCTCTTCCAAGCTTCCTTAATACTGTCAAGGCTATCATCATCCTTCTAGGATCATAACCTAGGCAGGTATAGTCCTCAACTCTCTCTCATCTACCACATCCAATCGGCTGCCCAATCCTATCAGTTTTGGCTTCATCGATGCTCCTTTCTCTCCTTCGGTGCAGGCCCTCACCACTGCCAACAGCTGCACTACTGCAACAGCCTACTGGCTGATCTCCCTGCCTCAAGTTTCTCCCCAATATGGCCCACCCTCCACTCAGTCGTCAAAGTGGTCCTCCTAAAGTGCAGGTCTGACCATGTCACCTCCCTATGCAAAGATCTCCCCTAGCTTCTTACTGCCTCCGGAGTCAGAAATAAAATCCTCTGCTTGGTTTATAAAGACATGCTTAAGTGGCCTCTAGCCTATCTCGGCAAGTCTTCTTATACCTTATGCCTGACACCTGCTCCCTCCCCACCTCACACTCTTCAGTTCAGTAAAAGTGACCTTGTTGTCCCTCAAACAAGAGAGCCCACCTTAGGGAAAGTTCTGCCTCCTGGCTAAAATCCCACCTTCTACAAAGAAGCCTTTCCCAATCCCTGCTCTGTCTGCTAATTATGCAGAGCCCAGGAACTGTCTTTTGCCTAGCTTTGCCCTCCTATTTGTCATAGCGCCTGGAACAAGAGGAGGCACTTAATAACTCAGCACGTTAAAAACAGCCTTTATTATCTTTCCCATCTCTGAAACTTCCTGACCCACTGCCGAGGGCACTACCGTCTTTGGCTCTGCACTGGCTGCCCCTCATGCCCTCTCAGCCCCACCTCTCAGTTTCCCTGACTTCCTTTAAGACTCAACTCAAAACTCATCTTCTACCCAGGGCCTTCTCAAGTCTTCCCAACCGCTAATGCCTACTCTTAAGTTCTTCATACCCACCTAGCACAAATATACATGAAGACAGCAGAGAGCACTGGGCCTCCAGTCAAGAAGACCAGAGTGCGAAACGGGCCTCAGACACTGCAGACCTAAATAAGTCACTTCACTTTCCTCATCTGTAAAACTGGCACCTCAAACGACACCTGCTGTCCTTTCCACTGAACTGGCTCATTGTGCTGCTGCCATCATTTCCATCAATGGCATCACTAGCTACCAGGCCCCCTGTTGGAGACTCTGCAGTTATTCCAGGGGATGTGAGATGAAAAGGAGAGAAGACACTTCATCCATTCCCAGGCCCGTTCATTCCGCATCCTCAGTTACTCTCATTCACGCCTTCCTCTCTATTCCAACTGCCACCGGCCTAGCATAGAGCCTCCTATAGCAGGCTCTCTGGAAGATCTCCCATGTCCACTCCGGCCCTTCAATCCACGCTCAGAACACTGAGAATAGCGCTTGAATCTGCAATAACTAGAAAATTAAAACGCCTGATGCACATCCTCGGAAGGAGAAATTAAAACATGTAAAGCAACTCAAAATGACTCTTTGCTTCTGCAAGCCCTCTACACGCAATCTGGGGAGCGACAAACAGCATTGTGCTGAAATGGTGACTACCATTTTTAGGAAACAAACTGGTCTCAGTTTAAGGGTATGAAAAAAAACTTCAGGAAGGTAACAATACTACCATATAAGATGAGGAAGGAGGGCATCTGAGGCATTGGGGAATAAGCAGTGTAAAAACATGGGACACTGGAGAAGGGGTATCTCTTTTTTTTTCTTTTTGGAGGGAGGAAGGTAGGGCAGTTGGGGTTAAGTGACTTTCCCAAGGTCACACTGCTAGTTTTTTTGTTTTTGTCATGTGTCTGAGGCCACATTTGAACTCAGGTCCTCTTGACTATTCACTGTACCACCTAGCCTCCCCCAGAAGGGGTATCTTATTTGAGAAACAGCCAGGAGACTTGGGTCCCTGGATTGCAGAGTACTTAGAAAGGAATGAAGTGTAAGAAGAACAGAAAGGTTAAAAGGGCCCAAAAAACCAAACACAGGACGCTCCATTTAAGCCACTGGAGCTGCTGAGCAGGTAGGAGGGAAAGGGAAGTGATATGGTCAGATTTGTGCTTCAGGAAGATCACTTGGGAAAATGAGTAGACAAGAACCAGAGTGTGAAAAGACCAACTAGAAAGCTACTGCCCCATCCAAGAAAGAAGTGCTGAGGGCCCCAGGCTGACAGCTGTGACAGGAGGAGGGGCCATATTCAAGAGCTGCGGTGTATGCAGAGCTGACAGGGCCTGGCAACAGACTGGATATGTGGTGGGGGTGCGACAACACAGTGAGGAGTTATAAAGATCTTAGAAATGGGGGGGGGAGGGATGGAGATAAGAAGTTGTTTTGGAAGGGCTTCATTTAAGATCTCTGGGAACTTCCAGCTCCAGATGTTCCATAGGCAGCTGGAGAGACCAGAGATCAGAAGAGAGGCAAGAGCTTTAAAAAACAAAGAAAAGTGAGAATTATCAGCAGAGACTACTGAGTCCACGGTTGCTGAAGAGAACACCAAGAGACATAGCATCTTGATTATCTTTTCATTTCCAGAGCCTAACCCCTAGAAAACGTTTTTTGATTATCTCATTTTGTTCTCACCAAAATTCTGAGATGAAACAGAAGGAAAATATAACTATTAAAAAATAGAAAGGGATAATGCTTCTGCCCTTAACTGGGTAGTGGGGCAGCTAGGTGGCACAGTGGATAGAGTGCCCATCTTGAAGTCAGGAAGACTGCTCTTTCCTGAGTTCAAATCCACCTTACTACCTTGGGCAAGTCACTTAACCCTGTTTGCTTCAGTTTCCTCATCTGTCTAATGACCTGGAGAAGGTAACAGCAAACCATTCCAGTGTCTTTGCCAACAAAACCTCAACTGGAGTCATGAAGAGTCAGACACAACTGAAATGAGGGCACAACAAATATTGGGTAGAAAGCCCATTTCCTTATTAAGGGAGGTAAAAATCTTCCTCTCTTGTTTTTCCATGGAAAAACCTACCTCAAACTGGCCAAACTCTAGTGGTCAAAGAGATCTTTCCAAAAAATGCAGGTCTGATGTCACCCACCCCTACTCAATAAATTCCAGTGGCACCCAAATCACCTCTAGGATCAAAGATAAAATCCTGACCCACCCTCCTCAACCTTTCCAGTATTCTGGCCGACTCTCCAATCCAGTGACCCTCGTCTTCTTGCTACAGCTTGAACAAACCCTCTCCAGACACCAGGTTGTCACTGTCCAGTATACATGGAGATGAGGACTCCCCTCCTCATTTCTACCTCCTGGTTTCCTCCACGTCCCAGCTAAAATCCCACCTTCTACAGGAAGCCTTTCCCAATACCCTTTAATTTTGTTGTCTTCCCTCCACTGATGATTTACAATTCATCTTGCATATAACTTGTCTGGATAAATTATCTGGATGTCGTCTCCCCAGCTTAATCTGTGAACTCCTTCTGAGCACAGCTGTCTTTCTACTTTCTTTCTATCCCCAGAGTTTAGTACCTGGCACACACTAAGAGCTTAATAAATGTTTACTGACCCATTAGGCAGTAATACATGGTTAGAAATCAAGGTAGTAAAGTAAACTGGAACACACACATGTGGCCCACACTTTTTAAAAATCCTCATATTCACTAATAAATCTAAGTTATCTCCAGTAAGCATGTAAAATGTTTAATCTAAATAGGCCAAACTTTGATTTGAAAGGGGGAGGCACAAATCTAGGGGTTTTTTTAAATGTAAAATTGACTCCCCAGCAATGATCCTGTTTTTCCATGCCTGCTCTCTATTTATGAGATGTGGTGCTGTGCAAAGCTATCTGGGCTTGAAGTTAGGAGACACATGGATCCAGATGTCTGACATTCTCTTGCTGGGTTATAGAAGGAAGTCACTCTTCCAATCTTCCTAACCTCAGTTTCCTTTTCTTAAAGCAGAAAAAAAGAACCCAAACCAGTCTGCCTTCCTCACAGGATCATGGTGAACGTGAAATGAAATAACAGATTTTTGTAAAACTCTGTATATACTTTACAACTGTTACTGAACAAACCAAACCCTAGCCCTTAACACCAAGTATGGCCAGAGATGCAAATTTTACGAAACTCTGGATAATTCACACTGTGGTTAGGTGACCATTATAAGATCAACTGGCTATGGGAAGAAAACAGGGACTGTCCTCCACAGTACTGGACACATTCTATCTCCATCAAACACGTAATGACATTTTCATTCCTGCAATTTCGGATTATTTTTCCTAATGAAACATCTTTCTAACATCACCCAAAAACAGCTAATATTCACACAGTGCTTACTGTGTGCTGGGTACTATGAAGGGCACTTTACAATTACTGTCTCATTTGATTCTCACAACAACCCCTGGAGGTCAGTGCTATCATGATCGCCATTTTACAGATGAGGTAACTGAGGCAAACAGAAATCAGGTGACTTGCCCAGCGTCACACAGCAGTCTAATCCCATTTAAGGCAGCTAAGCAGCACGATGCATGTAGTACTGGGTGAAGAAGATCTGAGTTCAAATGCTGCCTCAGGCACAGACACATATAGTTTGTGTTTCCTTGGGCAAGTCACTAGACCTGTCTGCCTCGTGTAAGATAGGTATATTAACAGCACCTGCCTCCTAAGGTTGTTGAGGATAAAATTAAACAGTCTTCACAGAGCATTTTACAAAGCTTAAACGCTGTAAAAATACTCTCCTGAACTTACATTAACAACATAATCCAATCCTTTAAGACAGAGTATAAATCACAAAAAGAGGATGCCTATGAGAAAAGGAAATGGTTTAAAAATAATTGCAGATTCCAGTAAGATTATTAGTTCCAATTACATCAGTCATTCTTTTCATTCCTTTTAAAAAATAGTAATAGTTTAAAAATAAGCCAGAAAGGTTTTCAGCTGAATCTTTACAACTAGCTCTCTTCTCACTAACAAACCATCTTGTGACCACAGTAAATTAAGTAAACAGAATTTTTAATATTGAAAACAGCTCTTTCATTCTCACAAGCAAAAGCTTAAAATGATTTCCTAGAGTTCCTAAGAACCAAAGTAAAAAGTAAACCCAAACACAATTAATGCAAAATTAACAAAATCAAAAAACATTATAAAAGGGCTTGAAACTAGAACCAATACACCAAATGAGACAGCTTCAGTGGAAAAAGTACTGGACATAAAAGTCTGAATCCCTGCTCTGCCCCCTTATCTGTGTGATCTCAGGCTCTGCCCAAAGGCCTCTAGGCCTCAGTTCCTCATCTGTCAAATGAGGGGAGCTGAACAACTATCAATGAGTTCCCTTCTAAGTCTAAACCTACTGCTCTATAAGCTGAAGAGGAGCTCAATTTCAGGAAAAAACAAAACATGAAACCTTAACTGTGGTGGGCTGGCTACTCTCTCAAATTTTCCCTACCACATCACAAAATCACTTCTCTCCAGCAGGAATGTTGCTTCTGTCAATGATCACAACTGGATATTGTTTTAATTAAGATTACTTTGGAAAAGACAAGTCATTTTGCTGTTCCAATGAAACAATATCAACTTAAAAGAACTTTTCTCAATTGTACTTAGCAATACATAATTTCATTTATTTAAATTATGTTAGCAGCAGTCACAACACCTGGACGTTCCTGATATTTGTTGCATTTTATCATTTTATTTGGATCACAAAATTATTTTTTAACAAGCTGCAACATCTAAATTAGTTAAGTCACTGCAAAGTTGAGTTTCATTATACATCTAATGGCTGCCAGGTCACTCACTCCTTGAGGCCACTAAATCAGATCATAATCTGGTGCATACTTTTGGCAAATAAAGCATATCTATCTACAAATGGCCCCAGTGGCTAGATAAAATGCAGACAAACTGTAAGGCTGGTGTCCATACAACAATAAACTGCTCAGCCCACCTGTTCTTGTCAAGTACTGTACAAGAAAACTGGGGCCCAAGGCAGAGTTGGCCTCTGACAAAGTTTTAGATGGTAGTAGGTATAAAGCTGGAAAATTCCAGGTAATAGAGAAAATGAAATCTTTGACCTAGAGCTAAAAGACCTCAGAAGCAACCTAGTCCAACCCACTCATTTTACAAATCAGAAAACTGAGGCCTCCGGATCTTAAGAGATCAGCTCAAGGTCAGTCAAGCCCAGCAAGAAGAACTTTATTTTGCAGGGAGGGGTCCAATTAAGAGAGAAATTCACCAGTAAACTCCTAATTATCCTAACCTAATTAAGATTTGAATTGTTAAGTCCAGTGGATAATGCCTAATATTGCTTATACCCTACACCCAATTTTTCCATCACACTTTCTTCTGAAGAGTTCAACTCACTTGAATAAACAATACTGGTTTCCATAGCACTCTCCATTGTTAAAACTTTTCACAAGCTTTTCATTCTAACAGAAATTATCAGATAGGCAGTACTATCTTAATAGCAGTCAAAATAAAACAATGACAGCACCTTATTTTAATACAAACCCCAAAGAGAAAAATTATATTGCTAGTAGGACTGCAATACTAAAAGTCCTCACCTAAACTATACTGGTTTAATAAAAGCACCAACTCATCTTTTTCAAAGAAGAGACAAAAGAGAATGACATTTTTTATGACAAAGGAAAGCTAAGGGCCACTTAATACAAACTGTACAGTTCCAAGGGGTCACCTTCCAAGTTTATGCAAAAAGTGTAAATATTTACTGTAAAATTAAAGTGAGTATCCAAGGCCCATTAAAAGGAATGGGACTTGAACCCATAACCACCAATTTACTGTTAAAAAAGGCCTACACTAAGGTGGAAAAATGTTTAATATGATTGTACAGGCATGGCCTATGTCAGATTGCATGTGGGGGGGAGGGGAATCTGGAACTCAAAATCTCCTATAAAAGTGAATGCTGAAAACTAAAAATAAATACATAGAACAAGAAATAAACCCCCGGAGAAATATCAATCGCTCACGGGTAGGCCAAGCCAATATACTAAAAATGACAATTCTATCCCCTCAAAACCAGCAGAAAAGGTCTATTCGGCCTCCTTTCCCTCTGATGCCTTTCCATCAGAAGCCCCAAGCTGGACGAACTAGCCCAGGCGTCCTCTCAGACCCATCAGAGGCACCTCATACGCGGGCCAGGGTCCCTCGGGGAGTCACTGGAAATTCTGGACGAGGGGAGTGCGGGCACCTCTCTCCCCGGTCACTTCCCCGGCCCGGCCTGGATCCACCACGAATCCACGGGGAACTCTGCGCCGCTGACAGAGCCGTTCCAAGGAGCCGCTTCAAGTGGCCTGAGCGCAGCGTCACCCCGGGGGCCCCCGGCTCGAGGAGGAGGGGGCAGGCGCTCCCCAAGCCAGGGAATCAAGGGGCCTGCCACTGACCAGCCCCCCCCCCCCCGCGGTCACGGCTCCGACTCCAAGGGGAACAGGCCGGGGGTCCTGTCCCGAGCTCAGACCCCAGCGGGCCGGATCCTCAGGCCTGAAAGGCCCCTCTCTGCTTTATGATGTTGATGCGGGGCAATGGCCCATCTTGGGGTCTGCAAGGCCACCCTCACACCCCGCCTCGGGGGCCCCCCGGGGCTCTGACTCCCTCCTGAGCGCATTCACTCGGCCTCTCACTACGCCGGCCCGTGTGGGGAGCTTCGGGGACACAGAGGAGCCGCCGGGAGGGGCGGCCGCCGAAAACGGCGCAAACTTGGGGTGCCAAGTCACGAGCGGGGAGCAGCGCCTAGACAAGGGACACTCCTGACGCCCCGCGGACACGGGCCCCCGCCCCGTGCCCGGCAAACAGCAGGTGACTAATAAGTGCTCACTGACTCAGCCCCAGCTCCCGCAGCCCTGATGTCGGGAAGGCCGGGCACCGGGCACCCTTTACAAAGGAGGATGCGGGGGCGCGGAGGGGGGCCTGGGTCCGAGAGGACACCCCCCCCCCGGCCCGTGCATAGCACCCTTTGTCTGCGTCCTGCCTCTTTGGGTGACCCTCCCCCGCCCGCGTCGGGCACCCAGTGGAAGCCTAATCCATGCTTACTCTAGGGAGCTTCCAATACTCATGTAGGGACTCAGACTCCACACGTGCCAGCCCCGGGCCAGGCCTCGCGCATAAAGCGCCTACTGGGTGGCCGGCCCGGGCCCGCGCGTAGCGAGGCCGAAGTCCGGCTCTCCCCGGGATTTCCTCTCCAGGTAAGGTGGCGGGCCGGCTGCTTGGCGGGAACCGTCAAACAGCGGGGCCGCGGAACTCGCGTGTCCGGCTGAAGGACTGGGGAGGAAGTGGAGGGAAGAGGAGGAGCTCGGCCCCTCCCATCTGTCGGGGCGCTAAACAGCGGCAGGGGCCAGGAGGGAGCCGGGTTAGAATCCGGACTCAGAGCTCCGCTGGGGGCCGCCTCGCCGCTGCGGGCCTCAGTTTCCCCGCCTGCGCTACGAGGGCGCCAAACCCTGGCGCGGCTCTGCGGAGGAGCGGGAGACCCTGCGCGGACGCCCCACCCGCGCCCATTCATTCGCCGCCGCCAGCGGCGCGCTCCCTCCCGCCCGACCGGGGCCCGCTGAGGGCGCGCGGGGGCGGGGGCGCGCGGGATCGCGCGTGCAGGCCCGAAGCGGGCCCCCTCCAGGAGCCCGAGCCGGGGCCCCGGCCCCGCCGCTCGGCCCGCCGCGCCCCGCCGGAAGTCTCCGGCACCTCCCGCGCGCCGCCCCGGCGGGCTTCGGCCAAACCCCTCCCGACTCCGGCCGGGCCCGGGGCCCGAGCTGCCGCCCCCGAACTCGCGGGGCTGAGGGGAGGGGCCGTGGCGAAGACGGAGATCCCGCGGAGAGGGGGGAGCGGAGGGAGACGGCCGCGGCGGTTACCTTAATAATCCTGCGGGGCAGCCCGGCCATCTTGTCTGATCCGGAATTCAGCCTCGGGGTCTCGTCTCCGGCTCCGCTCGCCTCACGCACGAGTGGAAGTCCCGGGCTTCACTTCCGGGCGACGCCACCGCGCCGCCGCCGCCGCCGCCGCCGGGCCCCACGGGAAATGTAGTCCCTGCCGGTCCGAGCTGTAGTCGAGGGCCGCTTTCCTCCGCCCCTCCGCCACCTCGAGGCCCGGAAAAGAGGCCGGAAGTGACGCAAGCCGGGCAGGGCGGGGGCCGGGCAGCCCCTCATCTCCCTCTGCTCCTCTCTTCTCCTCTCTCCCCCCGGACTCCGCCCTTGTAGTCGTCTGGCGGGTCCGAGCTCTAGGAGACTTTGTAGCCTCGGCCCCGATCTGTGGAATGTGTGGAGGGGCGGCGGCCGTAGCGGCCGGGCACTCATTCAGGTATCCCTCCCTCCCTCCGTCCATTCATCCTCCCTCATTCATTCATCCCTCTCTCCAGTCACTCATCCTTCCGTCCATCGCCCGTCCTCCCTCCCTCCACCAAGCCGCACGGAGCCTAAAGCGCGGGCCCCCATGTGGCGGGGGAGGCCGCCGCGGCCGGACGGGTCCCCAGTCACCGGGCCGGCTCCCCCTCCCGCAGAGGAGGGTTCAAGCCCGGGCGGCGCCGAGTCCGGCCTCCTCCTGCAACCGGCGGGGAAACTGAGTCACGGAGGCCCCGGGCTTAGGCCTGACAGGAGCCTCGGGGTCGCCGCGTCTGGCTCCGGAGGGGAGGGGAGGGGAGAGGCGTGGGAGCCGGACCGGACCCCTGGCACCCAGCACTGCACCGCAGTCACCCGTCCAGCCCAGTCCGCGCAGTGGATGCCGGGGTCAGAACCCCCGCGGAGCCATCAGTGCATAAGCACTTATTAAGCGCCTCCTGTGTGCGGGCCCCAAAGTGTAGCAGAAAATCCCGTTTACTGACCCTGAGCACGTGTGCACACGCACAGACGGACGTTGCCAAGCACAGCACTCACTTAGCCCGTTACAATGACCACCTCACTCGACCTTCACGGCCATCCCGGGAGGCAGGTGCTGCTATGACCCCAATGTTGCAGATCAGAAAACCGAGGCCCACGGAAGTTCCGCGACTTGGTCTGGGTCGCACTAAGTGTCAGAGGCGAAATTTGCACTCGAGGAAGGGCCGGGGCCGGAGGCAGCTTCTGAGCCGAGCGCAGGGACCCTCTATTAAAGGAGTTTATAACCTGGGGATCATCCTGGGAACTTGTTTTAAAACATATTTTTAGCCATATTTCAGTATAACTGGCTTCTTCTGTGTTTTATTTTCTGCATTTGAAAATACGGTTCAGAGCAGGGGTCTCAGTGAAGGTGAAGAAGCCCTGATCTGTCCCAACCCTCTCCTCTTACAGAGATGGAAATGGGATGGGGCAGGTTAAGGTACAAGGAGGTCACTGTCCAGGAGAGGGGATGAAAGGAGTTCTTGGTGTTAAGTAGGATTCACTATATTAATGACTTACTTCCCCCAGTGATTTTCAGTATTTTGTGGGGCAGGGCCTAAGGGTAACTGTGTCTTTATATTCTGCTGATTCTTAGAAGCCGAATGACCCGAAAGCCACCTGCCTTGGATTTCCTGGGCTACAAAAATAAGAGTGCTGGTAACTTTGTCTCTACCTCAAGGCAATTGAGAAATTCCCATGTAAAGCACTTTGCCCATTATCTCCCTTTTATCCCGAATAGATCTAGTTTGTATACACGTTGACTTCTCCTTAGGCTGGGAGCTCCTTGAGGGCAAGGACCCCTTTTTGCCTTTCTTTGAATACCAGTGAGTGCCTGGTATATTAATAAATGCTGTTGACTTGACTTTGCAAGACTTAAAATGCTATATAAATCACCACCATCATTAACTAGTTGTATGAAGTAAGTTTCTCTGCTTAATTAAAAAATGGATGCCATTCACTATTGTGCTCATT
>CM053585.1:327233915-327254763 GCA_028646515.1 Pseudochirops corinnae | reverse complement strand
CTGGGAGCTCCTTGAGGGCAAGGACCCCTTTTTGCCTTTCTTTGAATACCAGTGAGTGCCTGGTATATTAATAAATGCTGTTGACTTGACTTTGCAAGACTTAAAATGCTATATAAATCACCACCATCATTAACTAGTTGTATGAAGTAAGTTTCTCTGCTTAATTAAAAAATGGATGCCATTCACTATTGTGCTCATTCAGAAGGAAGGAGAATTTTGTAGTTTGTCCCAGGACATTCCACAGCTGTCCTAGAATGGGTCTGGACCACTTATTGTCATGAATTTTTTTTTGGAGTCAGAGTTAAGTGACTTGCCTAAGGTCACATAGCTAGTCTGAGACTACATTTGAACTCAGGTCCTCCTGCCTCCAGGGCTGGTGCTCTATCCATTGTGCCACCTAGCTGACCCTAGAAACTGGTATGATTTTATTAATGAAAATAACATTAAAGAAAAGTTATTACCATCTGTTTGGCCATAACACCCCAAAGACTAATGGATTTTTTCCATCTGACTTGCCACTGCAGCCTTCCAAATGTTTTGTCTCACCCCCTTAGAATGTGAGTTCCTTGAAGGCAAGGAATGACTTCCTTTTTTTGTATCAACTCTGCACATTCCTTTGCATACAGTAAGCCCTCAATAAATACTGCATGCATTCATTTGTTCATGAGTTACCTAGGGTAATAAGAGGTTAACTGACTGGGGGGGTCACATAGCCAGTATGTATCGAGGCAGATCTTGAAACCCAGTGCTTCCTGTCTTTGAAGCTAGTTCTACATACATTACTCCAGGCTGCCACTCTTGAAAAGGAATGCTGTAATTAAAATAGGGAAGATTCTATTTTACATGAACAACCAGCTTAAAACAGTAAAAGGAAGGAGATTTCAAAACTAAGTTTAATCATTAAAAAGAGAATCACCAAGAGAGAGCTGGGCACTCAAAGAGGATTATGGAGCTGGCTACTTGAAAAGATTAGCGGAGACATGCTTCTCTAACAGCAAGGAATTTCTGCTCTTCAGCAGCTCTGTGGGGCAGAGCGGCTTCATCTTCCCCAAGTTATCCAACAGATGAGTGAGAAGCTTCACCTTGGGAGGGAGGTTTGGTTTAGAAAGCACCTTGGATTCCTTACAAGAGACTGATGGACTTTGGAATCAGGAAGACCTGACACTTGAATCCTGCCTCAGACTGTTCCTAGCTGTGACCCTAAGCCAGTCGCTGAACCCTTCTCAGTCACTTTACAGATAAGGGAACTCATTAGCTATAAAATAGCAGCATCTGCCTTACTGGGCTACCATTGTAAGGATCAAATTCGATAATAGATGCAGAATGCTTTGCAATCCTAAAGTGATATATGAAGCCTTACTATTATTATTATTATTGTCTTAACACTCTAGAAGTTGGAAAAGATGTGCATAGAATTGGCCATTCTACAGTGGAAAGAAACTAATTTTTCTGGTTTACTGCGAACTGTACCAAGTATAAGGTGCAGCCCAGTGCAGTGGGAAGAACACTAGCCCTGGAGTCAAACGAGCTGGGCTCAAAACTCACCTCTCACACTTCCTAGCTCTTTATACATTGTTTGTATACACGGTTGTTTTGCATGTTGTCTCCTCTGTTAGACTGAACTCCTAGGGAACAGGGACTCCCTTTTTTAACTTTCTTTTTATTCCCAGCTCTTAGCACAGTGCCTGGCTTATACTGTGTAGTGGGTGCTTAATAAATGCATGTAGACTCATTGATCCTGGCCTGTAAGTATATTACAAAATCTCCAAACTAGAATAGACTTCCAAGACTATACGACCTAATTCTACTGAGAATCCCTAATTTGGTTATTCAGTCATGTCCAACTCTTTGTGACCCACTTTGGGGTTTTCTTGGCAAAGATACTGGAGTGGTTTGTCATTTCTTTTTCCAGCTCACTTTACAGATGAGCTGAGGCAAGCAGGGCTAAGTGACTTGTCCAGGGTCACATAGCTAGTGTCTAAGGCTATATTTAATTCAGGAAGATAAGTTGGGCACCTCTATCCACTGAACCATCTAGTTGCCTCCTACACCCAACAAAAATGGTCAGCCTTTTTGAACTTAAAAGCCAGTCAGTCCAACCCCAACCCACCCCCATTTTTCAGATGAGAAAACTGAGCCCCAGAGCGGTTATGTGACTTGTGCATCATCATACAGCCAATATTCAAAACTCTCCTGGATCCAAACCCAGCACTGTATCCACTATACCATAGTGCCAAGAGCAGAGTGCTCTTCTATAAGATGGGGATACTAATGTGTCTTACATATTTCAGGAGGTGGTTGTTAGGAAGGTACTTGAGAAGCCTTAAAAGACCATAGAAATTGGAACTTTTGTTCTTAAATATAGAAGGCAAGCAGAAATGCTCCATGTTTGGTTTTTCAACCCCCTACTGCTATTTCTTCCAACCAAGTTTGTGAATCCGTGGTAGCAAATTACGTTGGAGACAGATATAGATATGCATGTCTGTATATGTATATGTATGTATGTGTATCTGTATATACATATATGTATATAGCCATACACATATACACATAATAAATACATGTATGTAAATATGTAACTGTATTTATAGCACTTTAATGTACATAGGCATATAGATATCTTGACATGCATGCATATTTCTCTCTCATTATCTCTATCAACACATACACACAGAGTCCCAAAAGTCTTAATTTGGTTTTACTAACACTTAAACCTGATCTAAACACGATGGGATAATCTATATACACACTCACCCATGTATATATGTAATTGTACATACATATCTACAGGATGAGGAGAGAGCAGAGAAGGCAGAGGTTAAAGGACATGCCCTGGTCCTATAGTTCATCTTAGAGGAGGGACCAGACCCTGGATCTTCCCAGCACTAAGGTTAGTCTTCCATCTGCCTCTCCCCTATATTTCTTAAGCCCAGTCACTGAAAAGCAGTTTGCAGTGATGATTGATATAAATCCTGCTAAACAGGATAAGTTCTATTTACCAGAACCCCAGAGTTGGCACAGAGCTGAGTCCCAACTTAGACACATGCCTAAGAGTCCTACTCATCCAAAACCTTAAGTGGAAAGTTTCCATCCCAAGGTAAGTGGCATCCATAGTACCTGAGATACTCTTGGAATTTGAATTATGGCAGAATGGTGTGACCTCCAGTGGTATATATCATTCCTTCCTCAGCCTCAATGGAAAGAAATGGGTGGTGTGAATTAATGATATCCATACAAACTATGGGGTTACCAGATGATAGAATCACAGACTTTCTGAAGTGACCAGGAACTCAGAGGCCTTCTAGTCTCATTTGGGAGAGACTCTCCTCTACTGTAGATACCAAAAGTGCCCATCTCGTGTTTGCTTGATGATGAGCAAGTGCAGTACATTGGAAAGAGCCATGAGTCTGGAGTCAAGAGGAGCTGGGTTCAAATTCCACCTCTACCACTTATCACCTGAATGTTTTTGTTCAGTCATAACCCTAGTTGAGCTTTTCTTGGCAAAGCTACTGGAGTGGTTTGTCATTTCCTTCTCCAGCTCATTTTACAGACCAGGAAACTGAGGTCAGCAGGGTTAAGTGACTTGCCCAGGGTCACACAGCTAGGAAGTATCTGAAGTCAGATTGGAACTCAGGAAGATGAGCCTTCCTGACTTCAGTCCCAGTGCTCTGTCCACTGGACCACCTAGCTGCCCCTATTATCTGAGTAACCTTAGGTAAGTCTTCATTTCCTTACCTATAAAACAACACATATGGCCCCCAAGGCTCCTTCTAGGTTTCATTCTCTGATTGATCCAATGACTTCATTGAGAGGAATCCAGCCAACTCCCAAAGCGGCACAGTCCATTTGGGGGTAGCACAATTGTTCGAAGCTTTGCCATCGTTCAAGCCTAATACAGCCTCTCTCTAGCCTCTTTCTGTTGCTTAAAGCAAAGCACTTTTTTCTTCTCGCCTTTCATGACAAATAGATGAAGACTCCTCTCCTGTCCCCACCAAGCCTCCTCTTGTCCAGGCCAAACATCCCCAGTTCCTTTAAAGAATCCCCATGTGACACAATTGTGAGGATGATCCTGGCCCCCCACCCTCTGGATACTTCTCAGCTTATCATTATTAACTTTCTTACAATATGGTTCCTGCCCCAATTGTGAAAATTTGCTTTGACTGACTACATTTGTAACAGGTTTTGGTTTTTTTTATTGTCATTTGGGGAGATGGCAAGGAGAATTCTTAGTGATTGAAAAAATGATAGATTAAGAAGCTGAAGGAAAAAAATGGCACCAGGACCTAAACACAAGACTCCAGATGTGGTCTGATGAAACATGACAATCCTAGGTATAGGAGGGCAGACAGAGGCACCAAGTTCCATGTAGCAGTATTTCCCAAAATTCACTGATGTATTTGGTACCTCTGACACTACCGTGAGCAAGTTATTGTACCTCATTGGTCCTCAGTTTCCACATCTGTAAAGTAAAGGAGTTAGACTAGATGGCCTTTGAGGTTCCTTCCTGCTCTACATCTGTGGTCCCATGATCCCTTCTGTGATAGGAACAATATCCACAATTCCCTTCCCCAAACAGCATGGAGGTTAACTTGGTTTTTCCCTAAAAGGTGACAAAGCCTTCCCCAGAGTCTTGATTGTCCTAAGGCAGCAGTTCTCAACCTGTGGGTCGTGACCCCTTTGGGGTCGAACAACCCTTTCACAGGGGTCGCCTAAGACCATCGAAAAACACATATTTCTGATGGTCTTAGGAACCTCCTCTATCGGTTTCCAGGCAGGTCTTCCCACATGCAGACACGCCCACATATGACTATTAAAGGGTCCCTGCATTAGGAAGGTTGAGAACCACTGTCATTAGGGGTCATAGCTCAAGCTGTTCATCTCTTGAAGCAGCTCCCTCATGGGCTCTGGCCATACTGATATGGCTTCTTGACCACCTAAGAGCATTGAGCAATTCACTTGGGTGGGGTCAGGGCCTTTCAGATCCAGCTCTTTGAAGTCATTTACCAGCCTATGGCACAGAGCACCACCATAATCTGTCAACTGGTGCCACCCAAACTAAACATTGTGCTCCAAGCGAATTCATTCTTTGTTAGAACTGTCAGACATAGCACTAGTCAGTGATACTGAATGATAATTTTTTTAAAAGACCCAAGGGCCCCATATATCGACAGTCATAATGTAACCTGCCTGGTATTACCAAAGTACCAGGAAGCCATGAGTATGACTTGTCCTGGAGTGCCTGGAGCACTGCATGGCTGAGATTTTCCCAGGGCCACCCAGCCAGTGTGTGTCAGAGACAGGATCTGAACCCAGCCCTTCCTGATTTTGAAACCATTTACCTCTCCATTGCGATCAAGCACACAACTGCTGTGCTTCACTTAGTCAAATTAGTTTTTCTAGGAGTCAGTTTGGGGCACATGTGCCCACATTTCCCCCTTCTTCCCCTGCTGATAATGAGGATGTAGGTTCCTCCTCATCTCTACCACCTGGCTTCCTTCAGGTTCCAACATAAATTCTATCATCTAGATTCTAGGGGAAACCTTTCCTCCCTCTTCTTAGTGCTAGTCCCTCCTCTCTGATGGATTCTCTCCAGTGCATCCTGACCGTGTCTTGTCTGTACATAGGCCTTTGCATGTTGTGTTCCCCTTCGGACCACAAACTTCTTGAGAGCAGGGAGTGGATTGTTTTTGCCCTTTTTTTGTACCCAGGCTCTTAGCATTGTGCCTGGCATGTAATAGGGACTTGAAAAATACGTTTTGACTGAATAACTGACAGGTGATGGTGATTCAAGACATCTGGCCATATGCCTAAATAGAACAGGAAATCTGGGAAGGGGCTTCTTTTCCCTTCTGTCTGACTTTTACCATCTATGCTTAGGGGCCTGTTGTTTGCATTCCACTTCCTGAGTCTCATCCAATCCACTTATCCCCCCACCTCCCTCTGTTATCACTAGGGACAGAGTCTGCCCCCTCTGATCTATCCTTCCCTTCCCTCCCACTTCACATTCTCCACCCCAACTCCTAATCAGGGCACTCCCATCTTCATTGTCTTCTTCAGCCACATAAGTCAGTGTTTTTCAATTCAGACCAGTTTCCCACACTGAAGAATTGCTCTTCAGTTGGTCATCGTGTGTCTTCCCATTATGGGGTTCTCTCACAAGTAAAAGACAGCATACGATCTTGGGCAGCCTGTGCTTTTGCTCCTCGCAGAATACTCTGTGACAGGAATTCTTCTATGCTGTTTAGTCAGTCCAAAAATAAGAACTTTGTGCCTTTATCATACCCTTGTTGCTTCCCTGTCCTCATCCAACATCCAGGTTTTGTCACCTGCTTGTGTTTTATAATTCTGTTAATATTTTGATGGATCTGGGATCTCAAAGATGCATATCACAAGCCATTATGGCATGTGACTCTCTGAAGACCTTCCTGTAGACCTTAACATGGGGTCCATCACTCCTAAGGGTTCCGAGTATAAATTTCTAAGGGGTCCATGATTTTGGACAGGGAAAAAAAACACTTTTTTTAAGTTTAATAATTATTTTCTTTTTTAATCCCATAGATTTCATTTTATCCATTTAAAAAGTGTTCTGAGAAAGGACCAATAAACTTCGCCAGATTGCCAAAGGGATCCATGATACCATGTCGTAGATTTCTTGATGTTGCACAGACATCACATGGGCTGTTCATCAGTTGGCTTTCCCTTCCTCTCACCACATCACAAGGCCACCATCTTTTCTAGCTGTATGCCTCTCTGATGCTACCCTTTATGCCTTTTTTCATACTCAGTTCTTCACTGGCACCTTTTGATAACCTTCAGCTTGAATTCTGTTGTTGTTGTTTTTAGTTAATTTATGTATTTTTAGTTTTCAACATTAAGTTCCATAAGCTTTTGAGTTTTGAACTTTCTCCATCTCCCTCCCTTCTTCCCTCCTCAAGATGGCGTACAATCTGATATAGGCTCTACATATACATTCATATTAAGTGTATTTTCACATTAATCATGTTGTAAAGAAGAATTAGAAACAATGGGATGAACCACAAAAAAGGAGAAACAAAACAAAACAAAAAGAGAGAGAGTAAATAGCATGCTTCAATCTGCATTCTGCGTTCAGACTCCATGTTTCTTTCTTTGGATGTTGATAGTATTTTTCCATCATGAGCCTTTTAGAATTGTCTTAGAACCTTGCATTGCTGAGAAGAGCCAAGTCTGTCAAAGTTAGTCATCGTACATTGTGGCTGTAACTGTGTACAGTTATCTCCTGGTTCTGCTCACCTCATTCAATATCAGTTCATAGAAACCTTTCCAGGTTTTTCTGAGGTCTGCATGCTCATCATTTCTTATAGCACAATAGTATTCCATTGCATTTATGTACCACAATTTGTTTAGCCATTCCACAATTGATGGGCATGTCCTTAATTTCCAATTCTTTGCCACCAAAAAAGAGCTGCTATAAATATTTTTGTACATGTGGGTCCTTTTCCCATTTGTCTGATCTCTTTGGGATATAGACCTAGAAGTGGTATTGCTGGGGTCAAAGGGTATGCACATTTTTACAGCCCTTTGCAGATAGTTCCAAATTTCTCCCCAAAATGGTTGGAACAGTTCACAACTCCACCAACAATGCATTAGTGTTCCAATTTTCCCACATCTTCTCCAGCATTTATAATTTTCCTGTTTTGTCGTGTTAGCCAATCTGATAGGTGTGATGTGCTACCTCAGAGCTGTTTTGATTTGCATTTCTCTAATCAATAGTGATTTAGAGCATTTTTTTCCATATGACTATAGATAGCTTTAATTTCTTCCTCTGAAAACTGCCTGTTCATATCCTTTGACCATTTATCAATTGGGGAATGACTTGTATTCTTATAAATTTGGCTCAACTTGAATTCTTTGGAAACTATGGCCTTCTATGACTTGTAGACATACAACATCTGTAGAGGATTATTGTTGTTTAAAATCTGGATCTTTCGTCCAAGAATAAGCTGGTAGCCATTAAAGGCACTGTGAAGTTTCCCAAAAACAATTCAACCCATTCTCCCTTCCAGCTCATTTTCACAATATCTGTCCAAGATATACATATTTCCAGAAAAGCTCTATGGGCTGTCCATCCTACTGCATTTTATGACTTGGACAATTGTGTCCTGAGCCTTCTGCAGTCCTCCTGATCATTATCAGGCCACCAGACCCAGATGGCTCTGGAGGAGAAAGTGAGGCTGGTGACTTGACACAGGCCTCTCTTACTCAAATCAAAGTCAACTGCAAGTCATGTTATCACCATCTTCGAGAATGAAGGACAAGCCACAATTTGGATGACAGCCTGGAAGATTCATCAGCTTGGATGTTCCTGAGTGGATAGTGAGAAGATTAAAATTGATTCTGTATATTTTTTACTGATCCTATTTAAAGTTAATTGATTTTGTTGTGTAGCTGCCTAAGTCACAGTTCTTTGTCTCTGAACTTAGTATAGAAATTCAGCTGTTCTGTAATGAGTTAAATTCAGACATCCAGTTCTCCTGTTTATCACTGTGCTATTCTTGCCTCAAGGAATTCTGTTATCCTTGGAGGTTGGGGGTTATTGCTAGCCCCTCATTCCCAGTTTCCAACCAATCATATTGTCCCCCAGGTTCAGTGATGCCCAGCCATGTTGTCTTTAACCTCATGATGTTACCTATTCTGTCCCATTCTTTGTTCTAACCTTACAAAAATGAGTAGTTTTCACCCCAGGGTCTTTGACTAAATTGAGGCAATCCATTGACCCATTCTATTGGCAGGTAGCACCTCTGTTAATAAAACATTATCTTGTTCAGACAAAACATGCCTCCCTCTACCTTTGTTGAACTTTACTTGCAACAATAATTAGGTCTGACCTTTTGGAGGAATTCTGGATCTCATGTAGGAGCCTCTACAACGTTCCAGGGTTAGATGGAATAACACAGTGCCACCAGAAACAGGAACACATGGAGAAACTCACTGTTGATAGGAACCACTCTTCCATTTGAATTCTATTGAGGACAGAATCTACTTACCTTGTCTATGGTCATGCCAACACCTTGAACATTTGCCTCCCTGTTTTATGCTTATTTGATCTTAATAATCATATGTTCACTGAGCAAAATTATTTTTGTTACATATTTCAAGGAATTTTGCACTGTTTTTGTCATGAGAGAAAGGAAATATAAATATAGATGGTAGTGATTACAATTCTCTTGACTACCTTTTGGGAAGAACAATAAGAATGGAGTTGTTTGAGTTTTTTAAACCTTTTGTATCCTCCCTTCTCTCAGAATGCCTTGAGCAAATGATCCCCAGTGCCCTTAAGATCATGCCCCTTCATCCAGCTTGAGCTTTCTTTGTTCAGGATTGGTCCAGCCCAGCTGTTCTTCCTGTGTCTGTTTTCCTCAGCTCCATTGACACTACATCTGAAAACACATCGGGACCTGTTATGTCAGAGGCCAAATGTGCTGATTCCACTGTCAGTGGGGAAAAAGAATTTGTTATGAAAATCTCCACTCATCTTCTCCATTTCTGCCTGCCTTCTTCCTTTCAGTTTCATTCCAAAATGCCTGTGGGATGATTTATCTACTTAGGTCCTTTGCCAAGCTTTCTGTAAATCGCTTTCCCCTTATTTGCTTCTTACTGTTTTGTAAGATGATAATGCTCATAATCTTCCACCAATTTCCTCTGTAAGATTTTACAAAGCTCTCTACATTCTAAATCAGGAAGCGGCTCTGAGATGTTTAGCAAAGAGACTCCGGGTTTTCTGGCTAAGGCAGCTTCTAGGCTTCTGCTCTTCCCACTGTGAAGATGGATTTATATCATTTAGACTTCCTTACTAAATGAAAATAATCTGTGTCAATGTGAGTTCTTTTGTCTGTTTCCCATTTTCCAACATCAGTTGTTTATTTAAGTAGATCAAGTTGGAGTTGCTTCAATTGCGTGTCATGTCTTCTAAATCTTACTTACCCTTCTAATTTGTTTAGAGTTTTGATCTTCTATCTAATAAATTATTGTTCTGATTGTACCAAGAATGATGATTCAGAAATAACCCCTCAATTAGTAACCAATTGATTCTTTTCTGTCCAAATATAAGCAATTTAATTTTCAGCTCCTTCATTAGTATCTCTAAAGCACAATCCTGGACATGTTGCTCCCGTACTCAGGAAGCTGCCTGTCATCTCAAAGCACAAACTGAGAGGCCTTCACAGTCTGTCTCCCACCTGTCCTTCCAGTCTCATTTCATATTTGTATACGTTATGCATTCCAGCCCAACTGGCTTATCAGCTCTTCTCAAGGCAGTGAGTGCATTCCATCTCCTGTTGCTATGCTCCTGGACTGGCCATCTCCCGAGTAGGGCATGTGCTGCCCCTTCATCTCTGCTGCCTGGAATTCCTAGCTCTATTTAAACCTCAGCTTGAATATCACCACACACCAAGACTTTCCCAGTGACCTCCGCTAGAAATTACTGTCTGTGGTTACTTATCATAGCAGCCACCTTCATTGCTCACCAGCCACACTCCTTGGTTCTGACTCCCCCATCAGCATGCCCATCACCACGTGGTAGCACCACCAAGTCATGTTCACCCTTGATCAGTTTCTACCCCAGTGAGTGAAGGGCTGGAGCAGGCCTGCCAAAGCAGTCCTCTATGAAGGCCCAAGAAACCCAACTTTACTCCTTGGATTCAACTCTACCATCATCATGGCCTTGTACAGGATACCTTCCCCCTCCTCCTCCTCCACTTTTTAGCTTCCTTTAGTATGTTGTCTTCCCCTCTTAGATTGTAAGCCCCTTGAAGACAGGGACTGTGTTTCTTTGTCTTACTTGTATCCCCATATAGTAAGAGCTTTATAAGTGTTAGTTGTTCAGAAGTAGTAGTAGTGGTAATAAGAGCAGTAGTAACATTAGTAGTAGTAGCAATAGTATAATACTAGTAATAGGAGTAGGAATAATAGTGTAATAGTAGTACTAATTGTGGTAGTAGTAATAGTAGTCGTAGTGGTAGTAGTAGTAGTAATAGTAAAATAGTAGTACCAGTAATAGGAGTAGGAATAATAGTATAATAGTAGTAGTAATTGTGGTGGTAGTGGTAGTAGTTGTAGTAGTAATAGTAGTAGTAGTAGTAGTTGCTGTAGTAGTAGTAGTAGTAGTAGTAGTAGTAGTAGTAGTAGTAGTAGCATTTCCAGGGCTTAGCAGACACTACTTAGTAAATATTTATTGTATTGTATTGTACTTAAACGTCTCTCAGCCTCAGTTTCCTCCTATCTGAAATGGGGATGATATTCTTACCTAGACCATAAGGTTGTCATGAGAGTCAAATGAGATTACATATGTCAAATGTTGTCTAATGCTGCCCATTATTACCCTCACCACAAACCTGGAAGGTAGGTGCTATTATTGTGTTTTATTTTACAGATGAGGGAACTGAGGCTGACAGAGGTTAAGTGACTAGAAAGTAATTCCTAGGCGATGGCACTAGCACTTGGGAGAAATCAAAGAAACTTGGGGTGGGGTTACATTTGAACTTTCTTAAAGGGAGCTGGAAATCTCAAGGGGTTGAGGAGCGTTCCAAAGGATGATTCTGTGGGGCCCAGGTAAAGACTCACCTGCTCTGGAAATCAAGCCTGCAGCACATTTGTTTGCTGTTTCCTATGTCCTATGGCACTCTAGAAAGTGGTGGAGTGAGTGTAATAAACATGGTGCCAGGAGACTGGAATTCAGGTTTTAGATCCAAAATTTCCTAGCTGTGTGACAGCAGGCAAGTCAATAGCTCCAGGTTTCTTCATTTTATGCTCTCCAGCCCCAGGGGAAGAACTGATGGTGCTTGGATACAGATTGAAGCATACTTTTTTTTTTTACTATATTTTTCTTGAGGATTTTTTTTGTCCATGTTTTCTTTCACAACATAACTATCATGGAAATGTTTTGCATGACTGCACATGTATAACCTATATCTAATTACTTGCTTTCTCAATTGAGAGGTGGGATGGGAAGGGAGGAAGGGAGAGAATTTGGAACTCTCTTTTAAAAACATGTTAAAAATTGTTTTTACATGTAACTGGGGAAAAATAAAATACTAAATAATTTTTCTAAAAAAGAAAAAATTGTTTCTTCATTTCAAAAATGAGCAGTAATGACAATTCCGAGTGTAGTATAGTGGGAAGATCAGTGTTTGAATCCTGAATCCTGTTATTCACAACCATTTGTTGTGAATTGTGATAGTAGTAGTGGTAATATCACAACATTTGTTAAGCATTTTCTGGGTGCCAGACTCTCTGCTGAACACCGTATAAATTTCCACCCTGTGAGCCTGAGTTTCCTTTATGTGTAAAAGTGAAAAAGTTGGACTACATGATCTTTAAGGGTCTTTCTAATTTTAAATCGTATGATCCTCTGACTAACTTCAGAGGGTTATTTGTGAGGAATGTGCTTTGTACCTCGTGAAGTGCTAGAATTACGTGAGTCATAATTGCTTATGTTTGCCCTATTTCATGTAACTTCTCTAGGACACTCATTTTCAAAGACCCGTGCAGTTATCATTGCGGGTGCTCCTTTTACCAGTGCAGATCTCGGCCCATGCCCCATTGTCAGCAGCCTCTAAGACGGTCTTTGAAAGTTGCTGTGGTTGACAGATTCATCCCTAGCCAATCAGCTGATGAGCTGCTCTGCACCAGCCCAGAACCAGCAGACAGAGTCAGCACCCACATTGACATATAAAAACTTGGTCAGCTGTCGGAGCACGAAGGCACGGGCTCCAAGAACCCAGGGACATCTCTGGGCCATGATGAGGCATTAGAGTAGGACTTTTGTGCCAGTGGAGGAAATTCCTTCCCCAGCCCTTGTTGGATGAATTCTAAAGCTGTTTTTTAAAATGAAAGGACAGGCTGAAATGAGGAAAGGTAGGAACTGCCCTGACCATTTCCAACACTCCATACAGTGCCTGATTTGTTGTTATAAATAAGAGACGTTACATGATTAAAGCAATGATGACATAATTTTTGTTGGGCTTCAGTCCTGTCAGTCGCGTTCCTCTCTTCGTGACCCCATTTGGGCTTTCTTGGCAAAGACACTGGAGGCGAAGCCATTTCGTTCTCCAACATAATCTTAGTTGCTTCTAAGTCATAGGGGATTGGAAAATATCTGACATTACAAGGTGGCATTTGGGAAATTATCATCTGGCCCATTGACCAGAGTTAGAACTCAGAATTTACAGCATTTTTTTTCTTCCAGACTTGTGATTTCACTGGTTTAGGGAATTCCCTATGTGAAAATTCCCTCCACCAACTCAGATTTGACAATTCGTGCATCTGGAACTCAGACTGTTAGACAGGTGCCTGGGACATTGAGAAGAAAAATGACTTTCCCATAGTACTACAAACATTGTGGGCCAAGGGGCTCCTAAGACTAAGGTCTTCCTACCTCTTTTTTGTTATGCTGCATGGTCTGTCATATTGAAGATGTACTATGTACGTGAAACATTATGAAGCAGTGAAGGTTTGTTAGAAAAATGAAACCTGGTTGTAGCCCAGCCCTTAGAACCACTTCACAGTCCCGCTCATGTTATTGCTACTAACCTAACTCGCAGATAGAGTATCATCTGTACTTACAGCTCTACCCAGCTTCTGGGAGGCACAGTGGACAAAGTGCTGGCCTCGAAGGAGGAGAGACCTAAATTCATGGTCCTGTCGCAGACATTTACTGGCTGTGTGGCCTTGGGCACACCACCGCAGCACTCTCAGCCTCAGTTTCCCCCCCTGTAAAGAGGACATAATAATAGCATCCCTTCATGGAATACTGTGATTTGAAAATGAAATGATAGCTGTGAAGCGCTTTGTAAACCTTAAAGTGCCATACAAATACTTGCTTGTATTATTCTATTTCACCCTAAATGAGAATGCAGAGGGAATGGGTCACGAGGAAACAGGGTAAAACAAACCAGGGTGGACTGATGATCCATAAGTATAACTTCTGTCATCATACCCAGCCTTCTACCCCACTTAGGTCCGGTTCTTCATGCCAGGCCTTTTGTGAAATGCCATGCATTGCTCATCGATGTGTTTAGATAAATACACATTGGAAGGTAAGCACGTAGGCACAGAAACAGCAATGTTACAGAACGAGGTGGCCCATTTATGTGGAACAAAATGTTGTTGGGGAAAGACTGAGTGCAAGGATGGCTCTGCTTTAGGGCCTTTCTGAGAGGAAGATCCTTGGGCTCTGATATAATAGGGCACTTTTCTTCCAGGCCTTGTGGACCCAGACTGCCTCAACTATTTGGCAGGGTGTATTGTAGCAATACCTCAGGTTTGTATAGTGACTTATAGTTTAAAAAGCTCTTTTGTACATTTTATCTGATAATCAACATATATTTAATAAGTACATATGACGTGCCAGATCTCACTTGATCTTCACTTATCCTCATGAAACAGGTAGGGCTCACATCATTAGTCTGTTTGTAACCATGGAGAAGCTGGGAGAAGCCTTATAGCCCATAGAGACTATTCCCCTCACTTGACAGATGGGGGCACAGAGGGCCAGCCAGGTGAAAGGACTGGCCCAAGGTCTCACAGCCAATAAGTGGTGAAGCTGGGAATGGAACACAGGGCTTCTAATTTCAAGTCTTGTGCTTACTATTCTTTTTTTAAAATTACAATAAAAAGCTATTCAAAGAGTATTTTGATACATGTAACAGACAGAAAAAGAGGACATCCTATGAAACTCTGATATTTAAAAAGATATATACACACACACACACACACACACATATAATAAATTCTAACTTACTTTCTAAACTGTCCTGCTCATCTGTGCTTCCTTCTGACTTTCCTTCTGCTGTTTTCTATACATTAAAAACAAACTCATAACTTTGCAATGGACCTCTTATTTTTTTATATCACAGCTCCTAATATTTTCTCCCCACAACCTCCCTCCAATTAAAAAAAGTTACATAAAAAGGGGGAAAGCACTGTCTCATAACAAAGAAACTTAGCCCAGCAGGAGGAGTCCACAGCATAGCCATGTTGCTGCACTTAAACTAATGATGGGCATTTAAAGACCTTCACTCCACTGTGAATCTGCTGCTCTGCCTGGTTTCAGCTCCACATCCCCCAGGGTCCAGTTCCATCTCCCACCTTTGCACCCCACCCCTCCTCCATCCCTGACTCCGGGGTGTCCTAGGTGTCATCTGACCCCCATTCAAGTATAAGCTCCATGAAGATTGTTTATTCATTGTTATCCCTAGTGCTGAACACAGTACCCAACTGTAGCGGACCTTTACTAATGTTTACTGGATTGAAGGGGATCATCATCCTAACCTCTTTTCATTCTAAGAGCCTCTCCTCTCTCTTTATTCTTGATATTGTTTGTTTGTCTATAACAGTTTGCATATCGTAGCTCCCGTTAGATTTTAAGCTCCTTAAAGGCCGGCTGTCTTTTGTTCTTTTTGTATCCCTCGAGTTTAGCACAGTGCCACCACATGGAAGATACTTAATCAGCGTTTGATTAATCATAGGTCCCCTTAAAGATCGGTGGGTCATTGCAATGATCAAGAAATTCTTACAGCATTCAAAATTATTTTTCTTGAAAATGTTGCTGTCTTTATATAAATTGTTCTCATGGTTCTCTTTCACTCTACATCAGTTCCTGCTGCCCAAGATTCTCTGAAATGCTTTGTTTTGTCATTTCTTAACAGTACAATACTGGCAGCTAAGTGGCACGGTGGATGGAATCTGGATCCTGGAGTCAGGAACACCTGAGCTCAAGTCTAGCCTTAAATACTTACTGGTTATGTGACCATGGGCAGGTCACTTAACCTTGTTTGCCTTAGGAAATGGCCAACCACTCCAGTATCTCTGCTAAGAAAATCCCAGATAGGGTCACAAAGAGTCAGACATGCCTCAGTAACAGCAGCAGCACTGCGACATGTTTACATGCCATAATTTATTGAGCCATTCCCTGACTGTATCTGAGGCCGTCTCTAACACCTCCTTCTCCAGATCCCTGTTCTTTCCTTGTTCCTCTTCTCCATGCCCTT
Organism: Pseudochirops corinnae; assembly: GCA_028646515.1. Classification (NCBI taxonomy): domain Eukaryota; kingdom Metazoa; phylum Chordata; class Mammalia; order Diprotodontia; family Pseudocheiridae; genus Pseudochirops; species Pseudochirops corinnae. The sequence continues at coordinate 327,238,735 of CM053585.1, read as the reverse complement.
CTGACTCAGGATGTTTTCTTTGCTTGTGACTTCTCTCCCAGATAGCATGTTCCCTCTTAACCCACACTCCCATCCCTTTCCCTGCTCATTCTTAAAAGAGGTGATATGTGGAACACACCTTGTAAATATTAAAACCTTACACAAATGTTAGCTGTTACCTTTTAAGGGAAAGTGTGATCGTGGAGTGGGTAGGGGATGACTTATTTGGAAATGAATATGATGTGGAAACAAAAAGCATCAAAAATAACAAAAATCTTCCTTTAATATTTCATCAAGGTGGAGAGACCATAGGTTCTTGGATCTGGAGCTGGTGGGGGTGGAGCTCAGAGGCCATTTCAGAGCTCAGTAAATACCTCTTATTTTACAGATGAAGACACTGAGAGGTCTAGGGCCTCAGGATGAGGTTTCAAAGTCAGGGCGAGGGAAAGGTAAGTTCTGCAAGGTCCTCCCAAGCCTGCAGGGAGGGCTTCACGCCTAGGTCTGGGGAGGAATTGGAGCCTCCTGCCAAGAGCCAGCCTCAGTTCAGAGAGCCTCATCACCAGGCTGGCCCCAGTCATCTCCAGCTCACTCAGTCTATGTCTTGGTTTGGTGTTTGGTGTTTGGTTTGTTTTACATGGTTGTTTACATGTTACCTCCCATTAGACTGAGTTCTTTAGAGCAGCGACTCTTCTTTGCCTTTGTGTGCCCAGTATACTTAGAACCATGCCTGGCACATAGAGCTACTGCAGCTGGTGGTGACCTTTCAGTTGTGTCCAGCCCTTCAAGACCCCATTTGGGGTTTTCTTGGCAAAGATCTTAGAGTGGTTTGCCATTTCCTTCTCTAGTTCATTTTACAGGTGGGGAAACTGAGGCAAACAGGATTAAGTGACTTGCCTAGGGTCACACAGCTAGTGAGTATCTCAGGTCAGATTTGAACTCAGATATTCCTGACTCCAGGACCATCACTCTTGACACATAGTAGGTGATCAGTAAATACTTGTTGCCTGACTAATGGAAGTTTTTGACCATAACTGCTCTCAAAAACCATCAGTTCCATCCTGGAGGGGGTCAGTGAATGAATTTTAAGTGCTTCCTCTGGGTCATGAACTGTGTTAAGCTTTGAGGTTACAAGGCCCTTCGAAGAGCTGAGATTCTAACAGGGAAAGACACCTCATATGGGAGACCTCCAGTTGGAAAGGGGAATGGAAAACTGCATTGGTGTCAGGACATCCTACACCTATGAAATCATTGAAGCCAAAGAATCCAACACCTGTGATAAACTAACATGAATTTGCCTTTAGTTGGGTGTGGTGGAGATGGACAGAAAAGGAGGAATGAAAAGGAAAGAATCCTCAGTGTAAACACAGGCTTCTGTCTTTGTGCACCACTTGGGCTCATCACTCCCAAAGGGGCCAGATACTGCAGCTATAAATAGCGACTGATTTTTTCAGTTGAGTAATCACCAGTATGAGCCCCCTCCATCAGCTACCTCGAAATGCATTTCAGTTGCTTAGTTTTTGTTTGGTCTGACTCTGCCTCCCCTGATTTCTCATACATTTTTAAAATAAATTTTCACATCTCCCATAGAAATATTAAGTTGCTAGGCAAATTCATTACATCCACACCTAACCTTGTGAGCACCAGTAAGGAGGATTTGTCAACACCACTAAGGGGGCTTGTAGGCCCCCAGAGACATTTAATAAGGTCTTATAGAATGAAAAACACAGGCCCTAGTGAGCTTGAGGCACTCAGTAAATTTTAATGGAAGAGAATCCTTCAGAGACTTAGTGGAGAAGCTTCCCTTCCTTGAACTGCTAGCAATTTGGATTACTGTGGTTGGCTCCTATCCAGTTTTTCCATCCAGTTTCTTTTGATGTAATTATGATTGTGGTTAAATGCATATTTCTACTAATAAGGTACACTGAACACCTTTTAAAGAGACCACCCAAGGTTCCAAAAAAAAAAAAAAAGGTTTTCTACCAAGTGACTTTCAATACAAGTGGTTTCCTAGATGGTTTTCTATTCTATGTACAGTGGGATATGTTTGGCATATGAAACTGTTAGAACATGATTTGGTATTTTAATTTTTGTTCCTTTCTTAATCCCTAGCTTTCTACAGGCCACAGAGAAGAACCTAATTTCTAATAATGAAATGCCTAAAGAGCTAGACTTTTTTAAAAATTATTTTTAATTTGTATTTTATTAAATATTTTCCAATTACATGTAAAAACATTTGAACATACATTTTTGAAAATTTGAGTTCCTAATTCTCTCTTTGCCTCCTGTCCTTCCCCCACCCCTTGAGAAGGCAAGCAATATGATATCAGTTATACATGTGAAGTCATGCAAAACACATTTTCCTAGTAGCTATGTTGCAAAAGAAAATACACACACACACAAAATAAAGAAAGTAAAAAAAAAGTATATTTTAATCTTTACTCAGAGTTCATCAGTTCTCTCCCTGGAGGTGAGTAGCATTTTTCCTCCTTCCTTCCCTCCTATGTCCCTCCTGCCCTTCCCTTTCTTTCCTTTTCTTTCCTTTTCTTCCCTTTTCCTTCCTTCCTTCCTTCCTTCCTTCCTTCCTTCCTTCCTTCCTTCCTTCCTTCCTTCCTTCCTTCCTTCCTTCCTTCCTTCCTTCTGCATTACAAAATACTCAGGAGTTGCTATAGCAGAAAAATAACCCATCGCTTGGTTGGTGGCCAACCTTCTGGAGATAAGTAGAATTGTAACAAGGGTGTTGATAGTGGTGGTCATGCTTCCTTTCCTCAGCTTTCCAGTCTTCTACTGTCCCTGTATCCATGTGACATCCCAGTGTCCTGTCTCTTTCAAGGTTCACCTTTTTTGAAAGCACTACGACCTTCCCTGCCACACTCCTCATCCTGCGGTGTAGAGGATTAAGGGCCCAGGAGTTGTTCATATCATGGGGAACCAGACCTAGGTTCTCTAGCGCCAGGATTCTCACCATTTTTACCCATCTCAGAGAATCGGGGTACTCTGAAGTAGAGTCAGGAGGCCCAGGCACAATTTGTGGTCCACCTGTCGAGAAAACGTGTGGCACATGGTGTGTGGCATACAACAGGGCACCCCTTTGGGGACCACTGTTCTGGAGGATGGGCTGTCAGTTTTTTCTGGCATGATTGCAATGTGACAGACTGTCATCTGTGTAATTCTGGGGGTCAAGATGAGGCTCATGGTCTGATAGAGCAGATTAAAAGGCTTGGGTTTATAGCAAATCTGCCCTTGGAAGCATAGTCATGAAAGAGATAAAGAGCTCGACGTTATGCTCCCAGTAGAAGAGAGAAGACTGTTTGACAGTGCTCTGGAGAGTGGGGATCCCAAGTTTGTCTAGGAAAGGTCACTTTCTAACTGGTGGCTCCCAGCATGCTCCATGCCCTCATTCTGTGAAGAAAGGGACACAAGGAAATGGCAAAAGGAAGCGAAGGGAACAAGGACTGATGTAGCCCCTAGGGTGCTGAGCACTGTGGTAAGCACTTTATAACTCTTATCTCATTGGAGTCTAACAACCCTGGGACCAAGAGGCTACAGTTATCCTCCTGTTACTGATGGGAAAAACTGAGGCAAACAGAGTTTAGATGCATTGCTCAGGGTCGCATAGCTGGTAAGTGTCAGAGCTGGATTTGAACTGAGGTCTTCCTGACTCCAGGACCAGGATGGAGCCCAATCCATTAAGCAGCCTAGCTGCCTCTGGAGCCATACAGAAGTGAAATGGGCTGATTCACTAGAGGCCTCTAAGAAGCACCGGCCGGATAGCCACTGGGCAGGGATGGTCTGGATTCCCACTCAGGTGCAAGGTGGACCAGATGTCTTTGCAATTATCACCTAACTAATGTAAACGATTGGTGGAGTTCATGGTCTATAAATAGGCTCATTGCTGTCTAGATTGTGCAATATTTTTATCACACACATACCCCACAAGGAGTTTTACAAGAAGACGACTCTGGAACCTTTTGATTTCTAATCTGCCTAAAGATGGCTCAAAATAAGCTATAGTAGGCATTTAGGATGCCCATGCCAATTTAAAGCGAGGTAACTTGAGGCCACTTCCCAAGTGCCAGACACATCTGATTGGCCATTTCAGTCACTCATAATCAAGGAGATTGGGGGTCTTTTTTAACCCTTAATTTTCACTACTTTTAAATTATAGAAGACTGTAAAATATTAGTCTGAGAATTCAAAAAGACATAAAATAAAAAGTACTTAAAACTAAAACAGTTTTAGGTACTTTAACCAGAGCTGGAATCCTGAATTTATAGGAGTTTTTTTCAGGCATGTGATTTCACCGATATAGTCGAGTCAAGTCAAGGAGCATTTATTAAACATTAAGTATGCACCAGGTATGCTGTTAAAAGTGGTAGGGAGACAAAAAAAGGTGATATGGATACAAAGAAATATATAGGGGGCGGAGCCAAGATGGCGGCGTAGCAGCAGCAACATATCGCAGCTCTTACCTAGCCACCCCAAAATACCCATAAAAATACTCTAAACCAATCCTAGAACTCCAAAACGCACACAAAGATACTTCCCACTAAAGTCAGCTCGGCTACGAGGAACCATATCAACACTGCTAACCAAAACCAGCCTGGCCTGAAGCCACGGCTGTGCCCCGGGGGCGGCTGGACTGGAGCAGCAGAGGAGCCTCTCAGGTGAGCAGATTAGCACCAGCTTCAGTGGGGATTGCGAAAGGGGGAGATAAGCAGTCCAGCCAAAAGGCCTCCAGAGCGGAAAAGTGAAAGGCAGAGGTTTTGCACCCGCCTCCAGGTTGTAGCTTCCCGCCCGCGGCCTGCAGATGGCAGGGGGACTGAGCGATTGTTCTCAGGCCA
>CM053585.1:327213424-327233415 GCA_028646515.1 Pseudochirops corinnae | reverse complement strand
AATATTAAGGACAGTTAAATAGTCTGAGTAATTGATTATAGTAGCCCATACTCACTCTACTTCTGGTCATTTTCCTACTTCTTTTAGGCTCTTATTTGTTTACTCTCGTTGCTAGATTTGTATCTTTTAGACTCAACACACTCCACTTGCAGATGATGGCTCAAGCTGAATATCAACCACTGTAATTACCCAACACCCTTTGGATCTGGTGTCTGCTGAGCTCCGGACATTGGTTGCAGCCCCCTGCCCCTTGACTGATGGACCTCCCCCCTCTTTTGAGACAGGGATAGCACTATAACCTTTTTCAGCATGAAGCAGCTTGGGAAGCTGAGACCTTCATCCCTTGTCCCCAAATGAATTTGTGTCTTATCCATAAGGGGGAATGATAAGATCTGGGATGCTTTATTGTAACATCAGTTTGTAACAAGCCTGTGCAATTAAGCTGTAAAAGTCTCACTTTCCTTCAGCCATAGAGGCATTAACTCTGCCTCTCCTCTGCTCCCAGCCTCTTCCCTGAGCTAGCAGCTTCTCATGAACACATTGTCCAAGCATTTAATCAACAAATACTTAGTTTAGAGACCCCATTGTTCTTAGTGGCCAGCTGTACTTAGAAACCTTGAAAAACACTATCAGAGAGATGATTCCCTCCCAAAATGGGACCTCCTGAAATCCCTAATCAGTCTAACTTCCAGACTTGGCATCTCTTGAAATAACCAGGCCTATCCTCCCAATAAGCCATAGTTGGACCTATGTCACTTATCCTTGACCAGAAGTTACCTAGTGATATGTCAAAGCAAAAACCACACCCCTCACTCCCCTCCCCTCTGATTTCTCCCAGTGAATTATAGGCAATGCATCTGCGCAGTGAATATAGAAAGTGCATGTTCCTTTAAGCCCAACTCCTCTCTAACCCCTCACAAACTCCACCCCCACCCACTCACCTGGCTAGCATAAATTAACCCTTCTGCCTTGGTCCTACATCCTCCCCCACCCTGGATTTTTCAGTGGTTGGATTGCCACTTCTCATGAGATTCTAATAAAGAGATCTTTCTCTATTTTCACCTTGAGCTGTCTCCGAGTAATTGATTTAGGGATCTCTTTATCCCACACACTCCTAATTGTTTTCCCTGCCCCTATGTATGTGCATACATGTATACATCAGCTGTATGTGTATATACACACTTTATTCCTCCCCCAGCTCCTTGTAAATAGGGCCTGTTTCGTTCATTGTGCTCCCAGCACAATGCCTGGCCCAAAGTAGGTGCTTAATAAAGGTTTATTTGTTATTTTATTGATCTGGTCCTAGGATCAGAGAATCAGAGATTTTAGAGCTCCAAGAACTCTTCTTTTTCAGTCCCCTCCTTTTTCAGATCTGATCCTAGAGAGGTTGTGACTTGTCTAAGATCATGAAAGTGACACAGCATAGGTTTGAACCCAGATTCTCCAATTCCAGGTTTGGCCTTTCTCAGTAGTGTTCCATCACCTCTACTGAACCTTGTCTTCCTGGAACTGCCCTTTTATTGTGCTATCTATACTTGTAAACCTATACGTCCCTGGGGCTGTGACTGTGAATTTTAGCATTTGGGATTAGTTAATTTGATCAGGTGTGTGTGTGTGTGTGTGTGTGTGTGTGAGAGAGAGAGAGAGAGAGAGAGAGAGAGAGAGAGAGAGAAAGAGCGTGTGTCCTTATTTCACTCCTACATTTCAGAGGTATCAAACACATGGCTTGCGGGCTACACTGTGGCTCATTCTTCTCCTGGGTACAGCTGGAACCAAATTAAAATATTATTGAGAAATATTTAACAAAATAAATAAAAATGCAATAGAACATAGATAATGTTAACATGCGGTTTTCTTACTTGATATATGACCTGCAGAGTTCCTTATATATGGTTGGTTTTGTGGCCCAGTTTCTGTTTGAGTTTGATACCACTACTGTATATTCCCTGTACATCAGGGAATAGAGGCCTAGGTCTGGAGTCAGGACAACCTGAGTTTAAATCCAACCTCAGGCACTTACTAGCTGTGTGACCCTGGGCAAGTCACTTAACCCTGTTTGTATCAGTTTGCTCATCTGTACAATGAGCTAGGGAAGGAAATGGTGAACCCCCCAATATCTTTGCCAAGAAAACTCCAGATGGGGTCTGGAAGCTGGACACAACTGAGAAGACAGAACTGAGCTGTATGTGATTGAAGGGTACTGAAGGTTAGGGCTCATGGGAGTTGGGGTGAGAGGGCTGTGAGATGGCTGTGAGACAGGTGCTAGACTTTTTGACGAGAAAGTGGCATGGAGGTCCACTGCTGAGAGCAGTACAGATCTGGATGGGCCGGAGGGGACTTTAAAGGGAGAGAGCTGGGTGCCGAGCAATGATGGCAGAGGGAAGGCCGAACATTGACAGATTCCTCCTCCTCCTCCTGGCTTTTTGGGGCAGGTGGGATAGAGGAGCAGCCAGGCTTGGAGAAGGCACCAAGAGAAGTTGTATGTCCAGGCCAAAGCCAGATTTCAGTGAACACTACAAGATGGAAAGGAACCTGTGAGCCTATTAACAATAGAGAAGGGTTTCCAGAGGGCACTGTGGTGAGGGGAGGAGGAGGGATACAGGGACTGAGGAAGGCTATAGGGGCGAGGTATATGGGGCTGTAGGGACAGGGATGAGGCGTGGGAAGACAGCAGAGGGAAGGGCCGTTTGCCCAGGCAGGCAGCAATTCTGAATCACAGGGTTAGAGGAGCAGAGAGGAATCCCTTAGTCATCCTCTGTGGGGAGGAGGACCAAGGACTGAGGAGCCCAGTTGGCTCTAAGTTTCGAGTTAGAAAGAATGAAAGGCCCTCTGTTGATCCTGATTCCTGAGGGAACCCCCTTTGTTGATTTGCAAAGGGTGTGTGTGTGTGTGTGTGTGTGTGTGATTTCTTTGTTTGACAGGACACATATCAACCACCATCATTTATTTAATCTTTATTTGTTTTTGAACAGAACTTTGGTTTCACTAGAACACTGAGCTCCCTCTAAGTAACTCCCTGTTCTCATGCAGATCAATGCCTGCTCTGCAACTTGGCTCCTAACAGAGCTGCCTGGGGGCCTTGAGAGATGAAACAATGATATGAGCTAGTATTAATATAGTGGTGCCTACTACGTGCCAAGCATTGTAATATTTCACAACAGCCCTGGGAGTATAATATCCCCTTTATCCAGATGAGGAAACTGAGGCGAACGGAGGCTAAGTGAATTGTCAACACAGTCAGAGGCTGGGTTTGAATTCAGGTCTGCTGTTCTATCTACTTCGCCATCTAGCTGCCTCTACTTGTCCAAGGCCTCACAACCAGGAAGAATCAAAGGTGGGACTCCAACCCAGGTCCTCTCGATTCTGAGACTGGATCTCTCTCTCCACTGTCCTACAGAACCTCTCAATTGCTGATGTGTGACCCTGGGCAAGTCACTTAACCCTGTTTGTATCAGTTTGCTCATCTGTACAATGAGCTAGGGAAGGAAATGGTGAACCCCCCAATATCTTTGCCAAGAAAACTCCAGATGGGGTCCGGAAGCTGGCTACAACTGAGAAGACAGAACTGAGCTGTATGTGATTGAAGGGTACTGAAGGTTAGGGCTCATGGGAGTTGGGGTGAGAGGGCTGTGAGATAGCTGTGAGACAGGTGCTAGACTTTTTGACGAGAAAGTGGCACGGAGGTCCACTGCTGAGAGCAGTACAGATCTGGATGGGCCGGAGGGGACTTTAAAGGGAGAGAGCTGGGTGCCGAGCAATGATGGCAGAGGGAAGGCCGAACATTGACAGATTCCTATTGCTGATGATTGCTGAATGCTTACTCTTTGTAGGACAGTGCTCTTTGCTAGGGAGGTGAAGAGAGAGGTGTGAGACTTTATTCTTGTCCTTAGAGATATTATTATGGGGGGGAGGCGGGACTTAATCCTCCTCACCTCCAATCCAATGACCCTGAATGGATCCCAGGCTTCCCATATACATCATGGGCATCAGGCCAAGCAGCTGCACTCAGGCAGTCCATCTCAATAGGAAAGCAACTCCAAAAAAGAGGTATGAAAGCCATGGGCGCCCCGCTGAGGAAGCTGGCCTGCCCTCAGACATTGCTGTCCTAGGCAGGCAGGAAGTAGGCCCCTTCCTCCCCGTCTACTCAGCACCTGAGTCCAAACCCTGGTTATCTTGTATTTGTCACAGCTGTGATGACTCCACAAAGCCTCTAGAGGCAGAGTGAGATTCCTTATCCAGGCCTTTATATTTCCTATAACTCGCCAGTGCATCCCCACAGGGCCCCCTGTTTCAGCTCAACAGATTTTTTATCTCTGCCACATCTTTTGTGTCCCTTGTGTCTGTAAAATTCCCTGCCTCGACACTGGGGTCAGCTTCTAGCTATTTTTAATCCGATGACTTGATTTTCTCCCCCATAAGGGAGAAGGTCATGGTTATATTATATCTGGACTTCAGCCAGGCATTTGACTATTTCAATACATGTTTGTGGGTAAAATGTGGAAGATGTAGATGGGATGTTAGTACAGTGAAGGTATGTTTGGAATGGTTGCCAAGCCGGACTCAAATCTGTTGTTGTAGGAAGAGGACTGGGTTGAAGTAGTAAGCTTTAAATCAGGGCTGCTTAAACTTATTCCACTCATGACCCCTTCAGTGCTTCTTAAGCTGTGGGTCAAGGCACAGGGCTTAAGAAACGCTGCTTTAAATCATGGCTGACTAACTACCCCCATGACTTTGGGAGCTCTGTGTGCTTGGGTCTCTGAAGTCACTGAACCCTGTCTGCCTCAGTTTCCTCACCTGTAAATGAGCTGGAGAAGGAAATGGCCAACCACTCCAGAATCTTTGCCAAGAAAACCCCAAAATGGGATCATGAAGAGTCGGACAGGACTGAAATGACTGAACAGTAGCAACAGAAATGAGCAGTTAGATCGGGGGACCTCTCACGTCCCTTCCAGCTCGGATTCCTAGTATTGGCTAATGAGATTATGTCAAGCTGGGGAAGAGGTCTCCAGTGGAATGCCATCGAGCTCTGTCCTTGGTGTGATTTTTTCAGCATTCTTAACAATGATATAGAGGAAAAAATACAGAGCATGTTTATCATGAAATGACACTTGGGGGGATACCTGATATATTGAATGGCAGAACTGAGACCCTCAGATATTCCACTCAATTGGAACTATTTGATGGCGGTAATAATGTGACATGTGGGAGATAAACTGCATTTGAGTTTTAAGAAATCAGTTATTCACATACAGGATGTGGGAAGCAAAGCTAGAAAGCAGTTTGTGGGAAAAGGATTTTCCCAAGTTGCCAACTCAATATGAATCAGCAGCGTGAGGTAGAGACCAAAAAGCAGATGAGAAAAGCCTCGTGCCGGAAGGGAGGGAGGTAGCTGCACTCTGGGGCTCACTTCTGTTCAGACACAGCTGGTCTAGGGGGGACAGCTCAGGGAGCCATGACTTCTAGAAGGAACATGGACAAGCTAGGTCTCGAAGTGAGTACCTGGCACAGAAACAGCTGTGTGGCTGGAGGCGCCCCAGGGGTTTCATTTGGATGAGACACTTCAGGGAGAGAAGAGGGCTGCTATGGAATGTTTAAATGGGCATCAGATAAAAGAAGGGTCTGGCTTTTTTTCTTGGCTTTGGGGAACAGAATTGGGATCAGTGGGTATAAAGTGATAGGGAGTCCTGGCTCAGCCCAGTATAAGGCAAATGAAGCTTTCCCCCAGATGGTGATCTGCTGCCTGAAGGGATGGAGAGTAGTGAGCTCCCTGTCCCTGGAGATGGTCAGTTGAAAACTGCATTACTACTTGTCAGGATGTCATCAGTAGGCTTATTGCCATGGGTAGGGGGTTGGACTAGATCAAGGTGGGCAACCTGCGGCCTTGAGGCCACACATGGCGTTCTAGGTCCTCAAGCACAGCCCTTTGGCTGAATCCAGACTTCACAGAACAAATCCTCATAATAAAAGGATTCGATCTGTAAAACTTGGATTTGATCAGAAGGCCATAGCCCAGGCTCTGGAAGGCCCCATGTGGCCAAGGCTGCAGGTTCCCCACCCCAGACTAGATGATTATGGTATAGCAACGGGGGCTTTGAACCTTTCTTGTGTCTCTAGACCCCTTGGGCATTCTGGGGAAGGCTACGGGTCCCTTCTAAGAATTAGGTACTATTTGTTGTTGTTCAGTCAGTTGTGTCTGACACTCTGTGACCCCATGGACCAGTCCTGGTAAAGCTGCTAGAGGGGTCTGCCTTTTCCCTCTCCAGTGGATTAAGACAAATAGAAGTTAAATGACCTGCCCAAGTTCCCACAGCTAGTAAGTGTCTGAGGCTGGATTTGAACTCAGGTCCTCCAGACTCCAGGCTCAACACTCTTTATCTACTGAGCCATCTAGCTGCCTTAAGGTTTTTAAATATATAAAATAAAATGCGTGATGTAAGGGCCCTTTAAGCCATTTGTTTTACTAGATGTCTGACCTCGGGCAGTGTGGCCTTGCTGACAAGGAAACCTGGAGCGGGTCCATGAGGCATCCAGGTGTGCGTTCTGCCTTGGTGCTGTTTACCAAGGACTCAGTCCGTTTCTCACGGGAATGAGTGCTTTGGGGGACAACAGGCACCTAGTCATTGAGCATGCACCATCAACGGAGGAGCACTCCCTGCCTATCAGGACCTTGTTGCTAGGATGCGTGACTAGAAGCAGACGGAGAAAGGATAAAGGGCAAGGAGATGTGCTTGGGGGGGGGCCCGCAGAAGAGATTTTTGTACAGCAATAAAGATGCTTAGCCATCCCACTGAGGTGTGTCTGACTATTCTGTCCATATCCAGAGTTTTCCTCCAAAGAGTCGTTCGGGCGACTGAGAGCAACTGCAGGGAGTCATTGGTGCAACTTAGAGCAGTTACGGTAGGTACTTTGGGACCCCCGAGTCTGGCTGGCCCAGACAGCGTGACATTACAGGTAGAGTTGATAATATTGAAATAGTCATAAAAATGTTATTGAAATGGGTTCTACCCCTGGTTAAGGATCCTTGGTGACAAGAACACTAGATCTGGAGTCAGACGAGCTAGATACAAGTTCTAATTCAGCCAGTTACTATGTGTGTGACTTGATGCGAATCAGTCTCTGTTTAAGCCCAAATTTCTTCCTTTGTGTGCAGCAGCCATTCCTCGGGTGAGGGATGACTTGCAGTGAAGTTTCCCCATTCTGAACATCCTATTGAATTCTTATTTCTCTTTAGACTTTGTAACTAACTTCAGTATCATTTCCCCATATATATGGGATCATTGTGTATTTCAATGTAATTTAAGAGCTATTGGGTATTAATACAATTGATTGGATTAACTATTGAGACTAAATTAGAGGCGTTTTTATTTGGGGAAAGGAATGGTAGCGTGAGAGGTAGCAAAGGGTTGTTTCCACAGAACTGCAAGACTACTGATAAAAAGTACCAGCCAATAGCCTTGGGAAGAGTTGAGTGCCCAGTGCCCAGTGCCCAGAGAACTCCTAGGTAATACTAAAAGTGAAATGATGTCAAATAAAAAGGAGCTGGCTGCGGCAAGTGGATTTGACCAGTCAGAAAGCAGACAGAGGCCTTGGGACACTCAGGCCCAGAAAAGGATACATCTGGGTTGGGCTGAAGTTTTCTGGGGTTGTTACTGTGCCTGCTTAGTGAACCTCATTTTTATGTATGTTATCTAACAAAATTAGAACCTCATTAGTAATAATTATGGTAATGGATTGAGATTGCTTTGCGCTGATTAGTTAGCATTAGTAAAAAGATTGTAAGCTTGCCCTACCAACCAATGGCAAGGTGGGACAGGGGCTGGAGGGGGGGTTAGGACTAGATATAACAGAAGCCTCCGCAATTTGCACTCCCTGGCAGATGCTGTTTGAGCGACAAGGGCTGTGCCCTTTCTCATGAGAAAGAATAAAGATCTTTTCTGATCTCAGACTCAGACTCCAAACTTTTTTCATCCCACACACTTGTCACACACAAAAAAGAGGAGTGGGAGTTAAGTAGTTGATTTCAAGGATCTTTCCAGCTCCAAATCTTATCGAGTGGGAGTTAAGTAGTTGATTTCAAGGATCTTTCCAGCTCCAAATCTTATCTAGATTTCTTCCAACCTTGCAGTTCTAGAATTTTACATATTTTCTCTTCTGTGAAGCTCTCTCTGATCTCTCCAGCTTGTAGTTAACATAAAGCACATTTCCAAATTATATTTTAGATATTCTCTATAAAACAGTGGCAGCATCCTCTTCTCCCACTTCCCAGGCACCAGGCCTGCTTCCAGTCCAGTCCTTATAGCCATCATCTGGGGAAGTTACTGGTATGGAGAAGGGGCCAGCCATGTCTACCAAGGCCAGGCAGGCTGAGCTGGCTGAAGCAGCCAGGCCCCTTGAGGAGAGTTGGAAGGCAGCACAGGCCAGGCAAGTCAGTCCATTAACGGCACCACTTTGACCACCATCTCCCCTCAGACCCTGATCAAAGACAGCCCAGACCCTGAACTCAAGAGCCCTGGGAACAACCAAGCTTCCAGCCCCTTGCCTACAGGTATCATTGTGGGATACAGCCCTGTGTGTACAAAGTTGGGAGGCTGCTTCTGTGGGGGCTGCAGCCACAGCTGCTGGAGTCCTAAAGGGGCAGCCCTTGCCACCTATGACCTTGGCTCTGTCCAGTGGGGCAATGTCAGAAACGGATGGGATTTTGTTGGTGGAAATGACTTTAAAGAAGAGGCATGACAATTTGGCCATCACACCCCAAAGATTAATGGATTTTTCCGTCCCACTTAGAGCTGAAACCTTCCAAATCTTTTGTGTCCCCCATGATAATGTGAAGTCTTGGAGAGCAAGGAATGTCTTCTTGTTCTATTAGTATCCCCAGCACTTAGCTTAGCTTTGCTCATACTAAGTATTTATTTAGTACATGCTACATTCATCCATCCATTCATTCCTATGAGAGTTGAACAAGATGGTTCTTTGCTGCTCCACATTCTCCACACACGGATGACTTGGAGGCTAAAGACAGCCTCTTGTTAAGGGAGACTGAGACCAGGCATGAGTGTACCATTCAAATGCTTCAGTGCAGTCCTATTTTCGGTCCTGTCCTTCCTACTCTTGGGTGTTCTTGGCAGAGATACTGGAGGGGTTTGCCATTTCCTTCTCCAGTCCATTTTGCAGATGAGGAAACTGAGGCAAACTGGGTGAAGCAGCTTGCCCAGAGTCCTATAACTAGCGGATTTGAACCCAGGTCTTCCTCCCTGCAGGCTTGGGGTTCTATCCACTGTGCCACGTGGCCACTCTCATTTATTATTACTGTTATTATTACTCTTTATTATCCAGACAACCAGTCCCGTTAGGGGTCACAGGATTTACAGCAGAAAACGGTCTTGGCGATCAGGTCTATGTTTGACCCTTAAGGAAAGCGCACCCAGGGAGGAGACAGTGAGTTGTACAAGGTCACCGAGGTTGTAAATTTCAGTCACGTCTACAAATCCCCGTCCCTTGCCGAGACTCCAACCTCGTCTCCCCCCGCAAGGTTGTTGAGCCGATTCGGGCTCGGGTAAAGGCTGGACACTAGGGATGGCAGTCCTGGGGGGGGGGGGGGAGGAGGGAGGAGGAGTCTATCCCTTCCGAGATTCCAAACGCCCTCGCGGCTGTCTTCTCCGGGTGGACTACATTTCCCGGCACGCCCCGCGCCGCGGACGTGGAGAGGCGCGGTGACGTCAGGAGGCCCGGAAGTTGCTCTTGCGCAGGCGCATGAGGCGCCGCGGGGAGCGTGGAGTGAGTAGGAGGGACTGAGCCTGTAGGTGTCCTTGAGGTAGCTGACGGTCGCTTCCTCGCGGGGTTACGGAGGGTGGAGTGAAAACAATAACGACGGAAACAGTAAGAGTAGTAGCGAGGCGCGTTACCTGCGCTCCTTCAGCGTGGCTTGCCAACCCGCCGTCCCCTTTTACAGGCGAGCAAACTGAGGCCCGGAATGCCCGGCCCAGAGTGACCGGCCGGGGCCGCAGGTGTCCCCCTAGACAGGGAGGTGCCGTTACCGCCTCGGTTTGTGCCCGTTAGGAACCCGCGACCCGCACAGGCCACGTGACCGAGGTCGGAGGAGGATCCGAGCCCAGGGGTTCCCCATTTGCCCAGGCCGCATAGATTAGGCACCTGCTGTGTGCCGGGCCCTGCGCCCAGCGCTGGGGGGTCGGCTGAGAAAGGGACCGGCCCGCGCCCTCTGGGAGCTTACACTCTGATGGGGGAGGGGCAGCGTACAGACCGGGGAGACCGCTTTGGGCCCCCTGCGGAGCGTCCCGGGCAGCCGGGCTCTATCCCCTCAGCCCCCGCCCCAGAGGCGGCAGATGGGCAAACTGAGGCGCTGAGAAAGGAAGCACCCGGAGGGATTGTTGTGGAGCGCTCTGCAAACCTCAAAGTGCGCTCTCTCTGCCCCGCCCCCCCCTCCGCCTTTATTTGTCTGCTCGTCGGTCTGCTTACCTACGTCTGTCTCTGCTGCCTGCCTGTCATGTGTGTGGATAGGCTGATGGCTGTGTCTGTACCCGCCCAGCCGGCCCTAGGGCTGTGTCAATAAGGTGTAGAATCGATAGATACTGTGTGGGGGTAGTTTCCATTCATATATGAATGTATATGTGTGTATATGTGTATATACACACATATACACATACATGGTCTTCTAGTTAATACAAAACAAGAGAAAGTCGCTGTGCGCTGTGCGAGCCACAAGGCAGGCACCAGGCCGGAGGAGAGCCAGAGACGGGCCAGATGCTGACGTGGCTGAGGACGGTGACGGCCTCGGTCCAGGATACGGGTGGGACGCGTTTTGTGTCCGCACCCTCAGCTCCCGATGAAATCCTGTCAGGGGGGATAGTGACCAGCAGTGCAGGGGGGCAGGGTCTGAGCAGGGTCTGAGCAGGGTCTGAGTGGGTTCTGGGACTCCAGAGACAGAGCTCTGTCCAGCACACTGGAGGTGAGGCCGTGGTAATGACATATCTCTAGTATTCGGATCCCCAGATATAACTAATAAAAGTCAGATTCATTCAAAAGCTTATTGAATCTATTTCTGAGGGGCACTGTGCTAGTGGGCAGGGAGCTGGCCCTTAGATGGTGGGCAGCCGCTGTCTTGACTTTGTAAGCCCCCGTCTAGCTTTATTGACGGACTGTCCTTTGATCTAGGAAGAGTTAGCCTCAAATCCCACTTCTGACACATTGTGGTGTTGGGCGAGGTGCTTGACTTCTCAATGCCCTGGGCAGGTGTAGAGAAGATGGCTACCTGCCTTGGTGGAGGGAATTTCATCTCCACAGAGTTCACTATACCAGTGAAGTTGCTGGTCCAATTGGTGTTTAATTGATAACAACTCTTTACCATAATGTTTTCTCAATCGTTGAATGTCAAGACTAAACTGCTGTTGTGTATGGGACTGGGCGGTAGAAAAGGTCTTCACACTCGAAAAAGTTAGAAGCCATGGAATGGCTTGCATATCTAGGACTTCTGGTCTTATACCTGAACACTCGTCCCCCACACTTGTGCTTCCTGCGATAGGAAAATCACACAAAGATGTCAATGCAGCTCTAAGATCCTGTGAGACCTTCACTGCCTCTTTTAATTAATTATTCAGCAAGCCTTAAGTGCCTGCTCTGTGCCAGGCATTGGAGATTCAAAGAGAAAAACAAGGTGTTGGCGTTTTATCAGGGAGGCAGCGTGTCCATCTCTAAGTACAGATATCAGATACCCAGGAGTGGATTCAGGGAGAT
This sequence comes from Pseudochirops corinnae, assembly GCA_028646515.1. Taxonomy (NCBI): domain Eukaryota; kingdom Metazoa; phylum Chordata; class Mammalia; order Diprotodontia; family Pseudocheiridae; genus Pseudochirops; species Pseudochirops corinnae. Next base: position 327,221,667 of record CM053585.1, on the reverse strand, counting down.
GGAGGTGACAAGGGAGGCCTTGACCTGCATGGGATATGGGGAGTGGAGGGGCACAGGAATGGGCACAGAAAGGGCTGGATTAGAGAGAAGGCCTCTTTGGGCTAATGTTGGAATGAGGCTCATTTTAAATGGATGTGGCCTGCTCTGTTTTCTCCTTCTATGCAGAGTCAGAGGGCAACGTGTGTCCTTTCCAGACGCCCTCTCCACCCTCTGCACCATGGCCCTGGCAGCGGCGAGGTCGGCCTTTTCCAGAGTTCTGCTGGTGCATGCAGCTGCCTCCAGCCGCCAGGTGACCCTGCAGAGTAAGTGCTTTTTCGGACTCTACATATTTTACTTTAAAGAGGTCACACATCGGTGCCCCTCACACCAGGCCTGTATCAGCAAACACAGCGTTGAGACCTCTCCTTTGTCCTCTTCCCGTCCCCGTCTGCCTCCTCCTCCTCCTCCAAACCCCTCCTGCCCCAGGGTTCAGTGGGACCAGAGAGGCCTGCACGGGGTAGCAGGGGCTCCCTAGTAAGCTCTGTGCTGGGCAGGGACTTCTTAGCGCCGGCATACTTTGAGGTGTGCAGGTGGTGGACAGAACATCTTCAGGGAATATAACCCTCTTTGTCCCACAGCATTGTGAGTGTTGTGCAAAGGCCCTTTGTCTCTCTGGGCCTCAGTTTCTTCATTTGTAAGGTGAAGGGCAGGACTAGATCAGTGGGTGCCACCTGCCAGAGAATTATTGGGAGGGAAGAATTCTCTACCTCCATTAATAACAAATTAACATCAGTGGCCAAGTTTGGTTAACATTAATAACAAGTATTGATCTAGTGTGCAAAGGCACTAAACTAGAACAGCAGATATTTACCAAGTACTGTGGGATAAGGAGGGTTACACTCCCTGAAAATGCCCTGGGTTTCAAGAAATTTGCTGTCTAGTTGGGGAGACGACATGTATAAAAGCAGTTGGAAGAGCCTTCTGTGTGCTCATGTGCATAACATGATTTAGAAGCTGGTGTTAGATGCTGACTGGGGCACGACACATTTGAAGTTTACGGTTAAACTGACCCTTGGAGGAATTAGTCCTTCGCTTTGGGCTCACTGCTGCCAGTGTTCTAACTAGTTGGCGATTAACTTGAGCAGACATTTAAAACAGACTATTTTAAAAGGATGATTTATCATATTTCCTAGTTTTCATTTTATGTTGGAGGTGAACTTTTCCAAGAAAGCCCTTTCAGAAGTTAAGAAAAATAATCTCAGGAAGATTCAAGTTAAAAAATAGAGCCCAGATTGTGTTGTAAATGGGTAATATCTGAGTATGCTTTGAAAAGAAGCACTTTTGACTGGGTCTTCATGGAGGAAAAAAATAATTTTTAAAAGTCTCTGCCGTCAGAGCAGCTAGGTGGCACAGTGACAGAGCTTACGAGTCAGGAGGACCTGAGTTCAGATTCAGCCACAGACACTTAGCTGTGTGACCCAGAGTAAGTCACTTAACCCTGATTGCCTCCCCTTACCCCCCTCCCCATGTCTGCAGTCAGAATAGGGAATAACATCCTTCTGTTATCCCTGAAATAGACTGTGTGGGAGTTCCTAAGATAGCCGGGCAGGGACAAACTTTATAGAGGGTCTCTGGTATGCTGGGTGGACTCCCTTTGAGGGCTGATGGGAGGACACAAGTTAGCAGTAGAGAATGAAGAAATGTGCCAAGGGTGGTAATTTGGGTTTGTCCATTCAAGTCTGATGTTTAAAGGTACACGTAACTGCTGATTAACTGGATCTTCATTGTTTCGATCTTCGCAGAGGGAGCTCCGGGTTGTATTTGTCATAAATCGACGTACACACCTCTTCCTGAAGACTACAATTGGTACGTGTTATAATCTAAATGAAACAGGAACAATGCCCTAATTTCTCTTTATGCCTTCAATGTAATCTTGGAAATAACTTAATTTAGTTACCTGTCTTGGTGTTGACTGCTTTCTTCCTCCGGTTTTTTTCCATTATTTTTCTTTTCTATAATTATTATGATGGTTGTTGAACAAGCATATGTTTACAAGCATTTGTTAATAAAAAAATTACTGCCATTGTCTTTTACTGAACGCTCAGTTTATTGCAAGACATAAATATGCTGCCAGAAATCCTCTTTATTTTATTTTTTTGCAATCGTGTTGTAGCTTTGGGGGAAAATTAATTTCCCAATTTTAGTTTATGTCTAGTAGGTAAAAATAACTACTCCAACTATTATTTAATTTTGAACAGTTAATAATTATATGATGTTTAGAAACTAAAATACGTACTTTATTATTAAGCATTTTACTTCAATACATTTCAATAAAAATAGATTACCTTTTGTGACTTTAATAGGAATATTAACTATGCTCCATTAAAAATGTGAATTGGGACTGTTACTCAAAAACTCTTGCTTTTGACCATTTTCAAATTTTCTTATGAGTTTTTTTGCACATTTGAGAATACTTTACTCAGAGCTGGAGAGGGGAGCCTTAGGTGTCATCTTAGGTGTCATCATCTAATACCTGCTTTTCATATGTGGGAAAAAGGGTATGAAAAGCATCTTTAGCTTTCCCAGTCTCCGACTGGTCTGTCAGGGGCCCTGGGATTACAAATCCATTTCCTCTGACTCCAAGTTCTGTTCTCTTTCTGCTATTCCAGTGCCTTTCTAGTAAGTTCATGATGCTCTTCAGTCAAGAGCTGCTTCAGTTCTATTCACTAAACATTTTTTGCCAGAATTAATGTTTATGTTACCAACATTTTGGAATTTTCTATCCTGAAAGGATGGTAAAATATTCTGGCAGCACAGTTCATTTTTGTAGTCTTCACTTGGCTAAAATAATTTTATTTTTTTAGCATTTAATTTTTCATGTTAATTCCTAGCCATGCTGGTTTCTCCTGTGATTGGAGTCAAAGCCCTTGAAGCCAAAATATGGCAGGTTATCTGAAGAAGACATTACTTTGGTAGCTGTAAAAGTTTTGCTCTTTTAGAATACCCTTTGTAAGTCTAGAGGCCTGGAAGCTGTTCTCAGAAGAACTGTGAGATAGGAGAAAGATGTAGGTCATTCCTTTTTCACACAACAAGGAATTAAGTGATTTTGTGTCTGGAATGTTGTGTGTGTTTCTGGTCGCCAGACCTCAAGAAAGAGAGCATGAAGCTGGAGCAAGTACAGAGAAGGATCCAGGGGGATGGGAGTGGCTCCCTCAGGAGACCGTGCTAAATAAAGAGAATTGCTCACCCTAGTTAAGAAGGGGGAGGAAGTCCCTAGAATGCTAGAGGGGGTGGATCAGGTGAGCACACTCTTTTTGCCAAATCACAGGTGACTAGAATGAGGGGCGGCCTCTTGGAAATGGTTGGAGGTATGTTTGGACAGATAAAGGAAGTTTGTACCATGGCTGGTACTCATTGTATTCTTGTCCCACAAGGTGGTACATCTGGAAATAGAAAACATTTTAAATATAAACACGATGAAAATGTAAATGGGCTGTGGACCAGTTTTGATAGTCGTGGATCTCAGGGTGGTTCTGTAGACGTGGCCTGACGTGTTGTCCTCTCTCTCATGGGCCAAGTGGGTTAACTGCTCATCTCCTCATCAAGTAATTTTAGATGAATGGCTTTTAATTTTATAACACAGATGTATTCTGTCCCATGTACAGTAAAGTGCTTTTCTCTTGCAGCAAGGTGGAACTCGCACTGTCGTCAGATGGCAGAACCATCATCTGTTACCATCCTTCTGTGGACGTGCCTTATGAGCACACCAAAGTAGGTCTGCATTTCTTACTCTTGGAATCACCATCAAATCTTGTCTTATTGTGATAGAAGAAAGTAGAGTCTGGGGGCCAGAGGTGGGGCAGGGGTCTCTGCTTTCAGCTGATCTCTCTTTTAGTTCATTACTTGTATCAGACTGTAACATCCCTGTGAAGCCAGCATGATGTTGCCCACAGCTAGTGAGATTTCAGAGGCATTCATGAAAATACCCTCTCGAGAACAGGTGTTATAGTCCCACTGTAGAGTCTTGGGGGTCAGAGGGAAGAGGCAAGGCTGTTGAGGTTAAGTGATTTGCCCATGGTCACACAGGTAGTACGTGTGTAATGTGTCTGAGGCTGGATTTGAACTTAGGTCTTCTTGACACCAGGCCGGCGTTCTGTTCACTGAGCCGCCAACTGTCCCTGCATGCTATATTGGCAGTATGTTGTTCTACTTCGGCTGCCACATTTTAGCTACATGTTTAGGCCTATTCTCTAGAGAGCTCTGTCAAGGCAGGGGAAAGACAAAAGGTTTATATGATGATTTCCAGTCTTTTGAAATTTGTGGTCTAATAGGGAGCTGACATGGACGCCAGTAATGACAGTACACAATATTGGATGATAATCAGAAATGAGATCTTTCTTAAGTACCTTCTGTATGCCAAGCACTATGCTAGGCCCAGAAATTAAAAGTCTCTCACCTCTGGGAGCTCGTTCCACTGGGGCCAGGACATGGACCTAGAGAAAGGAGCATAGGAAGAGAAAAGAAGAGATGCCCCCAAAGATCTGGCTGAGATTCGAGCAGGAGAGCACAGTTTTCCACTGGGGAACCTAGAAGACCAGAGCAGGAGGCATCAGAACACATAGAGATGGGGCAGATTCACATAGTGAGACTGAGGAAGTAGACAGAAAATTAGTTTGGAGACAGTGGTACCGGTTTAAAGAGTTTGAATTCAAGTCTTTAGGCAGTAAGTTATTTTTTTTAAATTACCTTTTGTGTTTATTTTTAGTTTACATCATTTCCACAAGATTTTGAGTTACAAATTTTCTCCCTATCTTTCCCTTACCCACCACCCCAAAATAGCAGTCCCACTGAATACCCCCTCCCCCATTCTGCTCTCTACTGTATCCTACTCCATACCCCCTCTGACTTTCCAGTAGGGCCAGATGGATCTCCCTATCCCGGTTAGGCAGTAAGTTATTGAATATTTACTTAGACCAGTGCTTCAGTATAAAGGATGCAAAATTTTGTTCATGTGGGTACTCCACAGACATAGAGTCTTGTTTCCTTGCTTATGTAGACAGCCTTTTATGAATTTCTGGAACCAAAATATTCCCCTGGGGATTATCTCTGACTTTAACTGGGTTCATACATACATGACACATATATAACCCCTTGCTGGCAGCATGCTTGGAGCCTCACTAGCTTGATAGGGCCTACTAGAACCCATTACCTGCTGTGATGGCCTTTAAGAACCCAGGGGCATCTCCATGCCCCATGAAGCATCTGAGTAGTGTTAGTGTAGAGTCAGGTATGAGAAGGATCAGTTGGAGGAAGGGATTGGGCACCAAAGAGGCAGTGATGGTCAAATGAAGAGGATTTTGCATCTGGTTGAATGTGGGAACAAGGGGGAGGGACAAGTCAAAGATGGAGGGACTGAAGTGGTGAGCTTGGTGGTGGGTGGTAGACAGAATGGAGAGGAGGCCAGAGGGGAATGGGCTCCTGGGAAGGTAGATAATGAGATCTGCAGGTCCATGGCACTGCAGAGAGGATCTCCTGTGGGACATCATTTTACAGAGGACAGAACTGAGACCCAGAGATGCTTTGACTGGCCCACAGCCAGGAGGCTGATCCTGATCTTCTGACTGCAGACTCCAGCAGGCAGTTGAGTGACCAGAGCTCAGGATGAGAGAGGGATTTGGGAGCTGCCTGTGCAGAGGTGATTATGAAAAGCAGGTGCTTGGAGGAGAGCCAGAAAGCCGAGATGGGAAGCGCTGGGGAGCTTCCATGCTCAGCTGTCCCGTCACGGGGTGGGAATGACCATCAGACGAGACTGAGAAGGCCAGCCGAGACAGGGTAGTGACGAGGGAGCAGTTTGGTGGCCTCTGAGGAAAGAGAGAAGGGAGTAGTAGGGTTAGCGACTGTGTCGGGTAGGGCACAGTTTGGGTTGCAGAAGGGTCAAGGCGCATAAGATGGTGGAAGCCAGGGGACTGGAGGTGTTGCAGATTGTCTCAGACCTGGGAAGAGCAGTTTCAGTAGAGTGGGGGAGGTTGGAAGCTGAATTGAAAGGACTTGAGGAGTATCTGGTAAGGACATGGAGGCAGGCGGCGCTTTCAGCATGGGAGGAGTCTGGTGCGTGTTTGTAGGTAGATGGCAAAGAGAGGCCAAGCAGAGAAGAGAAAAGTACGTGGAATGGAAAAAAGCCAGTGCTGTGTGACCGAGGGGAGCTTGTTACTCCTGGAGGCCCTGGAGGCTCTGTGCAAGAGATTGCGTTAACATTGGACTTGGAAGGAAATGAGAATTGAACAAGTAAGGGGGGGGCACTCTGAATGGAAGGCCAAGGTGTGGAGCTGGGAAAGCAGGGTACAGTAGGGTTCCCAGAAGTGTGTGAGAAGTCTGTAGAGGCGGGCGAGGCCAGGGTGGGGGGGTCCTGACGGCGGGGCTTCAGTCATGCCCCGGGAGCGCTCGTTACAGAAGCTGTAGGTGCTTAGCCCAGAGAGGTGACAGCCAGAGGTAAGCAGGAAGCAGGACCTAAGTGCCTCTGTCCAGCTGCAGCTCTTAAACCTTTTTTGTTCTGCAAAAGCAGAGTCTTGTTCTTCCAGTTAGCTGTAGAAGAAGGGATCTCTTACAGGCTCAGAACTTTCTCTAAATAAGTTCAAGTGCAGGTTTCTCTCTCCCTCGTGTTTATATCATTGTTTGTAGACTAGACGTGTTTGAATCTCGATGTTCCAAAATATATCTCCTCAATCCTCCCTCCCCTCCCCCGTCCCCAAGCTTGAACCCTGGTGAAAAGTAGACAGATAAATGCACGTTGACTTTACTGTAGTAAACATTATTTGCATCTGTCAATCTTCTGATGAATCTGTGATGTTCACTTAGCCACCTATAAATCGTAGTTGCAAAAATGTTGATCAATCCATGTCTTCATTTCCAGTAAGCCACCTTGAGCTGTGCTCCCAGAGTGTTTCTTTACAATGCAGTGCCTTTGGCCACATGGATGCTCAGAAGGATTTTTCCATTTCTGCTATTTTAGGAAGATGAAACTGATTGAAATGATTGAAAAAGAATGGATTGGCTGTTTTAGTTATTAGATAAGCATAATTATGTGCTGTTAAGTTTAACGTAGAAGATTGTTTTAAAAAAAGAAACTTCAGAATGACAATTTTGTAAAGGCCACCACTGAGCCATGCTGAGCTTTAGGAGCAGCTGCAAGTGAGCAGCAGCGCAGTGACTGGAGTGCTGGGCCTGGAGTCGGGAGGAACCCTGGGCAGGTCCCTTAGCCTCTGTTGGCCTCAGTTTCTTCACCTGTGAAGTGGGGATACTCATAGCCTCTACCTCCTGGGGTAGTTGTGAGGATCAAGTGCAGTAATATTTGTTAAAAAAAACTATTGCAAAATTAAAAAAAAATTTATTGAAGATTGTAAAAAAGCATTTGTAAAAACCATTAGTCCAGTGCCTGGGTTCTAGCAGACACCATATAAATGCTTTATTTTTCCCTTTCCTTCCCCCCTTCTCCTGTTTAACTAGATTTTTCACATGTTCTCTCTGAGGTTCAGCCAAGTAGATCAAACAGTGCCTGCGGATCAGATAACAGTTTGATTTCTAAGTATGCCAGAGGCTCATTGTGTGACTTTAAACAAATCATTAACCACAGTGTTTTTATCTTTATTCAAAAATAAAAATATTTTCCGTCTTCTTACAATTAGGGAGATTTAATATATGTTGGGCCAGTCCTGCTGCTGAATGGGGAGAAAAATGTTCATTTTCAGAGGTGAATTGACTATTCGAAGCTCTTTCTTGCACCTGGAAGCAAGCCCCAGCAGCATCTGGCCCAATGCCCATAAGCTCCATTTCACCTTAGCACAGAATTGAATGTTTGCTGCATTCTTTCTATTAAAGAGGCCTAATTCCTTGTTCTCGTGGCCCAGTTTGTTCAGGACTTCAGCATGTAGTCTGAAAGCCACCTGTAACAGCAAGCACCCTAGCATACCTAGGGCGGCTACTAGCACAGGTTCTTAGATCTGCTTTTCTAAAGGAAAGCAACTCAAAATGGGTTAACAATCTTACTTTAATCAAACATATCATTTACCTAGTTCAGGGGGAAAAGTCAGCACCCTGAACTTCAGAGAATACAAACAGAAGTTACAAATAAACAGAAAAACAGATCAGCAGACGGCTTCCAGCATCTGATCATTACATCAGTTACCTAGTCAGTTACCAGAGAGGGAAGCACCAACATCTGGGTTTTTCAAAGCCGGGGGGCTCAACGGCTGCCCAGAGTCTCTTCT
>CM053585.1:327174705-327212924 GCA_028646515.1 Pseudochirops corinnae | reverse complement strand
TGGCGCCACAGGCTCCACGTGACCACATTCAGCCTATTAGGGAACAGAGTATACTTTCAAATATCCAAGGGTCCTCAGAGTCATGTAGCCACTTTAGCAAAGGGCCTAGGGTCAGGGAAGATCTTCAGATTCCCATAACACCACCTCCTTCCCCGCCAGACACAAAGGTCTTGTCTTAAAGCAGTCAGACCCAGTGTCACTTCCCTCTCTTCTCTTCTTGCCAGAGTCCTAGTGATTCCTGGGGTCTTCTGCCTTTTTTCTGCCTTCTCCTCATTGTATTGGCTCTCGCCTAAGGGACCACCTGCCTTTTCTGATCATCCAGACTTTGTCCTTGGGATTCCAGGCCAGCACTTGTGAAGAAGCCTTCCCTGACCAGCTCTTCCCCTCCCATGGTGTTTCTCTGTCTCATATTCTCCACCACGCCATCATAGATCTACTCACCAGGAGCCTTTCTTTCTTCTTTTGTCCATTTGTCCTGTGTCTCCTTGGAGTCCTGAGGAGACAGACCTTGGTTCTTGAGGTCCCTGTCCTCAGAGAGCCACTTGTGGCAGAGCCTCCTTGGTTTGGGAAGACTTGACAGCATATGTGTGTTTGAGGACCAGCCTAACAGGTTTCAGGGCGATGAATTATTCTGCATCAGCCACTCCAGGACCTTTTTCTGTATTAGAGGGACTTGCTGCCTGGGGTACCCTCGCACTGATGAAGTGAAGTGAAGAACTGAAGATGAATGTTTCTCTTAATCCCTTAACTCGATGGTAATCTTGTGTCCTATAGGCCCCATAGCAGTGAACACACTGTTACTGTATGTTGCTGACCTGTTATTTAAGGACTTTGTGGGCAAACAAATTCAGGTTATGAATTATCTTGTAATTCAGGTAATTGTAAATTCAAGGAAAACTGTGCCAAATTTTCATGGTCATTTTTTTTTATTGCGTCAGAGTATATCTGGTTTTTCTTAAAACAGTTTTCCAGAATTATTTTGTGATGATTTTGCATCTACATTATCATTTTATGCTTTACATACAGATGAGCATTTTTTCTAGTAGGGGAATAACGTCTCTTGACAGGAGTCTTCCTTAGGTCTCCTCCAAGTCCTAGATTATATCTTTTAGGTTTAATGCCTTTGATAAAAAAAATAATTATGGCAAATCTATGAAGGATAAATATTGGTCTGATAGTTGAAAGTACTGAAGTTTATTAATACTGTTGTTGTTCACTTGTTTCAGACCCCATTTAGGTTTTCTTGGCAAAGATACTGGAGGAGTTGACCGTTTCCTTCCCCAGCTCATTTTACAGATGGGGAAACTGAGGCAAACAGTGTGAAGTGACTTTCCAGCTACTAAGTATCTGAGGCTGAGTTTGAACTCGCGTCTTCCTGACTACAGGCCTCGTGCTCTATTTACTGTGCCACCTAGTGCCTTTTTCCATATTATCAATGGTTTAAAGAAATTGTATTTATGAAAGATTGGTATTGAGTCACATATCTCAGTGAGAATTTTTGCGTTTGAGTAAACAGTGTTCATCCTTAGTATAAGACATTAAGGTAATAAGAATTTTTCATTTGAAAAAATTCAACAGATAGATGGTGGCATGAAAAGGAAAAATGTTCCTGATTCTTTGAGAAATTAGGCATATCTTAAAACTTTGTGCTCACTGCCTTATCAGGAAAATATCTTTACCACCCAAATACTATGAATTAGTAAATTAACTCATTAACCACAGAAGTTAGTAAACAATGGCTGGAATTTCTCTTATTTTGATATGGTGAACTCATATTTTGCAGCCTATAGTTAGACCAGACCCTGTGGATAACCAAGAAGAAACACACGATCAAATGCTGAAAACCAGATTGAAAGCAGATGGTAACACTACTGAGCAAGGACCAATGATAGAAGAGCTGAGTAAGCTGTTCTTCACTACCAAACACCGCTGGTACCCTTATGGACAGTAAGTATTTTCTTTAAAAAACGAGGGGTGGTTAGGTGATGCAGTGAATAGGGCACTGGCCCTGAAATCCAGCCTCAGATAGACACTTGACATTTAGCACCATGTGTTACACTGTGTTGAAATGCCAAACAGAAGAGTGTATATGTGATGGACACTAATGAATCCATTCTCCATCCATCGCTGAATCTCCTGCAGGTCCAAAGCTTGCTGTCTACAGGATGCCAAAAACTAAACATCATTTCACCATGATAATAAATCATTTACTAGGGAAATGAATAAAAATCAAAGTTTTTTGTGTGACCTTGGGCAAGTCACTTAACCCCAGTTGTCTTGCCTTCCCTCCTCCAAAAAAGAAAACAAAACAAAAAGACGATTCTTCCTTAATATTCTAGATGAACTAAAGAATGATGCTTGGTAGTTATCGCATTAATATTTTACAGCCTAAAAGATTATTTGTGTTTTCTCACTTGAGAAACTCAAGGTAGTAGTGATATTGCTCGAGGGAAAGATGATAATGATCCTCATGCCTTAATTAAGTGCTTGCTGTGGGTACACACAAGTGAAATGGACCCTGACTTCGGGGTGCTTACATTACACGAGGGCAACAACATACATAAGTAAGTACAAGATAAGTAAATCAATGTACGGCCTTTCTCTTGGCAAGAGCTTGAGCGTAGGGGGAATGGGAGGCGCTTTGTGTGGAAGATAGTGCATGGGCTGAGCTTTGAAGCTGTTAAAGGGGATTCTTAGAACTGACGATGGATGGAATATGCAGTTGGGGGCAGCCTGTCATGCCATGTCGTGTGAAGAGCAGCAGGAAGGCCGGGTGGGCCTGTACAGCAGAGGAAGGGGCAGTCATCTATAATGAGACCAGAAAGGTAGATTAGATCCAGGTTGTGAGGGCCTTTATATGCCAAACAGGAGTTTGTATGTGATCCTAGGGGAAAATAGGCAGTCCCTAGAACTAGCTGAACAGTGCAGTGACGTGGTCAGACCTGATTACTTTGGCAGCTATTTGGAGTGTGAATTAGAAGGAGTGAGACTGGAGGTAGGGAGTCCAGTCAGGAGGCCATTGCATGAATCCAGGGGCAAGGTGGTGAGGTCCTGAACTAGCCAGGGCGGCTGTGAGAGTAGACTAAAGCACTGATGGAGGTGTTGTGGAGGTGTATGAAAGACAAGATTGGGCTCGTGGATGAGTGAGAATGAGGAGTTACGGAGAACAAAGATCCCATTAACTCTAATGTTGATGGTTTATGAGTGGAGAGCTTCTTGTCTTGGGGACTTGGGACAAGCTCTAGGAAACTAAGGACAATCTCAGCACTCCACACATTACTTTTAAGTACTAGCCTAGACATGACAACTGAAGCTAAATGTCAGAATAACATTTTTATTAATTTTATAATGGAATTTTGCCAAAGCTTATAATGGAAATTTGGCAAAAGTCCTTGAAGTTGAAAAGGATTATTCTTTTTAAAAAATTCTTCGAGATGTTCGTTTAGTACTTTGATTTTTATTCATTTCCCTAGTAAATAAATGATTTATTATCATGGTGAAATGATGTTTAGTTTTTGACATCCTGTAGACAGCAAGCTTTGGACCTGCATGAGATTCAACGATGGATGGAGAATGGATTCATTAGTGTTCATCACATACAAACTCTTCTGTTTGGCATTTCAAGAATACACCAAGAAATTGAAAGAATTGGATGAATGCAGGAAACAAGATTTTATACATGTTAGGAAACATAGAGTTGTAGTTTCTGAACTGCTCTCATGTTTGCTAATCCTCAGAGTTCCGTTACATTGCTTATTGGCACCCTGGCTGACCTTGCTTCACAGGTGCTGGCCATAACTAGCTTTCATCTTTTCTGTTTTGGGGAAGTTTCTTGAAAAAGTTCCTTAAAAGATCCTTTTCCCCTGACATTTCCTGATGATTGAGAGTCTTCAGGACTCAGATCTGAGCCTAGTTTTCTGCTTATATCCCGTGTCCTGGTGCAGCTTATGCTCATAGCTGGGAATGTCTGTTAATTGATCCCATGCTCATGTTGCCGTTCCACCATTTTTTTTCAGTGAAATTCCAAATACCTCTCTCTATAGGAAATACCATGAACTCCTTAGCTTGATGTTTTTTGAGGCTCCTAGCTGCCTCTCAGCCTTACTTGATACCACTTCCCTGTCGTTGTACTCTGAGCAGATCATACTGCAAACTCTTCCCATCATGTGATACTCCATCTTTTCCCTTGATGTCTTCACACAGGGCACTGCCTATGCCCACATGCACTGCCTGCTCCTCTCTGCCTCCCAAAAGCTTCCTTGACGTAAGCTGGGCCTGATTCCGAGTGGTCTCTGTGTTGCTTCAGGGTTAGAATTGGAGTGAACTGAAATAATTGTAAATCAGAATTGTCAAATTTGAGGCCAGGCTGCAAGAGGCCACAAAGCTCTACTGTCACCTGAACCTGGATTAAACAGTGATTGCAAAATGTTTAGCAAAATACATACAAATGCAGTACAACCTAGATAATATTAACTTGTGGTTTTCTAAGTTAGCATGCGGCCTGCAGGGATCCCTTTCTATTTGAGTTTGACACCACTGCCTTAGATCAGTTAAACAGTTAAGGAAAGAAAGTTTATTAAACATGACATGAAAAGAGTCCTCAGCAAGACTACGGCATCAGTTGTTCTGGGGCAGCTTCTGAGTGCGCTGCTCAGAAGCCTGAGGCAAGAGCTCCTGGGTCCTTGTGGGCTGGCCCCCGGGAAGCCAAAGCTGCAGCAAATCTTAAATTTCGGACCTTCTGGCCAATCGTCTTAGGGACCGTGTCAGATCTCTTAAAACAAGCTCGCCTCGCCTGTGTGGGCTAGGGCCCCGGCCGGTACTGCTGCTTCCACACTCGTCTTCCTTGAAAGCTCAGCTAGGCTGTGCTGCCTTCTGGGAAGCCCTGCCTGGCCACCCCTTCTCCATTTCCCTTGTATTTATTTTTATGCATGTGTTGTGTCCCAGGAGAGTTTGAGCTCTTTGGGGGCAGAACCTCTGTTGTTTTTATATCTCCAGTGTTTATCAAAGTGCCTAAAGCAGGCTCTTGAGAAGTGCTTCCTAAATGAAATAGCAGCTTCAGCATGGCAGACGTAATCTCTTCCCTTCCTTCTAGAAATTCCTCCTGTTCTAATCTCTTTGTACACAGCCATTCCACTGACTTGCCTTACCTTAAGCAAGGAACCTGGAAATGTTTTGTTTTTGTAAAATTCCTTACGGTCACAAAATCAGGTCCTTCCTGTTCTCAGATGAAGCGCATTACGAGATCCTGCCTGTCCTCTCTTCAGGCCTCACTTCATACTTGTTCCTTCCTTTGATGTCGACATAACTAGTCCTTTGTCCAAATCTGGGCCCTCTCAGCCTTGGCTGGTTGCAGCTACCTCCCCACTCGAGTTGATGTCCCATGCTTTGAGCATTTGCAAACAGATGAGGCCAAAATGCTGTTCTCAGCTCTGTTTCAAGGTTATTTTCTCCTGCTAATTACTGGGCTCTTCATTCACTGTTTCCCACCAATGTCATGTTTGTTTTCCTCTGTAGTACAGTGTCCCATTTAATACTTGTATTTGGGGCTTATCTTCTCCCTCTTTCCTCTCAGTTTTCATCATAAAGCCCTCTTGATTAGATTCTTCAGTCTCTAGCCAAACTTCTTCCCAGTCCTTAGAAGATTTTTTCAGACTCTGGCCAGGAGCCCAGTGTTCTGATAGCCCAAGTCCAGAAAACGAAATCTGGTTCTTTTTCTCTGTTTATAAGTCACGATCATTTTGACCATAGGACTTTTACAGTTGAAGGCTGGTTTTTGGTTTGTGTTGCTTAACCACTACCACATATTCACATGGAGTCTGAGTGATGCTAAGCTGCAGAACGTGGTTGGGTGTTGCTCGTGGCTCTTCACACCATGTCCCTTGCACGTGGGGCAGTGAGAGAGTATTTGACTGAACCGTGTGCACACCCGAGCTGCTGTGCTCCTGAATTGCTGTTGTTCTTCTCTGGAGCCTCTCGGGGGCAGGGTCTGTTTTCTTCTGTCCCACTCTCATACACTTACTCTGATGATTGTTCTTCTTGCCAGTCCATCTCCTGTCCCATCTGCTTGGCCCAAGCCGTCCTCCACACCCTCAATGTACTGCCTCCTTGTCTTAGTCTCTTAGAAGCTTTACCTTCCTTCGGTGCCCAGTTCAGGTGTGTCACCTTCTTCCTGAAGCCTTCTCTCCACCTCTTCCTCTGCCATGCCTCAAAAAACTCTCACATCTCCTAGACTTCATATATTGGAAGTGTCCCCCACTCCTGCAGCTTCTTTCTTGGACTGACTGGTTCCTTCCAGAGCCTTCTTTTTAAGGAGCACAGACCCAGGCTAGCCATGTATTTATTCCTCTCCAATGTTCACTCCTAGCTCTTCCACACTTCCTATACAATACCTTTGTTCTTTACTCCTTGTCAACTTTACTGCTTTTACATTCAGACCAGTGACTCATTGGAGCAATGATCAGAGTGAGTAATATGCCAAAAGAAGAATAATGAGAAAAAGATATGCCATACACTTGAAACAACTTAGTTCTGAATTATTAAAATCTGTACTGGGTAATAGATGGCAGAAAAATGCATAGTTTTACCAGGATAAGCCAATTTGCCATCACAAGTATACCAGAAGACCTCAAAAAGAAATTCAGATAACAGTCACTTGATTCCCTGAGCAGACAGAAATAGTGACCAAAAGCAAGACTAGTTAACTTATATACTTGTTTGCTTGAAATCTTACCAAGGCAACTGATGTATTCTCTAACAGCAGAAAAAAGCAATGAAGGGTACCCTGGGTTTTAAAAAAACTCAATAAGAAATCTAACTTAAGCAAAATCATCCTGGGGACATTTTAGGCAGAAAATCAGAGGGCAATAAGCAAGAAAAATGGAAAAGATTCATAAAGATTTTTATAACAGATGCTTTCACCTATTAGGACAATAGAACAGCCACGTTTGGGACCTAACGTCACAGCCTCAATATTCTTTTAGAGGAAGCAAAAAGAGAAGAAAGAGGAAAAGCATCTGGGTTGGACCAGGACTTCCTTGAGAGAAGATGACAGAATTGTTGGGGCGTTAGCTTACAAAGTAAAGGAAGTGTGGCAGATACAGGAGCTGCTGAGAAAAATCTGAGTTTTATTCTGAAAAAAAGATGACCCTGACAACATCAGCATCTGTGGGCCTATGGCCTGCTTGGCAGTCTATTTAAAATCTTTATGAAGGTCATTCTATGCATTTCATCAAGGGTAGCCTTGATAAGGGAAGGTCATCAGTAGGGTTAGCAGGATTTGGGGAAAGGAAGTTCTACAGAGGGACATGATGTATAGCAGGAAAGTCACAGACGGACCACTTTTACCTTGTACTGTTGACTGAAGGATGTCCAGAAAACAAGTTCCAGTGAGCTTACTGTTCATGGGTTATGGAAAAGCATTTGTTTTGGCAGGCAAGGCTCTCTTTCAGCAAGGTACCTCTCATTGACTCACCAAAACCATTCAGGATTGTTACTTGAAAAGAAATCAAAACAGAAATAACCCTCTCTATTGATATCTCTGGTCAGTAACTTCACGTGAAGCATAAATCAGGGGTATCTACTTTCTCGGTGTTTGGCTTTGTGGCCGAGGAGATTCAACAGAGTCCACATTGAAGAGGGATTTCGTGTGGATGGTGAAGGCCTCCACGTACTACTGTTTTCAGATGACATCTTTTCTGTTTGTGTCAAACTCTGGGACTGAACATTGTTGAGCCTCATGGAAGAGAGGGAGGAGGAGAGCAGGCTCGTTTGCCATCAGGAAGTTGTAGAGCTCCTTTGGTAACCCCAAGTTTCCCCTGGAAACAAAAACTTGTCTCTTTAAAAATTCCTCCAGTGTTGCATGGCTATTAAGACATGGAACGCAGTAACGCCAAAGAACTGAAAATGATTATCACCCAGAGGGCAGTGGGGCTGCCCTGACATGGGGGCTGTGAGCAGGCTGCAGTATGTAATCAGGACCTTGGAAGAAGAGGAAGATAAAACATCGTTGAGAAAGTATAAGATGCAAAGAAATGACTGGCCACATGGGAAGGGCAGGGTGTGCTCCATTGGGATCCTCAAGATGGCAGGATCAACCCTCCAGCACTTAGGGTTTTCACTGTCTTAGTGACCTAAGAGAAGGGAATACATTTTCCCAGAATTCCTATCTTAAGGTAATAACAATTATACGCTGACTTGGGTAAGGAGGCATATTTATTATCTGGAGATAGATAGATGGATGGATGATAAAGGTGAATATATACACACACATAAATACATGAATCATTAAATTTTACTCATCTATATGTATATGTGTGTATATATTTACAGATACATGTATGTGTACATATATTCACAACACACATGTATATGTATGTATACATATATGTGCATGTAAAAGAGACCGTGCCACAGCAAACAAATCTAATTTTTATTGGATAGACAACCAAAATAACACATCTTTACCAGGATATTTTTCCTTCTTTTCAAGGTATCATCAGCGGCGCAGAAACCCAAATCCTCCCAAAGAGAGATGATTTTGAGACGCTAATATATTCATCATTTACTGTCAAAGGGAAAATGTCATCTTTTGTTTATCTCACTACTTGAAGAAATGAAATAACAAGTGTTTCCTGATGTTTTATGGAGAAATTTCAATAAAATTTTTTTCTAGATTTTTGATTATATTTTTGTTCATATATCAAATAATCTCCAGCCTTGGCATTCTGATTTAAAGGTACCTGATTGAGTTAATTCCCACCTGCCACATTCCACTGCATTTTACAAGATATCACAGCTCAGTCTTATCATGATAATGGAATAAACACAGAGAAAAAAACAGTTTTTAAATGGGGAATGGCTGTTCTTCACCAAAAGATCTTATCTTGCCTTTGAAAATAACTCACAAAGTAACGTAGGAAAGTCACGAATCAGCTTTGTTATTCATTTCAGGTTTGGGAAGGTGATTGCTTCACTGAGACATAACGCCTTCCCTGATACTTTATTGGGGAAAAAAAGTACCTGCTGAATTTTTTTTTTCTGCAAAGGGATTTAACTTGTTTAATTCAAGTTATGTTTCCCCACATACGCTCCCATTATAGCATTTTACTGACTTAAGAAAATGTGTACAGAATCACAGTCTTTTCTGTAACTCTCTGGTTAGAACATAAATGTTCTCACTGCCTTTTTTATGAAAACGTAAAATTACAACCCCATTTCTTTCCAGTATTTCTGCTGGGGAGATAACCAATCTTCCAAAGAGGCAGAAAAATGTCTACGTTTAAATTCAGCAAAGGCTGAGAGAAAAAGAAACAAAAACAAATGAAAAGTTTTTTAATTGGAAAAGGAAAATTATGTTTGTGGCAGGTATGTTTAGATCCAGATGGGAGCAATGCCTACCGAAATACTACTTTATACCTAGTTTGAATAAGAAAGCTGTTGTCATTGAAAGACTTGCATGTGCTAGGCCATTAATAAGTATTTATTGAATTAAAGTCTGGAACAGGGATTGGAGAATAATAGGAAACATTACATCGCTGCTCAAGTTGGCTTCCAATAAAAGTGTCCAAAAAAAGCCTGGTTGTTTTTGTTAGATCAATTAAATACATTGATATATTTTTTAAACTTGGAGAAAAAAAGCTGGTGACTTTCAAGCTTACAAAATAAATTTGGTATTTGAATCATTTGTCTGCTAGGAGAAGTATGACCTTGGATAAAAAACAACTTCTTTGTGCTTTGGTTTCCTTCACTTTAACATATTGGAATGGTAGTTATCCCAAGACCTGTTCTTAGGAACCTTCCCCAGTGTTAACTTTAAATCGAGTTGGGGTGTCTTGGTCAAACTGTTGCTATACATACTTGAGATTTTGCTTTCTTTTTGGCCCCAAAATGGAATGTTCAGTTTTACTTCAGGTTAGTAGCGGTCTCAGACTCTCTAGCCAGAATTCAGGTAAGCTAGTGGACCCAGGATGACAGGGTTCTTCCCTGAAGGAAAGTTCCCTTGGCTGCATGAGCTACAAATGAAGTCACTTTTTCCTTCTTCAAAAGCAATGTCATTGGAACCACCAGAGGGCACTCTCATCTAATGAGTGTTCAGTGTCTCCTGCCGCTGAGCCAAACGAGAAGTCACTTTAAACCAGTGGTTCTCAACCTTCCTAATGCTTTAATACTTGTATGTAGGCGGACCTGCCTGGAGATGGAGAGAGGAGCGGCGTCTCGGTTCCTAAGACCATCAGAAATATGTGTTTTCGGATGGGTTTAGGTGACCCCTATGACCCCTGTGAAAGGGTTGTTCGACTCCCAAAGGGGTCGCGATCCACAGGTTGAGAACTGCTGCTTTAAACAGTAGTCTTAATTGATTAGGAATGATTGGATATTCACTTGAGATTAAATAACCATTGGTGGGGGGACCAAGGAACAAATGTGATAGGGGCCTGGTAAACACTCAGTAAATCAAATATGGGGCAGATTTAACAACTTACTTTTCATACAGTAAGGCATCACTTGGATTCTGGAGGTTAAAATGATTGTTAGCAGTTAAATCACAGTCTGAGAGTCAGAAGGCGTCTTATCTAATTCAACCAATGCCTGAAAGGGATACCCACCATTCAGTTCCTGGCATGATCAAAGGAGCATGCAGTCAGATTTAGATGGAGAAAGGAAACTTAGGGTGGCCATCATTTTACAGATGAAGAAACAGGTCCCAAGAGGTTAAGAGACTTAACCCAGGATGGTACAGCTAGTAAGTGTCTGAGGCAGCGTTTGAGCACAGGATGTCCCACTAATACCAAGTTGTTTAATGGCTGCCAAAGTGGGGGAGCCCTCCAGCCCTGGAGATAGCCCATCCTGCTTCTGGATAGTCCCAAGAATTCATCTGTTTTTCCTGACTTTTGTATCTGAAACTTTCATCCATGGCTCCTGGTTCTGTTCTCTGGGGCTGAACAAAGTCTGATTCCTTTTCCTTATGAAAGCCCCTCAGTTACTTGAGGACAGCTCTTATGACCTTCCAAGTCTTCTGTTTTCCAGGCTATATATCCTCACTCCCTTCGATCTTACGGTCTGGTCTCAAGGCTTTTCATCCTGATTGTCCTCTGTGTCTTTTATGCCCTCCCTTAAACCATGGCACCAGGAATTTAATAACCTCAGCCTCCCATTGTACAGATTAAGATACTGAGAGCAGGGCAAGTGAAATGACTTCTAAGCAAAGGTAGGGTCAGCTCCCCTTAAAAGAGCCTATCCAGCTATGGATGGAAGATTTTTCTTTTTATGTGTCAGATTTGTTACCACAAATACTTGATTGTACCTTTGAAGAAACAAGAGTGTGATGGGAAAATTAGATTTTTTTTTTTTTTTGCTTTTTGGAGAGGGGAAGGCAGGGCAATTAGGGTTGTGACTTGCTCAAAGTCACACAGCTAGTAAGTGTTAAGTGTCTGAGACTGTATTTGAACTCAGGTCCTCCTGACTCCAGGGCCAGTGCTCTATTCACCGTGCCACCTAGCTGTCCTGGAAAGTTAGATTTTTAAAATTTTTACTAATCATTGATGCCCAAATTCAAGGCAGCCATAGCACTGTCTTTTTATCATCTTGAAGCAAGGCCACAGGATCCTGTCTTTGTTCTATGACTAAGACCTGGACTCCATGAATATTGCAACAAGCTAGACCCCCTTTATGTTGCAACCATCATGCCAAATGTTTATTTTTTTAAATGGTAAAAGGGGCGAACATAAGCACAACTGTGTAGTTGGAAATTTGAGTAGTGGAGTTAAAATCATTTTCAGAAGCCATAAGGAAGGAAAAATCTGATTAGATTTCCTTATTGTTTATGTTTTACTAATCTCTCTGAGGTAAACCTTATCTCTTTCCATCCATGAAGATTTTCCTTATCATAAATCTTAAATTTATTTCCAGTTTTTTCATTATTTTTTACTTTATCACCATGGGAATAAGAATAATAAATTTATTCATTACGTCTGATTTTAAATTATTCAGAAATTTTGGCCATATCTCTCTTGGTTGGGTAAATATTCATAGCCTTAGATTAATATTGATTAGCTGCCTACAGGGTATATGCATGGCCTCATGCTAGGCATGATAAAGCACTCAATTTAGAAATAAAATATTTTATTCTGACAAGTTTTACATAATGATATGCTCTTGCCCATATATTTTATTGCCGTAAATTTGCAATCACTGCCATGTCAAGAATGTGGCTGATTAACCTGCTTCCAATGAATAGGAAAATGCTGCACTTTGAGAAATTAGCTGTCCAGGAGTACGGAGAGAACTCTGTGATCAAACCATTTTAAATGACTGTCTAAAAATCTAGTTAAATTTTTTACTTAAATGTCATTTACAAATATAATGTGTTGTAATAAAATATAAAAGCTTTTTGGGAAAGTTTTATCAGAACCAAGTTTGCCTTATCCTGTGTTAATAATAATATTACTAAGTGAGTTACTTGAGAACAACTGAAATATCTCAAGCTTGCCTTTGTATGTAGATTTTATGCAAACTCAGTAGAACAACTAGATTCCTTTTAGGAAGAAAAACTGGCAGTCTATTGGAAGAAGAAAATTGAAAATGACTCTTGATTCACTTCTGTCAGTATTGAATGCCTATCATACACAAGGAAGACATTGTACTAGGCACCATGGGGGCACACAAAAAATGAATGAGGATAAAGTCCTTACCCCAAAGGAGCTTAGTCAAGGAGAGGTGGGGAGAATCAGCCATTGCATCGATAGGGTCATGGAATGATTACTGGGTCTGTTCTAGACCCATCTTCCCTCCTCCCAGAAGAGGAAGCTAAGGCCTACAGATTTAAAATGATTTGCTCAACATACAAGTAGTGACTTGCTAAGGGCTCCTGATTCTCAGTGCAGCCAAGATACACCCAGACACAGACTAGTTGAAGACCCAACAAACACCTGTAATGTTATAGGATAAAATCGTGGACAGTTCTTAGTGTGATGGAGAGAACCACCTCCAGCTGGGGCTCCTAAGGGGTCGAGGTCTTGTGTACCCTCTCTCTTTAACTTTTGTTGTTTACTTGTTCCAGTTGGGTCCAGCTCTCCATGACCCATTTAGGGTTTTCTTGGCGAAGACACTGGAGTGCTTTGCCATTTCCTTCTTTGGCTCGTTTTACAAGTGAGAAGACTGAGGCAAATAGGGTGAAGTGACTTGTCCAGGGTCACACAGCTCCTAAGTGTCTAAGGCCAGATTTGAACTCAGGAAGATAAGTCTTCCTGACTCCAGGCCTGGTGCTCACTGCACTGTGGCACCACCTGGCAGCCCTCTAGCTGTGTGTTACCACAGTCTTTCCCATCTGTGAAGTGAGTGGGTTGATGTTTATAGTACTTTAAATAACTTGTCTGAATTTACACAGATAAATGGCAGGTCCAGGATTTGAATTCATGGCTACTGACCCTGCTGTCTAACACCATTTTCTGAAGAGCTCTTTGAGGTCTAGCAGGTTCTACCAATGTTGAAAGGCTTTTAAGCAAGTCACTATATAGCCCTCATTCCCGAAGACCCAGAAAAGAAAGTTCTTTCCATCAGAGCCCTTGGCACTGCTAAGTAGCTCAGCATTAGATGGTGACGTTCAGGAAGGAGCCTCACCATCTGTCTCCCTGCTGCCCTCTAAGTACTATGGGACCTCCTGTCTGTCCTGTCTTGTCTCCCCTATTAGAATGATGGCCCCTCAAGAGCAGGGCCTGTCTTACTTCTCTGTTTCTGAATGCTCTGCACATAGAAAGCATTTAATATCATCATTATAATTTAAGTACAGGCCTTGTGGCAGACTGTGTCCCCCGACTGAGGCCCAGCCCAGCCAAACAGAGGAAGGTTCATGATCAGAAGAGCGGCCAACAGATGAATTTGGGGGGCCAGGGTGTTCCTTGAAACAGCAAGACCCCAAACAGCCCAAAATCTGTGCGTTGCTGCTTCCAGAGTGATGTGGTGGGAAAAAAGGCCAAAGGCACCAAAAATCTCACAGCTCTCAGGACCACCTACTGGCATTTTACTTGTAGTCATAGTAAGGCTAGCTAACATATACCGAGCGCTAACTACGGTGCCTTTACAATTATTATCTCATGGGATACTTACAACCACAATGGCAGGTAGGAGCTAGTATTATTTTACAGGCAGAGCTTAAAGTGACTTGTCCAAGGTCACACAGTATACGTTTGAAGCTGGATTTGAACTCATATCTTCCTGACTCCATGCCATGCCCTGTCCATGGCACCACCCAGCTGCACTTAATGGCTACCCATACAACATTTAATCAACCATTTTCCTTTAGAGAATCCCCATTTGCTGAAGTGGCAGCCTCCATAGGCAGGATCATACACATAATCAGTTATGTTTCTGCAAAATAAATAGCCCTCCCCATTCTTTCCTCATTCTTCCTGACTTTTATTTGTTTTCAATCTAGCATGTCAGAAATGGTGTTGATATGCAAGGTAATGCCACTGATTTGCAGAGACGTCCTAGATAACAAACAGCCGTGAGTCTCTCCTCTTGTCTTTGGCGCGCTCCATCTTCCCTGCGCCCCAGACCTGACTTCCTCGCCTTAAGATGCTCACTGTTTTTAAAACACCAACAAACAGAAAACTTTCGGGGAGTTAATCCTGATTGAGTGCCGTGAGTTACAGGAAGGAGCTCTAAATGTGGCTCTTCAATTTGCTGAAGTCACTAATATTTTTGTTCAAATTCCCTTTTTATTTTTTTCATTTAACAAGCATTTATTTTCTCTCCCTCTCTTACCACCCCCAGGGGAAAAAAAAAAAAGAATAAAAATCCTTTTAACAAATATGTATAGTCAGGCAAAAAAAATTCCCATGTGGCCTGTGCCTAAAAGTATGGCTCATTCTGCACATTTAGTCCAGCAGCTTCAAATGAGGAGGTGGCGGCATCCTCCTGTCTCTGCCTCCTGGTGTTGTGACTGGTTGTGGTATTGCTGAGAGGGCTTGAGGCTTTCCAGATTGTCTCTTTGTACAGTATTGTTACAGTATATTGTGTTCTCCTAGCCTGATGGCATACATGTTAAAGAAGTATTTTTCCATTGCATCTTGACACGGGAAGTGGGGGAGGGGGGCTGTTTAGAATTTTCTTCAGACATTGTGCCTTGAGTTGAATTCCCCCAAATAACTTGCTGATGGAATATCACAGTGGGGGAAAGGATTGGCTTAATTATATGTTGGCCGTCAGGACACTGTTCTGATTTCTGTTGTGCTCTTTGACCTCCCACAAGGAGAAGGAGTTGTATCCACTGTAAAGGGAATCATAGAGATTACTGATGTACTTGCTATGGCCAAGAGAGGACAGGATTCATTTTGTTGTTGAGTTGTTACAGTTGTGTCCGGCGCTTGGTGACCCCATTTGGAATTTTCTTGGCAAAGATACTGGAGTGTTTTTCCATTTCTTTCTCCAAATCATTTTACAGATGAGGAACTGAGACTAACAGGGTGAATTGACTTGCCCAGGGTCACCCAGACACTAGTAAGTGTCTGAGGCTGGATTTGAACTCAGAAAGATGAGTCTTAATGACTTCAGGTCTGGTGCACCATAGCACCACTTGAATGCCCCTGTATTCATTTTGAGTTAATGACAGTTCCCAGTATTCATGCTCTTTCTCCCAAGAAGCCCGTAAGTGCCTCTCAGTTCTCCCAATGCCTTTCTAAACCAGGGGCCCAATTTATGGGTGAAGAGACTCATGGCCTCCAAACATGGCCAGGAATACACAATTCTGCTGACTCAGCGAGCTCAGTGGTCCTTTGGGATGTGCTCTGTGCTCAGAGTCAGGGGAATGTAATTTTCCTTATCTGGTGGATAGAATGTGTTCTTGAGGAGCAACATGGAGTAATGGGTACAGTGCTGGGCTTGGAGGCAGAAAGGCCTGGGTTCAAATCCCACCTTGGATACTGTGTGACATGGAGGATCTCTTAACAATCGTGTACGATATTCCTGACTGCTAGACTGTAAATCATGAGCACGTGATGCTCATAAATACAGTGGAAATAAAAGCAGCAAAGGGACATTCATGATGTAACACAACTCTGGCTCTGGACGTGTGTCTAGGCTGGATCCCAGGGTCAAACATGAGCCCAGGGGGCCTGTCATGGGGTTTTCTGAGTCCACATGCAGCCTTCAGAGATACCTCCATAGTGGCCTCTGTTTCTCTTGGACTTTGACACCCCAGACTGGACAGCTGGATGGCCTGAAGAGCCTAACTTAGCTGTTGCATATGCTTTTTGGGTATCAGCTAAGCAAGAAAGGAGGAAGTGAGAAGGCCACTAATGGGACAATCCATTTTTTCTTTTAGGCTACACCTGGGATTTAATTGGTTGAGGGAATTCCTGATGTGGAAAATCCTTCCAGAAATGCAGAGCCATGGCTTTTCTGTAAGTTATAGTCTTATTTCTCATAATATATTTTATTTCATTAAATATCTCCCAATTACATGTAAGATTTTTTTAATATTCATTTTTGAAAATTTTGAGTTCCAAGTTCTCTCCCTCCCCCTCGCCCCTTCTCCACCTGTTGAGAAGGCAAGCTATACAATATCAGTTATATAGGCAAGATCTTGCAGGTATTTCTATGTCAACCATGCTGCAAAAGAAAACACGCACACACCAGATAAAATAAAGTAAAAAAAGTATGCTTTAATTTGCACTCAGAGTTAGTTCATCAGTTCACTCCCTAGAGGTGAAAAAGGTAACTCTTTCATCTGAACCTTAGAGAGAGCTAGGGAACAGAGGTAAGTAAGGAGGGCATTCTAGGTAGGGGAAAAAGCCTAGGCAAAGGCATGGAAGAGGAAGATTTAAAGTGTATAGAGGAACGGCATTCAGGCCAATTTGTCTAGAATGTAGAGTTTGGGGGCAGCTAGATGATCCAGTGCATAGAGTGCTGGACCTGGATTTAGAAAGACTCATTTTCCTGAGTTCAAATCTGGCCTCAGACGCATACTAGTTGTGTGACCTGGGTAACTCACTTAACCCTGTCTGCCCCAGTTTCTTCATCTGTAAAATAATCTGGATCAGGAAATGGCAAACCACCCCAGCATCTTTGCCAAGAAGACCCTAAATGGGGTCACAAAGAGTCCAACTCAACTGAAAAACAACTGAGTAATGTCAACAATTTTAAAAAGAACAAGACTTGACAAGGGCTCTTTCCCAGGGTTAATATGCCCTCTTTAGGGGTAAGAGGGAAAGTTCTTGTTTCATCCTGGGACTAGCTTGCCTTTAGAGGCTCATTCCTCTTGTGGTCTGAGAAGATTAGCCTCATATTCCATTAGGGGCCTCCATTATCTGTGGAGAACATGGGAGACAGGTCCTGGATCTACTGTCCCTAGAACACAGACAGACATCACTTACCTACTGAGTTCTGAACATTGTACAGGGAGATCCTGAGGTCATGCCAGCTCCCATATCAAGATAAATAAGAATAAAAGAGCGAGATCTCAAGTATATTCCTTACAATGACCCAGTCTTCCAACAATCTATGCCAATGGTGCTCCTCTGGTTTCTCTAGAACTAATTGGACTGGTCTCAAGATGAATGGGTGCAGCTGTTGTTCTGACATGGTCACATATAGATCTATTTACAATTACTGGTTCTGTCCCTAGGGACCTGAGTCATTGCTGTGCCTACCTCCTGCTATCCAGCCTCTCAAGGTTGCAGCATCATCACCTCCCTCCTGTCTTGACTAATGTTGGAGGCATCTGCTTGCCATTGTGCATGTTTCCACTTGGCTGCTCTTTTCACTGCTGGCAGCAATGAGTGACCTGGGGATTCTTGCCATCACTTCTTTTGTACCAAAAAACATTTCTTCTTTTTGCCTTGACTGTCAGATTGCTATTGTAGGCTCTAGCAACCATGCTTTGCCTGCAACTGTTAGGTCAGCCTTTGAGCCATACATGGAACTCCATTACTCTTTCTTGGCTACTGACAGAGCCCTCCTTCCAATGGTAATTCGATTTATCCAAGAAAAAGCTAACTTCAATTTGGCAAATTGTTAGTTTGGAGCTTTCTATTCAGAGCCTTGAGAATATAAAAGAGTGACCATAAATAATTCTAGTTTTTTTTTCTTTTCCTAATGAATGCTTTTAATGTCAAAAAGGGAAATGGATTTCTATTTAAGTCCAGCATAGCCTTTATAAGCCCATCAAAGTGTAAAAATATCTTTCCAGCTGCTAGTGAACCTCATTAGCACAGGACACAGGCACAAAATCATCACAGTTCTTAGACAGCTATTGGCAAAGTATTTTCAAACATGAGTTTTCTGCAAGGGGATTTCGCTTATTAATATGATGTTCTCATGAGATATGTTTAATTTTATCGCATTTTTTTAAGTTCAGCATTTATTTGGTACCTTGTATGAACAGACTCTTGTGCTAGGTGCTTTGGGGGGAAAATATCAGTGAAATAGCTCTGGCTGTGAAGGAACTCTGGCAGAAGAGATAAGATGTATGCAATATTAACTACTTTTTTAAAAATAAATTTTTATGGATATCTTTTTAATTTCACAAAAAATTTCCCCAGGATCCTTCCCCACCTCTCAGAGAACAATCCCATATAATAAACACTATTTTTTAAGGAAAAAAAAGAAAGAAATATAATATTGGTCAAATACAAAAACATAAAAAAGTCTAAAAGTATGGTGTATCACTCCCACATTCACAGCAGAGTAGGCTAAAGTATCTTCTCATATTTCTTCTCTGGAGCCATGCTGGTTTTTATAATTTTGCAAAAATCACTTTTGATTATTTTGTGGTTGTTTGTTCTATTCACTTTGTCATAGTCATTGTGTATATTGTTCTCCTGGTTCTGCTTTCTTCACTTTGCATCAGTTCATGTAAATCTTCCTTGGCTTCTCTGTATTCATTCATCCCATTCATCATTTTTTTCAGAACAGCAACATTTCATTACATTCACATATCATGGTTTGTTTAGCCAGTCCCCAGTTGATGGACATCTCCTTTGTTTCCAGTTCTTTGCTATCACAAAAAGTTTAGCTGCTTAGCTAGGATTCTTGAGTTATTCTCTGACGTCTTCCCCCATGCTTCATCTCAGATCAGAGGTGAGCCTTGTGTTCTCCAAGGCTAGGCCCAGGGAACGCAGGCTCCTGAAGGCCCAGCCAAACCAACACGGCTTCAAGGACCACTTCTGTTGGTGGAGGACCAGGCTGAGCACTGAGAGGCTTGTCACTGGGAAGCTGACACAGACCATGGACAGGTGGTGATCTGTAAGAATAGAGTAGGGAACCAGCATGGCATGGTGGATAGACCATTAGATTTGGGGTCAGGAAGGCTGGAGTTCATACCCCACTGAAGACCCTTATTGGCTGTGTGACCCTGTGGTTCAGCTTCCTTGTTTATAAAATGACGGGATTGTATTTGATGATCTCACTGTGTGTGGAACTGTGACTGTAAAGACAAAAACTGGTCCCCACCCTCAAGGAGCTTATAGTCAACCAGCAGAGACTACACATGTGTGTATAAGGATAGAAAGAGTAATAGGGACTAGACTTGGGATTTGGACAATTTATCATTCACAGAGTAGAGTATATATTTATAGTCTACTTAAATATACATATATGTGGAATAAATAGAAATTAAAAGTAAACCTCAAAGAGGCGAAGTGACTTGTTCAACATCATTAGATTATAGGTCCAAAAGTGGAATAGGTGGGCCTTAAAGGTCCCCGGAGCCAGCTCTCTAATAGATCAGAAAAGTCAGTCAGTCAACAAGCATTCATTAAGCACCTTCTGTGTATGAAGTCTTATGCATGGTATAGTAATTACAGAGACAGAAGCAAAACCAAAACCAGATCCCTGCCCCAAGGAGCTCATGTTAATTGGAAGAGACAGCATGGACCTATAAGCAGAGTCTAGCGACATGTGCTAGAGACGGTCTCGAACTTTGACATTACTGGCATAGAGAAATTAGGTCTTCTTGAGGCATTTGCTGACTTTGGCAGTTCCAAATATGGGTAAAAGATGATCTCTTCTAGTGAGTCACTGTGATTGTTTCTTAGACTGTGGGATTACCTCATTTCAAGAGAAAATGTAAAAAGCTTTGGAGGGAAGAGTGGAACAAAGCCTTATGAGCCCTATGACACATGGATAAGCTTTCAAAACAGGTAAGAGTTTTTTTCTTTTAAACAAAAAGCTTGGTTCCTTTTAATCTGTTCCTAAAAAACCCTGCTGAATCAAAGTTTCCCACAATACCTTTCCCCCCTTAGCTCTTCTCCCAGCAATTACTGAGCTTCTTTAGCAAGCTAAAATTTTCTTTGCCTTCTACTCACAGACAATTTTGCACAATAATAGGACAAGATTCTTGTTGAGGCTATATTAGTTTAACTCTGTATTAGTTTCCTCTGTAAAAAGGAAGAGAGGGAAGGTAATAATGTCTCTCTTACTTCCTATAGTTGTTTTCAGGAAAGCGAAAAAAATATCTGCTGTTTATTTCAGGACATCCTGCCTTGGTAGATGGAGTACTGACCCTGTAGTTAGAAGATCCGTGTTCAAGTCCTACCCTGGACACTTGCTACATGTGTGGCCTCAGGTAAGTCACTTAGCTGTTCTGGCCCTCGGTTTCCTTATCTATAGAATGAAGGAATTGGACTAGAGTGTCTTTAAGGCCTTCACCTCTAGATCTGTGATTCTGTAAGGGAATGGCTTCTGAGGTCTCTTCTTTTCCCTCAACACTAAGGACCGCCTGAAATTTCAGTCAGCTCTGAATCTAAATTCTCCTCTGTGTATTGTCTACACTGATTAGGGTCTGAGTTCTCTGAGAGATGGTCTTCTCAGTTTTCATGGATTCCTGGTTCTCAGCTCTGGCAGGTCCTGTCAAGCTGGAGAGGCCTCTTAGGAAGCTTCCAGCAATGGACCACATTATCTGTCCATGCATCTCTTGGCCAGATACCAGCTTAGCTAGGTTTGGAGAACATCATCACTGAGTCACAGCAGGGATGAGTTTGTTGGCAGCAACAATTCTCCAACACCAGCTAGTGAGGAATAGAATGGTGGTGAAGGAGCATTGGTGAAAGGAGGATCCATGCCGACAGTCATAGTTACTTGAAGTTTTGAAGTATTAAGAACCTAGTTTAAAGCTGAAGAACACTTTAAAGATAGTCCTGCAATTTTACTGACAAGTGGTACTATGGACTTATGGACAGAGTGCTGGACTTGGAGTTGGAAAGCCCTGAGTTTGAATCCTGCCACAGACACTCATTAGCTTTGTGATTCACGATGAAGTCTCTTAAATTGCCCCTTGGGGCATCAGTGGTTCTTGTTCATGTAGAACCTTGGTCCAGTTACTGTCTTCTCTGGGCCTCAGTTTCCTTATCTGTAAAATGAATATAGACTTGATGACCTTTAAGGGCACTCCCATCTCTAAATCTATGATCTTAGAATACGTAAGAGAGTCAGGAATCAAATCCAGGTCCTCTGACTTCAGATCCTATATTTAACTTAGAATGAAAGATTAATGTTTGCAAATATCCCTACTAATGGTTGTAATAGTAGCAATAAGAGTAGTGGTTAATATGCATAAAACATTGCGTCACTATCTTTTTTAAGAAATTAATTTATTTTAGTGTTCAGCATTTACTTCTGTAAGATTTTTAGTTCTGAATTTTCTCCTCCTCCTTCCCCCTCCCCATGATGGCTACAGTCTGCATTCAGACTCAGCTCTTTCTCTGGATGTGGATAGAATTGTCCATCATGAGTCTTTTGGAATTGTCTTAGGTCCTTGCATTGCTGAGAAGGGCTAAGTCCATCAAAGTTGGTTGTCGCACAATGTGACTGTTTCTTTGTACAATGTTCTCCTGGTTCTGCTCACTTTACTTAGCATCATTCATTCACATGGGAAACAAGCAGCACCCCTGAGGAATGCCCCTGAGTCCTTCAGACTCCAAGTCCAAAGCTTCTTCAGGATGGCAGAGGTGCAGAGGGAAGGTTGCTGGACTTGGAGTCTGAAGGCTTGGGTTCGAGTCTCAGATCTTCAGTACACTGCCTCGGCTTTGCAAACTTTAAAGCAGTGATTCCGTTTAGACTCGGCAGGCTTGTAGCAGAGTGAACAGAAGCTGATAGACCTGAATCCCAAAGCTTGTCAGACTGGGTGACCCCGGGTAAATCTTTTAACCTCTCTGCCTCAGTTTGTCATCTGTACAATGGGATAACAGGAATAGCACCTTCCTTGAATCGCTGTTGGGGGAATCCAATGAGATCCTCTTTGTAAAGCATTTGACAAGCTTTAAAGGGCTCTACAAATTCTAGCTACTATTCTTAATGTCAGTTATTAGCCTTTTATAGTTTCCTATTCAAGAACAAGCGGCTGTCAGAGGAGTGATAAAGAAAAAGAGAGAAATTAAAATGGGACCAGGTAGGAAATGCATCCCTACCTCTGGCACTGCTCTGCTGCAGGTGTTTTCCTAACTTTATTACCTTCTCCCATTATTTGGACAGTGTCACCAGTCAGCTCCATGGGCCTTAGTTTGCATACTTGTGAAAGGATTAGATTCCAATTAAAACAAACCTGGTTCAAATCCCAGCTCTGTCATTTCTGAGCTGTGTGACCTTGGCCAAGTCAAGTAGCCTTTCTGGGCCTCAGTTTCCTTGTTTGTAAGATGGGGGGAGGGTGTGGACTTGATGGCCTCTAAGTTCCTTTCTAGCTCCAGATCTATGCTTCTATGTCTAGACGCCCTCTAAGGTCTACTCCAGCCTTGTCTATAAGGATGATGACCCAAAATCACAGATTTTGAGAGTTGGAAGGGATTTCAGAAACCATTGAGTTCAGCCCATACACCAAAAGGATCCCTGCTATCACCTCCTGACAAGTGATCTTGCAGCCTTGTGTCTGAAGAACTCTTGGGATGGTTCTGATTTTGAGGAAGCTTTTGGAGGACATCAGGCCTAACTTGGCCTCTTTGCCATTTCCATGCATTGCTCTTGGTTCCAACCGTTCAGCCTGTATGTACCAAGCACCTATTCTATCCAAAGCCCTGTGCTCAGCTCTGGGGGAGATAGGATGGTAGCCAAGATAGTCACTGCCCTCCCAGTCCAGCGGCCCGCACACACTGTGGAAGAGAGTGCCCTTCCATCCGGCATTCCTAATCCCAGGAGTACAGAAGCAGACGACTGAGCTATGCTTAGGCCGTCAGGTCCCGAAAAACCCCTTCGTGGAGCTCTGAAAGACTGGCTAGGCCAGGAGACGGCTTTGCACAAACCAAGGGCTGTGAGGCCTGCAAAACCTTCTACCCTTCACTCTCCGTCCAGACAAGTGTGAAGGTCCAGTATGGGAAATATTGCCTGTCTGCTGCCTTTGAGGTCATTTCTGTGCAGTACCTGATGGTATTCAGAGATTTGTGGTGATGGCAGAATTATTCTTCCCTCCTCTTCTCTCTTCTTCCTTCTCCCCTCCCCTTCCCCCTCTCCCTCTTCTTCCTCCTCTTCCCCCTTCTCTTCCTCCCTGGGGCTCAAACTCTTACCTGTTTTTAAACAATATTTGCTCCCCTAAGTTCACTTCGGAATGTGGCCTTGTCAGAGGAGTTCTTCCCCCCTGTAGGATCCAGCATTATGCTGGGGAGGCCAGTTTGCTGCCGGGCTGGGTCCTGGTCAGCCCTTTGTCTTGTTCTGGCAGGCCACAGACTTCCCTAAGTTCACAAGGTCAGAGCCTGATCTGATACTCCATCTTCTAAGAGCAGGAAAGGCCAGCCACAAGGGATGGAAGCAACAACAGGACCATGTACTCGTGGGTCACCTAGTGCTGGCCTAGGAGGAATGTAAGGGCTGAGGTTTCTCTCCTCAGCTGCAGCCGGGACTTTCCTTCTTACCTGATACTCACAGATGCCCTGAGCATGTTCTCTGGCAGGCCCCTAGGCCCAGAACACTCTTCTTTCTCAGCTCCACCTGCTGACTTCCCCAGCTTTTTTCAAATTCCACACTAAAATCTCACATTCTCGACCCTTCTTACTTCTGGTGCCTTCCTTCCATTATTTTCCTGTCTTCCTCTGCTATTTCCCTATTTCCCTCCATCATGTCCAGTCTGTCCTGTACATATCTTGATCCTACATCTTTTGTTTGCATGTTGTCTTCCCCATTAGATTGTAAGCTCCTTGAGGGCAGGGACTCAGCACTTAGCACAGGAGCACTTAGTACATAGTAGGCCCCCATTACAGGAAGTGCTCCTAGGCGACCTATTTATGGAGACAGACAAGGCTGGTGCTTGAGTGTAAGAAGGGCAGGGCAGTTCATGGCTTAGGGAAGAGGGACCAGGGTCCAAACTGGGAGCCAAGTAACAAACTGTCCACCAAACAGGTGGCTTCTTCCCACTGCCACCATCTAAGGGACAGAGATACTGGGAAAACTTGTTGCTGTAAAGGGCACTCGGGTTTGGGGGACAAAGGTCAGTTCTGGGTCCAGACACAAGAGACGTAGCTCCTTGGAGGAGTTGGCTGGTTGTCTTAGCACCACATCTCCCCAAAGCTTTGGTGGCTTATAGCAGTTTCTTGCAGTCTCTGCCTCGGCCTAATGTACCCCTGCCATGCTGGCATGTTCCCAAGCTGGGTCTACTATGCCCCTCTCCTGTCTCAGCCACACCCTCAAGGGCATGTGCTCCTGCATGTACACAGATAGCTGTGGCTGAATGTGAATAAATACAGGAGATACAGATAGGGCACCCCAGGAGTTCAGAGGAGGAGGTCTCATTTGTGGTTTCATGGGAGTGTATTGGAAAATTTAAGGGAGGATTGGAAGGTAGGAAAGCTTCCTAGTGGAAGGGATTCTTAACCTGAGCTCTGTGACGCTATTTGTTGTATTTTTTAAAAATAATCTGATAACTGCACTTCAGCATAATTGGTTTCTTTTAAATTCTGTGGGTTTTAAAATTTGCATTAAAAGGAAGGTGTCCAAAGATTTTACCAGATTGCCGAGGGGTCCATGACCTAAAGAGAAGGATGGGAACCCTTCATCTAGGCAGAAGAGTTGAGAGATGCTTTACAAGAAGTCCTCCTAGTACAGTCAAGGTCGCAGTATACAAGAATTCCAAGAGACAGGATCTCTTAAATAAAGGCTGGGTTATCACCCAGACAGAACAAAACAAAAAAACCCCTCTATCATCATCATCAAGTGAAAAATACTTGTCCATTTTACACGCCACATTTGCCACTATATTGACAGGTGCCCCCATGAGGGATGTTCACTATGTTGTCCCAAGGGTGGACGTTGCAACCAAAGAATGCCCCTGGTCTCTCTGCTTCTGGAAAGGCTGTAATTGGCAGCATTTCAGTAGCTAAGTGGGTTGGCATTAGGAAGGGGCACCATCCAATCACCGTAGACCTGGGAGTACTGTAGGCATAATTATACCCACATAGAAATATGTTTGTTCAGTCATAAAGATCAGCCTGGTTAACTTTGGATGGCTGTGGCTGTTTTTATGTATATTTGCTTTTTCCTATAAGGGCAATTTGCTGTAATTCTATTAAATCGAGGTGAGGGTCTAGCAGGGGTGGAGAACCTGTGGCCTCAAGGCCCCTAGCTGGTCATTTCACCATTTCTTACAAAGAATGCTTGGGAAACTTGTGTCTTCTCGAAAGATGACTTGGTATCCTTAGACTCCGGATGATTAGATAGAAAATGTTTGAACAGACTTGTTCTCTTGAATACTTCCCTCCGCCCACCCCAGTGATGTGCTGGAGCCGGCCCTTACTGGCTCCTGAGTGACTGTTAAATGTTCATTATGAGCATATACAACTTGGAAAGTGGCGAATTCTAGAAATCAGGGCTTGATGTATGGTGTTGGTGATTTTCTAGACTTGAAATAGTTATGGGAAAATGTTAATAATGAAGATTAAACATAAACGTGTGTTGTCCTACATTTTTCCCCTCAGAGAGTCAGTTATTAAATATTGAGTGGCTTGCCTCTGCTTCCTCCCACCCCTTCTCCAAATCCCATAATAAAGATCTCTTTGAAAGAGAGGGAAAATATGGACACCCACATATAACTAACATATAGATCAAGTACTTTAGAGGCAGTTTTGCTTAATATAAATGTGCAGATCTGAAAAAAAATAACTTTAGTGGATTTAAAAAATCTATTTTC
Source organism: Pseudochirops corinnae (assembly GCA_028646515.1). Taxonomy (NCBI): domain Eukaryota; kingdom Metazoa; phylum Chordata; class Mammalia; order Diprotodontia; family Pseudocheiridae; genus Pseudochirops; species Pseudochirops corinnae. The sequence goes on along the minus strand of CM053585.1, from coordinate 327,186,826 downwards.
TAACACAACATCCTAAAAATTCATTCAGACATATTTATGGAAATGGAAATGGATTTTAAATAGATGCATTTCATAAGTCCTGTCAGCTGGAATAATGGTAAGCCCAATGGCTTGACAGCTTTTAGATCCCAAATCATGAGAATGAAAAGAGGAGAGAGGGAGAAAAGAGAGAAGGGGAAAATATATAGAGAAAATATGCTTTAGGAAGGGAGACCTCCAGAAAGGAGAGAGAGAGGGAGGGATGGAGGGAGAAAGAGAGAGAGAGAGAGAGAGAGAACAAGAGAGTGAGAGAGAGAACCAGAGTGAGAGAGAGAGAGAGAGAACAAGAGAGTGAGAGAGAGAACCAGAGTGAGAGAGAGAGAGAGAGAGAGAGAGAGAGAGAGGAAGAAGAAAGGAGAGGCAAAGAGAGACAGAGGAGAGGGAGAGGGAGTGAGGGAGCAGGAGAAGGGGAGGAAGAGAAAAAAGGAGAGGGAGATAGAGAAAAGAGTAGAGGAGAAGAGGAGAGGGAGAGAGAGGAGGAGGGGGAGAAGAAGGAGAGACAGACAGAGAGCCATAGAGAGCAGGCACTTGACCACCAGCTTTTGTGGCCTGGAAGAGGTGAGAGAGCCTGCATAAGCTCCAGCCTGCTGCATTCAGAGCAGTAAACAGAAGAATGAGTAACAGTAATACACGATGATGGGGAAAAAAGGGGAAAAACAAGAGAAGAGAGGGAGGCTCACCCTGCAGCCCCTCTCACTCCTCACAGGGTCTCATTTCAGTGAATCTGGCTCCACAAGCCAAGACAAAAGCCAGAGGGCAGCGCCCTCAGTGTCCCACAGTCACATCCTCCGGGAGAGTGTCCTAGGCTAGTCTCCACGTCAGCCTGATGCACCTGGGAGGCAGCGTGGAGCAGTGGAAAGCTCGAGCAGAGCCATTCCCTACTTGATAAATGGTCAATGGAGATGAACAGTCAGCTCTTAGAAGAGGAACTACAGACCGTCAACAATCATTTAGGAAAAAGTGCTCCAAACCACTAACAACGAGGGAATGACAGTCTATGACTCTGAGGTTCCATCCGACTGAGGCAAAAAAGGAAGAGGAAAATTGTTGGGACGAAGGGAGAACAAGCCATTAGTGCCGTTAGATCACAAGCTCCTTGAGGGCAGGGCCCGTCTTGTGCCTCTTTTTGCATCCCCAGTGCTTAGCACAGTGCCCGGCACATAGTAGGCACTTAAATGTTTATCACATTGAATAGTGCCCTGTTGGTGGGGACGTGAATTATCTCGCCATTCTAGAAAGCAACCCGAGAAGTCCTAAACTGACCCAGGGATGCCACTTCTAGGCACGTGGCCCAAAGAGACCAAATAAAAGAGCTGAAAGCTCTCTTACAGCAAAGGACCGGAAACAGAGGAAGGTGACTGGCCATTAGGCAAAGAATGACTGAGCAAGTTCTGCCCTGCCAGTAGCATTGAATGTTGCTGCTCCATGATGAACAATATAAGGGACGGATTCCCAAGAAAACAGGAAACTTTGTGTGAACTGAGCCGAATGAAACGAGCAGAAGTACTAGGAGAACAATCTAAGAGAGAGCAGCCCTGACAGACTCGCGAGCTCTGACCCCTGCTATGACCAGTGAGGGCTGATGGAAGGCGGATGATGGAAGTGAGTCCCCCCCGCAGACGCAGCCAAAGCATGGTGTGTTTTGCTTGATCGTACTTACTTGTTAGGAGAAAAGGCTTTTTGTTTGTTAAGAGGAAGCAAGAAAGCGACAATAATAGAAAAAAGAAGAGTGTCGATGAGCCATTTTTAAAATGCACAGAAGAGAGCAGAAGGAAGTTTGGAGGTCGACACAGCCAAGAAGGGCAGTATTGGCCCTCGCAGGCCTGTGCACCCTAAAGATAAGGGGATCGTTCCGTCTGACTTGGCGGCTACAACTTTCCATGGGTGCCGTCTCCCTCCTCAGAATGTGAACTCCTTGAGAACAGGGAGTGGACTTCACATTTAGGAAGTGCTAAATGCTTCCTTCTTCATCATCGTTATCATCATAGCTAGGGTTGGTTTAGCAGCCACCGAGTACCACCCACTGTGCTAAGAGCTCTACAAATGTTACCTCATTTCCTCTTCCCAACAACTTGGGGAACAGGCACTCTTATCATCATCTTCATTTTGCAGTTGAGGAAACCGAGGCAAATAGACATTAAGTGACTTATTCAAGGTCACACACTATCTATGACTGGATTTGAATGCAGGTTCATTCCTATTAAATGTGACATATACACTTTGAAAAAACAAGTTATACATAATAGATTCACGGTTTTATACATAGTCTTCTGTTCTTTGTACATTGAAATATTCATATTTAAGTTCGTGATTTTAAAAAAAGGTTAAACAATTCTATATTTGGAATGGGAGGCCGTCAGTTTAAATGCCAGGTCTGTTCTTTATAATGTGTCTGACCTTGGCCAAGTGGCTTCATCTCTCTGGGCTTCAGTTTCTCACTGGCAGAAGTAGGAGGATCCTTAAGGCCCTTTCTGTGATCTCATGTTGCTGCTGCTTCTCCATCCCTACCACTGAGAGCACCTGCCCAAGGCCAGTGTGTAGAGCTGGAAACCAGATGGAGCCTCGGCTGGGGGGCTATTGTAACAACCAGCCAATTGTTCAGCAAATATTTACTGATCACCTTGGTCCTGTGTGTCAGACAGTGTGCTAGACCCCAGGAATGCAGTGACAGAAATGAATTATGTGAAGGAAAGCATGACATTTCTTGGGCAATGCCACACCCTCCTTCAAGCCTTTTTTCTTCTGGTGGAAGATGACCCTTCTGAGACTGTGAGCCTACTGTCTGTTTCCTAACTGCTGGACATTGGGGTCTTTTCTAGTTTATTATTATATTATTCTGTTAATATTTTTATTTTGTATAATTCCAGATCTTCCTTGTACATTATAGGTCTTTTCTTTTTCCTGTCTAGGAGTTCACCGATGCATGATTTTTTTAAAAACATAGGCTCAAGGGGCATGACTGATTATCTCATCCAATCACTAGATAGTTCCCTTTCAGTGCCAGTTGCCTTTGTCTAGTAGCCAAAGCCCTGTGATCCTTCCAGATTGATTAAGGAATGAACTCTACCTTTGTTGAATGGTTGTAGTAGATTGTGCACCATATTTGGATTTAGGAAGACCTGGGTTTAATCCCATAGATTATTGCCAGCTGTGTGATCTGGGGAGGACACTTAACTTGTCTATGCCTCAGTACCTTCACCTTAACAAATCAGGACAACTGGATTCAATGACCTCTCAGGTCTCTTTTGGCTGTTAATCTCAGATCCCATAACCTACTTTATACTTTGCTATTATACCCTGCCCTCTCTGGGACCACATTAGTCGAGACAGGGAGAAAAACTCCCTTCTTTACTCTGGCTTTATTTGGGATAGATTCCAAATAATGTAAGCCCCAGGACAAAGGGTGTGAACACTTGTGCTCTGTGCTGCCACCAGCAGATCACAGCCAGCCCTGGGTCTTTTGGTTCTTACTCACTTTTGTTCATTTAAGGGGATAAAGTCATATCCCTTCAGTTGTTTTCACTTGAACTTCCTTCATTATTAATGAGGCTGAACCATTTTCCCAGTGTTTATTTGTGAAATGCGTCTCTGCCATAATGCAGTATCCACCAGGCACTGTATTAAGCACTTTACAATTATTATCTCATTTGAGCCTCACAACAACCCTGGAGGCAAGTGCTGTTATTATCCCCGTTTTACAGATTAGGAGACCGAGGCAAACAAGTCAAGTGACTTGCCCAGGTCACACAACTAATAAGTGTCTGAGATCCAATTTGAACTAGGTCTTCCCGACTTCAGGAAAGGGCTTCTTATTTGATCCTGGAAGAAAACAGGGAGCCGCTGACACTCCTTGTGCAGTGTGGGCTGAGGTGGTCAGACTGATGCTTTAGAGCAGCGGTTCTCAACCTGTGGGTTATGTTCAATTTGTAACAATGAAAATACATCCTGCATATCAGATATTTACATTACGATTTGTAACAGTAGCAAAATTAGTTATAAAGTAGCAACAAAAATAATTTTATGGTTGGGGGTCACCACAACACGAGGAACTGTATTAAAGGGTCGTGGCATTAGGAAGATTGAGAACCACTGCTTTAGAGAAATCACTTCATGGATGGAGTGGGGAGAGACCTGAAGCAGAGGAATCATTGAGAAGGTTCTGTATCACGCCAGGAGAGAGGGGATGAAGCCCTGAACGCAGGGCTATGGCAGTATGAATGGAGAGATATCGTGGAAGTAGAAATGATGGCTTGGCAGTGGATTAGGTCTATGAGAGTAAATGATGAGTCTGACAGGACTTGCCAGCCGAGGTGCTGGGAGGATAGTGATGCCCTTGGCAGTTATAGGGGGAAGTTGGGAAGAGGGGAGGGCTCTGGGGGAAAGAAAACAAGTTCTATTTTAGACATATTGAGTTTGAGATGCCTATAGGACACCCAACTGGATGTGTTTATTGGACTGTTGGTGATACAAGACTGAAGCTGGACATAGAATCATCTGCAGGGACATGCTCATTGATGAGTTCACAGAGAGAGGCTAGAGAGAGAAATGGGAAGAGGGCCCAGGACAGAGCCTTGGGGGACACTCACAGTTGGGAGCATGAAACAGGTCTATGAAATAGTGGTAAGAATGATGTTGTTCTTCGAGTCAGAAGATCTGGGCTGGAGTCCCGGCTCTTCTGCTTGTGAGCTGTATGTTGACAAACCTCTTTACCTCTGTGGACCTCAGACTCTTCGTCTGTAAAATGAGGGGATTGATAGGTCCAGCTAGATAATTGCCAAGGACCCCTTTCCAACTCGAGCACTGTGAATCTCTGCTTACACTTCGGGGATTATGGATTCAGAACTAAGAGGTTTCTCACAGGTTATCTAGACCCAGCCAGGCCTCTCCCCCGCCCCTTGCCACCCAGTTCCCATTTACAAATGAGGAGACTCAAGTTAAGGAAGTTTAAACTGCCTCCCCAGGTTCACACAGTTTATAAAGAGTAGAACTCTGATTTGAAGCCAGATGCTCCAAGTCCCAACCAAGCACCACATATTCTCCTGAATAATTTCTGGGAAAAAATACTCGGCACCTTTGCTAGCTGAGGTTTTGTCTGTACTGCTCCCTTCCAGTCCCACTCTGAGCAACAGCCATGAGAAGAAGGCTGAATATAGACCTCCTTAGCTGTAGAATATGTTTGAAATGAGTTCTAGACTTAATCTTGAAATGGTCGAGGGGATGTAAATAGAAAAGACAAATTAACAAGCTTAGACACTGTTCCCTAGAAATTAAAAGGAATTTATAAATCAGTGAATTCATGAGAAGAAGGATGACAATCTAGGACAACCAAGTAGCAAGAACTGCTGCCACTGTGGGTACCCTCCCTCGTTCCCCTCTAGGTAACTAGGTGGCAGAGCAGATAGAGCTGTGCACTTGGAGTCAGGAAAGATCTGAGTTCAAGTGCTGCCTTAGACACTTACTGGCTGTGTGACTGCAGGTAAGTGCCTCAGTTTCCCCAACTGTAAAATGAAGATAATAGTAGCACCTACTTCCCAAGGCTCTTGTGAGAATCAAATGAGATATTTGTAAAAAACAAAAACCAAACACTTAGCCCAGTGCCTCGCAAATAGTACATATTATATAAATGCTTATTCCCTTCCCATCCCCTGACCCTGGATTGCCTAGGACCCTTCTTGGCTGTTTGCTCACATGGTTCAGATGAAATGAGAATTATCTTCCTTTCCATAAGCTAGATCACCCCTAGGGTTACAATATGCCCTGCCACTACCTCCTAAGGTCCTTCAGGCCTTATCATTGTGTCTCTGTACTCTCTAGACCACTCATGCTGTCATCTAACCTACTCAGTAGCCTAAGGCCTTGCCATCTGCCACTTAACTGAACTTTCATTTTCATGTTATCTCTCCCCAGTTAGAGAGTAATCTCCTTGAGGGTAAGGACTGTGTGTAACATTTTCCATTTGCATCTCCAGTATACTTAATAAATGCATTTTCATTCATTAATTCATTTATCAATGAATTCTCAGTTCTTAGCTCAATGGAGATTCAAATATTTTTTACTAGAAAGTCTATGAAGAAGGAATGCATGCAAAGACATGAGCCATTTTGGACTCTCGAAAATCCCTCTGGATTTACTTTCCTGAAAAAAAGACAAAAACCATGCCAAAAAAATTTGATTGTTGGGCCAAAGCTGAGGGTTCTTCCAGTAAGCATGAGGAAAAAATTCAGTCACATCTGTAACCCCCAGGCACTTTTCTCTAAAATAAGTTGGTGTATTCTTGCTAATTCTTTGACATTCCCTAGATCTTATCAGTGATTCCCCTGTTAATACTGTCATGACATTGTTCTAACTAAGCAACACTTTGCTAATTGTCATTTGTTCTGTTAGTACAAGGTATAAATTGATGGCGATGGGAGGTGGGGTGGCTTGTGGGCAGGAGGGCATCTGTCGCCAATAGCCCTAAGCAGGACGGGAACCTCTTTTCATCTGAAGCTGTCTACGTGCACCCTAGCCTCTCCTCAACTCCTCTCAATGGGCTTCTACCCCAATACCCAAATGCAGGAGTTTCTAACTGGGGGTTTTCGAACCCAGGTGGAGGGAAAATGACATACTATTTTCACTAATCTCCCACTGAAAGTTAGCATTTCCTTCAATTATTTAAAAGCAGGGCTCTGAGAAGGGACCTATAAACCTCACCAGACACTGCCACGGGGGTCTCAGACACAAAAAGTTTAAGAATCTCTCCTTCAGTGGTGTTATTTTTTTCTTTACTTTTATCTATTTTCTTCTCTCTTCTTTTGCCCCTTCCCTCTCTTCCCTTCCCTCTTCCCTCCTTCCTCATTTCCTTTCCTTCTGTTTTTCCTTTTCACTTCTCCCTTCCTTTCCCATCCTTTCCCTGTTCCCTTTTTTAAAACTTGGTCTCCCTATCTCACACAAATAGACTGATTCCCAGTACTGATTGGTAGAAAAGCTTCGACTTCCACCATCTTTTCTAATCTGGTCCAGTTCACCCATCCTCAGGCACCCAAATGACCTCTCACTCCCAGAGACTCATTTTAATGCCCAACTTGCAGGCATCCTTTAGCTCAGCCCATTCCAATTCAGAACTCCAGAGCTCAGGCGATCCACCAGCCTCTGCCTTACTGGCCTTCGGCATTACGGGTATATGTTTTCTACTACAACCAGCCAAACTGCTTTTTCAGAGGTTGCCAATGACCTGTTAGCTTCTTGGAGTCTTAAGAACAGAAAATACCAAATGACTAACTGATGATCACTCACTCATTTGACAAGGTCATTGTTAGAAGCCACCCTGCCAAAACCCCCTTAACCCTTCTCTGTTTTATGGGCTGTATATGTTGGTGTAACTCCATGCACCAGCAGATTCCCAACAGAATGCTACTGTGAACAGCTTTTAAGATTTGGATTACACAGTATAGTGAACACTCCATTTATTCCTTTACAAGTCAAGGCAAACATTCACAACAAATCATAATATAATATTCACAACATTACATCTTATCACAGAAAATCACAATATAGTGTTCACAACAGCTTAACATTAGAATGGCCATACAGTTTTCGCCACAGTGGCCACAATATTTAGAACAAAGCATTTGATCAATTCACAATACAGTAATCAATACTCAATCATTCAATAAATTCACAATACAGTAACCAGTCTTCCACTCATGGGGCAAATCATTAACTTAATCATTCAATCAGTTCATAATACAATAATCAATCTTCCACTCATGGGGCAATCATACATCAACTCAATCAGTCATTAAATACAATCATTAGAAAACCACACAAACCCTCCACCCCTCGGTGTCCAGCAAACCTCAGTTTCATCCAAGGGGAGGCCTTTTCTTTATCTTGATTCTGGATGGTCTCTCTGATTCCCTGAGTCCCCTTCCATGGTCCCAGCTCCCTCCTGAATCCACCAAACAGTCACCTGGATTCAGAAACAGACAGCTCCCAGGTCCTCATCTAGTCCTCAGAGGTAGACAGCTCCCAGGTCCTTGTCCAGTCCTTCAGGTAATCCCTGGTACACACTGAAGTTCACAGGGTCCAGCACATCTCAGACCCTTCACCACTTCTGTTGATGGGAACTCAAGTATCAGCCAGGCCATGAACCAACAAAGGCTTATCCTGGTCATGCCTCTTCAGTCCTCCAGCAGCTCAGCTGGCCCTAGAACCCAGGAGAATCTCAGCCTCCCAGGAGGCCTTCCAGACAAGCCCTCTCAGCCTTCCAGGCAAGCCCTCTCAGCCTTCCAGGCGGCCTTCACCAGATTCTGGTCTCAAGAAAACTCCAACTCACTTCTTCAATCCAGCAGCTCAGCTCCCAGATGCTGGGACAATCCCACTTCCTCCAATGGGAGTCACCAGGAGGAAGATACCCAATTCTGTCTCTCTGTCTCTAGAACTCTTCTTATATACACACTGGCCTCCTGTCTCAGCCAGTCCCCTTCTTCCACGTCAACAGGGGAGTTCATGCCCTCTTAACAGAGGACAGAGTTCACACCTTCCATATTGAGTTCCTAAGTTACTAAGGGCTAAGTATCTTCTAAAATGATTGCTGTTACAGTTGGTATTGTGAATTCCCTGCCAGTCAGTCATCATGGGGCCCTTACATGCTCAAGATGTGATTTGGAAGATGTGTCTTTTCTTTCTTGTGTTCAATGAAGAGTTCACTTGGAAAGCCTTCTTTACCAAACAGCTTCTATACCAAGAAACCTCGAAGGAATACTTCCCACTCAGCATTCATTCAGGGGCTCAGAGCATTTAGAACTGGGAGGGATCTTCAAGACAACCTGCCCTAGGAGTCCCCTGAACCATTTCTTTGTGTTCTGGATCCCTTGGGCAATCTGGTGAAGCCTATGTACTCCTTCTCAGAATAACATTTTAAACGCATAAAATAAAATACATAGGATTATATACCAAAAGACATTTATCAGAAGATTTTTTAAGAATACAAGTTCATAGACCCCCAGGTCTGATTCTGCTTCAACTTCCTCTTTTTACAAATGAGGAAACTGAAATCCACTTGACCATTCATTCAAAAAACCATCTGCTGTGTGATCTCTGAGGTCTCTCCCACTGCTGAGATTCTGCTGTTTTATCCCTTACCCAATCACTTCTAGGTGGAATGTAGCCAACTGTGCCAGGCACTAGGGGAGACAGAAAAACAACAACCCCCCAGTCCCTGCCCTGGAGGGCACTGTAGTCTAGATGCCAGGGGAGGATAAGACACACATGCAGCTAAATGTATGAAAGGGTGAGCTGGAATCAGAATGATGTGAAGTCCTCCCAGAACTTTTGTACCAGGATCTTCAGTTTTAGAACCAGCAGGAGGGGACCTCAGAGGTCATCTAGTCCAGACTCTCTCATTTTTGTAGATGAGCAAACAGAGGCCCAGAACAAAGAAGCCCCTTGTTCAGGGTAATGCAGACTGAGATTTCGACTGAGGTCCTCTGAGTCCAAACCCAGGGTTCTTTCTGCTGCCTCCCACTGTGAGATCCATGGAGGAAGAGATCATTATAGTCTGGACTGGATTGTAGAAGGTTTCATGAAGGGCTGAGACTGTCTCTGGTGGGCATCCTCATAAAGTGAAGAGTTAAAATGTTATATTTGCCTTTAAAAAGTGGCCTCCTACTTACTTGTGCTCCAGCCTTAAAAAAAAATGAAAAAACAAACCCCAAACCAAAAAACCCAACAACCAGCCAGTTAGAGGATAACAGCTGCATGGCAGGCAGAAATGAGCCACACAGGAGTTAGCAGCCCAGGAGGGAAGGGGGTTAAGTGGGGTGGACAGGGATAGGACCCTATCTGTCACCTATTCTAGTTCTGATTTGGCTGAACAGACAGCCCATGGGGAGAAGGCCTGCAGATTACTGGAATTATGGGGGGTGGGTAGAATAGGGGAGTCCCTGGAGGTGTTGTTGAGCTTGGAATGGACCACAGGGTGGTAGAATTTAGAATTAGAGAGAATCTTGGACAGCATCTAAATGGAGGAAACAGGACAGGACAGGGAAAGTTGTTGCCCAAAGCCACTGGATAGTAGGCAACAGGACTAGTATAGAAATGCAAGTTTTCCTCCTCATCAGGTATATGCTGTCTCCTCACCATGTTACCTCACTTTCAGAATCCTCCTTTCTTTTCCATCCTTCCCTTCCTTCTTTTCATTCCTTCTTTCTTCTCCTTCCTTCCTTTTTTCTTCCTTTTGTTTCCTTCTCCTTTTCTTTCTTTCTCCTTCCTTCCTTCTTTCTTTTCTTTCCTTCTATCTTTTCCTTCCTTCCTTCTTTTCCTGCCTTCATATGCCTTTCTGCAGAGCTCAGTGAGAAGGCTTAAAGAGTGAGCTTGAACTGAGTTATTGTGAGCTAGTGGTGAGTGACTAGCTGCATGGTCTGGTTTGTATTGCCCAGAGATAGCCAGTTTGATGAGCTTTGGCAGTTGGCTGGCTTGAAGACAGCTACTGTTTACGTTAAGAGCTATCACTTTCTAAACTCTACTTTTAAGGATTTTTTGAAAGAGCTTATAGGTTGTGTTCAAGTAGAAGGTCCTCCCGGCTGAAGACTGGTAAGGCTCAAAAGTCAGTCAGTGAGCAGAGAAGCAGATGTGGGTGGGCAGATGTTTCCAAAGACACCAGTAACATTGAAGTCTGCAGTCCAGAGTTATGAGTTGCCCTAAGCATATGAGTTTTCCTGCCATGTTCCTATAACTGTGTGCCCATTTATCCTCATACTTACTGAGTACATTGGTGGAAGAGAATGATTTGGGTTTATATATGTAGAATTATAATATTATAAATTTATAATTTCATGATTATAATGTATAATTATAAATACAAGAGTATGTTTTATATTTTATGTATTTTAAATTATTTATGTATTTGCTTTAACAAGTTAGTATCTATAATTTTTTTTCTTTACCTTATTAAATGTTTATGCTTAAGGCCTTAAAATGTCATTACTGTGAGTGGCTGGTTGTGTAGGTAGAAAACATATTGAATGGAGCTCAAGAACTAAAGTGCTAAGTTGGGAAATTCTCTTTCCCTTCAACAAGGTTACTCCCTCTAGGATCCTCAGAGAATTTAAAGATAGCCATGTGGTGGTGGTTGATCTTTGGAGGCTTCGACCTGCTGACGTGAGGTGTTTCATATGCCCAGGTGAAAGATCTATTTACTGATGGTGTAGACACTAAAACTCTACTGGGTGTGGCCCCACTATAACTTGTTATTTAGAATCATGTTGTAGGTCCATCGGAGAAGGCCATAAATCCATTTCCCTTGTTATATTAGTACAGACAGTGACAAGCTGGAGAGGACTCAGAAGAGGGGTAAGGACAGGAATTTCTTAGGGAGTGGTGGGTTTCAGCATCGTTTGAAGTCTTTCAAACAGGTTTGACGGCCGCTCTCCAGATATGTTGTCCAGGGGATCTTTGTGACCTCTAAGATATTTCTGAACTACAAAATTCCGTTACCCTGTGAGAATATTTCACTACATTCACGCACCACAGTTTATCGAGCAATTGTCTCATTGTTGAGGGGTTTATTTTTTTCTAACAATTTAGAAATTATGTTTAGACCAATGTTTCACACCATAGATCACAAAAAGCTTCACACTGATGCATAGCCTAGAGACCTTATCAGAAAGATCACATCATAAACAAATCAGAGGAGTAGGGAAAATATTACCTGCTGCAACTATAGATAGGAGAAGATTCTTTTTGTATATTTGTTTTTTAAATTTTTTTTGTTAATTAACTTTTGTTTATTTTTAGTTCATATCATTCATTTCCACAAGATTTTGAGTTACAAATTTTCTCCCTGTCTTCCACCCATCACCACCCCAAAACAGCAATCCCACTGTATACCCCCTCCCCAAATCTGCTCTCTCCTATGTCCTTCCCCATCACCCCTCTGACTTTCTGGTAGGGCAAGATGGATCTCCCTACCACAGTGCCTGTATATCTTAATTCCCAGTTGCATGTAATTAATTTTATATATATATATATATTTAACATTTTATTATAGAACTTTAAATTCTAGATTCTTTCCCTTCCTCCTTCATCACCCACCCCCACT
>CM053585.1:327157724-327174205 GCA_028646515.1 Pseudochirops corinnae | reverse complement strand
GGGGGGACACACTGGGATGGCTGTTTTGGGGCAATGGGTGGGGGAAAGAGGGGGAGAAAATATGTAACTCAAAATCTTGTGGAAATGAATGATGCAAACTATAATAAAATTAAAAAAATAAATAAATAAATAAAAAATAAATACATAAGAATAAAAACCATTCCTCTATAGATAAATGATCAAAGGATATGAATGGACAATTCTCAAAAGGAAAAATCCAGGCTATCAGCAGCCATATGAAAAGATATTCCAAATCACTAATAATTAAAGAGAAGAAGAAGGAGGAGGAGGAGGAGGAGGAGAGGAAGAAGACAACACAACGACAACGACGACAACATTGTTAGTCTCCACTGTGAACTGGTCCAATCATTCTGGAAAATAATTTGGTACTATAACTAAAAAAATCACTAAAACGTTCATACCTTTGACCCAGCAGTACCACTACAATGCTTATACCCCAAATAGATCAAAGAAAGAGGGAAAGGATGCATGTGCACAAAAATGTTTTTAGCAGTTCTTATAATTGGTAGGAAAGAATTGGAAACAAAGGATGTACCTATCTATTAGGAAGTGACTGAACAAATTATGGTACATGAAGGTAATGGAACATTACTATGCCATAAGAAACAACAAAGGGACAGATTTGTGGAAACCTGAGAAGGCTTGTAAGAACAGAGGTAGGATAAAGTGATCGGAACCAAGAGAGCAATTTATTTAGTAGCTCTAATATTGTAAAGGAAAATAACTTTGAAAGATTTTAAACCCCTGGTCAATGAACAACTAGGACTTTTGAAGATTGATCATGCTTCCTGCCTCTTGAAAAATAAGTGGTGATCTAGATCAGAGGTGTCATATGTATGACCCTGAATGTGACCCAAGCCAGATGGAAATGTAACTGGAAAATATTGAACAAAATACATAAAACATTCAATAAAAAAATAGATAATATCACATTTTAAAGCTAAGTTAGTACGTAGCCTAGAGGGATCCTTGTTTGCTGTTTAACATTCCATTTCTGTTTGAGTTTGACACACTAGACTAGAGACTCCAGATGAGAAATGCAGGTTTTGATAAGGCCAGTGTATGGATCTGTTTTGGCCGACTATACATATTTGTTGCAAGGGAAGAAATTTATTTGGGGAAGGGAGAGGGGGAGGAGAATTAAGAAGAGGAGAGAAGTAATAATGATGTCAGAAAATGAGAGAAGAAAAAGGGAAAAAATAATGTAACATTTACAAAATACACAGAAGATAACAGAAGGTCAGAAAGGAGTAGAAAAGCAAGACAGTATTAGAATGAACATATTAAATACATTTACTACTTTTTAAAAAGCTGAATATAATTGAAAATCATGGCTTCTTGGGCATTTTTTTCTATAGTTGACATCTGCCAGTTTCATTAAAAATTTTACATTTGTATATAAGTATATATGCATTGTGCTATCAAAGAACCTCTTTAAGGCATAGGCCTAGTAGTGGAATTGAGTCAAAGTGTATGAACAGTTTTATTGTTTAATTCCCAAAAGATAACATCATTTCAGTGCTCACCCAGTGATGCAATAGCATGCCTGTTTCTCCATAGTCTCACCAGCATTGAATTTTTATTGTTTTTACCTATCTTTACTGATATAATGAGTGGATGATGGTATTTTGAAATCTTTAAATTTGTATTTCTCTGATGATTAGAGAGTTTGGGCAATTTGTCCTGTGGTTATTTCTAATTTGTATTGGGGAGAACAACCTGGTCTTATCCTTTAACTACTTTTATCTTTAGGGACGTAGATCTTACTCATAAATGGCATCACTTACTTATGGATTTTGGATGTCAGATTTTTATCAGAAATGTTTGATGTGAGCCTCAGAATATTTTTCAGTGCCAGGTTTACAAATGCCCTCAGTCCTGAGAATTAAATTATTGCCCAGACTCTGGTTATTGTATTTGCTTCTTTTTTTTTTTTTCACTTTTTTTTTGGAGGGGAGAAGGTAGGGCCAATTGGGATTAAGTGACTTGCCCAAGGTCACATGACTAGTTTTTGTTTTAAGTGTCTGAGGCTGGATTTGAACTTGGGTCCTCCTGACTCCAGGGCCAGTGCTCTATTCACTGTGCCACCTAGCTGCCCCATTGTATTTACTTCTTGCTGCAAAGCAAGGCTCTCCAAAATTATAGGAAATGGTTGGGGGTAGGAGCCCCAAGTTACCACTTACCAAGGATGTCTCCATTAAATGGCCACCATTATAAAATAATGATAACCATATTCATGATGAGATTATGTCAGTAATAACAGCAGATGTTTGCAAAATCCTTTCCCTTACTCATTTGATCTTCACACAACCCTGTGAGGTAGGATAACCACTGACATGGCCCCCGTGTGGAGGAGGAGTTCTGAGGTTTAACATGGGTGTGACCCCCACAGAGTCCATCAGTATCAGCTGTGGTTTTTTGGATTCAGATCTTCCTCACACCAGCTTCAGTGCTCTTATCCTGCTTCTTAAATAAATCAAAGCAAATAGCCGAGCGTGCTGAATGCTAAGAGGATGCTTTCAAAAACCAGCTTCTCTTTCCTTTAGGTTTTTAAAAATAAATTTTTATTGATATTTTTACAACACATTCCTTTTCCACTGCATCACTCTGCCCAACTGTTCCGTGAGAGCCATCTCAGATAATGAAAAAATAAAAGAGGAAGGAACAAACAGCAAAGTCTATAAAACTTAGCAGAACAACATGGGGAAATTAAAAAAAAATGTTATCTGCACAGTCCTCCAGAAAGCAGAAGGCTGATTTCTCATTTCTCTTCTTTGAGGCCAAGCTTGTTTATGTTTTTTTTGAAATATTCAGTTTCTGTTGTTTCATTATTGCTATTCTTTCCATGTACATTACTGTAGTCATTGTGTATTATTGTTTTCTTGGTTCTGTTTCAGATGGCCCTGATCAAATGAGATAATATTTGTAAAGCACAGTGCCTGGAATACAATAGGCACTTCCTAAATGCCTGTTCCTTTCCCTCTTCCTCTATGTATTTCACTTTGCATCAGTTTTGTCTTCCCTTTTCTTTATGTCCCCTTCTTTTCTCACTATAAACAGCTGAAATTTGGATTTCCTGTTATGTAACTATTTGAGACCATCACCTCCACCCGCCTCCCACTGCCAACCAACAGTGCCTTCCTGTACTGATAAAGCTGCTTTGAAGTCATAAGCTTTGCAAGTGCAAATGGGAACTTGCTAACAAAGCATAGCATCATCAACAAGAAAGGAAATTAATTGGAAATATTTTGTTTCCTAATTCTGACATACTTGCCAGGTGAGGTAACCTCCAGGAAGGTCAAACTGTATCTAAACAGTATAGTGACTGGCCCTGGGAACATGTGTGTTTTATCTCATGGATTGTTGTTTAGTCTGTGTATGTGTGTGTGTGTGTGTGTGTGTGTGTGTGTGTGTTTGTGTTTGTGTGTTAGAGACAGACAGAAAGTTACGGAGAAAGAGGACAGAAGAGGAGAGGGGGAGGAGGTGAGGGGAAGGGGAGAGAGAGAGAGGATAGAGACAGAGAATGTCAGAGAAGAGAGAGAAAGTTTCAAGTACCCATTAGACTATGAGTTCCTTGGGATCAGAGCCTTTTTAAAAAAAAAAAAAAACATTTCTTTATATCCCCAGTGCTTAGCACAATGTTTGGCACATAGTAGGCGTTGAATGAATGCACGTTGACTTGACTCCTTAGCCTAGCATTCAAACCTTCCACAAATAGACCTGAGGTGACATTTCTGGGCACGCTCACATTTCTCCTCTGCTGCCATTTCATACTCTAGGCAAACTGGGCTCTTCTCCTGTTAGGAAAACTCTTATATTTTCTCACATCTACCTTTCAGAGTGACAGCAGTGCCCACCTCCCTAGCCTATACTCCCCCCACTCTCATCCCTTCTGTGTGATGAAATCTTACCATATCTCAAGACTCAGCTCGGATCTAGTCTCCACGAAGCCAACAGTAATTAGAATTTCCCTTTTTTTTCCCCTCAAGAATCCTATAACTCTGTGTTTTCACTTAGGTGCCTCTCAGTCTCTTTTATGTTATAATTATTTGTGTGTATCTTACCTTTGTTACCAGACTAATAATTAGGACCAAGACCATGTCTCATTCAATACCATACTCTGCATATAAAAAATGCTTAATAAATGTTCATTTAATGGAAAAAATGAATGCTTTTCTTTCTCTACACTTCAGAGCCTACCACAGCATTTTGCTTATAGTAGGGCTCCGTTGCTAATTAATGAATTCTACAAATATTTAGTTAGTATTGACTAAATATATCATGGGCAGACTGAGAAAGTATAGTGAGCTGGGCTCAGAGTTGACCAGGAGTAGGAAAGTGAGCTAGTTTGCCTTTGAGAATTTGCCCAGTTCTTTTAATAACTCTAAATGACTAATGACTCTTTAGAGGCATTTCTTTTTGAACTAATCATGAGTATATATCTCCCCTCCCCCCAAAAAACTCCACCTCAGCTCCCAAATCTTCATATGGTTTGTCATTTGAAATGGGCACTGACTACTTCATAGATTCAAAGGATGAGCTTTTTAACAACTAAATTCTTATAATTCTGGATGGATCTTAGGTATAGAATGAATTCTTCTTGTTCAGTCATTTTTTACTCATGTCCAACTCTTCATGACCCACTTTGGGGTCTTCTTGGCAAAGACACTAGAGTGATTTGCCATTTCCTTCTCCAGTTCATTTGACAGATGAAGAAATTGAGGCAAACAGGGTTAAGCAACTTGCCCAGGGTCACATAGCCTAGTAAGTGTCTGAGGCTGGATTTGAACTAGGGTCTTCTTGATTCCCCTGCACTCTACTCACTACACCACCTAGCTGCCCTATAGAATGAATACCAGTGTCCAGTGAATTTAAAGTTGAGGGTCACCCATAGAACAACAAGGGGGGAACATGGTGGGCATGAGCAGGCTGTAATACATTACAAATGAAGATTTGCAGAGGAGAAGCCATGTGGGATGGAGATAGAGCCAGAGAAAAAATTATATCTGGGTATCTGGAGCAGGGCGCGAAGGGATAGAGAAGATCAGCTGGCCACATAATGAGAGAGCAAGATGACCAATGGAATTCTCCATTGGCATCTCAGTGCCAGGAGGATGAGAGGAAGGCTCTTGGGTGTATTTGGTGGATGCCTCGGATGCTCTAGAAGCTTGATGGAGGCATGGGAAAGAGACTCACACAGAAGGGGCGTGGTGATCTCTACTGTCCCTGTCTGCTTTCTTGTCCTTCAGGTCCAGTTTATTTCGAGGCTGTTGTTGATGGTTATGTGTTGTTGTTGTTGTTCTTATTATTATTCTAATGAGATTCTGATTTAGATTCTTTTAATTTGTTCCTCAATCAAAAGGGCTTTTTTTCTTCCTGCTGTTCTTTCATTTCCTTCTGCTTTCCTATTTCTTATCCCAGAGGCTATTTTTTTTAACGTTCTTTGTTTCTCTTAATCTTGCTCCTTCCTCTTTTTAAAAGTATTATATTTTGTCTATCAAATGAAATACTTTTTGTAGAGAGTGTCTGGCACATAGTAGGTGCTTCCTAAATGCTTATTCTCTTCCCCCTATTCATGAAGGGTATGTTGAAGGAGCATGATCTTTCTCTTCGTTATCTGGTCGGAGCTCTTCTGGAATTGATTTTTTAAACACAAATGTAGAACTTAACATTTATCCTCATTAAATTTTATCTTATCCAGTTTGATACATCATTTTCCAGGGATGGACAGACTGCCTTTTCTTTTCGTGCCACCCCATGAGCTAAAAATGGTTTTTACATTTTAAAACAAAGTTTTATCGTATTTTAAAATGTAAAAACCATTCTTAACCCCAGGGCTGTACAGAAACAGGGCTGCTGGCTGTAGTTTGCAGATCTCTACAATAATCTAGTCTGTCAGTGTCTACTTATCTCTCCTTTCTATCATCCATTATGTTATCTGTCCCCCCCAAGCTTTGTGTCATCTGCAGATTTGATGGTCACATCAACTGTGCCTTCATTTAAATCACTGAGTAAAGTTGCTAAAGAGAACAGGACCAAGGACAGATCCTAGGACACTCCACTGGAGAACTCTTCCTCAGTTGCTACAGATCTGTAAATGAGCTGCTCAGCAGTTCCAAACCCTTCTCATGGTACTATTAATCTAACACAGTGGTTTTCCAGCTGTGATCTAGGAGCCATTTACAGTAGGTCTCTGCAGTCAAAACAGGGCAGCTAGGTAGTGCCATAGTCCACCAATCACTGGGGCCAGGAGTCAAGAAGATGAGTCTTCCTGAGTTCAAATCTGGCCTCAGACACTTAGTAGCTGTGTGACCCTAGTTAAGTCACCTAACCCTGTTTGCCTCAGTTTCCTCATATGTAAAATGAGCTGGAGAAGGAAATGGCAAACCACTCCAGTATTTTTGCCAAGAAAACACCAAATGATCATGAACAGTCAGACATGACTGAAAAATTACAGAACAACAACTGAGGTCAAAACTGTTTTCATAATCATACTAAGATGCTTTCACTTCTAATATGGTACATTTGATAAATTATACCAAGGGTTTGCTGAAGCCAGCTCCACCCAGCTCCTGGGAGTTGATTGTTAAATTGAGCATTTACACCTACAAATTCTGTAGAAGCTACAAATCAGGTCTTGATTTATTGTTTATTTGATTGTCTAGACTTAAGAAAGTGATGGAGATAGTGTTAATAATAATGCAGATTAAACTTAAAAGTATGTTCTTTATACAATTTATTTTTTGGAGGGGGAAAGCCTGTTGTTAAATATTACTACTATACTGCCTGGATATAACCCACATAGACAAGAACTATTTGGGGGTGGTCCTCAGTAATTTTTGGTAGCTAGTATTTGTTTGATGCTTTAAGGTTTACAAAGCACTTACATATAGTAACTCATTTGACCTTCACAACAACCCCATGAGGTTGGTGCTGTCATCACGCCCATTTTACAGATGAAGAAATTGAGGCAAGCTAAGGTTCCTTCCAGTGTTAAATTATAATCCCATATTCTCCTGTTTTATATTCAACTTAATGTTTATTCTCAGGAGATTAGTAAAGAAAATGATTTCAGCAGTTCCACCTGTTGAGGGAAATATTATTTAAAAAGCGAAACGACAACAACAAAAACCGAAGCCAAAGTCCTTGGCCGGACTCATAGCTGCCTAATGTAAAACACACCAGTAAAAGGTTAGATTTAGGACAGGAAGGGGACCTTAAGAAGTCACTTAACCCAGTCTTCTCGTGTTACAGACATGAAAACCAAGACCCTGAGACTGGAGCCCAGGTCTTTGGATTCCAGATTTCTCACTCTCAGTGTGCTTGGAGAGCTCTGTGGCACACCAAGAGCTTAAAGAGCTCACCTACAGTAGCAGAGCTAGTATCAATTGATCAGCAAACATTTATCAAGCACCCACTCTGTGCCGGCCAGTGTGCTAAGTATACAAAAGAGATAAAAGGCAGGCCCTGCCCTCAAGGAGCTGACAGTCTAGAGGGGGAGACAGCATGCCCAACACATATTTACAAAGCCAGCTACATTCGGGCTAAATAGGAAGCAGAAGGAAGGCACTGGAATTAGGAGGGACTGAGAAAGATTTCCAGTAAAGGATGGGATTTTATTGGGGACTTTTAGGAAGTTAGGGAGGCCAGTGTGATATGTCAGATGTAGGACTTATCCCCTGGTCTCCCTACTCCAAGACCAGCCCTCTGACCCCTGTACCATTCTCCTCATGGGCCCCTTATGCCAGGTACTATTATCCCGACCCCACCATTCTTAACGGGCCCCCCTTGTGCTGTTTCTCTAGTGGTCAGTTAGCTGTGAACCCAGTGCCTGGCATTTGGGGGGGACCTATCATCTCATTAGAGTAGGGAATTCTTAGTAAGAAAACTCCCTGCACCAACACAGCTGCTTAAGAGTCAGAGAGTTGTTCGGGGCAGTGAGCTGTTAAGTGAGTTATCAGAAGCTGGTTTTGAACCTTGGTCTTCTAGACTCTAGGGCTGACTCTCTTATCATTCTGCTTCCTGCCTGGCACACAGTGGATGTAAGAAATGTTTGTTGTGGAATTGAATTGTCTCTGTATTAGAGGCTGCCAGGTGGCGCCAGAATGTTGGGCCTGGAGTCGCAAAATCTGAGTTCAAATCCAACCTCAGACACTTATGACCCTGGATGAGTCACTTAACTTCTGTCTGCCTCAGTTTCATCAGCTGTGAAATGAAAATCCTTGTAATAGCAGCTACCTCTAAGGTAGCTCCAGCCTCCAAGGGTTGTGAGGATCAATTTAGGTAATATTTATAAAGCACTTAAGCACAGTACCTGATGCAGTGCCTTCCCTCCTTCCTCTTCCTCCTTCCTCTCCCCCTTATCTACAAGTGCTCTGCCCAAAGGAATATGAATTTTGTTTGCGGAAATCTCCCAAGATATCTTGGGAGTTTACAGGTTAGATTTCTTTTTTAAGGACCAAGCTTTAAATCCAAAATACTCTGGCTCTCTTTGATTGGCCAACAATAGGCCTCACCCCAAGTCCCATTTGGTTATGGTTTGGGCTTTGAGGGTTCAGAGTGAATGTGAATAGCAACTGTTTCTGTTTTGGCTAGAAACCCTGAGGGTCTTCCCCTCCCAGACTGATTTTTCTTTGCTTTTTAAAATTTTTTTTTTGGAGAGCAATTGGGGTTAAGTGAACTGCCCAAGGTCACAGGGCTAGTAAGTGTTAAGTGTCTGAGGTTGGATTTGAACTTGGGTCCTTCTGACTCCAGGACTGGTTCTCTATTCACTGCACCACCTAGCCACCCCGATTTTTTTTTTTGGAGTAGATAAAAGAGGCCATTCTTTGCCTCATTTCTTACCTAGCCTTAATCACTGAATGGGCATTGCCTCAGACAAACTGAGACCCGGAAGGACCTTAGCTTAAAAAGGTCAAGGTCTCCCGCTGTATCCTGGGCCATCACCAGTCATCTTGACCTATGTCTGGCCACTGGATCCAGAAGACTCCAGAGGAGAGAGTGAGCCTAGTGACTTTGCACAGCCCTGCCTCCCTCCCTTCAATTCACTTGGCATCACCTCCTTGATGTTACGGTCCTTTTCAAGAGCAAAGGACCAACAACAACAATATATAGGCACTTAATAAATGTGTATTCCCTTCTCCGTTCCCATGTTATAGACGAGGAAAATCAGACTCTTGGAGCTGCTCAAAGACAGCAAGTTACTGGTGGGTTCTAGTCTCCTGATTCCAAGTCAACATTGAAACTTCTCTAATGTTGAAAAAACAAAGGACGCCAACCAGGCTTCCAATTGTAATGTGCTAGGGCCATGAAGTATAATGTTTGCTATAAAACCGAGTTGTTTGTCAGCTCTGACTTGCAGAAAAAGTTGTTAGGAACAAACTCACTTTGCAGAAGGCTATGACTGCATTCCTGGGTTTGTCAAAGGGTACTGCAGTACTCATGCTGGTTACAGGAATACAACAGATATCAGTACATGAGCTTTCAAATAGGCAAAGGTTATCTCAAAAGAGCTTTAACGAAACACACCTAAAAACTGATTATTATGTTAGTCTATAGTAAAAGACAGAAAAAATAATTGAAATCTTATGGTATCCAGTAACACAATCTCGGATGGATAGTCTTTGCAAATGCAAAGGGCTGTGTGTGTGTACCTTTGCCCAGGCAGTGCCCCGTGTCCAGAATGCCCTCCTCCTTACTGCCAGTTTGTTTTCTGCTTCCTGATGCCACCATTTTTACACTTTGGTCATCAGAGCAAGAACGTGAGGTGAAGTAACCTTGGTTGGCTCCTTTCCACCAGGAGCCACCCTAGCCATGTTACTGAGAAGTCACGCTGGGGCAGAGAAAGACAAGCAGATGTCAGGGGCTGGTAAACAAGCAGCTGTGTTTTATGTTGGGGGCCGATTTAAGGAAAACCTTCAAGGGCTCCTCACCTGACTCTACGTGGAGGGATGAGCCAATACCACTGAGGAGAAAATATATTTGTTTTCTGTTTGCCACATTTGTTTACACTTGGGGACTGTTAACTTGATCCCTACAGAGGAGCTGGAGAGAATCACATCACCCTAAGCACCCACCATCATGGTGCCCTTTGCTGGCAGCAGGCGGGTGAGGCAGGGTCTCCAGGAACCTCCAGGTGTTTTTCATTTGTTCTATTTTTTGTTTTTTTTTAAGTTGGAGCCTAATTCTTGTCTCTCAAAAGTCTCCTCCTTTGTATGGGAGGGGCACCCAATAAATGCCAGATTTGAGGGAGAACCAAGGAGACAGAAGCAGAACAGTTTCTTTCATTCTGAGTACTTTTAAAAGAAAAAAAATAGGTTTTTTTTTCTTTTAACTTTGACTCTTTACTGACCTGGGCCCCCTTGCAAGGCAGCAACTCCAAGCCTTTCTAGGAGGACCGTGAGATGTGTGTATTTTGTTCTTGCTTTGTCTAGTTTCCCCTTTGTATCTCTTCCTTTTCTTCTCCCTTCCAGAGTCATCTCTTGTAACAATTTTTGAAAAAATAGGAAAAAAAAAATCAGCAAATATGTATATGTATATGTGCCTTGACATACTAATGTAATCCTTGTTGTACGCTGTTTTCCTGATTCTGCTCTCTTTACTTTGCATTAGTTTGTGTTAGTCTTCCCATGAATTTCTGTATTTGTCGTGTTCTTTGCATCAACTTTGTCTACAAATCTTTACAACCACAAAAAGTACTGCTTAGGGCCCGAGGTCCTTAATCCCAGACAACCCTCTGACTTGAGGATAGAAAATGACTGTTAATACCTTTTCAGTCTTTGATTATGACTTTGGGTTTCTGAAATACATTTTGAGGAATCTACTCTTTACCCCCTCAAAAAAACCCCAAACCCTCATAGTAACTGTTTATGGTTTGAGCTAAGAGGCAACCCTTACTACCAAGATCTTTCTTCAGTGGTGTGTAAGTGAAACTAGGGGTAAGAACAAATGACTGGTCTTCCTAATGCAGGTCTAGGGTTCTATCCACTAGGACATCCAGCTGTCTCTATTCTAATGAGGCTTCAGAGTGACAGAGAAATGTATCTTTTTTACATATTGCAATCTTGTATATTTTTCTTAGACCAAAAATGTTAAAGAAGAGAAAGATTCATAATCCCATGCTTCCTTCAGTGTCATAAAAGGTAAAAGAAATTTAAACACTCATTATCTCATATCTCATAAAGAAGCCTAAACAGTCTATTGGTAAACTAAGTCATGCTATAGATCAGCGGTTCTCAACCTGTGGGTTATGTTCAATTTAAATACATCCTGCATATCAGAAATTTACATTATGATTCATAACAGTAGCAAAATTACAGTTATGAAGTAGCAACGAAAATAATTTTATGGTTGGGGGTCACCACAACATGAGGAACTGTATTAAAGGGTCGAGGCATTAGGAAGGTTGAGAACCACTGCATAGATTAAATGACATAGAGGGTTCACAAATAGACTGATTGAAGGGGGGGATCTAAATGTCTGCCAAGAACTCAGGGACAATTGAGATTCTTCCCCTAGCTTGCTATCTCAGGGATGTTTAAGGCCTTAAGTAAACTCCCATATCCATTGAGACAGATTCTGTTCAGGTGAGGTTAATATTAATAGAAAACAGGCTTTCAGTTAACCAAACGTTGTGGAAGGAATGGACTTGAGGCCCAAATGATAAAATTTAATAAAATGAAATCAAGAATCACAAATTCCCACTACAGCCTCCTTGTTCTTTGGATGAGCAACAGGCAGTCTCTCTTTGGGACTGTGTTTAAGGCTTTTCTGTTACATGTAACATACAGACATATACATCCATGTATATTCACATGTATGTACCTATATACTCACATACACACACTGATATAGACAGACAGAGGTCAGTTAGTATAGATATTTTGGCTATTCTGTTCACTACCTGTGTGACCTTGATCACATTCCTGATGTCCTCTGGGCCTCAGTTTCCTCACCTGTCTCTAAGAGCCTTTCCAACTCTAAATTCTATGCTGTGTGTGTGTCTGTTTTCCTATCTGGGCTATAAGGTCTTTGTTGTTAGGAGCTCTCAGAAAGGGTTGATCACTTGGGGTTTCAGGGTCACAAGGTAAACCTTATTCTATGGACCCGTACTCCTTAAGGATCTGGCAATATGGCAAGAAGTTTAGGAAATGCTTGTTGACTCTAGGACATTTTGAGATCAAAAGAAACACACATACTCTTATCTACTAGGCACCAGCATTTTAGGGATGGGAATCCATACTTCTCACATTAGCTGCAGTACTCATGCTGGTTACAGGAATACAACAGATATCAGTACATGGGCTTTCAAATAGGCAAAGGTTGTCTCAAAAGAGCTTTAATGAAACACACCTAAAAACTGATTATTGTGTTAGTCTATAGTAAAAGACAGAAAAAATAATTGAAATCTTATGGTATCCAGTAACACAATCTCAGATGGGTAGTCTTTGCAAATGCAAAGGGCTGTCTGTGTGTGTACCCCAAAGGAATCCCTTCCTATAGTCCATATAGGCTCTGGGAGTCCCCGTGCCAACTCTCCTTGGCCCTGAGGAGTCAGGATCCCAGGGTATGGCTCCTTCATCCTCCCAGGGCTCTAAGCACAAATGAGGTGGGGAGGGAGGCCATTGTAGTGCTCTAACCAGTGGTGTGCTAATGAATGTTGTAACACCGGGCATTCTGGAGGGGTAAGGGGGAATGTATGTAGGACACACTTTTAAGTTAAATCTTCGTTAACATTTTCTCCGTCAGTTTTCTAAGTCTAGACAATCAAACAATAAATTAAGACCCGATTTGTAGCATTTTCCAATGTTCTGAGGACAATTGGGCACCTTGAAAATTTAACCATTTCTTGGGAGCCAGTAAGAGTTGCCTTCACTGAACCCTTGGTTGTATCTATTGATACTCTACACTCCATACTGTAATCTCACTGTTATCTTAGAGATGAGTGACAACACGGTATGGAGGAGAGGAAGGAATATTGACTTTAGAACAAGAAGAGCTGTGTTCAAATCCATCGTTGTGCAGCCTTGGGGAAGGTCAGTTCGATTCAATTCAGTAAACATTTGATAAGTGCCTGCTATGTTCCAAGCACTGTGCCAAGTACTAGGGATACAAAAAGACGCAAAAAGCAGTCCGTGCCCTCAAGGGGCTTACAATTGAATGAAGGAGACGATAAGTAAACACATACATACAAAGCAAGACATATACTGGATACATAAGACATAATGTACAGAGAGAAGGCCCTGTAATTACGAGGGGCTGCAGAAGGCTTCCTGTAGAAGGTGGGATTTCAGTTGGGCTTGAAAGGAAGCCAGAGGGGTCAGCAGTCAGGACAGAGGAGGGAGAGTGCTCCTGGCAGGGGACAGCCAGAGAGAATGCCTGGAGGGTCTATCTGGACCTGCTTCCTCATCCTATATACTCCCCAAGCTTGTTGTAAATGTTAAAGAGCTACTTAAATGTGAGTTGCTACTCTGAGGATGATGAAAACACCAAGATTCAGGATAACCTTCTTTGCCTTGAATTTCTTCATGTGTAAAAATGGGGATAATTGCGCCTTCTGTATTATCATCTCCCTGAGCTAATTTACTGAGATCTTATTCAACAAATATTGTATAAAATGGGGATAATTGTGCCTCATGTAACTTATCTCACTGAGGTAAGTCACTGAAATTCTATTCAATGGATACTGTACAAAATGCCAGACTAAGTGCTGGAGGCAGAATGACAAGTGTGGAATGGTCCCTACCCTCAGAGAACCTGCATTCTACTGAGGGAACTCAGAAGAGTCTCCAGCCCAGACTACTGGGAGCCCAGAAGCAGTGGTGTGGAACTGGGGTGGGTAAGGTTAAATTAGTACACACACTCCTTCCTCCTCCCTCACTGGTGGATTGATCTGACCAAGCCAAGAAGAATATGAGTGAATAGTTAAGGATTGATGAGGTGATTTTTATCTTGTATTTCTAAGTGTCCTGGGAACTGCTTTTACTTGAGGGAGGAGATATTTGAATATATTTTTATTCAACGGAATTGTTTTGTTTGGACCTTCTGACTCCAAGTGAGCCATTGCATCAGTTGCAGAGGATGGCAACCCAGACAAGTGAGAATGCTAATCACTGAGAGGTGTAGTCCAGGTCTGGTATGTGAAGTCGCACTTGAGCCAGGCTTTGCAGGAAGCTCAGAGGATTAGTAGGTGGGGAGAGAAGTGCATTGTGGGTATCAGGTAAGAGTAGGAGTGAAAAAAGAGGCCACCCCACTGCTTTCTTTTATGTTAGAAAATGCTCACTGCCAGAAGACAGTCATCTGTCTGCTCTGCCATGTTTCCCACCTTGGAGAGATGTAAAAATTGGCCTGTGGTTTGGGGTATGAGTGCTGCATCTTCTAGGCAGCTCTGACATTTTGCTTTCCAGATGTCCTGTGCTCTTTGGTTAAAGTGAGTCATCCCTGTTGATTGTTGGAAGCCAGGTGGTTCAACTGCCTCTGAACTTTCTCAGAATTTCCCAGCTCAGCCAGAAGTTAAACTTCACTATGTACTGACAGGTTTAATTCTGCCTGTTTTGTTTACTGCACTATCAATAACAACCCTTGACCTCCCTGAACTTCCCTTGAAACCTAAACATGACTCAGAATTGTCCCAAGCACAGGTCTATTAATGGTGTCAGCTGTCACCTGGGAGTACATTGTAGAGGTTGGGGTGATGCCTCATGTACTTTGGTATCCACTGTGATGTAAACTTCAGGATCTGTCCATTATAATAAAGATGGAAGCTTTTTCATCTACTGTTTACTTCCAAAATTCTAGTGGGGTGCAGTGACTATTGATCTTGGGGAGAATCTGCAAGTGTAACCCTGCTCCAGAAGCTTCTGTAGCTCCCTATGTCACCAAGATAAAATGCAAATTTCATTTGTTTGGCATTAAACCCTTTCACAGACTGGCCCCATCCCACCTTTCCAGGCTTATTATGCATTACTTCCCGTCATGTGCCAGCCAAAATGGTCTAGTTGTTATTCCCAAGTGGCATTCCAAATCTCCTCTTTGCACAGACTATCCCCCATGCCTGGAATGCTCTGACTCCTAACTCTGCCTCCTCAATTTCCTGACCATCTTCAAGGCTCAGACCAAATGCCATCTCTTTCCCAGAGTCTACTCTGGTCTCGTCAACTGCTCCCCGCCCCCCCAAAAAAATTAGTTTGAATGTACTTGGTTTGTAGTTTGTATTTACCTATCTCTGTGCATGTTATTTTCTCCTGATAGAATATAAGCTGCCTAAGGGGAAGGAGCACTCAGGCTTTGTCTTTATTACCCCAAGCACTTATCACAGTGCCTGGCACATAGGAGATACTGGATCGAAGCTTTTGAATGGATGAATGCCCCATGTGAGAATATTAAAACGTGAACTTACCTGAAAGAGAGGAGGACTCCTAGCAGGATTAATTAAACATCACAGCTTCCCTTGGGGACTGAAGTGCTTTGTAAATCATTAACTAATTAATAGAGAGGCTAAGAGAGAGGAAAAACTAAAGCTAATGTGGGTGTCATGGGTCATTGCCCCTTGGAGATCAATCAGTCCTCGTCCCACTTAATGTTGAGAAGCTTTCAACCCTGTTGACTATTCCTTCTGTTCGACTATCCTCTCCTCTCTTGATTTGGGTGTCCCCACTCTCTCCTAGAGCTCCCCTTACCTGCCTGACCACTCCATTTTTAGTTTTCATTACTGGTGTATCATTCCTTTCCTTTTCTCTAAGAATGAGAGTTTCCCTTGAATCTTTCCTCTTTTTCCATTCTCTCCTTTGGTGACTTTATCCATTTTCCTATGTTGAACTTAAACTTGTCTGTTGTACAATAGACAGCTCTCTATATATCCATTGCCAGTATCTCCCCAGAACTCCACTCTTATATCTCTCCAGCAGTCTGCTGGACAGCTCCAACTGTATGTCCTTTATTTGCGGTATTTCAAATACATATCCAAAATGGAATTCATTATCTTCCCTCCTCCTTAATCAACCCATTCCCCAAATTTCTCTGTTTATATTGTTTGGGATGAAAAATATCCTTCATCCTTAACTTAGTGAAAAGAAATAACCACAGAGATCTCTTAGGATAAGAACAGGACTTTATTCTCTTCCCGGGGAGAAGAGGGCGGTTTTCCCCATGACTCATCATGGAGAAGAGGCAAGTTACAAAAGATAGTGCTGGAATTTATAACCTAACTTAGTCAAGACCCCTCCCCGACTGTTTCCCCTCTCATTGGTGGAGAAGTATACTTCACCAAATACTTCCCCAATTGGGACAGCAAGGAAAGATAAGGGGAGGGTCCCACCAAGGTGGGAAAACAGACAAAGGAAGATAAAAGTGATTGACAGAAGCAATTTGAAAAGTTAACCACCCCAAATTGAGAAGTTTTCACTCATCCCATACAGTATTACTTATGCTCTCATCCTTCCAGTCACCTGTGATTCTTACTT
>CM053585.1:327132192-327157624 GCA_028646515.1 Pseudochirops corinnae | reverse complement strand
CTTTCTCCTATGGCCCTCCCCACTCCCCTTTTCACCATCTACCCTGGAAAATACAATCAACCAACAGCTGAGTTCTATCCATTCTGTCCCTACAACATTGAAGTCCTCTTTTCTACTCACACTGCCTTGTCGCTAGTCCTTCCTCTCTCTAATCCACATCTAGGTTCTACTGTTACCTTCTAATTATCAAAAGGGCACTCACTGATGTAGAGATGGGAGAGACTGAAGGGGTCATCTACTTCATCCATTGGCAAATTGCTTATGTTCTAATGAGATTCAAGTAGTCTTCCAGATGACTGTAGCAGTATTTATAAGTTACGTTCCTGAATCGTTTTGTTAATGAATGCTCATCTCTTATCTTTAGGATTTCTTTTGTGTGTAGGAATAAATTACCTGTCCCATACTTGATTTACATTATTCACTGAATTTCTTCTTTGTTCCCCCTTTTCTAAGGAGTTTGTAGGTGTAAGATCAGAAGTAAAACCATCACTGGGGCTCAAACATGTGGGAATTAATGAGCTGAATGTGATGAGAGATAGCTTAGCTCTTGCAGTGAGAGACAGGCTCCCCCAGGACTGAAGCCAGGCAAACTAGGTCTTGACATTAGACCGGGGGTGGGGGAGTGAGTTCCCCAAGCTCTGTGGGTCCAGACAGTGTTGGATATGTAACAAGCATACATGTGTTCATGTCTATAATAACTATTAGATCCTTTCCATTTCAGGGGAGAGAGTTTTGGCCCAATAACAGTAGCTAGCATTTATGCAGCACTTTAAGGCTTACAAAGTGCTTTACAAATATTGCCTCATTTGATCCTCACAATAACCCTGGGAGGTAGTAGGTACTGTTATTACTCCCATTTTACAGATGAAAAAACTGAGGCAAATGGATTAAATGACTTACCCAGGGTCACACAGTTAATATGTTTCTGAGGCAGGATTCAAACTCAGGTCTTCCCAGTTGCAAGTCCAGTACTTCATGCACTTGGCCACCTACTTGCCTAGTAGAAAGGGCCTTGGACTTGGAGTCAGGAAGACCTGTGTTCAAATCCTGCCTCAAATATATCCTGGAAAGTATGGATCCTAGGCTGAGATGGAAGTGGCTTTATAGATCCCCTCTTTCCACCCACCCATTTTACAGATGAGGAAACTGAGGCTCAGAGAGCTGAAATGATCTGTCCGAGGTCACATATGGGACAAAAGCCAAGGTTTGCACCCAGGCGGTCTGACTCCAGATCCAGCCCTCTTCCCACTTCACCTGCTTCCTAGCAGGTCACTTCATCCCATAGCACCTCAGTTTCCTCATCTGTTAGAATGATAGCAGCACCAGTGGGACCTGCCCCATGAGGTTGTTATGAAGATCCGAGGAGTTTGAGGGGATTTTGTAAAGCGCTCTGCAAATACAGGCATGCCACAGATGTTAGTTATCCCAAGAACACACGTGCCTTTTTCCCTAAATGTATTTTTTCTTGCCCACATCGAAAATCATTTGTCATCTCTTCCTCCTACTCACACAGCTGAGTGATATATCCCTGCAGCATACCTCCTCGCCCCTGACAGCTCCCCCTTAGGCCCGAAGTTCTGGCGTGCCCATAGGAAGATGAGTCCACTTACCCACAGCGTTTCAGGAGCCCATCTAAGCCAGAAAGTGAGGGCAGTACCCGGAGCTGCCGTAATGGAGTTCTGTGGGCAATGCCGTGGGAAAATCGGTGGCATTTCTCCAGTTATTGGGGGGAGGGGAGGGGAAGGAAAAACTAGCGCAGGTGTGAACATGGAGGGCTTCAATGAGGGGAACGGATTCCAGGACGCGTGACGTGGGCTCAGATACTCGTCTGCTTCTTAGGAAAAGCTAATGGACTTCTCTGGGCCTCTTGTTTCCTCCTTAAAGGGCTGGACTAGGCGACCTTTCTTCAGATAGAATGTGATCTCCCTGAGGGCAGAGAATATTTACATTTTGGCTTTGTATATTCCGAGTTTAGCACATAGTGAATATTGAGTGAGCGCTTGGTTTTAAATCTGTATCTCTCCACTCATTTATATCTATTATGTCAATCCACTCACCTTTCTGCTTATTTGTCTGTTCATTAATTAAGCCCTTATTTTCTCCTCCTCCTACCTTCTTCCTCCCCTCACTCCCAAGGGAAAAAAAGAAAGAAATGAAAACATTTGTAAGAAATAAACACAGTCATGCAAAGCAAATTCCTGTGTTGGTCGTGTGCAAAATGTGTTGTCTCTTACTCTGCAGCTTAGCTCCATGCCTCTCTGAGGAGCTAGCTGGGAGGTGGCGCTCATCATCAGCGTAGCTCTGGAATCTGGCCTGATTACAGGGTTGGTCAGATTTAAGTCTTTCCAAATTGTTTGCTTTTGCAATGTTGTTGTCATTGTATTTAGTCGTTCTCAACATTCCTAATGCCGCGGGACCCTTTAATACTCCTATGTGGGAGGACCCGCCTGGAGAGGGACAGAGGAGCCGTGTCCCGGTTCCTAAGACCATCGGAAATATGAGTTTTCCCATTAGGCAACCCGATCGACCCCCAAAGGGGTTGTGACCCACAGGTTGAGAACCACTGGAAATTGTTCTTCTGGTTCTTCCTACTGATCTTACTCTGCATACAAGTCTTGTTTCATAAGTGCTTGTTGACTTTGACTCCGTTATGGAGGGACATAAAGCAATGTTTTCAAGCAAGGACAAGAAGATCTGCTTAGAAGTCTAAGCCTTAGACACAGAGTCAGTGACCTTTCTTTATTAATTAATCAAGAAGCATTTGTTAATTGCTACCCACTATACCTTTTTCTTTTCATTGGTTCTTTAGTTCTCCCCAACAGTGGTGTCAAACTCAAATATAAACAGATTCCTCCTGGCTTCATCCTGACTTAGAAAAATCACAAGCTAACATTATCTATGTTGTATAATATTTTTATTTGTTAAATATTTCCAACTTAACATTTTAATCTGGTTCTGGTCACATTTGGGAGAATTGCGGGTTGAGGAAAGACTTCATGGAGAAGGTAGCCTTTGAGCTGAGCCATCAAGGATAGAGGAGTACTGAACAGTTTGACCCAGTACTCTGTGTTTTCTTGTTTGGCCAAGGACTTCTTTCTTTTATAAGCGGTAAGGGAAGACCAGACTACAGGCATTGGAGGGGGTGTTGTAGCCAAGCTCATTCCAAAACTGGACAAAATTTCAACATTTTCATAGTCTTTTGAATTGGATTGGGAAGCCAGAAGGCAAGTGGCGATTATACAGAGTTGAAAGACGTTTGGGAGAAACAAGTCACACAGTGACAGCAGGTTGAGCTGGAGCAAAATCTCCCAGGAAAAAGAGGAATTTTGAGAGTTCTTCGGTTTGCCATTCTTATACCATTGTAACCTCCCTGCTTCATTCTGTTCTATGCCCAAGTATAATCACGTTAATAGATTGTTTGTGGAAAATATGGGAAGACACTGAAAGTCATACAGGATGACTTCATTGGTACAGGGAGTGCCCACACTGGTGCTTTAGATAAAAGAATTATTAGGACTTATTAAAAGCCTGAATGAGGGCTAAAGACAGTTCCTTCTTCATTCTAGGAGAGAAAAGTCATAGAGGCCCCTGAATTACACAAAGCTACACTTCATTGAGAACCCAAGGAGTATAGTGAATAGCTTACTTAGATCCATCCTCCTTCCCAGTGACCATCTCTAGGCGCTGAAATCCTACTGTGAAACTGAGACTTTAGATTGATTCACCTGATGCCTGGGAGCCCTGTTAACATTCTGACAACACCAGTCCCACACTTGGGCTGGCCATCCCTGGCTCTTGATACATGACTGGCTATGTCCTTTTTGGTCACACATGGCCTTGATTATGTCTTACACCACTCCTCAATGCAAGTCATTGGAAATAAGCTAAAATCTATGGACATCTGCCATACTGAAATATCTAATTCTTCAAAGGTCATCGTTCATTCATTGTTGGGTCAGTCAGTAAGCATTTATTATGTGCCTAAAATACTACTGGTGCTCAGCTAAGTGCTGAGAGTACAAAGCCCTGCCCTTGAGAAGCTTGTGATGTAACGGGAGGGGATAAGATGTAAACATCTGTGTACAGTTGAAGGAAATGGCAGACTACTCTAGTATCTTTACCAAGAAAACCCCAAATGGGCTCACAAAGAGTCAGACATGACTGAAAACCAACAAAACCTCCAAACACACTATATACAGGATAAATAGGGAGCAAAAGCAAAAAGGCCCTAGGGCTGAGAAGGACTTGGAAGGGCTTCCTATAGAAGATAGGCTTTTAACTGGGATTTGAAGGTTACTGGAGGGAGGAAATGAGGAGAGAGAACATTCCAAGCATGGGAGATAGCTAGTGAGAATGTCCAGAGCTGAGAGATGGAGTGTTTTGTTTCAGGGACAGCCAAGAGGTCGGTGTCACTCTTTTGGATAGTACATGGTGGTGGTAATAAGGTGTAAGAAAACTAGAAAGGTGTGTGTAGTCGGGGAAGATGCTTGTGAAGGGCTTCAAAGCCAAACAGGATTTTATATTTGATCCTGATGTTCTGTGAACATTATGGGAAACAGATTAGTATTTAAAAGATGTTCTTATGTCATGGAATAGCTACCAGCTTGATCTCCTCCTATTCTGGACCCAGGATATTATGCATTGGAAACACTTGTCTAAGAAAAATGTTCTCATTCTAATTACTGTCTGACATATTGATGGTCTGCCTGTTCACCTGAATGTCACCATTTGAGCAATATGCACTTTCATCCACTTTATTTTTCCACTGTGGATAGTTAATGCAAGAGTTCTGATTCCCAATTTAAAGATAAGGAAACTGAGGAGTTGTGGCTTGCTCAAGATTCCACCGCCAGTCTGTGTCAAAGGCAGGACTCGAACCCCCACCTTCTAGGCTTTGAGGCCAGCTTTCTGTCTGCTGTCTTACTCTGCCTCTCCTAATTTCCGTGTTCCCCTCGGGCTGAGGGGGTGGTGATGTAATGTGTCACTGCTGGGCAATCCCAGATAATGTCTTCTGGATCTGAGGGGTGCGCATACAAAAATGTGGGGAGAGAGAACGTGTTCATTCTAGAACAGCCGGCCCCAGCGGGGACAGCAGGCAGTGGTCGGCTGGAGGATGTACTGTCATCATTTGAGGGTAACTTAAGCGGTCTTCGAAGCATGAGGTCCCCGGGAGGGGCTTCAAGCAAGAAGCTCTGGGTTCAAGTTCTACTCTGTCCTTTGACTTTTGGCTCAGATCCTCCTTTGTAAAATGGGGTGGTTAGACTGAGTGGCTTCTGAGGCCTGTTCCAGCTCTAAATCTATGATCCTGCTATCATTTAGTCTCATACTCTCTTCCCGGTTTACAGATGAGGCCCAGAGAGAACAAGGAGCGGGGCAGTGCATAGAGCTGCTGGGTCTGGAGTCAGGAAGACCCGAGTTCAAATCCAACTTCAGCTACTTAGTTGCAGCGTGACAATGGGAGGATTGCTTGACCTTTCTGCCTCAATTTCCTCATCTCCAAAGTGGGAGGATGAGACCCTCATGACATCTCAGGGCCCTTCATCAATTGCCGCATTTCCCGGCAGACCGCAGATCTCGGGGCTGCCGGCAGAGGGGGCCCCGAGCCCGGGCTTTCATCACTCCCTTCTCCCTCCCGCCCCAGCTTTCTCCTCCACCCAAGCATCCTCAAAAGTGGCTGTTGACCTTTCGGGCTTTAGCAAAGTGATGCAGAGAGAGCCATGCTTATCTCGGGGCTGCATCCACTTTCCCGTGACCGTGTCAGGGTTCTTAAAGTAGGTCACACTGGGGGGCGGGGGCGCCCCGCACCGGCTGGGGGGGTGGACGGGACGCCCCGGGGAGAGCCCCTGGCTCTCTGCAGCGCGGGGGGGGTGACGGGGACACCCCGGGGACTCCAGGCGAGTCTCGTCGGGGCCCCCCAACCCCAGCCTAGGTGGGGGTGGGCGTGGCCCTGCTTCGGGCGCAGGTGAAGAGGCGCGCGGCGGGGCGGGGCGAGCGGGGCGGGGCCGGGGGCTCGCGAGGGAGGGGCTGGTTAAGGAGGCGCGGCTGGCCGTCTCTCTCCCCCTGGGAGCCGCATCCGGGCAGCCCCGGCCGGACCTCCACTGGCTCTTTCTAGCCCGAAGTGGGAGCACCGGGGGGGGCAGCCCCCTGCTGCTTCGACGGGGGCTGGCCTGGAGTCGGGGGGGGGTCACGCTGCGGAGGGAGGAGGGGGCGTCCGCCAGATGGGGCGGGGGTGGGGGACCGCCCGCTGGACATCCCGGGGCGGGGAGCGGGCCGGCGCCCCCGCCCTTCATGCGGGGGCACTTGGACGCTGAGCTCCCCAGAGCCCGCAGGACCGTCCTCGTCGGGCCGGACCCCTCGGCACTCCCCGCTCTGGGGCAGCGGCTGCGGCGACGGCGGCTCCGGAGCCTCTTTAAAGCGGCGGCCGGGCCGCGGCCACGTGACGCGGATTCCTGGAAAGTTCCTGGAAAGCGGCCCCCTCCCCCGCCTCGGTGGGGAGAGCGCCGAGCCCGCGAGGGAAGGGGGCGGGGCGGGGAGGCGCGCGCCGGGGAGATCGCGCGCGCGGGCCCCGGCCGCCCTCGAGCCCCGCTGCCCTGCCGGCCGCGCTGGGCAGCCCCCGAAGCATGCGCCCCCGCGCGCCCGGCCCCCTCCCGGGGGTCCGAACGGCGGCCGCGGCGGAGGAGGGAGCTCCACAGGGGGCTGCTGGCAGGTACCGCCCCGGGGGGGCAGGTCGGGGCTGGGGGAGGGGGGAGCCGCGAGCTGGGCCCCCCGACCCGGGACTCGTGCCCACTTTACAGTTTCCCTCCCGGTGTCCCGCCGTCTCCCCGATCGCTTCCCCTCTCCGCAGACTCCGGCTCCCATTCAAAGGCAGAGCTGACCTCGTGCCCCTCCCTCTCTCCCAACCTCCCTCCCACCCCCTGCCCTCCTCTCTCCCTCCCACCGGCCGGAGGGAACCCCGGGAAGCTGCTGGAGGGAGAGGGGAGGGTAAGAAAGTGGGGGTGGGGGCAGCGAGAGGCAGGACGCGGTCCCCTGGGCTCAGCGGGGTGGCCACGCATCTGTGGGTGGGGGCCTTGGGCAGACACCCCTGGGCTTCCTCCGCCCCATGTCCGCGGGGCTGGAGGAGGAAGGCGCGGCCGAGGTAGGGGCGCTTTGGCTCGCACCGGCGCCTCCCGGGCCCCCAGCCCCCTGGGGTGAGGGAGGGTCCATTCCTCGACAGCGCTGCCTGAGCCCCAGAGGAGGAGGAGGGAGGGAATCTCGGGCTGGGATGTGACCATCCAATGGCTCC
This sequence comes from Pseudochirops corinnae, assembly GCA_028646515.1. Classification (NCBI taxonomy): domain Eukaryota; kingdom Metazoa; phylum Chordata; class Mammalia; order Diprotodontia; family Pseudocheiridae; genus Pseudochirops; species Pseudochirops corinnae. Next base: position 327,150,342 of record CM053585.1, on the reverse strand, counting down.
TTTCAATGGCCCTCCCGGGGACTAAAGGAAGCTCCAGGGCTGGGGACCGGGCTGGCAGCGGCTTCCTTCTCGCCCTGCCCTGCGCCACACTCCCGGGGTGCCGCTCCTGGGGCGGGGGGGGGGGGGGGGGCCCTTGATCGCCTCGCTCCCTTCTCCCTACCCGCCGCCCTTCTTCACTTGCCCTTGAAATCCCCCGAGGTTGCAGGTGACGGCCCCCCCTCCCAAGGCTCTGCGCCTCATCTTCCAGCCACCTTGGCCAAGGTGGACCGCGGATGCACCCGCCTGTCCTCCGGGGTTCGGGGTTCGAGGGGCCACTGCTTGGGGCGTCTCCGCTCCGCCTCCCCAGAAGCCGGGCTCCCCCTGATTACCTCTCCCTTTGTCCCCTTTCCCTCTTTCTCATTGCAGGCGGATAGAGGGTGACGCTGCGCTGGGGGACCTTGCCATCCCCCTGCCTCGCCCTGGGGACGGAATACTGCCGGAAGCCCCTGCCCCGTCCCCTTCCCTGCCAGCCTGGTTTGCGTCTCGGGAAGTGTTTCGAGGATCCCCTTGACTTCAGGGACGGACTGCTGGCCCACTCAGAGCCCACATCGTCTTCCTCGGAGCCCCGGTTTGGGTGGCAGCCTCTCCGTCCTGGTGACCCATTCCCCATGACCCTAAGGTCCCACGCGTCCACCGTGGACAGTGCGGAAAGGGCTCGAAGCCAGTGGGGGGAGGCAGGTACAGCAGAGGAGCAGCCCTCCGAGGTGGTGCGTTTGACAGCGGCCATGCGGGAATTGAGCCAGGCAGGTAGGTGAGGGGATAGGATAAAGAAAGGGCAAGGGTCAGGGTTCCAGTCTGCTGACCTGGGGTCAGATAATGCCAGGGCAAAGACGTCAGCATCTCAGGAAACCGAGATCTCGGGATGAAGGGAGTAAGAGGGCAGAGACAGTCACAGCTTCACCTTGCAGCGCCCACCCCCTCCCCCCCCCAGCTCCACCCTCCACATCAAGGTAGGGGAAGGGGGGAGATGTCCCAGTTTCGGAACTTCCAGCAACTGGAAAAGGATGTACTCCTAACCCCGGCTTCATCCAAGGTACCTGTGAAAAAGCATTTGAAGGCCTAGGACTTGAGTTCAAGTGCCACTTCTGATAAGTCATCCAAACTCCCCCGCCCTTAGCTTCTGCAAAACAATGGGCAGTTTCTAAGGTTCCTTCCAGATCTGTAGGCATGATCCTTGGGGATCTGGAGAGGGGCAGTTAGAGAAAGATTAGGTCCTGGGGAAGAACTCGGGGGTGGGAGGGAATTACTCAGAAACAGAGCAACCTTGTGCGATCCTTTCGACCTAGAATAGCCTCGTTCCCCAAGGAATCTTGTGTCCGGGAGGGGACGGAAATAAATCTGAAACTGGGCAGGAAGGAGTCGTCTGCCGAGCTTCTCTCTGGGTGGCTGGTCTGCCCTTTGGCGGGTGCCTAGCCTGGGAGCCGGCTGGGAAGTGCTGGCTCTCCCTGGAGTTTCAGCGTCCAGGCTGCTGCCGAATTCCTGGGGTGAAGCTGTAGCCAGCCCGAAGGGCCAGAGAGAAGAAGAGCAGTCTGCAGTCAGGCGGTGGTGGCTAAGGAGGAGGGGGAGAAGTCAGGAAAGCCTGCACAGGCTGCTGCCCCCTCACCCCCTTTGTAAAATGCTGCTCAGCATCGCCCCTCGGCATGTGAAAGAGAAAGTGAGATCTGTATGTATACATGTTGTCATCCCCAGCCTTAGCCTAGTCTTTCTGCTCCTGGCTGAGCCCAAGTGTTTAGTTGGTGCAGGGCCCAACTGCAGCCTGTCTTTCCAAGATCATGGGAGACTTTTGCAGCACCCAGGAGGGAGGGAGGGAGGGAAGGAGGGAGAGAGTGGTAGGTGATCCTGCCTCTGAACCAGCTGCTGCTGCTGCAGCCACTCCATTGCAAATAATGCAGAGTTCTCAGCCTCCGGCAGGGGAAGGAGGGCTGCCAAGAAGGGGGGCACTTCCAAGGCCAAGCTTCCAAAACCTCAGAGGGGCTCTCTGGTTTACCTCTGCTAGAGAAACAGAACTGGGTAGGGGCAGATAAAAAGAGGAGACCGCCCTGGTTTTCTGTCAGGTTTTAGGAGAGGTAAAGGCAAGCAAAGTCCAAAGGAACAGAAGTGTTCTGAGGCAGTGCTGAGCTTTCTGTGAGGCTTCTTCTTGCTGAGCAATGAGGCTATTTTTAAAAAGTGGCTGGAATTGAAGCAATAATGAAGAGTGGTTTTCTACACTCTCTAATATGTAGACTATATGATAATATATATGTAATGTGTATTATGTATAAATTGGGGGAGAGATGTGCTTAAAGAAATGAGCTTCAGTCCTCCTTGAATAAAGACAGGAATGGACTGAAACATCATTCTCAGGGAGAAAACTAGAACAACATAGAATTCTCCCCAGAGATAAAAGCACAAGTAATATGAAATGTTTCCTTGATGAGACAGTAGGGCAGGGGGTTTTCCACAGAATTGCCAGTGTTGGAAATTGGACTCTATGTGCCTGTGTGTCATTGAATTTTGATCTTATTAACTTCACAAAAGTGAACAGGGAAAGCACTGGGGGCTGTTGTAAGTCTTTAGGAAGAAAAGCAACTAAAAAGTTGAAAAGTTTTTTCTTTTTTTTTTTTTTGAGTTTTTAACTCTAAAAAAGTACATTAAGACGAAGGCTTTTATTTAGAAGTCTCCATTCAGCATCTCTAAAAATCAAACAGATTCAGAACTTCCTTAAAGTTCACCCAAACTGAAGTTCTGGCAGCCTCTGAAGGAAACATTCTCCCCTTGCAAACTTTGTTGAGAAGGGAGGAGGATTTTTCCTAGCAGCGATTTCTTTCCCGTGATAACTGGTTAGAATAATACACTCACCTTCCTTCTCCTTTTTTCTTTTTAAACACCAACCTCAGGCTGGTACTGGGGAAGCATGACTGTTAATGAAGCCAAAGAAAAATTAAAAGACGCCCCCGAAGGAACCTTCCTGATCAGAGACAGTTCTCATTCGGACTACTTGCTTACTATATCTGTCAAAACCTCAGCAGGACCCACCAATCTTCGAATAGAATACCAGGATGGGAAATTTAGATTGGACTCCATCATCTGCGTCAAGTCCAGGCTGAAACAATTTGACAGCGTGGTTCATCTAATTGAATACTACGTGCGAACTTGCAAGGACAAGAGGACGGGGGCTGAAACCCCTCGGAATGGGACCGTGCATCTCTATTTGACAAAACCCCTCTATACTTCCACTCCAACACTTCAGCATCTCTGTAGACTCTCTATAAACAAATGTACAACTAAGATCTGGGAATTGCCTTTACCAACAAGACTAAAAGATTACTTGAAAGAATATCAATACCAGGTATAAGTTTCTCTCTTTTTTCTAAACACACCCCATGTAGAATCTTCTCTGAATGCAGCTATGTTAAGAGAGCCAAATCATCATAGCTTTGGCTAGCCACGTGTCCAACTCAGAAATGGGTTTTCCCCGTAAGAACAACTGCAGTCAAACTCATTTAAGTGTCCAAGGAAGGCTGGGGGAGGGGGGAGGGGGAACAAGTGAGCTGTATTACAGTCCTCATCAGTATTCTCATCTGGGTGACTTTATCCCGATGCTAAGACGAGTCTCTCCCTTTTTCATGATTGAGTGTTTGGTGGTACATTTCCTAATCTGAGGGTCAGGGAAACCTCCCTCTCTCTCTTTTTTTAACAGATCATTTTTTGGGTGTGAATTCTTGGCTGTTGGGGTGTCAGGGGTACATGTGCTCGGTGTCCAGCCAATATTAAAGCTCAGACCTGGCACCAAAAGAACTGGAAAGGGAGAAGCCGAGATGGGGCTGCTCACAATCCGCTGGCCCGATGGCCAAGTGGTGTCTTAGGACGTCTTTATTTTACATTCTGGTGTACTTGTGTAGAGTGTTTGTTGTTCTTGTTAAACAGAACATGCTTGTCAGTATTTATCTTTTGTTTTATACCATTCACCAAACCCAAAAGAGTGACCATGAAATCTTGTCTGTTTTCTGACTCCAAATGGCTGACAATTTTGTTGAATAAGAAAGTACTGTAGCCCTTTATTTAGAAAGGAGCCTTACTTCAGAAACATTTCAAACTGGTGCAAATGGACCTTGATTTTCCTTGTTTTGTTTTTCTTTAAAAAAAAAAAAAAGGCGAAATACAAGAATGTCATGCTCCACAGGTGCCACTGAGACCCTGGTGATGAAAAACAATGTTTTCTCCTTGCCGAAGTAGGCAGGTCCTGACCTGTGGCCATTTTCACTTGTTTGGAAATGGCTCTACAAATCACTGTCGGGGCCGTCCTTGAGTTGTCTGGCTGCAGAGAATCGGCAGTTGTCTGCCTTCTGCTGTGTAGAGAACTTTGAACTTCATTTTCTTCCAGATGCAGGGGAAAACGGGCCTGTTTTCTTTTTCCCTAAAGTGTTTATCCACGGCTGTTACCGAGTATCCAACTTTGATTAGAATGTACTAAATAAAACAAACGCCTTTTACAAGCTGCCCTCCGTCCTTCTGAGTTGTAGAGATTGTAGAGAACATCACACCAACACACAAATAACTTCCGGCTGTCTGAATCTCCGTCCTGGTCACTCTGCAAATCAGACTTTGAGGAATAAGAGAGAAAAGGGACTCGGGCTTTCTGGAGAGCTCCATGTAGTTGGAGCTTTTCAAAGTAATAATCATAGAAGCTTCGGTTTATAAAGGCTTTTAAGGTTTACAAATTGCTTTGCCTAATTTTCTCTTGAGTCTCTCAGCTGTCCTATGAAATAGGTGCTATGGTTGTACCCATTTTACAGATAAGCCTAAGGGTGACGTAGCTAGTAAGTGTCTGAGGCAGGATTCAAACCTGAGTCTTCTTCAGTCAAAGTCTAGTATTCTATGTGGTTGTTAACTGTGAACAAGAGAAGGAGTTTGTGATTTTTTTTAAACACAGTAGATAGGATGATAATAATAAAATGTTTATGAAAATAATAATAAATTAGAATAACTTAATAGAAATAAATGTTCTGATAGTAAAATAAAAATCAACAATTGCCAGTCATTTTCTCTAGATGGTCCCACCTAGACTCTTGTGTACCCCAAGACTCCTTTGTAGCAGGGGTGCTTTTCCTTTCCCCAATTTACTATTGTGTATGGTAGGTGAGTCATGATGTACCTACACTAGAAAACTCAGCTGCTGGGCACTGTGGTGCTAAGGGCTGGTTTATCAGTTAATCACCAACCATATATTGGGTTCATGCCATGTGCTGGGCGCTGTGCAAGGGTCAGGGGATGCCCTCCACCCTCAATGAGCTTACATTCTTTTGGGAAAAACATCTCTCGTTACTTGCCTTAGTATTTCCAAGTTTGAAATGGGCCGAATGACCCCTTTTCTTTGTAATCCTCCTTGGCTCCTGTGAGAAATGTTTCTTTATAAAGGGCCGTGGGTTTAGGGGGAAAATTCATCTCTGCATGTGCAGATAGCATTCTTCAACAAAAGGGTTTGCCTTTAAAGATTTATATGGAGTTTAAGTTGTGGTCTGATAATTAAAATCAGACAGTCTGTTTGATGTGATCTTGGGAATATGTGGAGAATCATAGATTCAGAGCTGGAAGGGACCTTATATCTTGTGTCCCCTATTCCCCACAATCAGATGAACCGAAACCCAGAAAAATTAGTTGCCTTACCCAGGTTCACATAAATAATAAATAAATAACTAGGCCAGGATTCAGACACAGGACCTCTGACTCCAAATAGTGCTCTTTCATTTGAACCCAAGCCCTAGGATCATAGGTTTAAAGTAGAAAGAGTTTATCTAGACTAACCCATTTTTACTGATGAAGAAACTAAGGCCTCAGCTGCATAGGTGAAATGACATGCCCCATAGGCAAGAAGTGTCAGAGTCAGAATTTGAACCCAGGTCCTTGGTGTTCTAAATGAATCTTCCTCCCCTCTGTGAAGGAGCATCTCCACTTGAAGAATGTGAGACTTGGGTTTAGTTTATTATATCTCCACACCAGGACCCTTGAATCATCTGACATGGGATGTTTATGAGGGTTGTCAGGCAAGAATTTCCCAAATTTTGTGCCAAGTAGTCTTTATTTTATTTATTTTATTTTCTCTGATTCTTTTGGTGGTTCTTTCCCTCTTGTTAGCACCTGTTCTTTTGAGGGTCTCCAGGAGGAGGTATATGGGTGCCCGGACACCAGGCCTGCCATGTCACTCGCTGCTCCAAGACAGCCTTTCATAGTTGCTGGCCAGAAGTACCCAGTGGAAGGATGAACAGGGTTTTGTGTCATGCTGATGGAGTGGGGTGGGGTGGGGTGTAGGGTAGGGTTTGTGATACCTGGCCCATCTCTGCCATGTGTTTGGAAATTGGGTGCTCTCTTATTTCAAGCTCCCCTCCTCTGACAGGGAGAAGCCTTTTGGATTTTAGATCTAAGAGGCATTCGAAACACGTCCTAGTCCTTGGGTTCCTGGAAAGGTCCTCTCCAGAATGAGCTGCCGGTATTTTTAAATGGGTCTAGTTAAATAGGTTGGAGCAAGCTGTAAAAGCCATTTTACTGAAGCCTTGTCCAGGGTAGCAAAATTAACCGATTTGCTGTTAATTCTTTTTCTTGTGTTGTGTTGATTTGGGCTAGAAACCTTTTTTGTTGTTCAGTTTTCAGTCATGTCCAACTCTTTGTGACCCCATCTGGGGTTTTCTTGGCAGATACTGGAATGGTTTGCCATTTCCTTCTCTAGTTCATTTGCCAGATGAGGAAACTGAGGTAAACAGGGTGAAGTGACTTGCCCAGGGTCACACAACTAGTAAGTGTCTGAAACTATATTTGAACTCAGGGAGATGAGTCTTCCTGAGACCAGGCCCAGGGCTCTATCCACTATGACACCATCTGGCTGCTCCCTATTACATACTATTGGAGCTGAAGTTACTGAAGTTACATCTACTTTGGTAGATATCAGGGACACAAAGCATTGATGTCTCTCGTTTGACGCATGGAGGCCAAGAAGGGTTAAGGATCGTGTCTGAGTTCGTAGAGTAAGTTTATGACAGAACTATAGAGAATATCTAATATTTTTCCTTGACTATGTTAGGTTCATACAATGTCCAGTCATAGAGGACCTCAGCAATGGCACAGACCAGTGACCTCCTTTGACAGACAAAGTGGAAATTATTTTTCCAAGGTCCTACAGTTAACTAGTGGCAGAATCCAACTCTCTAAACTTCTGGTCTGCAATGTAGCTGTGTGATCCCCTTGGCATTTCTTGAATAGTCTGCTACAGAGGACCCAGATTTCCATTAAAACTCAAACATACCTGTCTTGCATTTCTGCTGACCGAGGTTCCAGTTTGGGTTCTTCCTGAGGCTAGTCTCTGGTCTAGTTTTAAAACGAGGTTAAAAACAAAACCTAGATCCTGCTTTGTTTTTGTTTTGTTTGTTCTGGTGATACAGGAATTTTGGAACACTTTTTAAAACATCAATAAACAAGTTCAATTAATGACAACATTTCTTACTGGTATGTTATTGCAAAGGTCTTGAGTTCATAGGATTAGCTGGAAAAAACTTCCCTGGCCATCCAGTCCAACCCCTTATTTCACAGATGAGGAAAATGAAGCTGAGAACCATAGGATTTTAGGCTTAGAAATGGAAAGAACTTCAGAAACCATCTAGTCCAACACTCCCCCCCCATCTGATAAATGAGGAAACTGGGAGTGAGAGAATCTTTGGATCCTCAGTCCAGGGCTAGAAAGGACCTTCGGGGCTATCTAATCCATCCAGTCTCTCCATTTTACAGAGGTCGTGCCCAAGTCCTTGGTACATGGAAGATCCAGGCTGAAGTACAGTTATATTGTCCAGAGAGTCAATTTGATTTGGAGTCTAGAAGTATTGGAAAATTTGCCTGATACAAAAATCACGCAGAAATAGATGGCATCGTAAAAATAATTCTAGGGATGGAATGTCCCAACACCAAGAACTTTTCCTCCTAGATGGCTGGTCCAGACCTAGCACACTCAGGTCAGGAAGGAGTGACCATGCTGACTCTCTTTTTTAAACAAACCTTAATGGCCTTTGGGATAGAAGCCAGATGTCTGGATCGAGGCAAAACTCTCCTTCGTCCCGGACCTCTCACTTAATTACAGAACTGACCTGCTTTCTGCTCCATCTGCTTTTACCCTTGTAGAATGTTAGGGTCCGAGGAAGAGTCCTTAGGGATCATTATGTCCCACCACCCCATTTCGCAGGTGAGGGAACTGAGGTCTGGAGAGAGGAGGGGACTCTACTCAGAGAGCCCAAATGTCCAAGGTCACCTAGCTATCTCATGGCAGAACTAGAACTTGAATTCAGATCCCTCTTGAGGGTAGGGGAGACTCATTTTGGTTTTTCTGTGTTTTCTTACTCCAACATTCAGCACAATGCCACTTGGAAGTGACCTCAGAGGTCTGAAAGTCATAGGACATAGAGTTTCATATGGAAGAGAACTCAGAGAATATAGAATCTGACTCTTATTTTACAGAGAGATAAACTGAGACCCAGAGGTCATACACATAAGTGGCAAAGTACGTTATGTAGGCACTTAATGTTTGCTGCTTTGAATTTGATTGTATTTATTTAATAAAACATGGCAGCTGGTGGATAGAGCACTGGGCCTGGACATAGGGACAGCTGGGTTCAAATCTGGCCACTGATACCTACTAGCTGTGTGACCCTGGGCAAGTCACTAAACACTGTTTGTCTCAGTTTCCTCATCTGTAAAGTGAGCTGGAGAAGGAAATGGCAAACCACCCTAGCATCTTTGCCAAGAAAACCCCAGATGAAGTCACAGAGGGTTTGACATGGCTGAAGACAACTATACAACAAAATTTAATAAAGTAAATTTATAAAATCCATATCTTTTCCCTCTTCAAAAAAAAAATCAAGAAAATTTGGCACTACATGTGTCTGCCTTTTCTGCCACTTATAGATGATGGCTATTTAAATACAGTAGGCAATCTTTTTAACTATCAATTAAGAAATCAGGACTTTAGGGGGAGGGGGAATGCATGAGATGATTTTGGACTCTCCCTTCCAGCAGAATCTTTGGCTGGATTCCATGATCTCTTGGGCTGATTTTGCTTATGACTCATCCGAGACCTTAATCTGTCCAGATTCGCTCTCTCAAGCTGACCCATCCTGAGCAGCCTTGTGGTCTGATTCTGGGCTCTGCCAGTTGTAAAGAGAAGGCAGACAGTGACACCCATCCTCACTGGGTGTCGGCCGTGACTGGCGCCTCTTCACGGACATCTTTCCTCATTGGCTCTGCCCATTCTTTCTCCCTAGTTCAAGGTTGCTAATGGCACAGTTTCCTTCTGTTTATGTTTTCTCCTCCCTGAATCACAAAGTTGTCAGTTTGGAGCCTCTGATGCAACCTAGCTGTCAGGACTGTACTGCAACAGAGAGCGAGGCTGATTACATTTTTCTTTGAGTAAGGTTCAGGCTACATTTTTTTTTTTGGACTCACTCTCTCCAGGCTCTGAAGCCTGCAAACTAATATCTAACGCACCATTTGCATTTTTTTATTTGCTTCTTGATGTGATCCATAGTAATTTGCGGGTGGGGTCCTTTGTTTCTCTTGAGCATACTGAATTTGCATAATGTGCCATAGTGCCTTGTGGGAATGAACTGGAGACCAGTCATGGTGGTCCTGCAGAGACAGACTGTGAGCCTCTGAGCAGGATCAGAACAACAGTCAGCCTAGAGGGTGATGAATAGGTCATCTTAACTAAGAAAAGGGTCAATGCCAATGACCCCTATTCAGTAGTAGGATGAGGAGGTGCTTTATGCAGGGCTTCTTCACCTTTTTGTGTCATGGACCCCTTCTCAGAATAATGTTATAAATGCATAAAATAAAATACAGAGGAAATCAAAGGTTAGTGAAAATGAAGATGTAATTTTTTTTTTTCCCATTCAAGTTCACAGAAATGAATGTTTATTTCGAGTCAATGCTTGGGGCCACTAAGAACACTGAGTCACTTTCCATTTCCACATACCTAGTGCATTCTCTTCCTCCATTTCATTATTCATTTGCAACATTGGCCCAAGACATGAAAATCTATCCATGGTCATAGATTGAGATTAAAGTTATATTACTTTGGGGGAACATACTGCAATCTGTTCAGTGTGACCTTCTGTGCCCTGGGCGCTGATAAGGTAACATACTGGCAAGACCGAGCCTCGCATCTTTTTGTGTGTCCTAATTTATGTTTATGTTATCTCCTCTGTTAGAATGGAAATTCTTTTGGGGCAGGGACCATTTTGATTTTTTCTCTGCCTCCACTGGAGCCTTCTGGGTCGTTTTCTATTGAGAGTTTTCTTTCAAGAGTTGCATGTCTCTAGTAGATGGGGAGGAGGTATTTTTTTAATTGAAGTTAGCAGCAAAAGGCAGTAAATGTCACCAGAGTATCATAAGGTCATAAACATAAAGCCAGAATGGGAGTCAGGGGCCATCAGGTCCCATCTCTCTTGTTTTACTGAAGAGGATCCTGAAGCTGTGTAAGCCACTTAACCTCTTTAAGCCTCAGTTTCTTTAACTGTAAAATGCAGGCAATAATAGCACCTACCTCTTACTGTTCTTGTGAGGATAAAATGAAATAATATTTTAAAAAAATTTTTATTTTTAAATCTAATATTTTATTAAAATTTTAAAATTAATTTTTAAATTTTAAGATATTTTGCAAATTTGGAACAAAGACATTTTAAAGAACAAATGTTAAAAATTAATTTTACATGCAACTGGGAAAAATAAAATATTAAAATTTTTCATAAAACTTAAAAGTTTTTGTAGGAGTGTTAACCACTATTACCTGAAATCTGGAGAGAGTTGGGTTCAAATCCAGCTTCTGACTAACTCCTACCACGGGTAAGTCATCTAATATTTCTGAGGCTTAATTTCTTTGTCTGTAAATTGGGGAGAACAATACTTAGATTGAGATTAGAATGAGATAATGTAAAGTAAACATGATTTACAGACCTTCAAGTTCCATGTAAATATCGGCTCTTACTGGACACATGAGAGTTTCATGGTTCCATGCTGTATAACTGTGTAGCTTCACTCTCAGAATACTGGTGTTGTAAAGATGAGCGTTTATTTCAAGTCAGTGCTTGGGTCCGCTAAGAACACTGAGTCACTTTCCATTTCCACATATCTAATGCATTCTCTTTCTCCATTTCATTATTCATTTGCAACATGGGCCCAAGACATGTACTCTTGCACTAGCTCTCTGGGCCATCTATCCCCTAGCAAATTCTAGATTGAACAATAGGCCAATCATGGAAAAGCACAGTTTCCCAAGAATTAAAAGTGCTTTATCCATAAGGGAATGGAAAGACACATGATGGGCACAAGTAGGTTACAGCCTGTTACCACTGAAGAATCCCGTACCAGAAATGATATAAAAGACATAAAGACGTCTCTGTGCCCTGGCTCTTCCTCATGCCTAGAATATTCTCCCTTCTCCCCTCTGACTTCTAGAATCCCTGACTTCCTTCAAGTTTTATACCAAAGAGGGAGTTAGGTGGCTCAGTGGATAGTCAGGAAGACCTGAGTTCAAATGTGATCTCAGATACTTGCTGTGTGACGCCAGGCAAGTTACTTAACTCAAATTGCCTCCCTTAAAAAGAAAAAAAAAGGAAATCCCAAGCATCACCTTCCTCAAGAAATCTTTCCTGGTTCCCCAGATGTTAGTGCCTGCTCCTCTAAGACTGCCTTCTATTACTCTTATGTACTAATGTTTGTTTATGTTGGAATGTAAGCTCCTTTAGGGTAGGAACTGTTTTTAGCATTTCTTTATAGACCCCAAGTACTTTGCTCAGTGCCTGGAAACTAGTAAGTACTTGCTAAATGTTTGTTGATTGATTGGTATACAATTAGTTAGTCATGTAGGGTCAAGGGATGACTACTCCACTGGTCCCCAGGTAATGTTAAGAAATTTAGGGTAGGGGTTCTTAGCCTTGGTTCCACAGATAGATTTCAAGGGATTTGTGAACTTGGATGGAAAAAAAATTACATCATTATTTTCACTGACCTTCAACTAAAATTTATCATTTCCCTCAATTATGAATGTTGGAACAAACATGACTCTGAGAAGGGATCCATAGACTTTACCACACTGCCAAAGATGCCAATGACATAAAAAATATTAAGGAGCCCTAGACTAGAGGAAGGCTTGAAGCGTGTTGGGTGGAACCCTATGAAGGGTTTATTGGATGCATGGAGAGAAGTTGCAGAGGATGGGCAGGTGGGCTGCTGTCTGCCTTTTTGGAGGAAGTACCTACATACATGACATTGCAGATTCAGTTAAGTGTGTGATGAGCCAAATCCAAATGTGACTTATTATCTAAGTTACCTTGGGCAGAGGAGCTGAAGATGTCATAAAAAAATGGAAAAACAAGGAATTACTGCTAGAAGGAAGCAAGAAAGGCGTTATTCCTCTGTTTGACCCAATTTCGTGTTATTTACTATTAAATCGTCCCTTACTTAGAATCAGAGACACAGAGTCATTAGGCCACCTCCAACATTCTGTGGCTCAGCCAACCAACAAGCATTGATTAAACTCCTCCTCCTAGTTACCATTTATATAGCGCTTACTGCATACTCTGCAAAGTCTGAGGCCCTGGGGCCAATACCTGGCATATGGAAGGAGCTTGATAAATGCTAATAGACTGAGGAGGAATCAAAGACAAAAGTGAAGCAGTCCCTGCTCTCTGTGAGCTTCTGTTGGGAGGCCTCCCGAGGTCATGTGCCTTGGGTCCCAGTTCTTTTGACTCCACATTTGATCTTTCTATTATATTTTTCAGAATGCTATCTCTTAACTCTCCCTGCCCATCTCATCTTTCCCAGATTGTGAGGCTGACTCACAAGAGAGGCAGTTCTGAAAAATTAATCTGTTAGTATATTTATTACACCATAGTGATTATTATGAAAGTCAGAATTCCCTTCACAACTGCTGTTTTAATTAGGAGTGTGATCCCAGATGGCTTGAGGGAGGCCCTTTGGAAGGCTTGTTCCAGCATCTGTGTGGATTTCTACCTTGGGTCCCAGTCTTCTCAATTTCTTTACTTTTCTGTTTTCTTTTTCTTTCTGTCCTAGTCCAGACTCCCAGCCCCATTATTCACTGTCAGATTGTCAGGTTTGGTCATTGTCAAAGCAGCCTAGAAAAGGGCACAGACAGACGTCCCAGGGTGGGAGGAACTCCAGGAGTAGGGACAGGAGTCTTGGAAATACAGCTGATTGATTTCCCTCCGGCTCAGCAGATTCCCTGAGGGGCGCAGCTCTCACAGACAGAGGTCTGTGGGTTACCACGTTTGCAGACTGGCCTTTGGAAACTGGCTTCCAAGGAGGAATTTGCTTACGAAAGCTGCATGAGAGGGAACATAATATTATAGAGCGCACTAGACTTGGAATCAGGAGGGACCCGGGTTTAAACGAACCTTCTCATCTGATACTTAACTAGTCATGAGACCATCGGTAAGTCACTCATCCTCCCTGTGCCTCAGTGTCTTCATCTGTGAAATGAATTAATAATTGGCCAATCAATCAACAACATTATTATTAGATATTTGTTATGTCCCAGGTAGTATCTTCTCTCCCCCTCCTAACCCTCCAGTTATCTTGTATTTATGTGTCTAACATGTCTGTGTCTTAAGTATATTTCTATAGGTACATCTCTTCTCCCTTAAGCTCAAGATTAAGCCAAGTACAGAAATACAAGATAATTAGTAGATGGGGTGGGAGAGAAGGCACTGGCATCTGAGAGAATCAGGAAAGGCCTCCTAGGAAAGGTAGTGCAGAAAACCAGGGATTCTGGGAGGCAGAAGTGAGGAGGGGGTGTGCTTTGGGGATGGGACACAGCTTGTGTAAACGTGCAGAAGTGGGAACTGGTCAGAACAAGCAAAAAAAGCCCTGAAATCTGCCTGGCATGTCCTGCTCCAGAGAGATGCCACAGATACCGCCCCAGCAGTCCCTTTGCTACAGGGGAGCTGGTTATTGATAGTTTTTAAGTCATTATTATCATTAATTAATTATTTAATTGCTTTTTAATAATTTTTTTTAAAAGAAAGGCTCAAGAAGGAAAGGGGTCAATATGTACCAAGGAGAATCCCAAGCCACTCTCTCTGAGTCTTTCCTGACTCTGTAATAGATCTGCTTGGGCCCAGGGAACATTTCTTTATAGACATGTTTTACTAGACATTTTTTCTGGAGTCCCCAAGTTTCTAGCATTGCCATTGCATTGTATAATGGAAAGAACACTGCATTTAGAGACAGAGAACCCTGACTGATGTCTGGTTTCAAGATCTGACAACTTGATGTTTGACTTGAGCAAAGTTAATGTCTCTGAATCTTAAATTCCTCATTTGTGGGGGAAGAGACAAAGACAGAGAGAGAGAGAGATACAGAGAGAGAGAGAGAGAGAGAGACAGAGAGAGAGAGAAAGAGGCAGAGAGAGAGAGACGGAGACAGAGAGACAGAAAGAGAGAGAGACAGAGACAGAGAGAGAGAAAGAGAGACAGAGACAGAGAGACAGAGACAGAGAGACAGACAGAAAGAGAAAGAGAGAGAGAGAGTGAGAGAGGAGGGAGAGACAGAAAGAGAGAATATTAGACCAGAAAAACCTCTAAGGTCCCTTCCCATTCTGAATTCTACAATCCTGTGGCCTAAGATTGTGTATAAATCTTCCTAAGTCTCCCTTTCTTTTAGGTCCCATGTGGTTTTTCCTTTTCAGTCTCAGCCCTGCAATGCTGTAATATTTAAGCCAGAAGAAGCATCTTCCTGGTAATATCTACACAGGAACCAAGACATGCTTCCCACTTTACCAACATCTCCCATGCTGTCTGAATGAAATGGTTCCTTCTTAGGTTTCTCATGTGATTTAATGGCTCCAAGTTTTTCATTTACACATTGTAATTCAGTTCCATATTTGATAGGAAATTATAAAATCCCAGAATCTCAGAGCTGAAAGGGAGGTGGACAGGAAGGCCTTTTACAATGTTTCTCAAAAAGCATTCATTGAAACCCTTCAAACTAACCATTTTGCTTTTGGACATCCGCTCATTATCCCTTGCCTCAAAGCCAAAAGGGGTCTCTCTGTCTCTCTCTGGAACCAAGTCTGATTCTCCTTCATACGATAATTATTCAGATACAAGGAACTTTCCTACAAGTCTTTTTCTCCTACAGGCTGAATACCCCTGGTTTCTATGACCGATTGTCATAAGGCATCATCTTCATTCCTGGTCATCGTCCTCTGAGCCTTCTCCAAATCCTTCGCAGAATGGAGCACTAGGAACTGGGCACATAAACCCTAAATTGGGTGGAGGACAGCAGAAAGACTCCCTTATTTGTTCAGCCCACTCTGGGCCTTTTAGTACAGCCCAGGAAAGCGTTAGATTTTTTTGAGGGGGTTCCCATTAAATTTCATCATATTAGATTCAGCCTGGTGCTCGAGTCTGTTGAGACCTCTTTGGATCCTGACTGAAGTCTGACATGTTTCCCTTTGCTGTTATACTTCATGTCATTTGCAGCATTGATAAGAGAGCTGTCTATGACATCATATCAGTCCCTGATGAAAAATATGGAGGAGTATTGGACCATGGTTAAGTCCCTGGGGCACTTCACTGGAAACTTCCCTCCAGACTGACACCAGCTTGAGAATGGCATTAATAATGATCAACTTATTAATGTCATATTAGTATTAATCGACAGATGGTGGTATGGCAGATAGAGCAGATCTGAGTTCAAAAAGAGCCTCAGATACTTACTAACTGTGTGACTCTAGACAAGTCACTTAACTTCCATTTGCTCCAGTTTACTCATTTGGAAAATGAAGATAATAGGACCTACCTTTCAGGATTGTTAGGAGAACCAACTAAGGTAATGTCTGTAAATCACTGAGCGTGGTGCCTGGCTTATATTAGGTGCTATAAATGTTACTATTATTATTACTATTATTATTATTCTCAACTTTTGGGGACCAGTCATTGAACTCTGGCACACAATGGGTGCTCTAGAAATGGTTTATTATTGTCATCATTACTACTTCTGTTATTATTATTGTCTATTTTGGGGGGCCAGCCATTGAACAAGCAATGGGCAGCTGGGGATTCAGGGCTGGAGTTCCGGAGAGTGGTACTAAGGGGTGTCTTAGGACTATCAGTTATCACGGAATCCTATCATACTGCGCATAGAGACGATACACGAGACTGACTGGATTCTGCATCCAGCCGGCAGGTATCTCCTGGAAGCTGCTGTATTTCATCTCCCCAGCTCTTCCTGTCCCACCAACATAGAGATCTGTTGTGGTGCTGGGTTGGGTTTGAAAGCCCTTGCTGTGTTACTTGTCCAGAGATGGGCATATATGGGACCAAGTTCACACCTGTTTGCAAGAGCCAATGGTTACATTTTCACTAGGAGCACATTATGGACAAAATTAGGGCTTGATCTCTTTTTTGGTTGTTGATCATCTGGACTTAATTGATGGAGGAAATATTAATATCGAATATTAAACTTAAAAGTGTGTCTTGCATACATTGTGTGTGTGTGTGTGTGTGTGTGTGTGTGTGCGAATTGGCTGTTAAACATTTATCAGCTCACCTCTGAATGGAGGAAAAAAAAGAGCAGGAACATCTCTCTAAGGGTTGCCAATGTTTAGATGCACTGAGGTGACCTTGTGAATACAGTGAATTAAAGTCAGGAAGACCTAAACTGGAATCTAGCTTTGGATTCTCTGTCTCTCTGTGTGTGTGTCTCTCTCTCTGTGTGTGTGTCTCTCTCTCCCTCTCTCTCTGTCCCTGTCTCTGTCTCTCCCTCTGTCTCTCTCTCTCTCTTTCCATCTCTCTCTCTCTCTCTCTCTCTCTCTCTCTCTCTCTCTGCCTTTTAGAGGGGGAAATGAAGGGCAGTTGGGATTAAGTGACTTGCCCAAGGTCACACAGCTTAGTAAGTGTTAAGTGTCTGAGGCTGGATTTGAACTCAGATCCTCTTGACTCCAGGGCCAGTGCACCTCCTAGCCCTCCCCAATATTTTCTCTCTTTGTGACCTTGGGCACAGCACTTAATTCCTGTCTGTGTCAGTTTCCTCATCTGTAAAAGACAGATAATAATGACACCTACTTCCCAGGGTTATTGTGAAGGCAAAATTTTACACACGCAAATAAATGCTAAGACTGTTTTTTGAGGATAGTTAAAATTAAGGATCATAGAACTTGGGTTAAAAGGGCATTCAGAATCCATTTGGTTTGGTCCAACTCTCTCATTTAATGGAGAGGGAAACAGGTTGAGGGAGGTGACTTGTCCTTGGTCACACATACAGTAAATATGTCAGAAGTAGGATTTGAACCCAGCTCCTCTAACTCTGGAGCTGCAGATGAGAACACTGAGCCCAGATGGTCCTTGGGAGGTTTAAGGATGTGTTGTGTTGAGGTCAGGTCTGCTGCCATGGCTGCCAGCACAAACAGGTGGCTGGCTTACCTTGGCACACTTTCGAGGAACAAAGCTTCTTTTGATGTCTCTAGATTGGTTTGTACGAACTCAGTGTCATGCTTGTCCAAGCTGTGGGCTGAAGCTTTTTTTTCCTTAAGTGGGCAGAAAAAGAATATTTAGAAGGAAAAACAAGCATTCATTTTGGGCTCCCCTGAGCTATGACATTTGTGAGTTCTAAAGCTGAGGATGAAAAAGAGCCTTAACTCAGAGAAGAGCAGGCCTCCTAATTTAGCTGTAAATTAGGCACTCTGTGAAGAAATGAACAGAGAGTGAAGTGTTATCTGAACTGGTATTTCAGATATTCTCTCAGTAAAAATCAGCCATCTGGTGGTTACTAGAGACCTGGTATAGAGCTACCCTGGGGTTAGTCCTGAGGTTACTCCAGGACTAGTTGCTGTTTTGTTTTTGTTTTTTTTTTAGTTTTTTGGGGGGAAAGGGGAAGGGTGGGGAGGGGCAGATTAGCTCCCTGATAGAGACCTTTTCAGAAATAATGGTGATCTGTGTATGTATACATGCATATGAACACACATATGTATATATAAACACATGTCATATTAATATACTATACCAAATATATAATATTAAATGCATACATAAATTGATAATTTATGTATCAAAATCCATATGTAAATAATTTATGCAC
>CM053585.1:327106103-327131692 GCA_028646515.1 Pseudochirops corinnae | reverse complement strand
TATGTACATCTACACATATGTCTTCCTCTGGACTTCTCCATCATGCCCTGAAGTATATATTCCTTCTCCCCCTCCTCTCACCTGCTTTTATGTGTTGTCTTCCACATTGGACTGTAAGCTCCATGAGGGCAGAGGCTGTCTTTTGCTTTCTTTGTATCCTCAGGGCTTAGCACAGTCCCTGACATGTAGTAGTCACTTAAATGTCTATTGACTGACTTGACTGAAATAGGTATTTTCATCCTTTAATTTGCCTCGAAGTTATGGGACATCAAGGGAAATAAAATTGAGATTACCTGGAGCATATATATTATTCTTGGGTTTGGTTTTTGTGTTTTGGTTTTTTTTTTTGGTGTGCATTTCTTTTGTAACATGGCTAATAAAGAAATGTTTTGCAGCACTGAACACCTAGAATCTATATAAAATTGCTTGCCTTCTCAAGGAGGGAAGGAAGGAGAGATTATGGAACTCAGCATTAAAAAAACCAAATTTTAAAATTGTTTGCATACAGGTAATTGGAGAAAAAATAAAATAAAATGAAAAACTAAATACCTCTTGACAGAAGATATTTACTAATACACTGATTATCATCTAAGACTGATTCTAACAAGTAAAAATTATAAAAAACCATAAACTTCAATAGATACCAGGCCCTGGGATTGAACTCTGGCTCTGCAACTTATTCTGTGTCTGACCTTGTACAAGTTACTTCACCTCTGGGTCTCAGTTTCTCTATTTATAAAATTGGAGGATTCCACTAGATAACAGCTCAGTATAAAAAATGCTGATTTTGTAGTCAGAGGACCAACATGTAAAATCCCTTTCCTACTATTTACTACCTGTATGCCTTCAGGCAAACCAGCACTCTGAGACTCAGTTTCCACATCTTTAAAATGAGACAGTTAAACTAAGGGTCCCACTAAGGTCCTTTCCAGGTGTAGATCCTTGATCGTGTTTCTCTCTGTAAAACTATGATTCCATGTCATCTAAGGAAATAGTGTATCCAGGGAGTCAGAGGATCTAGGTTCTAATCCCACCTCTGATAATGACTACTTGTAAAACCTTGGGCAACTGCCCAACCCTCAGTTTCCTTATCTGTAAAATGAAGGGATTAAACCCAAGAATAATAAAGTTAAAACAGTATGCTCCAATCAGCATTCATACTCCATCAGTTCTTTTTCTGGAAGTGGATAGCGTTCTTCATCATAAGTCCTTCAGAACTGTCTTAGATCATTGTATTTCTGAGAATAGCCAACTCATTCACAGTTCATTATTGTACAATGTTGCTATTACTGTGTACAACGTTCTCCTGGTTCTGTTTACATCACTTTGCATCAGTTCATAAAAGTTTTCCCAAGATTTTCTGCATCCTGCTTATAATTTCTTATAGCACAGTAGTATTCCATCACAATATATACCACAACTTGTTCAGCCATTCCCCAACTGATGGGCATCCCCTCAATTTCCAATTCTTGGCCAGCACAAAAAGAGCTGCTATAAATATTTTTGTACATGTGGGTCCTCTTCCCATTTGTATGATGTCTTTGGGAAACAGATCTAGAAGTGGTGTTGCTGGATCAAAGGGTATGCACAGTTTTATAGCTCTTTGGGCACAGTTACAAATTGCTCTCCACAATGGTGAGATAAGTTCACAACTATTGGTTGACCAACAGAGCATTTGTATCCCGATTTTTCTATATTCCTTCCAACATTTGTGATTTTCCTTTTCTGTCGTATTATACTTAATAGGCATGAGGTGGTACCTCAGAGTTGTTTTAATTTAACTTTCTCTAATCAATAGTGATTTAAAGCATTTTTTTCATTTAACTATAGAGAGCTTTGATTTCTTTACCCAAAAATTGCCTTTTCATATCGTTTGACCATTTATCAATTGGAGAATGATGCATATTCTTATAAATTTGACTCAATTCTCTTTATATTTGAGAGATGAGGCCTTTATCAGAGAATTTTGCTGTAAATTTCCCCCTCAGTTTCCTGCTTTCCTTTTAATCTTGTCTGGATTGACTTTGTGCAAAACCTTTTAAATCTGATGTGATCAAAATTATCCATTTTATATACCATAATGCTCTCCATCTCTTGTTTGGTCTTACATTCTTCTCTTATCCATACATCTGACAAGCAAAATATTCCATGCTCCCCTAATTTGCTTATGATATCACCCTTTGTGTTTAAATTATGTACCCATTTTGACTTTATCTTGGCATATATACACGCCTTGTGAGATGTTGGTCTATGCTTAGTTTCTACCAAACTGTTTTCCAGTTTTCCCAGCAATTTTTGCTAAATAGTGATTTCTTGTCTCAAAATTTGGATTTTTGGGTTTGTCAAACACTAGGTTATAGGTCATTGACTACTATGCATTGTGTACTTTATTCCACTGATCCACCCCTCTATTTCTTAACCAGTACCAGATTGTTTTCTTGATTACTGCTTTGTAATATAGTTTGAGATCTGCTAATCCACCATCACTTTTTTTTATTGATTGCCTTGATATTCTTGGCCTTTTGTTCTTGCATATGAATTTTGTTAATATTTTTTCTAGCTCTATAACTTTTTATTTTTTTTTATTTTTATTTTTACTAATTTGATTGGTATGGCACCAAGTAAGTAAATTAATTTAAGCAGAATTTTCATGTTTATTATATTGGCTCAGCCTACCCATGAGCAATTAATATTTCTCTGATTTCAACAGGTATTAAGCACTTATTATGTTCATGAGTTTATTGTGCTAAACACTGGGGATACAAAGAAAGGGTAGGACGGAGAAATTTTTCAAAGAAACTTTACACTCTAAGAGAATCATTTTTGTGTAGGTGGAATGGACCAGGGCACTTCCCTTGGAGCTGGACACACATTCTGGCTTCCTGTGGTTGCAAGTGCACATTTCAAGAAACCAAGTGTACTTCTCACTAAGCCAGAGCTCACAACCAGGTTCATGGCAAGTTGCATCCATAACATATATATAAGGCATCACTTTGAATTAGCATCTTTTGATTGACTTAAACTTATAGATAATGAATCTTTCCTCTAAAGAGGGGATAGGCTGGACCTGTGATTTAATTTAGATTGGGAATTCCCAAATGAGGGAAGATGCTTTGTGTATTCTCTATTCTTATAGAGTTGCACAGAACAACGGTTCCTTAATTTTTTGATCTCATTCTTTAAAAAATTTTTTTATTTATATTTTCTGTTCCTTACATAACCATAGTCATCCCATATATTCCTCCTGCTTCCAGAGATCCCTTTATACTCTTAAAAACTACTGAGAAACTTGTCCTCCCAAAGAGCTTTTGTTTATGTGGATTATATCTATTGATATTTATCATGTTAGAAGTTAATGCATTAGTATCATTATGAAGGGGGCAGCTAGATGGTACAGAGTACTGAGTGTGGAGTCAGGAAGACTCATCTTCCTGAATTCAAATCCAGCCTCAGACACTTACAGGATGTGTGATCCTGGGCAAATCACTTAACCCTGTTTACCTCAGTTTCCTTATCTATAAAATGATCTGGAATAGGAAATGGCAAATCACTCTAGCATCTTTGTCAAGAAAATCCCAAACGGGGTCATGAAGATAGGGACACAAAAAAAGCAATCGTTATGAAAATAGTTTTGATCCCTAGAAAGGGTCTCAGAGACACTAGACCCCAGTTTGACAGCCACTGACCTAAAAATAATTTGCTTAGAGTCACACAACCAGGGTCAGAGGCAGGTCTATGAACATCCGTCTTCCTGGTTCTGAGGCCAGCTCTCATATCCCCTCTCCTTCATAAATAAACAAATAAAAAAATGAATTTGAGGAGGAATGAAACCAAAAAAAAGTGTCTTTGTTCACTCATTCTGGGCCTGAAATAAAATAACTTCATGAATATTTCTAGAGACTAATTAAGGGAAAAATCGGGTTGTGGAAAATCGTTAAGGGCTAGAGAGGCAGGGATGCAACTGTCTGGTTAATATCAGTTCTACTTACTGCTTGAAAATGGAGTCTCCCCAGTGGTAAGATCTAATTATCTATGCAGACACCATGTAGTTTAAAATCATGCTGTTTAGACACCATCCAGCCTTGGAAAACTTGGTGATGGGGGGAGGAGGGGGACAACTAAATTTAAAAATGTAGCCCTGGTTGAATTTTGCCTTGGAAGGCATCCTAGGAAGGGATTTCTACCAGGACTGATAGCTCCTAGAGAACTCCACCCAAATGTTTTCTAGAGTCTGCCCAGCTGCCTGTGCTCCTGACATTATGTAATGTAGCATATGCCGAAAAGAGAATGTTAAAAAGTTAAGCAAATGGATGCCAAAATGTTTAATCTTGGAAACACATCAGATGGGCTTGGTATTTATAATAAACAGCTGTGTTTTACATTTAGTAAAATGTCTAACATGCTAGCTGCTGTTTACGTCACATTATTTGTCTTGAGTAAAGGGAGAACAGTACAGGGCCATATGGTTTCCACGCGGTGCCTCGGAAGAGCCCGCCTGCTATTCTTGGGACCTGTGGGACCTGGACGCTATTTCCATTTGGTAGCCTCAAAAGATACCTGCCCAAAGTTGCTACAGGGGCCTCTGCGACAAATGGGACTTTTTTCTCTCTTAGAAAAACCTCATCCTGCAAAATTCGCATCGTTGTCATTGAGATCTAAGAAGTGGGACAATAATAGACCAGAAACCCAAGCTGAATACTCTAGAAGCAAGCCTAGAATTCCACTGCAGGTGGGGAGGGGGCGTGATGGCAGAGGAGCTCCAGAAGTGCCAGCCAGGATGGGTGGGGCTTGCGGAATGAGAGCTGTGGCATTGTTTTTTGTTAAGGAGAAGTTCTGCCCGAAGACCCCTGCGGCAAAATAAGGAGGTTTCCAAGCCAAAACTTTCCAACCCTCCTCCCCTCCCAACCACAGACAGTTGCATTTTATAATCACAGGATGTAAAGCAGAGGACACCAGAGAAAAAGACAGATTGATACAGTGAAAGGGGCTTTAAATGCTCTTGTCCAGTCGTTTGGGATCCCATTTACGGTTTTCTTGGCAGTGGTTGGCCATTTCCTTCTCCAACTCATTTTACAGATGAGGAAACTGAGGCAAACTGGGTTAAGTACCTTGTCCAAGGTCACACAGTATCTCAGGTTGGATTTGAACTCAGGTCTTTCTGACTCCAGGCTCCATGCTCTATCTGCTGCTCCACCTAGCTCCCCAAAAGGCTTTAAATTTACAGTCTTGTCTGACTTTGGGCCAAGTCATTACACCCTCTCTGGACCTCAGTTTCCTCATCTGTAAAATGAGAGAGTGTTGGGCATCATGGCCTTTGAAGCCCCTCCCAGCTCTAGATCTATGATCCTTTAAGTTCTGGCCTTGTTGGTCACTCACTATGATGCCTTAAACAAGCCACATAAGGGAGCCAGTGACATCCCAGGGCCTGGGTTCGAAGGGTTCCATTGTAAGTCACTCACCAGTTCTAGTCTGTAGCCGTAACAGCAGACCTGACCTCAAATCTATAGATGCTCGAACTGCCCAAGGGTTCAAAGCACTGACTCTCTTGTCAGAGGCACTGGGTTCAAATCCCAGCTCTGATGTTTAACTACCTTTGTGACCCTGGGCAGGTCACTTCATTTCCCTGGGTCTCAGTTTTCTCAAAAGATGGGGTGGAACTAGATGACCTTGGAGGTTCCTTCCAATTCTAAATTGTATCATGCACATAAAGTGTTTCTTAGACCTTGAAGTCTTAGGTAAGTGTTGGCCCTTAATATCTAGTCAGTCCCTTGTTTTATAGATAGAGAAAATGAGACTTAGTTCTTCCCCTGATGTGTGGCTACTGTTGTTGGAGCAGAAGCATGACACAGTGGCTGGGATGCTAGACCTACAGCCTGGTAAACCTGGATTAGAGTTCTGCCTCTGGGTCTAGAGGACCTGGGTTCAAATCCGGTTTCTACCATTTCTTACCTGTGTGTGCCTGGGCCAGTCCTGGCTTCCTTCAAATCCCAGTTAAATTCCTACCTTCTGGAGGAAACCTTTCCTGATTCCCCCTTTATGTCAGTGTCTTTCCTCTGCTGATGATCTCCAAATTACTCTGTTTGTTCATAGTTGTTTTCCTATTGTCTCCCACACTAGTGAGTGACTTGAGAGCGGGGACTGTCTTTTTTAGACTTAATTTCTGTCCCCAGTGTCTGGCTCACAGAAGGCACTTAATAAACATTTATTGGCTGCTTCTCATGTAAAAAAAGGAATAATAACAAGAACAATAATGATAACCCCACAAAGTTATTGGGAGTCTCAAGCCAATAGGTGGAGAATATTTTGCAGACCTTAATCCATATCTAAATCAATTCCATACAATTATTATTGATAACCGTCTGCCCCTACCATGGTGGGTTGTTGGCAGGAATGATCACCTACCTCTCCTTCCTACAAGCTTGGATGTGATTTGGGAGGAGAACGGAGGAGAACGGATGAGAAAGGATGAAATAGCTCAGATTTATCCTGGACGTGACCCCGGAGGAGATATTTGATCGGCTCAGGACTTGAAATAGCCATAACAGCTTTAAGGCATCATACCTGCTGAAATTCTTAAATTTCCTGTTGATTTAACATAAAAAATCTTGAGCTTCTCTTCTGGAGCAGTTTCAAAAAGCTGTTAAGAGTGGTACAGATGAAACAGATACTTGGAGTTGGAAAAAATCTGCGGTTTGAGATGGGTGATGCATCAGTTTATACACCCTCCCTTTCCAGCCTCTCCTTGCCAGCGGTGATCTTGAGACAGGACCCAAATCTACTACCTTTAAACATTTTTATTTTGAACAAAGGAAAAGAGATAGCAGCATCAGAAAAGAATCTTAGTGCCAAGTTTTCAAATTCATCTACCCTGACTGTTTTGTTTTCCATCTGCAGTCTGATTCTTTGAGGATATCATGGCCATATGGAGGTTTATGCCTTAAGAAAGGAAATTAGCAGGAGTGGCCAGACCTACTAAATTGACCTTTTGGAGTTCAAACCAGTGTTCCACATGAGAGTTGGGAGCAGCAAAGGGAAAGGATGGGAAATGCAGCTTATTCTACCTTGTCTCTAGACTGGAATGCTTTGGAAAAGTCTCAGGAAGCACCTGGGAGCCTTATTTAATTTCATACATTTTGAAGTAAAAGTATTTTGAAGAAGAAGGGGAAAAGGGGGGGGGGGGAGGGAAGAGGGAAAGAAAATATGTTTGTTTCCAAAATCCCAATCCTTTCTACTTTTTCACATATTGCAGGCATTTCTGTGATCTGAACAGTGTCTATGATTTATTCCTATTTTGATTTATAGCAAAAATTACTGGTTGGGTTTACCTTGAGTCTCAGCTTTTTTCCCTTGATCAGTCTAAGTATGATTAAACACAGATTATAGGGTTATCATTATGTATCTCACAGATTGTAGTACTATTCTTAGAATTAAAAAAATCTCTTAAAGTATTTCAAAGCAAAACAAAAATATTTCCTAGAAATCACAGTTTCTGTACCCTTGGATTTTTTTTCTTTTTTCTTTTTATCTTCCTCAAGACCCTAGAAAAGAATCTTTTCCAAATCTTAATATTTATGAAAAATTTACTAATATACAAATGAGTTACTGATACTCCTGAGCATGCCAGCAAAATCCTGGTTTCTCAAATTATACTTGTAATAAATCATAATTTTATAACTTATTGCCTTCTCTTGCATACTTTACCTGTAATTCACTTCTTAGAGAAACTACTGGCATTTTCATAGTGTTTTCAAATTTTCAAATCTTACCTAACATACATTATCTGAGTTGTAATTATTATAATCCTTATTTTACAGATGAGGAAAATAAGACCCAGTGAAATTAGATGATTATGATTTGCCCATGGTCACAATGCTAGCAAAGTATAAGAGGTGAGATTTGAACCCAGGCCTTCCTGACATCATTCTGCCTCCCTAGATCTTCTGCTTAGGGTATAGGAAATTAAATAGTAAATGTAAATTTAAAAATTAAGTACATATAATCTTTAATGATTCAAAATCTCTCTCCATAGTAGTAAATCTGGGATCCTATCAATATCTATTTCACATTCAAAAATTTTTACAATCAGAATTATTGATCATAGATCAATATTGGCTTCTTTGGGAGTCAGAATTTTAAGAACCTTAGTCAATGACTTTATCACACCCATCACCACTGATATATTTGTCTTAAGTTTTACCTAGCCCTTGGTCTTTGAATGGGTGTTGCCTCAGAAAAACTGAGACCTGGGAAAAATCTTAATTAAGAAAGGCCAAGGTCATCCACTGCTTCCTGTGCTTTTGCCACTTATGGCAAAGTCATTCATCAATGACCCAGGAGGAGAGTGAAGCTGTTGACTTTGGGAGGTTCTGCCTCACTTAAATCCAGTTTATGAGCAAATCAAGACATCATCCTCATGATGTCATTGGTCCTCTTCAGGAATAAAGATTGAACAACAACAATTTGGTAAAATAAAGGAATTCTAAAGACTAGATCTCTGTCCAGAGTTAGAAATAGGAACTGGACTTGTGATTTCATGGACATAAGAAACTCCCAGAGAGAGACAGATAGATAGGTAGGTAGATAGAGAAATGGATAGATAGATAGATAGATAGATAGATGGATGGATGGATGGATGGATAGGAGAGACAGAGAAAGAGAGAGAGGGAGAGAGAGAAAGAGAGGGAGGAAGAAGGGAAAGAGAGAGAGAGAGAGATTGAACATTCATGAAATGGTTAATATTTGGCCAGTATTGAGCTAAGTGCCAAGATACAAATACAAGCCAAAAAACCAGTCTCTGCTCTCAAAGAGCTTATATTCCCAGGGGAGGCAGCCCCCTCAGACCTCTGTAGGTCAGCACCTTCTCTTCAATACACAATCTTAGAACCCCAAGAGGTGACTTGTCCATGGTCACACAGGCAGTCTATGTCAGACTTGAACTGAGGTCTGACTCACTTTGAGGCCAGTGCTCTAACCACTACACACACCACCTCTCTCTACAGAGAACCACTTTCAAATCTTTCCTAGCAAGTAAAATAAATAGACTGTGGTTTTTTTTTCCTGACTGGTCACTTTTGAACACTGATGGAATCCACCAGGATGGGCAAAGTTTTGCTGTTCTGTAGAATGATACTGAACCAAGTGTGCATGTATGAGCTCAAGAGTGACCACCTGAAATGCAGAAATTCCCAGCTGGCATTGTCCCTTTAGCTCCAGCTTTGGGAGCTGAGCTCACAAACCTCCTTTGCAAATATCCTGCCTAATCCTTTTTCTCCTCTTCCTCCCCTCATGTTGAAATGTTTGTATTTGTTGAGAATTGTTCAGTCCAAGAAATTTATAAAAACCATGCCTGATGATGTAGGCAGATAATTGATTAAAAATTTTATGAAGAATCCAGATAAGAGTCCATTCAAATTGAACAGATTTAGTACCTACTATGTACAAGACACTCTTTTAGGCAGTGGGGGTAAAAAAGACAAAAGAAGGGAACTATTCTAACCCTCAAGGAGCCTACTTCTACTGAGTGTTGGGGTATGGGCAAGTCACAATCTCCTTAGGCCTCAGTTTCCCTATCTGTACACGAGGGTAAAAATAATATCTATTTCCCAGGGTTGAGGTGAGAATCCAATGAGGCGATCCACGTAAAGCATTCCACCAATGGTGAAATGCTATATTCCTGTCAGCTATAATTGTCGTTGTTATCTAGAGACTAATCCAACACTCAGATTTTATAGATGAGGAAACTGAGGCCTAGGGGCTTTATGTGATTTGTTCAATGTCATGAAGATAGTAAGGGTTGGAGGTGGGTCAGATCTGAACTCAGATCCTCTAAATCCAAAAGCAGTGAGTGGTCTTTCCATGATACTGACCTGCCTCCAATCCATCCATCGAGAATGTTTGTGGACATTTCAGTGGATGTTGGGAATGAATTATATGGGCATCTCTGGCTTTGGGTTTTGCACCCCCTTAGATCACCTGATGCTGCCCACACTGTCTTGATGGTGGCTTTGGGGTCAGAGTTGACTTAAGGTCCCTTCCAATTCCAAACCTATGGTTCTAGGATTCTATGAATAATAATATGACTGAAGTGCATGTCCCCTGGACTAGGTGGCTTAACCCAGGCTACTTTCTCAATGTTAGTTCTGCTCCCAGTAGGGATTATATTCTGCCAGAAGTGGGTGCCCTCAGGGATCAAAAAGCCTGCTATGAGCCTTGGAAACTTCTCACCCTGTCCCCAGGGCTATCAGCCTGGTAAGGGAGTTTCCCTCATTCCCCCCTGAATCCCTTACACTTAGCACAATCCCTGGCATATTTGTCACTGAGTCATTTCAGTCCTGTCTGACTCTCCATGACCTCATTTGGGGTTTTCTTGGCAAAGATACTAGAGTGGTTTGCCATCTCCTTCCCCAGCTCATTTTACAGAAGAAACTGAGGCAGATGAAGTGAATTGTCCAGGGTTACACAGTGTGTGAGGCCAATTTTGAACTCAGGAAAACAAGTCTTCCTGACACCGGGCCTGGCACTCTACCCAGTGTGCCACCTAGCTGCTCATGTGGCATACAGTAGGTGCTTAATAAATGTTTAGTGACTGATTTTGATTGATTGACATTCAGTGTTTTTAGTTCCAGACCTCTGCTATCATCATTGTTGGGAATTCCTGATGAGGAAATTCCCTTTATAAATGCAGTTCAGAAATTGTTTTTGTAACTTATAAGGGATTCCCTAGGAGATTGAGAGGTTAAGTGACTGGCCTAGGATCATAAAGTGGAATTTGAATTCAGGTGTCTAACTCTAGGTCCAGCCATTTCCCCACTGCATATCTGCACAAGCACATAAGATTTTTGCTAGAGTATCTGTCAACCAGGTTGATTAGAAAGATTATCTGGCAATTGTGAGGAAGAAAATCATGATAAAGCTTCCTGACAGTTTGGAAAGTAGATGCGGATCATCTCTCTGCAGTTACTGTTCTCCTTAGGGGCATGGCTGTTAAGCTAGGTAGCTTAACTGGGCTGCTTTCTCAATATTAGTTCTGCTCCCAGTAGGTATTATATTCTGCCAGAAGTGGGTGCCTCAGGGCACTAACTGTTCTCTGTGTTTTTTCTGTGTTTAGGTCTGCACTGGAGAGATGGCAGCACGGATTCAGAGCTAGAAGGGACCTTCCAGGCCATATAGCCCAATTCTTTCATGTTACAGATAAGGAAACTGAGGCCCAGAGAGGTAGAATTGTCCTTCTCCAGGTTCTACCACTTAGAGGTAGTAAGTGGAAGGCGTGAGATTTGAACTCAGCAACTTGGGTTCCATATCTAACACTCTTTCCATTCCTCCCTGTTATGGTCCCAGTGGACTCTTCTGACTTGTGAACTCTGAAAGCACTCCAGCAGAGGTGACAACATTAGCGCTTAGGTATACAGCTTCTGCTCTTTCTGTGTGACTTGAGCAGAATGACAGTAACTCACATTAACATAATACTTTGTAACTAAAGAGTCCTTTGCATGTATTATCTTGTATCCTCACAAAAATGCCTTGTGGTAGGGAAGTATCCATAGCCCCATTTTACAGATGAGAAACTGAGGTGCAGAGAGACTGTGACTTATTTAATGTCACCCAGCTCGTCAAGGGGTAGCGCTACAATTCAAACTCTGACTCCAAGGCTAGTACTCATTCTGTTCAACCAGGCAGAATGGCATGGTACATGAAGAGTTCTGCTGGAGTCAGAAACATCTGAATTCAGACCCTGCATCTGACTGTTACTAGATGAGTGACCCTGAGCAAGTCACTTAACTTCTCAGTGCTCCAGGCAGCTCTATAAGATTATAAACTAGAGAGTAGCTGTGGATCTGCCTTAGTAAAGTTTCCTATACCCATGAAATCACTGTAATTCCCATCTAAAGATGCTAGAGTAGTTTGCCTTTTCCTTCTCCAGCTCATTTTACAGGTGAGGAAATTGAGGCAAACAGGATTAACTGACTTGCCTGGGGTTACACAGTTAGTAAATGTCTGAGGTTGGATTTGAACTTAGATCTTTCTGATTCCAGCTCCAGTGCTCTAACCACTGTGTAACCTAGCTGCCTAGATGTTTCTAATCACCTACATGTTTCCTCATCTCTAAAATTAGTTTGTCTTGACGGTTATTTCTCTTATTATTAGTGATTTGGAGCATTATTTCCTAAGGTTGTTAATACTTACAATTCTTCTTCTGAAAATTAATTATTCATCTCCTTTGACCACAGATCTGTTGGGGAATGGCCTTTAGTCTTATATACATTTCTGTCAAATGTCTGTGTATCTTGGATAACAAGTTCCTCTCTGAGAAATTTGTTGCAAACATTTGTTCCTAGTCAAAGGTTTCCCTTCTTAACCCAGATGAATTAATTTTGTTTGCGCAAAAGATTTTCAATTTCATGCAATCAAAATTATTTTATCTTCTGTAATTGCTTCTATCCCTCATTTAGTTAAGGAATTATTGTCCTATACATACCTATGAAGTGTATATGATCTTCTTATAACTGTCATGTCACTATCTTTAATATTCAGACTTGGAATTCGTTTTGTGTTTATGATGGGCTGTTTGTTTGTCTACACCTGGTTTCTACTGAACTGTTTTCCAGTTTTCCTGGTAGTTCTCATCAAATAATATTTTTCCCAAGTAATTTATGTTCTGAGGGTTTTATTGAACACTGAGTTTTTTCAGGTCCATTATTTCTGATTATCTTTCGTCTAGTCTGTTCCATTGACCCAGTTTTCTATTTTTTGACCAATTCCAATTGTTTTATGATTGCTACTTAATATTGTGATTTGAGGTACGCAAGTGCTATTTCCCTTTATTTCTACCTTTTCCTATTATCTCCATTGATATTCTAGATCCTTTGCTCTTCCACTTGAATTTTTTATTGTTATTTACCTCTGCAAAGTGCCCTTTTGGTAGGTCATTAAAACTGTAAATTAACTTTAAGAGTATTGTCACATTTATTATATTGGCATGGCCCAGTCACGAGCTCTATTTCTCTAGCTGTTTAAACTTTTTTAAAGGAACCTTTCATAGTTGAATCTATACAAATATTTTGTGTGCTTTGATAGATTGATCTCCAAATATTTTCTGCATTTATTTTATCATTATTTCTGAATGGAGTTTTCCCTTTTTGTTTATTGTCTCTCGGTTTTTGTTGTTATTTTTATGGAAATGCTATTGCTTTTTGTGGCCTCTCACTTCTCTGAGGATACTATTTTAGTTATTTTCTTTGCTGATTCCCTAGAATCTTCTAAGTAAGCAATCATGCCGTCATCACATGGGGATGGGTGTATCTCCTCTTTGCCTGTTTCTACATCTTTAATTTCTTTCTCTTGTCTTACTGTGCCAGCATTTCTAGACCTATATACAAAAGTAGCAGGGAGAATGGGTAGCCTTCCTTTATTCTTGTATTTATCAGGAAAGCTGCTAATGTAGCTCCTCATTCATAATTTCTTGAAATGTGGTACCCAGGCTTTTATTTATTTATTTTGCGATTGTCATTTTCCGATAGCCTGATGATTCTTAGATTTTTTTTCTCCTTGGCTAGTTTTCCAGGTCAATTAGTTTTGATAAGAAATACCTTACATTTGTATTCTATTTTTTTTCAGTCTTTTGATTTTGTTCCAGTATTCTTTGCTGTCTCATGGAGTCACTGATTACTGTTAGGTACATTTTAATCTCCATGGAGTCTCACTAGTAGAGCAGTTAGTATAAATAGACAGAGGGCACAGGTATGACTTATGAAGGGATGATATCTAAAAAATAAAATTAAGGGGTAAGAGGGGAATGTACTGGGAGAAAGGGAAAAGTAGAGTGGGGTAAATTATTTCACATATAAGAGGCAAGAAAAAGCTTTTACAGTGAAGGGGAATGTGGGGGAGATGGGGAGGAGAGAGTGAACCTTATTCTCATCAAAACTGGTGCAAAGAGGGAATAACACATACATTCAATTGGGTATAGAAATCTATCTTACCCTACAAGAAAGTAAGAGGGGAAGGGAATAAGAAAAAGGGGATGGTAGTGATAGAAGAGAGGGCAGATAGGGGAGGCAGTAATAAAAAGCAAAATACTTTTGAGGAGGGACAGGGTGAAAGGAGGGAAAGAGCAAATAAATGCGGTGGGGGAGAAGGATAGAATGGAGGGAAATACATTTAGCAATTGTAACTGTGAAAAAATTTTTGAAGCAAGTTCTTCTGATAAAGTCCTCATTTCTCAAACATATAGAGAACTGAGTCAAATTTATAAAAATAAGTCATTCCCCAATTGATAAATGATCAAAAGATATGATCAGTTTTCAGATGAAGTAATCAAAGCTATCTATAGCCAGAGGAAAAAAATGCTCTAACTCAGTATGGATTGGAGAAATGCAAATTAAAACAATTCTGGGGTACCACCTCATACCTATTAGATTGAGTAATAGGACAGAAAAGGAAAATGACAAATGTTGGAAGGGATGTTGGGAAAAAGAAACCTTAATGCACTGTTGGTGGAGTTGTGAACAGATTCAACTATTCTATAGAGCAATTTGGAACTATATCCAAAGCGCTATAAAACCATGCATACCCTTTGACCCCGCACTACCACTACTAGGTCTGTATCCCCAAAAAGATAAAAAACAAAAAAAGAAAAGGACCTATTATATACAAAAATATTTATAGCAGCCCTTTTCTGGGGTAAGGGCAAAGAATTAGACATTGAGTGGATGTCCATCAATTGGGGAATGACTAAATAAGTTGTAGTATGTGATTATGATGGAATACTATTGTACTATAGAAATGATAAGCAGGATGCTCTCAGAAAAACCTGGAAAGGCTTACATGAGATGATGCAAAGTGAAATGTACTGACTGTGTACAAAGTAA
This sequence comes from Pseudochirops corinnae, assembly GCA_028646515.1. Lineage (NCBI taxonomy): Eukaryota > Metazoa > Chordata > Mammalia > Diprotodontia > Pseudocheiridae > Pseudochirops > Pseudochirops corinnae. The sequence goes on along the minus strand of CM053585.1, from coordinate 327,116,825 downwards.
CAGTAATATTGTCAGATGATGAGCTGTGAATGACTTAGGTATTCTCAGCACCACAGTGATCTGACATCTTTGAAGGACTTATTGAAGAAAATGCTGTCTATCCCCAGGCAAAGAACTGACGGCTTCCGAATACAGATTGAACCATACTTTTTTTTTTAACTTTATTTTTCTTGAGGGTTTTTTGGTTCTGTGTTTTCTTTCACAACATGACTAATATGGAAATATGTTTTGCATGTCTAGACATGTATAACCTATATTGAATTGCTTGCCTTCTCAATGAGGGAAGTGGAGAGGGAAGAAGGGAGAGAATTTGGAACTCAAGGTTTTAAAAAACAAATGTTAAACATTGTTTTTACATGTAATTGAGAGGAAAGAAAATACAAAATAAATTTTTTAAAAGAAAATTAAAAAATAAACATGGAGAAACAGAAAAACAAAAGGAAATGTTGGGACTCTGGTCTTGGTTTGTTTTATCTGGGGTGCTGTCACTACTTAATCTAGGTATTAAACACTTTGTTCTTCAAGGAGCTCTGGACTGGCTCAGGTTAACAGGTTATAAACTTTAAGTGACCAAAGAGGGTCTGATCTAGAACTTAGTCTGATTTCTGTCTTCTTGGTCTGAGCTTTGTGGTTTCCTGGTTTAAGGTCTGAACAACATAGCTAGAGGCTCAGCCCTGGTCAGAGCTTCAGCACATAGCTGCTGGTCCTAGACCCTGTTGGCACCCTGGAAGATTCTGTAGGGTCCAACAAAATTGTAGGCTTGCCAGTAATCAGCATTTCCTGCCCTAGTACACGCTTTTAGTTCCCTACTGGAAAACTCTGCTGGGTCAGAATGACCCAGCTGCATGCTTCTCCATGGGTCATGATCCTTACCTCACAACACAACTGCAGTGCCTGGTCCCAGCCTTTCTGAACTGGAAGGCTTCTGTGGGGATTTTACTGGCTAGGCATGCTTCCCAGTGCTGCCTTTCTGTGGCAAAATGGGCTGGAAAAAGGCACCCACTCTATGATGTGCTGGTAAACATTTAACAACCCACTCCTCCTCCACTTTTAAGATTAATCTGTATTATTAGCATTTTCCCCATCATTTTCCTAAGTCTAGACATCAACAAAACAATAAATCAAGACCTAATTTGTAGCATTTGCCAGTTTCCAAGGTGTAAATGATGGCACTGAAAATTTAACAATTGATTCTTTCAAGGCCTTAGGATTGGGCTCCAACATGCTCTTGCTTGCCATCCTTGGAAGACAACATAGCAAAAAAGAGCCCCACATCTGGAGTCAGAAAACCCAGAAAGTCCAAAGACTTGGGTTCAAATCATTGCTATTCCGTACTATTCGATATATCCTTGGGCATGTCACTGCTGCCAAGTCTTCATCTGCAAAATGAGGGAATTGGCCTAGCTAACTTCTAGGTTCACTTTAGCTCAAAATTTATGAGTCTATAATTTAATGAAACTCTGCCAAATGGCTGGGGATCAAGGAGATTTCCTAATCCTTCTTCACAGAGATTATTCAACCCTCTCCATGGCTGGGATGGGATCAAAACAGTATCTAGAAATGAGAGGACTTAGTTGCTGTTGATCAAGCAGTCTTTTGTTGGTTGAGTCCCAAGTCAGAGCCATTCCCTAAGGCAGCAGGAGTAAACATTACTTCCTATTTTTAGGTGGTTCATTGCTGGCAAAAATAACTGGACCAACCATTCTGGAAACTCAGATGTTTGAGCCATGTTGGCTTTCAATCAATCAGAGTATCCCAAGGGTTGACCACTCTTTGTTGGCACCATCTGGGGTAGTGGTATTTATAATATGGATGTCTTTCTTTTCTGGATGGAGCCCAACAGGTAACTTTGGGCAGGTTATTTGTAAGTGACTGTCTATAGAGGCACCTGATGCCAACTCCTGTTAGCCAATCACTATCTTTTTGAATCAGTAACGAGTTTCATAAGCCGTCCTGTTCTCATCATTTTCTATTTTTATAAGATCATAGATTCAGAGCTGAGACAGATGTCAGAAGTTTTCTGATCCAGTCCTTTTATTGTATAAATGAGGAAATGGAGGAATTTAAAAGGTAAGCAAGTTACCTGGTGCAGTGAATAGAGTGCTGGGTCCGGAATCGGGAAAATGTGAGTCCAAATCTTGCCTCAGACATTCACTAGTTATATGACTGGGCAAGTCACTTCAACCTATTTGCCTTAGTTCCTCATCTGTAAAATGAGCTGGAGAAGGAAATGACCAAGCACTGTAGGATCTTTGCCAAGAAAACCCCAAATGAGGTCGCAAAGAATAGGACATGATTGAAATGAGTGAACAACGAAAGCAACTTGTCCAAGGTCATTAGCAGAGTTTCAGTCTCAGGTCCCCCAACTCTAAATCTAATACACAACTGCTACCATGTCGCCTACTGATTTCCCAGAGTAGCCCAAGACCTGAGGCCGCCACCTCCTGCCTGGGTTAACTGACAGCTTGAGGAAGAGCTTAGCAACAATATAAAATTATACCAGCACCAGATTTGGAAATGGAGGCTTGGGTTAAAATATGGACTTTGCCACTTACTTGTGTTGATCAGTCAACAAGTCAGCCAATGAACATTTATTCAGGATTTATTTCCAGCACTGGGGATACAAAGAAAGACAAAAATGTGGTCCCTGCCCTCCAGGAGCTCACATTCTTTTTTAAAAATATGTTTTAAAATTTACTTTTAGTTTTCAGTGTTCGCTTTTATAAGATTTTGAGTTCCAAATTTTCCCTCTTCCCCAACACAGCAATCTGATATAGATTATACATGTAAAATCATAGTAAACATATTTCCATGTTAGTCACGTTGTCAAAGAAGAATAGAAACAAAAGGGAAAAACCATGAGAAAGAGAAAACAAACAAAAAAGAAAATAGTATGCTTTCAGATCTGCATTCAGACTCCATCGTTCTTTTTCTGAACGTGGATAGCATTCTCCATCATGAGTCTTTTGAAGTTGTCTTAGATCATTGCATTGCTGGGAAGAGCTAAGTCTATCAAAGTCAGTCATCATACAATGTTGCTGTTACCGTGTACAGTGTTCTCCTGCTTCTGCTCACTTCACTCAGTGTCAGTTCATACAAGTCTTTCCAAGTTTTTCCAAAATCTGCCTGCTCATCGTTTCTTATGGAACAATAGTATTCTACTGCATTCATGTGCCACAGCTTGTTCAGTCATTTCCCAATTGATGGGCATCCCCTTGATTTCCAGTTCTTGGCCACCACAAAAAGAGCTGCTATAAATATTTTTGTACATGTGGGTCCTTTTCCCTTTTCTATGATCTCTTTGAGCTCCAGACCTAGTAGTGCTATTGCTGGATCAAAAGGTATGCACAATTTTATAGCCCTTTGGGTATAGTTCCAAATTGAGGAGCTCACATTCTAATGCAGAGGCAACCTATAAAGAAATAGGCATGTTCGGAGAACAGAGAGGAGATAGCCTAGAAAGATGTTTGAAGCAGGTAGGAGTGGAGCTGGATCTTGAAAGAGACCAATGGAACTCAAGTGAAGGTGAGGAGGGACAGCATTCCTGCATGGGGGACAACCAGAACCTCTGGGCCTTGATTTCCTCAGCCCTACTCCTTGTCAGATGCCTTCTCCTAGTCTTCCTTAAGTGCCCACATTGCAATGAGGCAAAGCCAGTCTCTGTTCTCAAGGAGTTCATGGTCTGATGGGAGAAACGACATGAAAACAATTTATGTATAAATGAGATATAGACAGTATATATTGGCGGGTATTTGCAGAGTAGGGAGGGGAAAGTCAGATGAAGGAGGCCTGGGAAAGGTGAGATTTGAAGGAAGCCAGGACAACCAAGAGGTGGAGAGGAGGAAGGAGAGAGCATTGCAGACCTGGCAGACAGCCAGTGAAAACACCCAGGGCTGGGAGGGGGAGTGTCATGTGTGAGGAACAGCATGGTCACCGGTATCACCGGGTCACACAGTATGTTCAAGAGAGTTGTTATTCAGCTGTTTTTCAATCTTGTCCGACTCTTTGTAACCCCATTTAGGATTTTCTTGAAAAACATACTAGAGTGGTTTGCCACTTCCTTCTCCAGCTCATTTTTCTAGATGAGGAAACTGAGGCAAATAGAGTTAAGTGACTTGCCCAGAGTCAAACCACTAATAACTGTCTGAGGCTGCATTTGAACTCATATCTTCCTGACTCCAAGCCTGGGGTTGTATCCACTGTGCCACCTGGCTGCCCCATGGAGGGGAGTGAGATATATGAAAACTGGAAAAATGGGAAGAGGATAATCTATGAAAGGCTTTAAAAGCCAAAGAGACTTTATATTTCATCCCCAAAAGTAATAAAGAGCCATGGAGCTTATTGAATGGGGGGGGGGTGTTATGTCAGACTTGTATTTTTAGGAAGATCAATTTGACAGCCAAGTGGAGAGTGGACTGGAATGGAGAGAGATTTGAGGCAGGGAGATCAACCAAAAGACACCAAGATGGTGGTGGTGTCAGAGGAGAGAAGGGGCTGTATTCAAGAGATATTAGGAAGGAAAAATCCACAGGACTTGACAATGACTGTTAATAGGAGACAGGGGTCAGGGTGAGGAGTCAAAGCTGTGAGCTTGGGTGACTGGGAGGTGACTGGGAGGTACTGGTGGTACCCTCAGCAAAAATAGGGAAATTAGGAAGAGGGCAGGGGGCAGGGTTTGGGGGAAAAGATGAGTTCGGTTTTGGACATGTTAACTTTAAGACGTCTATGGGATAAATGATTTTCAAGAAAGATTAGATTAATTCAAAGCTCCCTCTTCCCCCAGCCTCATATTAGTGCATCTCTGCCTTTTCAAAGTCCAGTCAACATTGATTATTTCTAACTTTTTTTTCATTGTTAGCAATCTGCTGGAGGTGAGGGGATGCCTCAGAATTGCTTTAATTTATGTTTCTCTCATCTTTAATGATTGGGAACAGTCTTTCAGGTTGCAATTCTTTTGAAAACTCTGTGCTTTGACCATTGGGGAACGGTTCTTAGAATGACTGTTTTTTTCTTTGAAAGCTTTCCTTTTTTTTTTTTTTAAAATCAATAAGCAGATTTTTCCTCCCCTCCCTTGACTGGGAAAAAAGAAGAAAAAGGAAACCCTTGTAACAAAATAAGCAGAGCCAAGCCAAACAAATCCCCACGTTGGCTGTGTCCATAAACATATGACTCACTCTGCATCTTGAGTGCTTTTACTCTGAAAAGCAAGGCACGAGATAGAGAGGAAGGCTGTTCTGCAACACGCTGTGTGTGACCTTATCTTTTGTTATACTATCTCAGAGGCAGGGAACAGGAGGAGGAAGTGGTGAAAATTATACCTGTGTGGAAGCTCACAGAATCACTGGGGGAAGGACCAAGGGGACCGTTGGGTGAGAAAAGAAAGAGAAGAAGAAATGTCCTCATTGTGGTATTACATTGGAGGAATTGGTGAGATCTAGACAGTATATGTTGGTGGGTATGGAGGAAGCGGATAATGAGTCAGTGATTCAGGTCACAAATCAGACATGGGGCCAAGACATAAGAGTAGTAGTAATAATAATAAGCGTAATAATATCATAATGTCATTTAGGCAGCACTTTAAGGTTTGCGAAGCACTATGCATACATTACCTCATCTGATTCTCCCGACAACCCTTCAAAGTAGGTGCCATCATTACCTCCGTTTAAAAATGGCATTTATTTCTTTAGCCTTTAACATTCATTTCCATGAGATTTTGCGTTCTAGATTTTCTCCCCATACCTCTCGTCCTCCCCACCCCAAGACGGCATGCACTCTGCCTTCTCTTCTATCACCCCTCCCCCTCTCCCTCACTTTCTCATAGGGCAAGATGGATTTCTATACCTCATTGCCCATACATCTTATTTCCAAGTTGCACGTCAAAACAATTTGTAACATTTGTCTTTAAAACTCTGCGTTCCAAAATTCTCTCCCTTCTCTCCTCACCCCCCCCACTGAGAAGGCAAGCAATTCAATATAGGTTATATGTGTGTAGTTATGCAATAATAGTCATGTCATGAAAGACGAACTATATTTCCTTCTGTTCTGTCTTGCCCCTGATTTATTCTCTGAAATTCTATTAAAATGGGGGTAATGATGGCACCTACCTTGAAGGGTTGTCGGGAGAATCAGATGAGGTAATGTATGTATAGTGCTTCGCAAACCTTAAAATACTACTTAAATGATATTATGATATTATTACTCTTATTATTATTACTACTACTCTTATGTCTTGGCCCCATGTCTGATTTGTGACCTGAATCACTGAATTATGATTTTCTCATCTGACCCAGTCCCTTTTCAAAAGTGTTTGCTTCTTGGGGTGGCTAGGTGGTGCAGTGAATAGAGCACCGGCCCTGGAGGACCTGAGTTCAAATCCAGCCCCAGACACTTAACACTTACTAGCTATATGACCTTGGGCAAGTCACTTAACCTCAATTGCCCTGCCTTCCTCCCTCCAAAAAGTGTTTGCTTCTGACTACCTCCTCCCCCAATCTGCTCTCCCCTCCATCATCACCCGTCTTATCTCCTTTCCCCCTACTTTCCTATAGGGTAAGTTACCCAATTGAATGTGTAAGTTATTCCCTCCTTAAATCAAATCCAATGAGAGGAAGGTTCACTCATTCCCTCTCACCTCCCCCTTATTCCCTTCCATTGTGAAACTTTTCTCTTGCCTCTTTTATATGAGATAATTTACTCCAGTCCAGCTCTCCCTTTCTCCTTCTATTAATATATGCCTCTGTCACTTCTTAATTTTATTTTTTAGATATCATCCCTTCATATTCATATCACCCTGTGCCATCTATCTTTCTATTTATCATCTATCTATCTATCTATCTATCTATCTATCTATCTATCTATATTCCATCCAACTACCACAATACTGAGAAAGGTCTTATGAGTTACAAATATCCTCTTTCCATGTAGGAATATAAGCAGTTCAACTTTAATAAGTCCCTTCTGATTTCTCTTTCCTGTTTACGTTTTCATGCTTCTCTTGATTCTTGTATTTGAAATTCAAATTTTCTATTCAGTTCTGGTCTTTTTATCAAGAATGCCTGAAAGTGACTGTGCTATCCTACAGTCCACCATAGCCAAGGAAGAAAACCTAGGGCTAGGTCAGACAAGTATTCTCTTGTCATTTCCTTGAAAGAGTTGCTTTTGAGAAATTCAGAAAAATAAGAAGTGTGATACTATGGCCAGAGAGTTTAAATGGGAAGACAGTTCAAGGAGAATAGTCTCTCAAGAACAAAATTTTGATTGTAATAATAATAAGCTGGCAAAGAAAAATGAGAAGACATTTAAGGAGGGTGATATGGCTTCATAGGGAGCTTTTCAATGATCTGGAAAAGGCGGTGTGTTGAAAGACGGAAGCAGGGGCTTGTAAAAATGGTACAGACAGAGGTATTCTAGAAATGTTTAACAATTTGGTTCTCTGAGTATGACACACTTTTAAGTGGAATCTATATTATCAACCTTTTGTCCATCACTTTAAGTCTAGAAAACCAACAAAACAATAAATCAGGCTCTGATTTGTAGCATTTGGTGATTTCTGAGGTGTAAATGTTCACCCTGAAATTTTAACAATTGGCTCAAGCTGTTCGCGTTGGCTCTGGTGTACTCCCAAGTGACAAATCTCTAAGAATAATATCAGGAAGGTTAAAGATCAAGGTTTACAAAAACTGTTAAGGTCAACAAAAGGAATCTCTTAAAGAGCAAGGAAAGGACAAATTCATTGCTTGAGTGTAGACAAAGTCATGTTTCCTATTAAGGAGAATGCTCTTCTGATGAGAAAGGCATAATAAATATGGTTAGGTGGCAAGTGGAGCCAAATAGGTTTTACACAGTATCTTTTAAAGCCCTTTATCATCTTGCTCCTCTCTATTTTGCCCTTCTAATCTTCATAAACTTCATAGCCTTCTATGTCCCCTATGAACAGGCACCCTGGATTTCTTGCAGCTCTTCTCAGAAGAGACTCCATCTCCCAACTCTGGGCATTTTCCCTGGCCACTTCCTATCCCTGCAAGTCTCTCCCTCATACCTCTGCTTCTTGGTTTCCTTGGCTTCCTGTAAGACTCTACTCAAATCCCAGCTTCTATAAGGGGCCTTTCTGGGTGCCCCTCACGTCACCCTACTGCCAGAGTATATTAGTTGCTCTACATACATCTGTCATGTACAGAATTGTTTGCATATCATCTCCCCTATTAGAATGTGAGCATCTTGAGGTCAGGGACTGTGCCTTTGCCTTTCGCTGCATCCCCAGAGTTTGGCATAATGCAAGATGCCCATGAGGCACTTAACACATGTGTGATGATTGAATGCTTGAGGGACAAACAAGAGCAGATTGCTTATGTGTAGGAACAGTCTCTTCTCTAGCAACATTCTTTTTGGTTAGGCATGGACAGAGCAGCAGAACCAGACTCTTCAGCTAAATCCACTACCCTGAGGGCAATTATCATCATTGGCTTCTGCTGCAGTAACTTTATAGGATCCTAGACCTCAGTTGGAAGAAGCCTTAGAGGTCACTGACTTTAACCCTCTCCTTTCAGCGATGAGCCCCAGCTAAAGGCCAGAGAGATTCCATTACTTGCCCAAGGTTATGCTGGTAGTAAGAGGCAGAGCTGAGCTTTTAACCCTGGTTCTCTTCCTCCAAATTCAGCATTCTTTCCACTGCTGAACAGTTGATCAGTTCTGATAAGGGGAGACATCACAGGTAAGATAGTTCTGATACAAGGCAGATAGCAAGGCAATGGGGTCTAGAGGGTGCATTGGCCAGTCTGTGTCATATGAATGAATGGGCAGAATTTATAGATGACACAAAGCTTAAGAGAGGTAACCAACATGTCGGATGACAGAATTGAAATATGTCAGGACCTCCACAGTCTGAAACAATGGATCATATCAAACACAGTTCAATTTAGTAGAAGCAAATATAAAGCACTTTGCTTTATTTCCCAAAATCAACAGCTGAATTACAGGTTAAAGGAAACATGCTCCAGGTTGCAATTTAGGTAAATAAGACCTGCAGGGGAGGGGTTTAGTTGACTGCAGGAGTAAGTGCAAGTCAAAAATGCAATTAATGTGGCAGGTAGAAAAGCCAGTGTAATCTTAGGCTGCATTCAACAGAAGCCTAGAGTCCTGGATCCCTGGGTGAGAAAGACTCAACAATTCAACAATATACTAATTTAACAAGCTTTTGTTAGATACCTACTGTGGGCCTTCCTTGTTTAACCTACTGGAAAGCATTGTGCACTCAGCTCCTTCACCCTCCTGGAGATTTCCCATCTCCTGATTCGTCCTCTCTGACCTTGTTGGTTTGCCTGAAGCAACTTTACTCGAAGCCAGCTTTTCACAGTGAGGTTTGCCCATGTGGTTGAAGTTGGCTTGGGAGTCATAGATCCTGTGAACAGGGAGAGACCTTAGGAAGGGGAAAGGGAAGGCATTTATCAAGTGCCTATTTCTCATGTGGGCTACTAGGTGGCTCAGTGATAAAGCACCAGCACTGGAGTTAGGAGGACCTGAGTTTGAATTTGGTCATGGATACTTGCCAGTTGTGTGACCCTGGGCAAGTCACTTAATCCTGTTTGCCTCAGTTTCCTCATTTGTAAAATGAACTGGCTAAGGAAATGTCAAACCACTTCAGTTTCTCTGCCAAGAAAACCCCAAATGGGGCCAGAAAAAGTTAAACATGACTGAAATGATGGAACAACACTTATTATGTGCCAGGTAGTATATTAAGCATTTTATAAATATTATTTCATTTGATCCTCACAATGCCCATTTTTTCAGTTGAGGAAACTGAGGCAGACAGATTTGCCCAAAGTGATTTGCCCAGAATCATACAGCTAGTAAGTGTGTCAGGCCAGATTTGAACTCAGATCTCTTACCCTAAACCTTGTTCTCTGGGAGCCATTTGGCCGTAGACACAAGATCCTCTCCACAGTCTGGTTTCATCATTCTGTTTCTGATCTCTTGGACTGAAACCACCTTCCTTTTCTTTTTATTTTTTTTATTCCTTCTCTCCTTCCTTTTGGAACACATGGCTCTCCTTGTTTTCTCAGCAGATTCATGCTCTCAGGACATCTCCTTCCTTGAGGGTAGAAAAGCTTCATGTCATGTGGCTTTTGGTAACCCTAGATTTGTCCTTTTAAGATATTCATCTAAACCAGAGATTCATAACTTTCTATTAACCTTTCTTTTTTAACCTTTTTGCGGATGTCCTGGGCCCCTTTGGCAGTCTGGTGAAACCCACAGACCCTTTCTAAGAATGATGTTTTTTAATAACTGAAGGAAGTGCTAAGTTTGAGTAAAAATAAAGAGAATTTTTCCCATCCATGTTCATGTTTGTACTAGGGATCCATGGGCCCCAGATGAAGAATCTTTGATCTAAACCAACACAAACTGAAATACAATTTTGACAGACCCACTGAATATCCACTCAGACAGTTTGGACTCTTTTCATTTTTAATGTAATAGAAGCAGGCATTTTTCCTTTGCCACCACAGAAGAGTTTTGATATAGTTACGAAAAACATCAGCACAACAGCTTGATTGTCTAAAGGGAGAGAGGCACTCATGAAATGGAAAAGGTCTGATCGTGGCACTCTCCTGTTCATTAAGCTTCAGTGACTATCATGAAGTCTGTTCATTAGCTGAAGGACATATGTCCCCCTGGAAGTTGCTAGAGCTCATCCAGACTCTGTGGGAAAAAACCCCAGTCCACCCT
>CM053585.1:327080764-327105603 GCA_028646515.1 Pseudochirops corinnae | reverse complement strand
CCCCCCCCCCCCCCCCCCCCCCCCCCCCCCCCCCCCCCCCCCCCCCCCCCCCCCCCCCCGCGCCTGCCCAGGGCCCCCAGTCTTCCCCTCCTCAGCCCCCGGAGCCCACAGCTTCCTTGGGGTGAGAGTTCTGTTGTCTGTGGACTCGGCTGTACCGACCTGGAGCTGAGGCCTTTCCCAACGTCCTTCTCGGTCTGCCTTGGGCTGTTCAGCCGCCTTCCCTCGACCTTCCATTATTTCTGCTGTTCTAAAAGTTCCTTTGAGCCATTGTTTGCAGTTGGGGGGGGAGGAATTTGGGAGATGGGGTAACTCCCCGCAGTCTTCTCCCACCACCTTCCCATAATGCCCTTCAGACCCGCTTGGGGCACGTGCCTTTGGCACCTCTGGGGTGGCTGGGTTGGAGAGCTCGGGAAGGCTGGGTGGGAAAACCTGGAATAAGGAGTTAATGGCGTGAGAAGACAGAAAGGGTTGGTTGGCGTGTGGGCCCAGGCCAATCCCTGCGCCTCCCTGGGTCTCAGGCCCCATCTGCAGAATGAGGGGCCTATCTTGGATGGCCTCTAGGAACTGTCCATCTTAGACGTCTGACTCCGCCTGTGTCCCTGGCACCCAGCATAGTGACTGGCAGGTGTAGGCGCTTCCATTTGTTTGTTCAGTCCCAAAAGAGTGTTATTTTTGGTTTATCCTTCACAAGGTGTCTTCCATGGAAAAACGAGTTCAGTAGCTAAACTTATTCTGGGAGACTGAATTAATGCACACCTATGGCGTTAAGAAAATCAATATCCAATTAGGCTCATGTTCCTTTGAGATGTGCTTTCATTGATATTCTGTCAAGAGGGACAGAACACCTTTGAATTATAATGGTACGCTGGCTCACATGGCACTTAGTGTAGCATGCCTCGACTTACAGTTTTATAATGTGAGGAAGGGAGGGACATGTGGTCTGGACCTGTGATTTCGTTGTATAGGAGACTCCCAGAGAGCTAAGTCCCTTCACCAAGGGAGATCACCTAATCTTAGAAAGTTAACCTGGGTCACTCAGAGATGAAGTGATTTGCTGAGGGCCGCACAGCCTTTGTCTCCAAATCCAGCAATCTTTCCAGTCCTATGTCCCTTCCTTTAGGAAGCTTAAATTCTTCTGAGATGAACAAGTTCAGAGAGTATAAAAATAATAATAATAATAATAATAATAATAATAATAGCTCACACATAGCAAACGTCTTTGTACATGGATCTTGAACCTAGGGTGTCTTGGCTATGAGGCCAGCCCTCTCCATAGCACCACCTCTCAGTTATTTAATTCTTATTTAATTTATTTAATTCATGTTTTTACTCATTTGCTTAACAAATTTAGTGTCTTCTCTTTGTTGATTATCTCCAAATTATCCTGCATATAGCTACGTTGTACATGTCTTCCCCATTAAACTGTGAGTCCCCTGGTTTTTACCTATCTTTGTATCCCCAGTATAGTGCCTGGAAAATAGTAGGTGCTTAATAAATGCTTATTGATTACTGAATTGAATTAAATTTGCGTCCATTGTAAACCCCCTTCTAGAAAGACAACAATTATATTTGAAGCCCTCTGAGATCAGAAACTTTGTCTTTTTCTTCCTTGTATCCCCCATTGTGCCCAGTGCTTCTGAGTTCAGGAATATCTACCTCCCTATAGACTCCACTCTTTGATCTCAGATCTGAGCTGCCCACGGAGCAATGTAGGACAAACGGTCTTTTCCCACGAGATCCTCCTGTCATGCCTCATTATGGTGAGTACTCAAAGGTTCTGCCAATGGTGTACAATATCTAGCATATGAGACAAAGTTGGAAAGGCTTCAAGAACGGGATAAGTGTCGCATCACCAGGTTAGATGTAGGTTATGAATTTTCTGCCACCACAACTCTTTTTTTAATTGTGTATTTCATTTAAATTGTTTGTTGATTTTTAAAATGTCATTTTCCCTTCTCATCCTCTACCCTGCAAGAGAATCCTCCCTTATAGCAAACAACCTTCACATAAATAAAGACCAACACCTAAATAATGTCTGACTACATATATAGCATTCTGCCCCTGTAGCTCACCACCTCTTCATTTTCAGTACTGTTGAATAAAGTTTGCTTATTAACATTCAAATCCCACACAGTTTCACCACTCAGTACCCCCAAGAAATTTCCTAAGACTAACCAGTAAGCATTGGTGAGGCACATTTGCTCAAAAGGAGTTCCCTACACAATGAAATCATAGGTCCAGACCTCACATCTGGCCCTTCCTCTCTCAAATTTAATAACCACAATACACATCAGTCTATGATGAGCACCATGTGAGCAATGCTAGATATTGACAGCTATAATTCAATAAAGTCTTGTCCTATCTGACAGAAGGACAGTAAAATCACATCTCAATGGAAATTGAGTTTAATTAGATATTGATTTTAACACTATAAACATCCATTAATTCAGTCACTCCCTCCTCCCTCGAACAGATTTAGCTACTGAACTTTTTTTGCATTGAAAATATCTCGAGAGATAAGCCATTATGAATATTCTCTGAGTGTAAACATACTGGTCACAGTGCCCTGAGCAACTTACCTCACTTTGGGGTTCCTTAGATAACTCTCTGAGTTGTCTGTAGAAGTAGCATTGAGATAGAAAATTTCTCACTGGAAGCTCCTTACACAAATAAGCCCCATGTCAAGCCTATATCCCTATCTCATTATATTATTCTGAATTCCGATATCTCTTAGTGTTCTTTTCCTTTACATTACTCTAGTCATTGGGAATATTATTCTCCTGATTCTATTTTCTTTGCTCCATATCAATTGATGTCTTTCCATGTTTCCCCAAAATCTCCATATTAATAATTTCTTACAGTGCAAGTTACATGTCACAATTTGCTTAGCTACTTCTAATCAGTCTACCTTTTTTCAAGTTTTAATGCCACAATGATAAAGCGCTTCAGTCCATATCTTGGTAAATATGGGACCTTCCCTTCTCTTCTTGATCTGGTTGGGGCATACACTCAGTAGCAATTATCTTTATAGCTTCTTTGTGTTGTCTCTTCAATAGACTGGGAACTTCTTCAGGGCAGGGGCTGCTTTTTTACTTTCTTTGTATCTCCAGTACTTAGCACAGGGTCTAGTACTTAGTAGGTATTTATTAAATGTTTATTGACTAGTGGAATCCCTGTGTCAAGGAGGATGAACAATTTAGGCACTTTTTCATCTATTCCAAATTGTTTTGCAGAACAGTTGAACCAATTCGCCACTCCAATGATGTATTAGCATGCCTCCTCTTCCACAGCCCTGCCAACACTGACCATCATTTCATCCCTTTTGACAATATGCTAGGTGTTAAGGGAAGCATCAGGATTATTTTCATTTACCTTTTTCATATTATTAGTGATTTTACAGGAATATTTAAAGGTAATTTTCTAAATTTTTAGAAGAGTTACAGCATGTCTGAGAGAATACCTGACATGTAAAATCATGGATCCTTGAGGTATTGTAGCACCATATCTCCCTAGCCCCAATCCTAACCCCCTTTTTTTCTGACCCTCATACTGAGTCTTCTCTTCTACAGGCTCAGCATTTCTAATTCCTCCAACTCTTTTGGATAAAAGATAATTTCCAGATCCCTTGCCACCCTGGTTGCTCTTTTCTAGATACACTTGAATTTCACTATTTCCTTTTAAATATGGTGCCCAAAATTAAACTCAATGATCCAGGTGTAGCCTGAATAACCCAAGTGAATAAAAGACCATTGATTCTCAAGATCAGATCACTATACTTCCATTAATGCAACCTAACTTTGCATTAGGTTTCTTAGCAACCATGTAACAATAATGCTAATTATGTAAAGCAAAAATTATAAAATGCTTCACATGTCATAAGAATAATTGTAGTAACAGGAGCTCACATTTACAAAATGCTTTAAAACAGTGCTGTCAAACTCATAGAAATGGGAGTCACTGAACCATACATAAGGATCCCTGCAGACTCCATATTGACTTAGAAACCACTCATATTCATACGCTTCTCTTTTTAATACATAAATATGATCAAATCAGATAGGAACTACATTTTAATATGGTTCAGACCTCACATGGGAGTGTTATGCCTGCATGAGCATTTGACATCTCTTCTTTAGAGTATATGGGAGTAGAGGGACAGGGACTAACCTGGTCATTTTATTGATATGAGGACCTCTCAGATAAGGAAACTTCCTCTAGCCAGTGCAGAAAAACACATTGTGTAAAACTTATGTTCTTAGAAAGCCCTGAGGAGGAGAAATGACTTCTTCAGATTCACACAGTCAGTCAGTATCAAAGGTAGGACTTGAACCCATGTCTTTCTGGATCTAGGATCTGTTTGTCTCTTATACTACATATCTATAAGTATATAAGCTTTGCATTTACAAAACACATATCATTTCATCCTCCCAACAGCTCTGTGACCCCACATCTTGCTATTACCTCAGCATTGAACTTGTGGTTGACCAGAATGCCAAAATATTTATCACATGGGTTGCTTCCAACTTTTTTGTCATATATTGTATTACCTGTGCTCTTCTAGCTTCTGCCAGTTAAAGCCTCTATTTCTCTATTCAGTTCATTAAGTAAAAATATGGTTATGAGTACAGGTTATGAGTACAGTCCTGTGGCCAGCCATTAAAAACCTCACCCCAAGTTGACATTGATTCATTAATCAATACTTTTGGGGTAGTGTTATTTAACTAGTTATGAATGTACATTACAAACAGATCCTCTTGTCCATAAAGATGTCAGGAAAGACTCTGGAAAAAACTTTGCTAGAATAAGATGCAGTTGGTCAGTACAGTTGATTTTCTCTTGGTTTGCCCGTGAAGTAACACTAGCCAAAAGGAGTACATTGTTAATATGGGATGGCTTGTTTTTAATGAGCCAATATTAGTTTCCAGGGAACAATCTTCTCTCCACAAATATTTGCAAATCTTTGATAATTGATTGTAAAAGTTTTCTGGAGATCTACATCAGGCTTTCCAATCGGTGGCTTCCTTAATTCACTGCTTCTCCCTTTTGGGAATTAGCACAGGGAGGCCAGTGACTCTGTTTCTAGCAGGGAAGAAGGGCAAAGGTCACTCACCCCACCTGCCCCTTTCAATTTTTTTCCTAATGTGAGATTTGCCCAAAACCACGATTGGTATAGGAGAGTTGTTGTTGTTGTTGTTGTCTTTCTCCTTCATTCTCAAAGAGGACCATGACGTCAGGAAGATGATGCCATGACTTGCAAGTGAATTGGATTTAAGTGAGGCAGGGCTATAAAAAGTCACTAGCCTCACTTTCTCCTCCGGAGCCACCTGGATCCAGTGGCATATTAGAGATCAGGACAACTGGAGAGGGCCCCTGGCATGGGGGAGTACAAAGGAATTAAAAGGAATTTTCTTACTCTAAGTCAGAGAACAGACTGAATTCACTGACTAGGAACCTCAAGCAGAAACAAGGGAATTGATAAGCCAGACATAAGTGTGTAAGGTTTTCTCTAACTAGTTAAGTGGTTACAACCATCTGGGTTCTAAATTAGAGAAGATCTAAAAAGCCCTGGGACTAGGAGCTAAAGAGATGAATAGGCTCCTCCCACTAAAGGGGAAAGAAGCTACATATCCCCCAAAGACAAGCAGAGGGCAGCACAGAGCAGCATGGCGGGGAGATTAGAAACAGTCTACAACTCAGTGGAGACAGTCTACACCTCAACAGAGATGCAGCTTGGAATCCAATGTCATTATCACAAAACATTAGCAGCACTGCAAAGGAATACGCAATAAACACTGATGGTCCAGAACTTAAAGCACATAGAAAATGACTGGGATTCAGTCGGTTTGAATTCACACCTAGATCTGACACTTCCAGTCTATTTTCCACTGTACCACCTGCTCTCTCTAATAGTTACTGAGTCTGTACTAAGAGAGGCAAAATGCAAATATTAGGGAGGGATGAAATATCTAGCCACTAATGTCTGAGCTTCCTAATTTGTCTTTCAAATGAACTAACATAGGCACCTCATAATGGACAGAAGATGCAACATTATGTAGAGGAACAGTAAGCAGGATAGTTTGGTTGGAATTCATGAGGGGCAATAGCATCTAATTGGAACTTGAACTGGAAAGAATTATCAGAGCTTTTGATGCTAAACAGAAACATTTGTATTTATTCCTGGAGGGCATAGGGAGCCATGGAAGCTTCTTGAGGAGAGCAATGATATGATAAAATTGTGCTTTAGGAATACTAACTTAATTACTATACAGAGGATAGATTGTAAGGGGAGAAACTGAAGGCATAGAGAGCAATTACTTCAATAATCCAGACAAGAAGTAATGAGAGTCTGGACTAGGCTAGTTGTGCTGTGAGCAGACAGAAGGGGATGGGTGTGAAAGATGTTGAGAACATATATTCTACAAGACTTTTCAACTAATTAGATGTGGGAGGTGAGTGAGAATGAAGAGTCTCAGTCCCAGACATATAAACATATGTGTATGTTTACATGTATGTGTCCTGTTATAGATAGATAGTTAGACACACAAAGATATAGTTATGTATCTATAAACACATGCCAGTGTGTTCTAGTAGAAACAATGGATTTGGAAGCAGTAGACCTTAGTTTAAATCATTCCTTTACCAATTCCTTTGCCAATTTACCTACGTGATCTCGAGAAAATCCTCTAACCTCATTGGGCCTCCAGTTTCCTCATATGTAAAATCAAGAGGTAAAACTCTGTGGCCTCCGAGGTCCTCCCCAGCTCGACATCTATGAGCCTATGACCTACTTGGTGGACAGAATCTCCTCAAATAAACCAACAAGATCATAAGAATGGTCAAAAGAAAATAAATGTTTCTAAAGAACAGTCTGTGCACACCACCAAGGGTATTCGTAAGGCAAATACGAGCAAGGAACAGGAAGGCTTTTGCAGATGATTTCTACCTCCACAGTTCACATCTTCCCATTCACACAGCTGACTGAGAAGGATAAGAAATGTAAGATCCCAATGTGCTCATTGTTCATTAAGTACCAAAAAAAAAGCATTTGATTCAGTTATAGTAACAGTAACAATAAAAAGAACTGGCATATATGTGGCAAGTTTGAGAAACATCTGCCACTTTTCAACACCCAATCTGATGCCAAGTCCATACCCAAGGACTTTCCCACATGGTAGGACCTGCCATGCTTGAGCTTTGAGAGTGCCGCCTTGAAGAAACCAAGATCACCTCCAAACCATAAGAAAGCATCCAGGTAGGACCTTGGTCCTGTTGTTGTTGCATTGGCTTGTTTTGTTTTGTTTCACTTTTAACAGATCTGTGATTCCAATGGTTCAGAAGACTCCTAATGAGAAAACTACATCTACCAGGGCAGATTAGGACTTGCTTTATATCCGTTTTAGAGAGTTGCCAGAGTCACTAAGAAGGTGAGAAATAAGTGACTTTGGGCTAGCTAGGTGGTGCAATGAATAGAGCACTGATCCTGGAGTCAAGAGGACCTGAGTTCAAATCTGATCTCAGACACTTAATTCTTACTAGCCGTGTGACCTTGGGCAAGTCATTTAACCCCAATTCCCTGGCCCTCCCCCCTCCAAAAAAAAAGCAAAAGAAATGAGACTTGTTCTATCCTCCCGGTCTGTATATGTCAAAGGCAGAACTCAAGAACTGAAGTTTTTATGACTTTAGGATCAATTTTCTATCCACTACATCATGATGCCTTTCTAAATCCCACATATATTTGTGTGTGTGCATGTAACGTGTGTATTTGCATGATGTCTAAGTGTGTATTTGTATAATATATGTGAATATGTAAACGCATATATACACACTCATATAAAATGTATAGACAGCTAGACATACATACATAGAACACTTTTTTAAAGTCCACTGAGTCAACATTTCTTTTTGTTCAATGGCTGATAAGAATATCACTCCATCATATCAAAGCACCAAGCCCTTTCAACACTGAGCCACAGGCTTCCAGAATTTTCCAGGAGAACTGCAGAGAAAACTCTATAGGATGGTCCCTTTTAGTTGATTCCCATTCATGCTCCAAAAAAATGCACTGGCCACTTTCACACACACACACACACACACACACACACACACATCCTTCTCAAGTAGAAAGTTTCCTTTACAAAATTCATTTCTTTCCAAATATATAAATGTCACCAATGTGCTGAAAGCTCCTATGAATTATGGGAAATAAGAAGCTCCAAGGTAACATGAAATCAAATTATAGTCGATATTTGCAGGCAGTTATTATGAAACATTATCCACTTAAGGAGAGGTATGAAGCAATCTGGTTACTAGACAATGATGATATCACTTTTTTGCCCAGATATTCATTGATGGCTCATCTCCCCATTAACTCTGATCTCCCAGGAGACCCAGGATAATAGCATGGGGGCCTTTGTTTATTGCAGCCAAGGCTGGTGTGCTACATGACACAACAAGCATCCTTTTCCCTCGAGCAAAGCATCTGCAAATTAATGAATGAAGAAGGATTTATTGGGCATCTATCTGAGTATGTCAATCCCTGGCTCAGCATCCCTCATAGGCTCCCTGTTGGTACCAAAACGAAATAAAACTCCTCATCCTGACATTCAAGAACCTCCATAATTTAGCTCCAACCAACTTCTTCTATACTTAGTTTCATAGTATGATGCACTTGATATTCCCCAACCTAATATTCCATCTTCTAGCCTTTCCTCCACACCAACCACATACTCCCTCATCTCCACCTCTCAGAATCCTATCTTCCTTCAAGGTTCAGCTCAGATACTCTCTCTTCCATGAAGCCTTCCCTCATTCCCCCAGCTCTTAGTGCTCTATCTTTATCATATTTCCTTAGAGCACTTCATCTGGTCTCTCCTTTGCCCTCCTTCACTTCCTTATACTTATCTATTCATTTTATATCTGCTGGGTACCTGGGTGGTGCTGTGATTAGAGACTTGGAATTAGGAAAACCTGAGTTTGAATCCTGCTTGTGACACAATAACTGTGTGACCCTGGGGAAGTCACTTAGCCTTTGTTGGCCTCAGTTTTGTCACCTGCAAAGTGAGGACGATAATAGCACTGACCTCACAAAGTTGTTATGGGGATCAAGTGAGATTAGATAGAGACATAGATAGATGAATAAATGGATGGATGGATGGATGGATAGATAGATGGATGGATAGATGGATGGATGGATAGATGGATGGATGGATGGTTGTCTGGATGGATGGATGGATGGATGGATGGATAGATAGATAGATAGATAGATAGATAGATAGATAGATAGATAGATAGATAGATGGATGGATGGATGGATGGATGGATGGATAGATAGATAGATAGATAGATAGATAGATAGATAGATAGATAGATGTGTATATATAGATTATATATCTATAATAAAGCAATTTGTGAGATACTTAAAGTACTATATAAATGCTAGTGATGATGATGTCCCCATCCCCAGACCAATGAGTATTTATCAAGCATCTTCTGTGGACCAAACTCTATGCTAGGTAATAGGTAGATCAAGAAAAAAAAGGTCCCTGCCCTCAAGAAGATTCCATTCTATGGAGAAGATGAAATGTCCATGGATGGATATATTACAAAATAGATACAAAGTGATTTTGTAGGTGAGGGCAATAACAACTAGGAGCCTAGAAATTCCTCAATAGCAGAGGCTCTTGTATGCCTCATGCCTTGCACATAATAGTCACTCAAAACCACCATTTTTTGACTTGGCTATACAGCTATATCCCCATTCTCTGTTAGGCACTATGGGAAATAGGAAAAAACAAAATATGGCTTTTGCCACCAAGAAGCTTATGGACAATTGTTTTTTTAATGGGGAAGAAAGGGCTGCAAAAATCATAATTGCTTTTCCTAGTGAGCCATAATCACCGCTGAGAACTGATACATTGGGTAAAGTTTTTCTTGTGCATGAGCATTAAATGATTCTAGATCAATTCCAGTCAACAAGTGACTGAGCATGGCAATACATGGTGCTCCTGCAGACCCAGGGGTGTGAGTCCCACCAGATTCAGGTTTTCTTCTTGACTTCAACTCTGGGTGAAACAAGAAGAAATGAATCTCTAAAATTCTATGATTAATTAATTACCTACAACACTCCAGGCCCTATTGTAGGCACTGGGGATCCAAAGACAAACAAGAAAACAAGCTCTGACTTACATCCTATTGGACAGGATATAACACAAACACAGATTATTAAATTCAAGATCTAGGGGAAGAATGAATTAGTGGAGAAATCAAGGTCTCTTGTGGGAGGTGGAACATGAGAGGAGACTTGAAGGGCTTCATAGATCATAGGATCACAAACTTAGAGTTGGAACAGACTTCAGAGACCTCTTTTTACAGATGAGGAAACTGAGGCCCACATAGGTGAAGTGACCTACACAAGGTCATATATGTAGTAAGCTTCAGAGGTGGTCAATAATAGTCAATAAACATTTATTAAGTACCTACTATGTGCCAGGCACTGGGTAAGGGCATTTGAACTCATGTCCCTTGGCTCATGAGTCAATGCTCTTTCCACTGAGCCACATCCAAAAGTATGCAAGAGCCAATTAGAACTGGTACCTGAGAGTCAGAGCTAGTTATTAAATTTTTAGTGCCCTTAGAAATGGGCAAACAGTATAAAACAGGTTTTGATTTATTGGTTTTTGTTTGTGTAGACTTAAGAAAGTGATAGAGAAAATATTAATGACACAGATTAAAATTAAAAGTGTCATGTTCATTTTTTCCCAAGAGTCACATGTTGAACATTTACTAGGACACCACTGACCTCATCCCCAAGCATAGCCTAATAAACATTTTTTAAAAACCATCTTTAAATCTGGAAAATCAGGATCCTGTGGTCAACCTCTTTCGAAGGACCACTAACAGGGCATCAGCTTGGAAGGTGGAAGGTGGTATCTGGAACACAAAAGATCTTTATTCTACATAAGAGCAAAGAGGACAAAATGTCATTGAATACCCAAACCAGAGGTTACAAGGCTCCTATCCAGCTATCTTAGATCAAAGAAAACCAAGAAAATGTACTGGTGGGACAAACAGCTAAAAAGCTCTAGTTTGTAGGCTTTGTAGAGCTGCATTTGCACAAGCTGAAACTCAGCTTTGAGTATTAAGAATGAAGGGCTCCCCATGCCTTTCCACAGGTAGCTTTTCAATACAATATTTAAACTGTTGATCTATATCAAAAAATGTATTGTCAATTCTTAAGCATCTAAGGAAAATACAGTACAGAATGATGTTTTTTGTATTCAAGGAGGTTCATGATCTCATTCATGTGGGCGAGTACTAATCCATTTTAAAGTGGTTGTACCCCTTTCAGGTATAAGTAAATGGTTCTTTATAAGTTATTGAAGAAAAAATGGCCTCCTAGTGCCAAATCTCAGCTAACTTCTCCCCACTTAGATAGACAGGATCTTGAATGGCAGAGGAAGTCCAACACCAGACTGTACTCAAGCCTTTTTCCAACTTGGTAAGATCTGCTAGAGCCTTCCATCCACTGGCATTGCCTTAAAGAACTCAAGGTCATCCCTATACCATGATGACTCATTGGAGTTGGACATTGGCAGAGACATGCAAAATGAAAGATGAAAAGAATACATTTTATAGTTGGCTCTGAAAGTCATTCTATGATTTTTTTTCACTCTTCTAATAGCTTTAGCATTCTAATTGTGTTTGACTTTAGGCCAGAATTAAAATGAATCCCTAATAGTCAGATAGCAAGGTCCAGGCTACATGCCCCAGGGTCACATAGGACAGTGGAAGATCAAATTTGAGGATGAGTCAGGGGAGAGTCAGGGAAAATCAAGAGTTAAAGACCATGTGGAGTAATGAAAGATTGGTCAAGGGGTAAGAGGGGATGGAGGAAGGTAGAGAAGAGTCATGGAAAATCAAGAATTAATTCTACTGAATGTTTTCCATTCATTTTAATGTCTATTAAATATATACCACAGACAAAGCACTGGTTTAACGGTGAGAGATACAAAGGTAAAAACCGGCACTGTCCCTGCCTCCATAAAGCTTACAATATAAGAGATAGAATAAGAAATACACACAAATTAGTAGAATGTGATAGGAGAAAAAGAGAAATTAGGCAAAGTGCTAATGAAAGATGAGAGAATAAATGAATGAAGCATTTATTAAACCCCTACTATTTACCAGGCACTACTATTTGCTGGGAATACAAAGACAAAAATGAAACAAACTCTGCTCTCAAGGGGCTTACACCCTCTTGGGCCTTGACAAATGACTCAGTTTCTTAGAATAAATAAAGGTAATAGTTAAGGTCATTTTTTACTCCAGGAGATAAAATATAATGTTCTTGTTCTTTCTCTATACAGAAGCCATATTTTGCTTAAATATCCTTTCTTCTTGGGGCGACTAGGTGGCATAGTGAACAGAGCACTGGCCCTGGAGTCAGGAGGACCTGAATTCAAATCTGACCTCAGACACTTAACACTTATTAGGCATGTGACCTTGGGCAAGTCACTTAACCCCAACTGCCCTGCCTTTCCCCCTCCAAAAAAAAATATCCTTTCTTCTCATTATAAGTAAAAAATTAAAACGGCCATGCAGTGAGTTGAATCTCTACTGATTGCTTTCTTCTTTTCTGTGACTTTGCCCTCTTCTCACAGTATTTCTGCATACTTAAAAGGGGGCAAAACTGAACTTTCATCTCAATTTAGCAATTTTCTATCACCATTTTTAAGCTGCTCCTTCCCTGTTATCTTCCTATCCCTCCCTAATGACATCTGGGCACTGCTGTGAAAGTTGTGTCTGAGAGGAGGTGCTGATTCAAAACAGAGGGACTGGGAAGGTTAAGAGAAAACAATGAAGAGGATAGTATTGACTCCTTCCTAGAAACCCAAGAAATTCTTTCCTGGAACTGTCTTGCTTCTAGGAAGAGAACAAGAAAGAAATCCCCCCCTTCTCCCAAAAAAGTCTGTTGCTTATTATCTTTCTCCTGCTTCTCTTTCTCCTGCTACCAGATCCAGGGAACCTAGATACAGTAACCCCTGTTATTTATAAATGGATGATTTCAGAAATACAGGTCTTGCTTGGGGCATTGATGACAAAGAATGGCCAACTAAATCATCGTCCCATCTAAGTAACCAATTCTACTTGCAGAAGAGAGAACTTCAAGGAGAGCAAAGCATGTAGTCCAGGGGTTGGGAACCTGAAGCCCTGAGGCCACATGTGACCCTCTAGGTCCTCGAGTGTGACCCTTTGACTGAATCCAACTTCACAGAACAAATCCTTTTACTAAGGATTATTAAGACTCTGTGCATGTATTGCTTGGGGGGAAGGAGCAGTTTCAAAAATGAGACAAAAATCAATTATGAAATAATAGAGAGAGAGGAAGTGTGGCATAGTGGATAGGGAGCTGGTCTTGAAGTTGGAAAAACTAGAATCAAGCCCAGAATCTACTACATTCTACTTATAGGACCCTGGACAATTTACTTAACCTCTCAAAGTTCTAGGCAACTCTGCAAGACTGTAAGTGACAAGAAAGGGGTTGATTTGCATTGGGAAAGAGAATTTTCTCATCTGGGAGTTACGTATACCAATGAAATCACAGGTTCAGCCCCAATCTGTTAAAATAATATCCAGTAGATATATTATAGCATGGTTCATTAAACCCAGTCCAACAATTGTAACCCAAATCAAATGAAAGGTAGGATCCAGGAGCATTAATTTAAGCAATGCTGAATTTTGAGCATACAGAAATCAATATAGCTCACATGTAAGGTTCATAAGAAAAATTCCTTACTGTAACTCTGGGGAGAAAGTGCTACAAATATTTTGGATCCCCATTTTAGCCTTGGTGGGGCTATGGGACTTGCTAAGGGTCATGTAAGCTACAAAGAATCAGCAAGAATTCAAACCCAGATGTTTGTTGATTGCAATGTAATGGAATTCCTTTATACCACACTGCTTTTTTCATACCAATCAAGCCAGCTGTTGCTGAAGTTTAGGCTTAAGTACACTGACGAATTCTCTAGCCCCCAAAACTAACACATAATTGGAAAACACAATTAGAATGGTAAAACTATTTTTAAAAATGGGGTGTGAATCATGCAATGAATTTCAAAGCCAAATATAAATGATTTTTTTCATCTATCATTTTGTGCACCTCTGTTAACATTCAACCCCAGTGAGGCACATACTGTTGTACATTTGTGACCCCATTTGAGGTTTTCTTGGCAAAGATGCTGGGGTGGTTTGCCATTTCCTTCTCCAGCTCATTTTACAGATAAGGAAACTGAGGCAAACAGGGTTAAGTGACTTACCTAGGGTCTCACAGCTAGTTGTGTCTGAGGTCGGATTTGAACTCAGGAAGATGAATTTTTCTGACTCTAGACTCAGTGCTCTACCTACTATACCACCTACTTGCCCTTTGTGTCATCAAGGTGTAGATGAATTCTTAAAGACTATAGCAGGAGAGGTCTTCCCAAGATGGAATGGCTTTTCATATCAGTCCCATAATCAACTGTCTCTATCATTTAAGGACCAGCTTACCCAGAAAGATGAACAGTTTTAGCACTGGCTGATGATGAAGAACCATATTTTAAGACACAGGGTTACAATCTATGTAAAGTAGGAGAAATGTCCCTATGGATGAGATTAAGGACCTTTTTACATATGATAGCAGCAAGTAGTGTAAATACATACACACGTGTGTGTGTGTGTGTGTGTGTGTGTGTGTGTAGCATCCTGGAGACTTGAGAGTTCCACTTTAGGCCAAGATTAAAATGAGCCTCTGCTAGTGAGGTAGCAAGGTACAGAATTATGTAGGGATGGTGAACAAGTGGCTGGGGTGGCAGTGAGGGATGGGGATGGAGGGACATAGAGAAGAGTTGTAGAAAATCAAGAACTGACTGTCATATATGTCTTCCATTAAATATAACACTTATTAAGTGCTTGCCATGTACAATGCACTGAGTTAAGTGCAGGAGATAAAATAATTTTTAAAAACTGTACTATTCCTGTCCCTGTGAGTTACAGTCTAAGTGGTGGGACAAGACATGCCCACACTGCTTAGCACACAGTATGGGCTTCATAAATGTTTATGAACTTGACAAATAATCAGAATATAATTAGAGGAAAGGAGAGTTCTAAGCAAAGTGCTATCAATATGAGGAATAAATGAATGAATGAGAAAAAAGATTTATTTAGCACTTACTACATCAGACATTTTAGTAAGAACTGGGGATGCAAAAATAAAATGGAGCGAATCTCTGCCCTTAAAGAACTGATATTTTAATGAAGGAGAAGTGCACATCAGTGCCGGAAAGGGGTGTTTTGCTCTGGGAAATATCAGAGATAGTGAACAACTGAGCAGCTTGATTATAGTTGCCAAAGAAAGAGATAAGGAAGAGATAGGAAAGGTAATACTAGTCTAATGGCTCAAATCAATCACCCTACAAAGGATCTTTATTTGGGGGTAGGTGGGATAAGGTTTAATATTTTACATTTTTCCAATTACATGTAAAATAAATTTTTAACCTCCATTTCTTTTTCTAGTTTTTATGTCCAAATTGTCTCTTATCCTCTTTCTTCTCCACTCTCATTGAGAAAGCAATTTGATAAAGGTTATATACGTATAGTCATACAAAACATTTCCATATTAGTCATGTTGTGAAAGAAAACATAGGCAAACAAACACAAGAAAATTAAAGAAAGTTTAAAAAAAAATCCAATGTGCTTCTATCTGCTTTCAGATTCCATTTGTTCTTTCTCTGGAGGTAGTTGGCATTTACAATGGATCTGTAGACACGTATAGATAAGAACCTTCTGTCCTGGCTATTAAAATTTGTATCAAAATAAGCATGCTAATACCAAAAACTATGTCTAGCTCTTATTCTTAAGGAATTTGAATATCCAAATAGGATTCAATTGAGACATAACATGAGGATATAAAAAGGGAACTAACTCAGAGGACCTGGGTTCAAATTCTGCCTCTGGTGATTACCACCCATATGACTGTGGGCAAGTCATTTAACCTCCAGAGTCTCAGTTTGTTCATCTATAAGATGATAGGGCATAGATGATGCTGATTATCCCAACCAGCTCTGGATTTATAAATGATATTGATTTTTTTTTATTCCTATCTGCCATTTGTTGCTAGTTATTATTAATTAATAGTCGCCTTAATTGACTTCTTTGCTGATTTTCTGGGGTTTTCTAAGTAAACTATCATGCTGTCAGCAAATAGGGAAACCGTATTCTCTTAGCCTGTGTTTGTGTCTTTAATTTCTTTCATCTCATTACTATTGTTAATATTTCTAGTATTATGTCAAATAGCAATGAGGAAAGGGGCATCCTTACTTTCCACCTATATTTATTAGAAAAGGTATTAATGTTTCCCCATCACAAATAATGATGGCTTCTGGTTGAAGATATATATGATTTATTATATTAAAAATGATCCATCTTTGTACATACTTTGTAGCCGTTTGAGCATAAATGAGTGTTTCACAAAGGGCTTTTCCACCTCTATTGATATAATTATGTGGTTTGGGGTTTTTGTTTTAAATAAAACTAATGTTATTCATTGTTTTCATTATGCTGAACCACCCTTGTATTCACAAATCCAACTTGGTCCTATTAAATAATTTTTTGGATCTATTGCTTTGGAATTTTTGCTAGGATTTTATTCAAAATTTATGAAGTTATAGTCACTAGTAGTATTAGTCTATGGTTGTCTTTCTTTGTTTTATTCTTATCTGTTTAATGTATTAAGACTATATTAGTCTCTAAAGGTAGCTTGGTAGAGTGTCTTCTTAATTTTTGAGAATAAGTTCTATAGAATAATTGTTCTTTATACATCTGAAAGAATTTACCAATGAATCTGGAACAGGGTGTTTTTTCTCTTTCTTTGGAAGTTCTTTTACATATAATTCAAATTTGTTTTCTGAGATTCCTCCCCACTTCCCCACACCCCTTCATACACACACCTTTTGAAAAAGGCTATGCGAATTTTAATCTTCAACCTTCCATTCCCATTTGAGTCATTTCATCTCTGGAAGTTTGAAGCTGCTCATCTGCAAAATGAATGTGTTGGACCAGATGAGCTCTGAGGTCTCTTCCAGCTACAAGACTCTATAAACATAGAGATACAAGACAATTTTATTTAGGGAAGTTTTTTATGTTTACTTTTGAGAATTCCTTAAGAGATTGCTAAGACCTTTAGAAAAGTTTGGTAATCACTGTTCAATTCCTTTGCTCCCCAAATTTCCCTGGTATCTTGCAAAGATTTTGGACATTATTCTTGAAAAATTACTTTACCTTAAAACCTCACAATTTCTTTCATCCCTTCTCATATTTCCAGCCCACACTTGTTCTCTTTCTGAGAGTATGATCCTACAAGACACTGAATTCCAAAGTTTTACAAAGAGGGCCATTTCTTTGTTAAGATAATATTTCTGAACTTAGGTGAAAACATTTTCCATGTGGAAACTCATTTTCTCCTGGTATAAAGTAAATGTTGTGAGTCTTAAATGACCATTTTTATAAGGGTCACATGTCTTAAAGATATGGGACCCATAGCCTTGACAGTTGATTTTCATCTGTGCAGGAGAGCAGGGAGGGCTAATTACATGGTTTTCCTATTTCTATTTTTGAAAACTGTCATAGAGGAAACATTCAAAGTCATATCCTTTGAAACAATAGCTGGGGTGGGGGGAGAAGGGGAAGGGAACCTTCAGCTAAGTTCTGATATCTTTATGTAAGAGCAAGTTACTCTGACCTCCCTTAACGAAAATTTGAAAGTCTGAGAACAAAATGAAAACCATTGGCTTCTTGAGAATGGGTGGTAGTGGTGGTGGTGGTGGTGGTGGTGTGATTTTTGGAAATACCATTTGTCAATCTTGCTGATTCCACCTCCACATTTCTTTCAACCTTTCCCCTCTCTCCATTCACATAAACACTAGTTCAGGTCTTCATCACCCCTTGCCTAGACTATTACAATGGCCTCTTAATGGGCCTCCCTGCCTCAAGTGTCCCCTTCCCCAATCTATGACCTAGTGAGCAAATTTGTAGTCTTTTAAAAAGTATTTGTTCATTCATACAAGCATTTATCCTTTACTTTTCTTTCTCCACTTCATCTCCCAACTGAACAATTAAAAAAGAAAAAGAAAACTCTCATAAGAAATTCATAGTACAACTAAACAGATTCCCATATTGATCATGTCTTAAAATGTATGTCTTCTGCATTTTAAATTTGTCACCTCCCTGCTATGAGGTGGGTGGTAAGTTTTATTCTCAATCCTTCTCTACTTTTGGTTTATCATTGTACCGATCAATATTTCAAAGTTTTTCCGTTGTTTTTCTTTCTAATGTTGTTATCATTGTACGTAAATTGTTCTCCTAGTTCTGCTCGCTTCACTCCATATCAGTTCATAAAGGTCTTCTCAGTTTTCTCTGAAACTCTTTCATCATTTCTTATGGAACAATGGAATTTTATTACATTCCTATACCATAAGCTGTTTAGCCATTCCTTAATAGATGAGTACACCCTTTAGTTTCCAATGTTTTGTTACTATGAAAAAACCTGCTATAAATATTTCTGTACATACGGGCTCTTTTCCTCTTTCTCTGATCACTTTGGTATATAGACCTAGTAGTGGGATGGTTGTGCCACAGGGCATGTACAGCACACTACCTTTGCAGCATGGCTCCAATTGGCTCCAAATTGATTTCCAGAATGGCTGGACCAGTTCACAGTTCCACTATATCAATGTACCTATTTCCTCATAGCCCATCTAGCATTTTTCATTTTCTTCTTTTTTCATCTGTACATATTAGTTGTCAAGTGAAATACCAGAGTTATTTATTTTATAGTTCTCTAATTATTAGTCATTTGGAGCATTTTTTCACATGGTTATTGATAACTTAGATTTCTTCTTTTGAAAACTGCCTGTTCATATCCTTTGACTCTTTACCTATTAAGAAATGGGTTAGTCTTATGACCTTGAATTAGTTCCTCACCTATGTTAGAAATGAGACCTTCATCATGAAAACTTGCTGTGAAGATTCCCCACCACCACCACCACCAAGTAATCTCTTTCCCTTCTAATTCTATCTCCTTTAGGTTTGTTCATACCCACACTTTTGACTATTATCTTTTCTGTCATCCTCTCTATCACTTATGTAGTAAGGAGTTCTTTCCCATTCATAGATCAAAAGTAAATCCCTTCTTTGCTCCTCTAATTTGCTTATTATGTGGCCTTTCATATCTGGGCTGTGTATCTATTTAGAGTTTGTCTTGTTGTATCGTGTGAGGTGTTAGTCTAAACCTAATTTCTGCCACATTGCTTCCAGTTTTCCCAGTGACTTTTTTCAAGGAGTCCTTACTTCAGTACCTGGGATCATTGGATTTATCGAAAATATGCTACTGCATTCTTTTGCTTCTGTATACTGTATGCCTAATCTGTATCATTGATCAACCTCTATATATTTTTAACCAACATCTAATTCTTTTAATAATTACTGCTTTGTAGGATAGTTTGAGATCCAATACTGATAGACTTTCGTACTTCCCACTTTTTTCGTTTTTACCCTTGTGATTCATGACCTTTTGTTCCTCCATATTAATTTTTTTCTAGCTCCACAAAGTAATCCTTTGGTAGCTTGATTGGCATAGCACTAACTAAGTAAATCAATTTAGATAGCATTGTCATTCTCATTATATTGGTCCCAACCTGTTGTTCAGTCA
Source organism: Pseudochirops corinnae (assembly GCA_028646515.1). NCBI lineage: Eukaryota > Metazoa > Chordata > Mammalia > Diprotodontia > Pseudocheiridae > Pseudochirops > Pseudochirops corinnae. Next base: position 327,085,862 of record CM053585.1, on the reverse strand, counting down.
TGTCTGACACTTCATGATCCCATGGACCACAACACACCAGTACTATCCATGGGCTTTTCTTGGCAAAGATACTAGAGTGGTTTGCCATTTCCTTCTTTGGTGGATTAAGGCAAACAGACGTTAAATGACTAGTCCAGGATCACATAGCTAGTAACCATCTGAGACTGGATTTGAACTCAAGTATTCATGACTCCAGGCCTATCTCTGTATCCACTAAACAATCTAGCTGCCTCCATTAGCCCCAACCTACTAATGAGCAATTAATATTTCTCAAAATATTTAGCTCTGTCTTTATTTCGCAAAAAAAGCATTTGGTCATTGGATTCATGTAATTCCTGGTTGTGTCTTCATAGAGAGGCTCCCAGATGGTTTTGCCTGGAATTTCTCATCCTTGTTCTTCCTATTAAATCTTGCTAGTAATTTAAGAAATGTTGATGACTTGTGCGGATTTGCCAAGTTGATTCTCCTAAGACACAGGTCTGAGCATGTCAGTTCCCTGCTTAAGAGTTTAGTCATTCCCTCTCGCTTCTAGGATAAAACACAGACTCTTCTGTTTAGCATTTAAAACCCTTCACAATCTGACTCCATTCTATCTTTTCCAGATGGTTCATACATTGCTCCCTTTTACTCATTCTACAATCCAGCCAGACTGGGCTAAGTGGGTCCCAGTGTCATCCATCCTCCATCTCCATGCCTTTGTGTGGGTGTCCTCCCTCACTTAGAATCTCTGTCCTACTGCTTATTGTTTGCAGTTCAGTTGTTTTGGTCCTGTCTGACTCTCCATGAGCCCATTTGGTGTTTTCTTGGCAAAGGTAGTGGAGTGATTTGCCATTTCCTTCTCCAGCTCATTTTACAGATGAGGAAACTGAGGCAAACAGGGTGAAATGACTTGTCCAGAGTCACCCAGCTAGTAAATGTCTGAAGCTGGATTTGAACTCAAGAAGCTTCATCTTCCTTACTCCTGGCCAAGCGCTCTATGCACAATGGCGCCACCTAGCTGCCCCTTAGAAACCCTAGTTCCCTTCAAAGCTCTGCTCATGCCACTTGAGAGTTTCCCTGATCCCTTCAATTGCTAACACAATTTCATGTCTTTTTTTGTCTCTAAGTCCTTAGCTCTTAGCTCAGAGCTTGGAACCTGATGCACAATATGTTTGCTGGGTGAATGAATGAATGAAATAGACACTGAAGACTGTCATCACCAAAAGATGAGTGGTTTTCTTGGTTTTATTCTAGAAAATCTTTGGAAAACTGCTGTTAACTAAGTTTTAACAGGTTGACTTGTTAGAGGATGAGTGGTAACCAGGTATGGGTGTGAGGTTATTCATACACAATCTCCTAACTTGTAAAATAATAAGAATGTGTTGGGTAGATTGTGAGGACAACTTCTTTTGAGCAAGACTCCAAAGTAGGCAGAGTCTTGCTTCAGTCACCATGATTTTATCCCCAATAGGGAGTCGCTGGATGTCTTTGTCATCTGGGCAATCCCTTACTTGAATCCTGCAAAGTACAAGATAATGGTGAACCCCCTTGGTGAGTATATGTCTCCCTGTTTTATACCTTGCTTGATATTGACAATCAAAGGACTATTGACCTAAGCGACCTCTATGGTTGCATCCAGCAAGAACAAATCTCAATGCACACATGGAGACGCATTTTGGGGTGAATTGTATAAGGTTGTGTTTTGTCCTAAAAAGTCTTATTTTTAAAACCAGGAAACAATAAACACGATGGCTGTTTATCTCCTCTCTACCTTTCAGTCGACTGTAAAAACTTCACCATCAGTGGGGTGTCTGCCAGTAACCAGGAAAAGGCAAGTTTGTATGCTATCCAAGAGTTCATCTAGTCCAAAGAAATTCCTACCTTTTCAGGAGACATAGACGACAAATGTAGGTTTGGCATAAGGAGCATTTTCCTAGTAATTTGACCTGAAATAGAGTACCTGGGCAGATGAGGAGCTCCCTTTTTCTGTGGCAGCAACAATAAAGATCTCCAAGTTCATGAGGAAATTCATGACTAGTCCATACAATTAAGCTTGGGCTTGACTATTCAAAGGAGTTCCCCAGATAAGAAGACTGGACAAGGAAGTGAGACAGAGAGCAGAGATTTGGTTCTCTGCAGAGAATCCCAGGCAGCCATGGACCACGAGTTCCAGGCATATCCACAGTACAGCTCAGTAGCAGAATGATAGAAGGCTCCTGCCCTTAGCCAATGACCTGGATTAGCCTGCAGCCAGCAGATTCATGACAACAAAAAGCAAACCTAGACCTTAACCAATCATGAGCACCATGAATCATGTGCATTGCTGAGTTACTTGTCTTCCTGGCCACCTCAAATTCTCTCCCCTTCCTAGAAGAGCCCCTCCCAGAATCATACTGACATTCTAGATGGCTCTCAAGGACTGTGGGAACACAGTGGCCCACGTTAGTCAGAACAAGGGATCCCTGATCCTGCTTGGGCTGGTGTAGGTCCTTTGAGGGTTTTTTAAAATTAGATTAAATAATAACTGTTCTGCACTTAATGTTTTATCAGCCTAGGTGCTTACATGTGACCTAAATGCTCTTGGAGATACTAATTCTAATTTTCTTAAAGGAAATCCTGAGTGGGGCCACAAATCAGAATCCCATCTTCCAAGAGCAGATACTTAGTGGAGGCAAAATGAGCCATGTCGAGTAACTGGTTATTCTTGAGAAGCCTCCAAGATATAAACCAGGGTCTGTAAGTTTGGAGATGCTTTGGGACATGGGTTACAAAGATACCTACGTGAAGCATTTTTGTAACTCTTAAAACGATTACATAATGTCAGCTCTTCTCATTGAAAACACCCCCTTTAAAATGTATCTACTTAAAATTTAAAAAATGAAATAAAAATGTATCTCCTTATCAGGAGATTCTACCCTTATCAGATAGAAGGACTCTTGTTGGATCAAGCTGTTAATCTGCTGACATTTTCAATCCACACTCTACTTCTAATTGGTTGTGTGATTTTGGCACAGTCCTGTAAATGCAAGAGATTTTCATTTCTTCATCTGTAGTCAGCAACAAGAAAGGATTGATTGTGTGCAGCGTTAAGGTCCCTTATAACTCTATGAATCTGTGATGCTGTAATCTTTTTAACAAAGACTTGACTTTCATGTGTGTGTGTGTGTGAGAGAGACAGACAGAGAGAGAGAGAGAGAGAGAGAGAGAGAGAGAGAGAGAGTTTGCCAACTTTAATTTCACCATTAAGAGCAACGAGTAAGTACAAAGCAAGGCTTTGTTAAAATAGTCTGGGACAAGACCCTGCCCTCCTGGTTTGCAGCCTCAGAGGGAAGCTATTGATGAAGACCTGTCCAAAGACCTGAGCAAACACAGGAAACAAAGAAAAGGTCTGACATTATGGGTAGACAGTTTTCCAGGAGTATTGACTGGAGGGTAAATCCTGGGCCTATATTCAGCCCAAGTGTATTAAGCCATTACCCCTAGAAGTCTCCCCCATCCCTCTCTTCTGAAATGAAAAAAAGGAAACACAGATTTGTAGGATTAACAAGCATTTATTAAGTGCCAACTGTATACCAACCACTGGGAATACAAAGAAAAAAAGAAATGAAAACCAAGCCCCTGACCTCAAGGAATATACATTGAAGAGGGGGAAACAACATTCAATCAGTCGATCAACAAGCATTTATAAAGTCTCTACTGCATGCTAGGAACCCAGGTAGATGCCAAGGATACAAACACAGAAAAAGGAACAAGTTCCTGTCCTCGAGGAGCATACATTCTATTGGGGGAGGGGGGAATCAATCAATCCACAAACATTCATTAAGCACCTACTGTGGGCCAGGCTCTGAGCTAGGTGCTAGAGATGCAAAGGTAAGTACAAACCTGCTCCTGTACACAGATGTTCACAGAGATATAAATGCCAGGTCGTTTCAGGGGCAGAGCAGTAACAACTGGGGAGTCAAGAGTCACTTTTTGGAGAGAGCACTTGAATTGAAAAGACTGAAGAGAGCCAGAGGTCATTCAGGTCAACATTCTCATCCTAGAGATGAGGAGCTTGAGGTCCAGAACCTGACCAAGGTCACCCAGTCCAAGCTGAGATTTGAACCCAGGTTCCTTGACTCCCGGCTCTAGGAACTCATTCCTCTCCACCCCCCTACCTTTGTTTCAACAACAGTTTCCCAGAGAAGAATGCAGCAGGCTTCCAGAGGGCCCCAAAAAAGAGTTTCTGGGTTAAACTCTTAAGGGGAAAAAAAGTTTTAAAATGTTTTTTCAAAGAGCAAAAGTCCATTTTCTCTCTCTCCCCCATCCCAAAGGAAATAACAAAAGCCAAATCTCTGTAACAAACATGCATTATCAAGCAAAGCAAATTCCTGTATTGGCCATGTCCAAAAATAAAAATCTATTGAAGATTTCAAATCTTAACCCTCCATCAGGCAGAAGCTTGGTGATTGCTGTGATTTATAAGGTCTTTTCCAATGGTGCCTCATGAAACTGTGGAGGGCTTTTAATCTAAGGCAGGATTGAATAATGTCAGCTGGGAACTTTTCCTAACCAGATTTATCTTTGTCAATGCAAATTATATCTGGAATTTGTGACCCTAGAGAAAAAGCTAAGCTCTTCCTCTGCCAAACTTTGTTGTCCTAAAATTTTGGGCATGTGGATGAAGCTGGCACCATCTGGCTTCTATGCACCTCACTCTCTCTGAGGGTAAACCACAGTGGGGAGGCTGTCACTAGAAATTTTACCACCATGGAAGTGCTGACAAGAGGCAACATGACACTGTAATGAGGGGCACCAGCCCTGGAATCTTGGATAAAGACGAGGAAGGCACAGCTATCCAATTTTCAGGTTCCCCTAAACAGAAAGGAATAGCAAACTCAGTGCACAACAGGAACAGAATCCAAAAAAGATTTCCAGAGGCTGAAGAATCTGGCCAAATCAATTGGGAAAGAATATTTACAGCCAGTGTCTCTAATAAATGCCTCATTTCTAAAATATACAGGGAATTAAGTAAAATCTATAAGAATACAAGTCATTCCCCAATGGATAAATGGTCAAAGGATATGAACAGGCAATTTTCAGAGGTAGAAATTAAGGATATCTATAAGCATATGAAAAA
>CM053585.1:327056128-327080264 GCA_028646515.1 Pseudochirops corinnae | reverse complement strand
GGCCGCCATCTCTGCAGCCCCCACCAGCTTTGGCTCACTGGTCACATACCTCAGGACCATCACTCAAGACCATGATCCTGATCCAGGCAGGTTAAGGCAAGAGCACTTAGCCTCTGAATGGTCTCTTGGCCCCCCTGCAATCTGCAGGCTGGGAGCTCTGAAGCAGTCACATGGAGGTGGCTGCAGGACCTCTGCACCTCTTTCACTTCTGGCTCTGGGGGCAGGGGCCAGACCTGCTCCTCCATCTCTCCCAAATTCAGCTGAGTTCCACTGACCTTTCACTTTGTACTTGGCATTTATGGGTTGATAATTCTGGAAACCACCACAGCTGTCAGTGATCTACCTCAGTTTTCTCATTTGTGTAAGATGAGAGGATTGGACCTGTTGGCCTCTGAGGTCTATTCCAGCTGTAAATTGACAATGCGATGATCCTAATCATTTACTACTTGTCTGACTTTGGACAAGTCTCAGTTTCCTCATCTGTGAAATGAAGGGTTCTTTGAGATCCCTTCTAACTCTAGGTGTTAAGGGGCAACTAGGAGCCCCAGTGGATAGAGCAGTGGTCCTGGAGTCAGGAGGATCTGAGTTCAGTTTCAGACACTTACTAATTGTGTGACCCTGGGCAAGTCACTTAACCCTGATTGCCTCAAAAAAAAAACCACAAAGAAGATAGATCTAAGGTGCTAATAGCTAGGTTCAAATCCTGCATCTGAGGTTGTAGGCATTTATTATCTACCATAGCAAGATACACTCCAGGGACTGGAGTTATGGACCAGAAACATTGTATACTTCATAAACTAACAGATGAAATATTCCCAAATTATAAATACAGTCCCTGGAATTTTCTCGAGGGTTCAAAAAAATTGTAGGGGAATCAATCCATTATCTCACACTTGCCTGGAAATAACACTGATCTCTAGAAATTGAAGAAAAATATTTTTCAATAGATGTCATGGGGAAGCTAGGTGGTGCAATCAATAGAGCACCAATCATGGATACAGGAGGACCTGAGTTCATAGCCAGCCTTAGACACTAGATGTGTCATCCTGGGCAAGTCACTTAATCCCAACTGCCTCCAAAAAACAAACATAAAAAAATAAATGTCATGATATAGAATTTTCATTTTTTCCAAGATATTTGTGGTGAAAAGCATGATAGGGTAGGATCCATGATGACCTAGGTATAAGGAACAGTCTCTCTCTATTGACACATGTCAGCACCTTTTCTGCAACAGTTAGTCTTCAAGAGTTATCTGGGGGCAATTACTTAGTGGTCACTGTGTTCATTCTCTTGATTTTATTGATGAGGGAACTGAGAAATAACTCTTTCCTAGAATCACATAGCCAATATATATCACGAGTAGAATGGGCAATTTTCAAAATACAGAGATGTAATAGAATAAATGGAGAGAGCTAGGTGGCTCAGTGGGTAGAGTCTTGGACTTAGAGTCAGGAAATCTCTGTTCAAATCTAGCCTTAGACACTTACTATACCTATATTTAATCTTTCTCAGTCTTAGTTTCCTCTTCTATAAAATGGAGTTAAGAACAGCACCTACTTCATGGGGTTGTCATGAGGGTCAAATGAGATAGAGTGTTTTGCAAACCTTAAAAAAGGCACTATATAAATGCTACTTTATTATTATTTTTGTTCAGGTTTTTTTGGTCATATTTGACTCTTTGTGACCCTGTTTAGGGTTTTCTTGGTGAAGATCCTAGAGTGGTTTGCCATTTCCTTCTCCAACTCATTTTATAGATGAGAAAACTGAGGCAAACAGGGCTAAGTGACTTGCCCAGGGTCACACAACTAGTAAGTGTCTGAGGCCATATTTGAACCCAGGAGATGAGTCTTCCTGATTTCAAGCCCTACACTCTATCCTCTACCTACCTGCCCATTGTTATTATTAATTGCAAAAAGCAGTTATTCTATTCACCCACCTTAGCATTAGTCTTCAGAAATTAAATATAAAAGAACAGTAACAAGATAATGATTAGTTGCAGGACCATTTATATCTGAACTCCACTAAAAAAAGAATGAGATAACAGTAACAATGATATATTACAAATACCTTAGTCTTCTCCAGGCAAGATGAGTTAAGCATAAGACTTATTAAGGATAAATCTGAGGCTGTGGATGTTAAAAGACTTGTCTTCATTCCTGGAAGTCACAGGGCAATAAATGCCTACAAAATACCAATCATAACATATACTTCCGGCACAAATGTCCATATATTTGGACAACAATGGATTTTGGTGTTCCCTTAAAAATCAGGCATCTTAGCAAGGGAGGGCTCCTCACCTCAAGGCAGCTATAGAAGGATTAACCTTGTCAAAAATGAGGAAGAGACTTTTCTGGGCCCATTTCTTATTTTGTAAAATAAGAGAGGGTAGGCTAGACTGCTACAGAGCTTAAGTAGGAAGTTCAGCACCTGGGACAAGTTCAGTTGGGAAATGGGACAGTCTAAGGTAGAAGCACTCTTGCCTATGGAGAAAGGTCAAGAGACAAGAAGAGATTGAAGGATTAGGTTGTCAAGACATTCATAGAAGTCAATGCTTCATGGCAAACTAGATAGAGAGTTGAACTTGGAGTCAGAAAGACCTGAATCAAATCCTTCCTTAGACACCAACTAGCTGTGTGCCCCTGGGCAAATCACTTCACCTTGTTTGCCTCAGTTGCCTCATCTGTAAAATGAGTTGGAGAAGGACATGGCAAATCAGTCCTGTATCCTTACAAAGAAAACCCCCAAAGGGTCACAAAGAAGCAAACACAACAAAAATGACTTGACGGCAACACAAGGATTTTCCAGTTCTGCAGACCAGCAACCCATCTTTGATTCTTCCTTCTAGTGACACTGGCCTCCATCCTGTTCCTTGACCAAGATACTCCATCTCCCCACTCCAGGTATTGTCACTGGTTTCCTTCATTCCTAGAATATTCTCCTTTCTCATTTCCCCCTCCTGGCTTCCTTCGAGTCCCACCTTCTACAGTAAAGAGAGATCTCCTGATTCCTCTCATTTCAAGGGTCCTCCCTCTGTTGCTTGTGTCCAGTATATCTCACATGTTTCTTTTTTGTATATAGTTTTTGCATGTTGTCTCTGCTAGTAAATTTTGGGTTGTGTGAGAGCAAATGCTGTTCCCTACCTTTCTTCATACACCCAGGGCTTCGCACAGGCCTTAGTACATAGTGGGTGTTTGATAAATGCTTATTGACTAGCTGATTGGAGGTTGCCTGAAGATACAGAGGACAAACAACTTGCCCATGATCACACAGGGAGTATGTGCCAAGTGCAGGACTTGAACCTAAGTCATTCTGTCTGTAAGACTTACAGAACCTTTTTAACCCACTATGCCTCTTAAAATCTCTAACACTGTACTTTATTATTGAATATGTTGAAAGTGTTTTAAAATTCCTAAGAATCTCAATTCCTAATTGGATTGCCTTTTCTCAGTCCTTATCCTTCTCAATATGTCTGCTGCCTTTGACATTGTTGAGTGCCCTTTCCCTTTGGGTACCCTCTTCTCTCTGGGCTTTCATGACAATACCTCCTCCTGAGTTTCCTTCTACCTGTCTGACCACTTACCATACCTCAAACCTGACCACTCATCACATATCTATTGGCTGTTCCACCAAACTCTGTCCTTGGTGCTCTCCTCTCTCTATACACTTACTCTTACTAACCTCATTGATTTCCATGGGATTAACTATTATCTCCATCAAATGACTTCCACATCTCTATATATCCAGCCCCAGGTTCTCCTCTGAAATTCAGTCTTATATCACTATTTCCCTGTTGAACACTTCAAACAATACCACAGGAACATCTCAAATTCAACATGTCCAAAATGAAACTCATTATTTTTCTTCTCAAACTCATCCATCATCCAAACTTTCCCCATTTCTGTTGAAAGTACCACCATTATTCCAGTGTCCTGGTTTAGTACCTCAGCATTATCCTGGAATGCTCGCTCTCCCTCATCCCACACCTCTAATCATTAGCCTAATTCTTCTGTTTTTACTTTCACAACATATCTACCATCCAGTTGCTCTCTACTCACACCAATACTACCCTAGTTCAGACTCTCATCACCAGCCTCATGAATCATTCATTGAACCATTCAGTCAACAAGCTGGAGGATGATTCAACAAAAGAGACTGAGGAGTAGTCAGATAGTAGTCAGGAGAGAGTAGTGTCATTAAAGCCCAGAAAGGAGAGAATATCCTGGAGGAAAGGGTGATCAGTAGTATCAAATGCAGTGTATATGTTGAGGCCTGAGCAAAGATCATCAGGTTTGGCTGTTATGAACCTGTTGATAACTTTGAAGGGAGTAGTTTCAATTTCATGATGAGGCTGAACATCAAATTGTGAAGAATGGAGCCATCTTGTATTTAACTATGTGACTCTTCACCTGCCCAAGTTTGGGGAATTCCCTGAAGGGATAGCCCTATGGCAAAATGTGCTGATATGGCTTGTGATTAACTGAGAGACCTCTGAACCCCAAACACTGCATGAATACAGAGACTTCAGAAATAGAGAATGAAGAAGTTTGAGAGAGATGGGTGAGAGACAAGAGGCATACTTTTGAATGGCTAATGGAAGACCCTGGAGCTGCAGACATGTGGAGGAAATCAGCCCCCACTCTCCCCACCCCCGTCCCTCATGAAATGTCCCTTGATTCCCCTAGTGCCTGACACCCTAGATACTACCAAGAACATACTGGCGAGGTCATTCTCTCTTTGATTGAACTCAGATTTTATCTCATTTCCAGTCAAAGCCTCATCCACCAAGCAGTATTCTTTTTTTTTTCTGCTGTATTCTATGAATCTGTCTAATCTTCCTTGACTTCTCTTTACTTTTGCTTAGATACATGTGTTTACTCCCAGTGTCTGGTGGGAGGAAGCTAAACTGGTTGAGAGTGAGAGACCTGTTATTTCTCTCCTTTAGAAGGACCAGAAAGTAGTTTTTATTCTGAACCCCTAAGAGATCATCATGTCCTGGTGTGGTGTCTAGATATAATTCTAGTTCCAAACTCCTGTTGGAGATTGGTGAATACAAAAGTGACTATCAGCCAAGGTGCTCCTCTTCATCCCAAAAAAGTGGAAATTTTGGAGATGGGGTGAGCAGGGTCTCAGATCAAGAATCCATTTAAGCCACTCATGGGCTATATTACATCTTTGTTTTTATTCTTTTTTGTTTTGGGGTTTGGTTTTTTTTCAGAGGCAATAGGGGTTAAGTGACTTGCCCAGGGTCACACAGCTAGTAAGTGTCTGGGATATGAGCTGTGGTCCTCCTGACTCCAGGACCAGTACTCTTCCCACTATGCCACCTAGTGCCCCCTATTTATTCTCTTTCATTATTCTGCGTGTATTTATTTTTGTATTTTTCTCTTCCATTAGAGTAGAAGCTCCTTGAAAGCAGAGACTTCCTCATTCCACATCTGTCTCTGGTAGCTGGCACAGTGCTGGACCATAATAGTTTCTTAAGAAATTCCTGTTCATGGACTGACTGATTGATCTCTTTTGGCAAAGTCTGGGTGGCAAATCTACTACTAGCGCTGTCATTATCGAGTTATGTTTGTTGAGTGTTGGGCATAGCTGATAATTCCCTTGAAGCTGTATAGGGCTGATCAAAGACACGGGCCCTGGTCTCCAGGAACCCTGACTGGCAAACAGCTTTGGTGATGGAGAGGGTGATTTATAGTTGCATTTGTATTTTTTTTAAGAAAATTACACTCTGTCGAAAGAAGAGTGTGGTCTTATTCCAATTGCTTCTGCTTAAAAGTTGTTGAAGGCTATAAATCCAACATGCCAGTCATTCCCCAGAACCAGGGAGGGAAAAAAAGCTAAAGCAAATAGTATTGTGTGTCTCAAAGTCATTCTTATTTTCATCCTAAAGATAGCACAGAGGACAAGACATAGCAAGAAGGTCTCTTTATGATCCAAATCCTCTGAAGCTAGTGATTCAGCCCAGCACCCATGGGATGCTGATGCTCTTCCCTGAACACCCACTCTGATAGGTTGCCTTTTGTCAAAGCTGGTTACTAGCCCAGCAAGTCTCCTTTCAACATTCCCCATACCTGCTAACAGAACTAGGAAAACAATCGACACAGGGGCTACAATCAGTCAACAAGCATTGAGGAAATGCCTACTGTGTGCCAAGCACTATGGTAAACACTACAGCCGTGTTAAGTGTGAAGAATGGTAATCAATAACAAGAGGAGGAAGGGGAACAAGGGTTTATTTACTAAGCACCTACTATGTGCCAGACATTGTGCTAAGGTTATAACCATGTATTTGTGAAGAATAATAACCAAAAAAATGACAAAAGGAAGAACACATTTATCTATTAAGCGCCTGCTAAGTGATGAGTGGGTAAAACTCTGAGCTTCAGGAGGACCTGAATTCAAATCCAACCTCAGATACTTACTAGCTGTGTGACCCTAGGCAAGTCACTTTACCCTGTTTGCCTGTTTCCTTGAGTATAAAATGATCTGGAGAAGGAAATGGAAAACTTCTCCAGTATCCTTTGTCAAGAAAACACCAAATGGAGTCACAAACATTTGGACACAACTGAAACAATGGAATAACAGCAACGCTATGTGCCAGGCATTGTACAAAATGATGTCAGATCATAACAAAAACCACAGTAAGTTGATGTTATTATTAACCCCAATTTACAGATGGGAAAATAGAGGCAGATGGAGGTTCAGTGACTTGCCCAGGGTTACACAGCTAATGTCTGAAGTCAGATTTGAACTGAGGTCTTCCTGACTCTGAGCCCAGTGCACTATTCACTGTACCATCTAGCTGCCTCAAAATACAGAACATCATGAATTTATAATGCCTGAAAAAAATGTGCCTCCCTTCCTTCTTTTCATCTTCTTGAAAAAGCTTTGTGATTGCAGAGGTGGGGGACTGTGGCTGCAGAACACTGCATATATATTGTCAGATTCCATTAATGTGTTTGTTCACCACCCCCCCCACCCCCACCCTCTTTTACTTTATGACAGGGAATGACTCAAGGATTGATATGTGTAGAAATAAAGGTGATACAAAACCAAAAGATTTTGACACTTAAAAAAAAGTCCCCCACCAACAGTTCTGGGTAGGCAGTGAAAGCCGCCCTCCTTTCATTTGTCCACATGCCATTCCGTGGTATGAATGTCTGTTGTCCCTCCACACTTTGCATCTGCTCTGCCTGGCGATTTCTCAGGCTGAATCATCCATGGAGTGAGTATCTGACCCTCTTTTAGGGAACTCTAAATGACTCATGTATCCTCACTCCAGTTTTCCCTTCTTTCTTTCCTTCTCTCAAATAATGAAAACACACACAAAAAGTCTTTGTGTCCTCCATACTACTGTGCCCCATCTCCTCTTTCTTGGCTCAGCATGTCTTTGCTTGCACTTTTGTTTTCTGTTTTGTACAAAGGCAATGGAAATCTGGTTCTTTGATCTTAGTTTTCTTCCAGGACTGACTAACTCGGTCTGACAACTATTTTTGCTTTGGATTCCTTAGCCTTCCTACTGGGTATGTGACCACAGGTAAACCATTTAACCTCCATTGACCTCAATTTCCTCAACCCCTAAGGGCATTGGTCTGATGGCCTCTAAGGTCCCTTTCAGCTTTAGATTATGATTTTATGATCCTATAAATTGTGGGACCTTGGATACGTCACTTTACTCCATGGACCTCAGTTTGCTCTTCTGTAAAATGAAAAGGGGGCAACTAGGTGGCACAGTGGATAAAATGCCCAGTATGGAGTCAGGAAGAGGAATCTTCCTGAGTTCAAATCTGGCCTCAGACACTTACTAAATGTGTGACCCTGGGTAAGTCACTTAACCCAGTTTGCCTCAGTTTCTTCTTCTGTAAAATGAGCTGGAGGAGGACATGGCAAACCACTCTAGGGTCTCTGCCAAGAAAATCTCAACTGGGGTCATGAAGAGTTGGATTCAAGTGAAACAAATGAACAACAAAAGCCAAATGAAAGCACCTCTTCCTTGCTTCGTTTCCTTTTTGGGTCAGTGTCTTATAGGAGAGCGTTTGCTCTGCTCCCTCAGCTGTGCTTGAAACTCTTCTTGAGCTGATGACTAACCCTCGGATAACTAGGTGGGGTGTATTCTACTGCACAAATCGCTTGGCGCCAGACACCGTGACTGTTGGGGGAGAGGGAAAGAAAATTCCCTTCTTTCCTCCGATGTCCCCTAGTCTAGGTACAGAGGTCATATTCCATGAAGCTGTTCCCATTCCAGACTCCCTCAGAGATCTTCCAGCTCAGCTTTTGAGGGGCTGTAGGGGCTTGGCCAATAGTTCCCCAATACAACGCAAGCTCCTTGAGGGCAGGAACTCGTTTTCATCTGTCTTTGTATCCCTACATCTAGTCCAACAGCTAGTACATGGAAAATGTTTAAGAAATGAGTGTTGATTGAGTGCATCTTTCTTTCCATAAATTTGTTTTTCCCTTCATTGCTTCTCATTGCTTTATGAAACAATTCTGCTCATAACTACTGTTGTCCATAAAACATTATAATCAAGTTTATATTCTAAACTGGTATCGCCCTGGATTGCATGCATTTCTTTGTGGCTACCAATTTACATCAGTTAAACTTCCTTAGGAAATGGTGATGATTGTTATCCGTGATTTTATCCATTTCCTTTTTTTTTTTTTAAAGCATCAATGGCTTGCTTAAATAGATTAGATTTAAGTTGTGTTAATTTCTCTAATTTGGCATTTGTTTTAATATTTTTACTTGCAAGTTGTATTAGATGACCTTTGAGGGTCCCTTTCAGCACTAGATTCTGACAATGCACAGAAAGCATACATAAACACATTTGTGTAATATACAAAGATGTACATGCCCATATATTTTGACCTTAGAGAGACTTTTATCTATATTGGTTTATGCATTTTTGTTATTTTATCATATACAAATTAATAGACAACACATAGTCTCCGTATTGTGTTGTTGTTGTCAAATGTATTATAATTTAAGAAAGACTATGTAATCATCATTGTTGTCTCCAGAAAACCCTTATTATAATGGCATGTAGATGACTTAGGAGTCTAAGGACCTCCCATTATCACATTAGAAAAATGACTTTATAAAATTAGTTAATTGTCATCTTGGAAGGCAAGGTCAGTCTGGTCTTGAGAGAATGTGATAATGGACAGATTTTAGTTTTAGTGGTTCTGGTGTCAATGGTAGAATTTGAACTTGGGTGGTTTGATTCCAGAACTCTTTCCACTATAGAACCCTGCCTTCTAATGATGGGAGGGGATGGGAGGAGGGGCTCACTGGAGAATCTAAATAGTTTTAAAGCTTCACTTGCATGCTATTCCTAAGAAAAATGTAGCCTTACCCAGTATTTGTTTCTTTAAAATACTATGGTCATTTAAGCTAGTGGGGTCTAGAGTGGAGGGAGAGAAGGGTTGGTGACAATTATGGGTGCTTAGTGACCCAACAAGTACCCTTATATATGCCTGGCTAAATACATAATGTTGTGAGTATAATTTATAAATTAATTATAAGTATCTATAAAATCAATAAAATCTGAGTAGCATCCATCTCGTAGGATTATTATGAGGATCAAATTAGACTTTGTATACAAAAATATTTATAGCAAACCTAAATGTCAGCTTCCATGGTTATGTAAAATTCTGTAGTGGCTATTAGCAGGGGTTCTTTTTTTTTTTTTTTTTTAGCTAAATGACTGTTCTTTTATTAATTATTCACTAGCCATAATTTGATTACCCAGAAATCATGTGTCTTGGATTTTGTTTTCAACAGATTTGTATAGTAAGGTGAGAGTATACATAAGAGGTTTTATCACATTAGGTTTCTCTCCAGTGTGGATTTCTTTCATGTGCAGAGACTGGAGCTTTCTGTAAAAGCCTTTTCCATATTTATCACACTAGCAGGGGTTCTTAACCTGACATCTGTCAACTTTTTTTAAAAAAAATAGTGATACTGAATTTCAATATAATTAGTTTCCTTTGTAATTTGTTGTTCAGTGGTTTTAATGGAGTGACCCTGGGACCCTGAAGTTTCTCACACAACCCAGTCAGTGGTATTTTTCCCAGGACATCTGGTCCATCTCAGCCTACCTAAGATACTCAATAATCCTTTTAACTGCCTTTTCACTGTGACTCTCCAGCCACTTAATTCCTTTCATTGTTTCCACCCCCCTACCCCCATACCAGTGTATAATAAACCTCACTACTTTGACTGAAAGAAGACTTGAGTGGCTGGATTCTTTCTAGGCAGGACTCGCTTCCACTAGTACCCTTACATTTCAGGGTTCCTAGCACCCTAGACAGCGAAAGTTTCAGTCATGTCCAATTCTTCATGACCCTGTTTGGAGTTTTCTTGGCAAAGATACTGGAATGGTTTGCCAATTCCTTCTTCAGCTCACTTTACAGATGAAGAAACTGAGGCAAGCATGGTTAAGTGGCTTGTCCAGGGTCACATAATAAGTGTCTGAGGTCAGATTTGAACTTAGGGCTTTTTGACTCCAGGCTTGGTGTTTTATCTACTGTGCCACCTAGCTGCCCAGAAGGGGTGCATAGGCTCTGCCAGATTACGGGGGGGCTCTAGGACCCAAAGAAGATTAAAAGCCCTGAATTTAGTGGGTGGTGACTATATTCAGAGTGAGAGCTTGACCAACACTTGTGCCTGTTGACTCCTCCATTTTTCATCTCCTAAGAATAATAGCTGACAATTTTTTAGCTCTTGAAGTTTGTAAAAAGCTTTACTTATATTGTCTCTGATTCTCATAACAGCCTTGGGAGGTAAGTACTACTGGCATTACTATTCTCATTTGAATGGGAATAGTAATGAGCAAACTGAGGCTCAGAAAGATTACATGACTTACCTAGAAACACATACCTAGGAAGTACCAGAGAGGGGGCTTAGCCCAGATCTCACCTGCTTTCAAGTCCACAATTCTTTCCCCTGCTTTCTGACAGAAGCAACCAGACTTTTGCTGAGTTTGGTTCAAGTGTCTGCTTGTCCTTACCTCTTTCCATATTTTGAATTCCAAGATCCTGCCTGCTTACAAAAACCACTGACCTTTGCTGTGGAATCCCACTAGTATTTTGCAATCCATTCTGCAAAGCTGAGCAGCCTCCTGTGTTTTAATGTCAGGTCCCTTTCCCTTCTTAAAAAGTCATGTGCAAGTAACAATTCGAGGCATCTTTCCTCATTCCCTTACTTTCCCTCCCCCCAAAACCAAGCACAGATTTCCATATTTTCCTTCCTATAATCAAGTGCAAACTCTTCTGGCATTCAAAACCCCTCACAGTCAGGCTCCAGTCAATCTTTCCAGGCTTATTACACATGACCCCCCTTCAAGTACTCTGCATTCCAGCTAAACTGGCCAACCTGCCATTCCCTTATACAACATTTGTAGTCTCATACATTTGGAGCTGGAAGGGAATTTCCAGGTTATCTACAATAATTTCATTTTATACATGAGTAAACTGAGTCCTAGTGACATTCAATAGCTTGTCTAAGGTAGCTGAGTTTGGAACCCAGGTCTTTAGATTCCAGATCCAACATTCTTTCTGTTCCAGCATTACTGATGGCAGGTAGACTAAGGATTATTTACCTGGTTTGACCAATAAGAAAATGAAAGTATAGACAAGGCAATGGACTTGATGGAAGTATTTTTTTGTTTGTTTTTGGAGGGGGAAGGTAGGGCAGTTGGGGTTAAGTGACTTACCCAAGGTCACACGGCTAGTTTTGTGTTAAGTATCTGAGGCCAAATTTGCACTTAGGTGTTCCTGACTCCAGGACCAGTATTCTACTCACTGTGCCACCTAGCTGCCCCCTGGAAGTCTTGAAGTAATTACATTATTTAAAAGTTTATGCTCCTGTTTCCCTAGTTCTACAGGAATGGGTTTAAGTTCAACATCTGATGTTTCTTTTCTTTTTTTTGCTCTTTGGAGGGCAACTGGGGTTAAGTGACTTGCCCAAAGTCACATGGCTACCGTGTTAAATGTCTGAGGCCAGATTTGAACTCAGGTCCTTTTGACTCCAGGGCCGGTGCTTTATTCACTGCACCACCTAGCTGCCCCAGCATCTGATGTTTCTTAGCTTTGTGACCTTCAGCAAGTCACAATCTGCCTTGACCTCAGTTTCCTCATGAATTGTTGTTGGTGTTTGTCCTTCATTTTTGAAGAGGAGGACCAATGGACATTAGGGGGATGATTTCTTGACTTTCCAATCAAATGGATTTAAGTGAGGCAGAGTTACACAAACTCATCAGCTTCACTCTCTTCCAGAGTCATCAAAGTCCAGTAGTAAGACAAAAGAGAGACAACTGGTAATTGCTCGGGATTCAGTCCTCATGAGTAAAAATGAAGGGGTTGGCCAAATGGCTCCGAAATCTGACTCCAACTCTACACCAGGACTGCATGGGCTGGCTGCCATGCCTAGAATGCTCTCCCTCCTACTTTTTAGCATCCATAGCTTCCTTCAAAACCCAGCTCAAAGGTCACTTTCCTTAGTGAAACCCACTCCTAGCCCAATTTACTTTTGATACCTTGGCAGTGGACTCTTTCCTCCTGGGTAGGGATCAGTGCCCTATCCCTCACACAGGAACTAGGGTTAAACTTTGTATTTATCTTTGATATATTTTGTATACATGCTGTAACCACAGGCAGAAACAATTTTTCAGGTTATCATCAGCAGCAGCAGCAGCACTACTATAACTATTACTGCAATGATGACGATGATGACGACTACTACTAGTACTACTACTACCACTTGTATCCACCCAGAATTTAGTGTCCTTGGCATAGAGTAAATGCTTGGGTATTACTTGACTGATTGTTAATAGAACTAGACATTGGAACTTCCCTTCCTTGGTAGCAGTCGCACTTCCCCAGAGAAGTTCACTGTCTATTGGACTTTTAGACATTAGCTTGCCTGATTACACCTGTGGTTAATTCTTCTGGTATGAGGTCAGGGGCATTTCCCAAGTCAAAGTCAGAAATCGTCTTCTTTCTTTACTTCTCCATTGTTGCTTCTTTCAGACAGCTTCCTCACATCATTTCCTCTAGAGTTTCTTTGAGCTCAGCTGAGGTTCCTCCCCCCCCCCTCAACTTTGTTCTGTCAAGGTTTTTCCTATTTTTCCTTCTCTGCTCTCTTGCCAGCAGTCATTCATGCTCTTCCCTTCAGGAAGTCACTCCCTTTTTCCCAGGTGATGCATTCTACCAGGCCTGATTGGGGGTGGGGGTGGGAAAGGCGGATGGTGGAGGGGAAGCCCAGTCAAGTTGGCAGCTGTTTCCTGATGGTAATCAGTCAGCTGTTCATTGTCATTTCAAGACTACCTGGCCATTGATTCTATTCAAAGACTTTTCTGCAGTTCTCCTTCCATGTTAATGCTCCAGATTAAGCAAACTTCACATCTTTGCTCTTTCCTATTTAATGCTAAACTTTTCTATTGCTTTTATTGTTCTCCTTCTGATTGTCTCTAAATCCTCCAGGTCTTAGTCCAAGCATGAGGCCCCAAACTGAATAGTTTGGTTCGGTTGTTTTTCAGCCATGCCCAGTTCTTCATGACTTCATTTGGGGTTTTTTTGGGAAAGATACTGGACTGATTTGCCATTTCCTTCTCCAGCTCATTTTACAAATGAGGAAACTGAGGCAAACAGGGTGAAATGACTTGCCCAGGGTCATACAGCTAGTAAGTATCCAAGGCCAGATTTGAATTCAGGTCTTCCTGACTTGAGGTCCAGTGCTCTATCTAATGTACTACCTAGCCTCTCATTAATACAATATAGATAATGCTAATCTGTGGTTTTCAAAGTCCACATGTGGCCCACAAGGATCCATTTGTATTTGGGTTTGACAGCACTGATCATAACTAATATTCATATTGTGCTTTGATATCTTAAAAGTGATTCTTTACATTATCTCATTTAGGCCCAACACCAACCCCATAAGGTTAAGATGGAAGCTATAGATATTAATACACCCATCTTACAGATGAGACTACTCTAACATAAGCACCCTTAGATCACAGTGCTACAGAACCATGCATTTAGAGCTGGAAGTGACCCTAACTGTCAGCTATAGTCTATACCCTTCATTTTACAGAAAGGGAAATGGAGTCTCAAAAAGCTTCAATGCTTGCTCATGCAGAGTCACATAGATGGCAAGTAACTGAGCCAGGATTAATCTCAGGTCCAATGTCTCTTCCATCATGCTACACTTTGTACAGTTAACTATTTGCATGTTATCTCTCCTCCAAAAGAATGTAAGCTCCTTGAGGGCAGGCATTCTTTTTAGTTTTGTCCTTAGATCCCTAGAGTCTAGAACAGTATGTTTTGTATAGTAGGCACTTAAAAACACTTATTCCATCAAAACTCTGAGGGTAACTTTTTGATAGTTATTCAAGGTTTACAATGTGATTTTTCCTCTCTAGGATACCATACAGTCAGTACAAGAACTCAATGAATCTCATTCCTTTCAGCTCAGTGAACAGTAAGGGGTGGGGATTCCCTCCTGCCTCAATTAATCATTGCAAGCCCAGACATCTAAATTGAATCAAACAATCAAAAGTAAACTAAGTGTGAATAAATCCCTAGTCCTTTTGAAAGGGTCACGGGGGATTTGGGTGGAAGCCTATGATATACCATAGAAACACCTTGTGACTGGTTGAAGAGAATTGGTCATGGCCTGTGTGGCCAATAGATGAAATAGCAAACCACTCTACTCATTCAACCATTCTAGCAGCAGACCTGTCATGCAGTGGTTGAACACATATGAGGACTCCTGAGAGAAAATTGCCCTGGGTGGTAGGGGGGAAAAGGATTTTTTGCTTCTCTTTTCTCCCTGTTTTCATAACAAAGTGATAACATTGGGTTTAGAAATGTTGAAAGATGTGGCGCTCCTATCAGTATCATTAACAGTGTCCCCAGAGCAGCAGCAGCTGATGATAAACTGCATTGATTGCTGAGAGACATATGGAAGAAAGGCAACTTCAGGATTCTACAAGACATTGACCTCTAGACCCTAGTAGCTTCATCTAAGAGGAGCTTCATGAGGATGCCACTAAGGGAAAAAAGAATTTCCACTATACGGAAGCTCTGAGTTTAGTCTTTAGTCACATATGCTTTCTAAGTATGAGTCCATTCTCCCAAGGTACTTAATTTATGCAAGAGAAGAGCATTCCCCTTGTTTGGGGGTACTTTTATAACAAATATCCTTTTTATTTCTACTTTGTAAATACTCTTTCTGAAAGCAAATTGACTCTTGCTGACAATCATTGGTGAACACACTGGTGGGGGCTCATTAGTGACAGTATTAGAATATCCAATATATGGTTAATCCTAAAAGATTAACCATCACACTCTAAGGAGAATAGCAGGCAGCCATGGTCTGTGGTTCCATCATAGGATGTGAGTGGAGGTTTGGGGAAGCAGCCCCAGAAGAGGTGCTATACTTAGATCATATTTAAAATCAAATTCAAAATAATTAGTACATCATAATCATAATCACCTATAAAATGACTAATTTGGATTAGTTCACTTCTAAAGTTCCCTGACAGTTCTAGATCTATGATCCTATGAAGTGATTTGCTTATAGTTAGGTAGACTTGAGATTTGAACTCAAGCCCTTAGACTCTGAATCCAGAGCTCCTCGTACTGAACAAGGTAGATTCTAGAAGCAAGAGGCAATATAGCTTAATGAATAACATTTTGGAGGTGGGAATAGCTATGTTCAAAGGCCATCTCTGATACCTATTAGCTGTGTGACCACAAGTAAGCAAGTTAGCTTCTCTAAGCCTGTTTCCTTATCTGTAAAATTAGAGTGTTAGAATCAATGACTTTTAAGGTCCTATTCCATTTCTAAATCTATAATCCTATGTTCATTTAATTTAATCTGAGTTTAGATGGTTGGAAAAAAAATGTTTTTCAATCCCAGTACATTAACATTCTGAAGAGGAAAAATTACACAATTATCCTTATCTTTGATTATAAGAGAGCAAGAACCTTATTTTATTTAGAAACCCAGGACAATAAATGCCTCTTGGAAAGCTTTAAACAGATGACCCATGTCTGCTTTTTCTGTGGTTAATGATTCCTATCGCAGTGGAGATGATGAAGGATTATGCATCCGATCAGACAAGCTACAATAGGTATCAATAACCAATTACTCAGTTATTTTAACATCACCAGCCTTCATAGGGAAATAGATATTTAGATGTATAATTATCAATAACTCTTATTACATTGATTTTGAAATAATTTATCTAAATTGATCTCTTACAGATTTAATGCTTATGGGAACATTTTTTAAAAATCATAGAAAGTGAACACACTAAATAATTTCCATACTTGCTTTTTCCTAGTACCAAACAATTATAAATCCAAATGATTGTTTGCCTGTGGGTGATTTAGAATGCTCCAAGAATCGGGTGATGGATTAGTGACAGATTAAAAGATTATACTATCCTCTATCACCTTGACATTCTACGAGTCATTGTGGAACTGACAGGAATGGTGAGGCATATGCAGAAAGATTGATTTTTGCTCATTTTAGAATGCTTATGTACAGTATGGTATATATTTGAAGGAGTTTGCTTTTCCATATAAGATGATGAATATGAACTGGAGAAAACTATGACTCTTGAATGTGATTCTATGACATTGAATACACCAACTCACAGATTTAGAACTGGGAGTTACTTTGGTGGTCGAGTTCAACCTCCTCATTTTACAATTAATCAACCAATTGTAGTTTATTCAACAAACATTTGCCTCAGAGGCTTACTGCTCATGTGACCCTGAGCAAGTCCTTTAACCTCTCTGGGTCTCAGTTTCCTCATCTGTAAAATGGGGGGGGAGGTTGAACTAGATTGCCACTAATGTCCCTTTCTACTTTAGATATTATGATCTTAAGCCTTTACTATCAGTTGCAAGTGCTAGAAACACACCAAAAGGTTTAGACTTAGGACAAGTCATCTCTGAGCTAAGAAGTTTTGTTAGTTCGTTTCAAATGATGGGGTTGCATTAGATGACCTTTGAAGGTCCCTTCCCATTCTCATGGAATGACTTGCCCAAGGTCAGCCAGGCGTTAACAGCAGGAATTTGAACTCAAATCCTTTAATTCCAAATATAGTATTGTTGGGGTAGCAAAGTGGCACAGTGGATAGGGTACTAACCCTGGAGTCAGGAGGACCTGATTTCAAACCCAGATTCAGACCTTGACACTTACTAGATGTGTGACCCTGGCCAAGTCACTTAACCCTGATTGTCTCCACTGCCCCCAGCACCTCAAACAGAGTATTCTTTTTAATACAGCATACTTCCTTAAGGTCTAACATTCTTCTCTTCATATTTGAGCACATAGCTTCAATGGTGAATATTAAGTTTCAGCTTGGATTGGAGCTAAAATTCTGAGGGTATGGGAAACAAGGCAGATTTCTCTGATATTTACCCATGGCTGTTCCTTTCCTCATACTCATTTCCTCCTGATTATTTCCCTTATTTTCATTAGTTATTATCCTAATTTGTTTTTGGTCAAGAGTAGATACCCATTTTCCTTCAATTGGATAACTAACATCAAAGCTTTTTTTTAATGAGATCACCGCCATTATTATTAGCCATTTAATATATTAATAATTCATTGGATGATTTCAAGCGGATATCATTCATATCATATACATGTATATATACATATAATGTATACATAAATAACATTTGTGTATCTCTATCTTGATCTTGATTTAGATGTATAGCTTTGCACGTATGTCTTGAATGATTTCACTAGAAGTAGGTCTTCCCTCCATGGATGTGGTTGGGAAACCCTACTTTAGTAGATGCTCTTTGTGAATTGTCCTGGTTGAAAATATGAATAACTTAGTAATTAACCTTCTGGCAATGAACCTCTGTGAACTTAAACTGGTTCTCAGATAACAGATAGTTCAATACTGTGCCCATATTAGAAACCTTTACAACTTTATTGAATTTTCCAGACCTCATTAACAGAGCTTTCAAGAACCTAGAGTTAAAAATATTCATAGCTAGACTTTTTGCAGTGTCCAAAAACTGGAAACAAAGTGGGTGCCTGTCAATTGGGGAATGTTTGGACCAACTGTGGAATATTAATATACCGATATAATTATGCAATGAGAAATGATGAATAAGAGGAATTTTCAATCAACTGACATAAATTGAAAGAAACAGACTCTGAAGAATGAGAAATACAATGTTGGCAACAATATAAATGAACAGGTTATTAAAAGGAAGCTGATAAATTGCTGGCTTTGGAACTTAAAAAAAAACCCAACTGTTAAAAAAAATGGTTTCTTCCATGTAATTAGAAAAAATATTAAAAAAAAAATAAAAGAAAGCAGAGTTCTGAGTAGTTTAAAAATGAATAATGGTCCCAAGCTTCCTTTGAGCTCTAAATCTGTGATCCTGTGATCCCATAACTTCCAGCTGCCAGAATCTAAGTATAAAACCACAAAACAATACTTCATTCAGCTATTCTGACCTTTTTCAAATCATGTTTCCGGATAACTATCCTAGAATAGTATATCACTCCTTGGGGACTGGGTAAGAATGGGACAGTAGAAGGAATGTTGCATTTGGAGGTAGAGGACCTGAGTTCAAATCCCAGCTCTGGCACTGACCTACCTCTGTGACCTTGGAGAAGGTCACCTCTCCAGGCTTGTTTCCTCATCTGTAAAATGATAGGATCGAACCACATGACCTCTAAACTCCTTTCTATTCTGTGTGGTTCTGTGATTTCCTCGAGCATCCATTCCATCTGAAGAACTGTACTAGCTGGGCATTGCAGGCAGTGCAATATCGTAGAAAGAACCCTGGATTTGGATGCAAAGGATATGAGTTAAAATCCAAGCACCTTGAATGTCTGTTTAACTTTGGACTTGTCACTTTGTCTTGATAGCCCATCTGCCAAATGAAGAGACTGGTCGAGACATTGTGTATAATCCCTTCTAGCTCTGTGACTGAATGAGAAGGTGGGAAGAAAGGGGAATGTTCTTATTTATTTTCTATTAGAGTCTCATATATATGATAATATATTGATATAATCTATAATGTCAACATAAATTATATATTCTAGAAATAGGATATAAGATATAAGTAAAATATGATTATATCATTTATTATACAAAAGCATATATTATTTGAAAATTCTCTTTCCTTCCACCATATAGTTTTCTCAGTTTAATTCTAGTAAGGGTAGTATGTGATACTATAGTAGTGGTTCCCAACATTTTTTGTTCCTCAAACCCCTTTTAACAACAACCAAAAAAAGTGTTGGGAACTCTCAGGGTGATTTAATGTCCAGAGCAGCTGGATAGAGCAGTGGATAGAGCACTGGGAGTCCTGTGTTCAGGGAGTCCTGAGTTCAAATCTGTCATCAGACAAGTCACTTCTACCTGTTTGCCTCAGTTTCCTTATCTGTCAGATGAGCTGGAGAAGGAAATGGCAAACCACTCCAGTATCTCTGCCAAGAATACCCAGATGAAGTCATGAAGATTCAGACACAACTGAAATGAGTGAACATTTAATGTACTACTCAGTATTTTGCATTTATTTACTGCCTAAGGCATTATTAAAGAATTTTTAGTGTAAACCCCTTGTACCATCTAATGAAGGATCTATCTCTATGGGGTTTGCAAACCACTAAAAGGGAGCTTTGTATTAGACACAGGGGTGGGGAACCTGTGGCCTTGAGGCCCTTTGATGGAAACCTCAGGACCTAGAAGGGCCACATGTAATCTTAAGGCCACAGATTCCCCACCCCTCTGCTAGAGAACTTCAAGCTAGGGGTAAAACAGTTTGGGGAACTGAAAACAGTTCAAGCCTGATACTCAGTGTAATTAAATGGTATGTTCTAAAATAGCTTCATTAGTCAAATGATTTTTGTGACTTCAACAAATCCTGGTAAGTCTTTTTGTAACAAATGAAGGAAGGCAAAGAAAGTGAGCTGGGTGAGGACTCTCACTTTTTCCAGACTTTTATATGTAGTTTCACCTTTTCCAGTGAGCAAGTTACCAAAACACACACATACACATACATACACACACACACACACACATACACACACACATGCACACATGCACATGCACAAAGTATCATGGGGTAAAAAAGCAAAAACAAAGGAAATGAATTTTTTTTAAAAGCCTGAAGTGATTAATCAAAGTTTAGGGATATATACACATAGCATTGATTTTCCGGAAGGAAGATTTAGTTTTTCTGCTTCCATTGAATCATCTTCATGATGGAGACCCTGCTATGTATCTGTTCTGGACACATGGGACACTTTGGGTTGAATCAACAATTATTGAATCAGTAGCAATAGATCTAATTAAACAAAATTCTCTATATAGATTCGTATGCAATAATTTTGTGTTTGTGTTATGAGTAATGAAAACATATTTGAGTGTTCTCTCCCTCAAACTGAGTTGTATTGGCTTATCTGTTTTCATATTTACAAGCAGCTAGGTATCAAAGTAAATACAACTTTGGACTTAGAGTCAAGAAAATGCGTTTCAAATATTGCCTTGGATCTTTACTCATTGTACAAGCCTCAGCAAATATCCTTCAACCTCAGTTTCCTCATCTGTAAAATGGAATATAAGGATCATCAAATGAGGTAACCTAAATAAAGTGCTTTACAGACCTTAAAGTGCTAAAGAAATATTAGCTATTATCACATCTGTATCCTCTGGGAAGTTTCTTGAGGGCAGGGACTGGTTTTCTTTCAGGTTGTTTGCTTTGTATCCCTGGTGCCTTAAATGTTCTCTAGTGAATCTCTGACATCAACAATGCTAGCATTCCCTCCAATGAGACAGATCACAAGTGCTTAGCACAGTGTCTTCACTGGAAGTGGATGCTTAATAAATGCTTGTTGATTTGACGGAAACTTATCAATCAACTGTCCCTGTCTACCCTGATCATGGCTTGTATATGTCCTCTCAGAAGTTTGTTATAGGGAGTTCCATTGATGGGCCATGCATCTTTCCTCCCACTTCTCCTGGTGTTAGAGCTAGCTTGTGCTGACTCGAGAGAGCCCATTGTTAAATTTTCAGCTCCAGTGTTGCCACCTCAGAAATCTGCAAATGTTACATTTACTAATTTTTTTTGGTTGATTGTCTAGACTTAAGAAAATGATGGAGAAAATGTGAATAATGCAGATTAAACTCAAAAGTGTTGTGAGTACATTTTCTCTGCCCACCCCACTCCCAGCCTGTTATTAAATATTTGTCAGTACACTCCTGTCTTCCTTATGTTTCCCCTATCTTTCTAGGAAATTATGGCTGGAAAAACCTTAGAGACCATCTAATCCAACTGCTCAAATTACAGATGGGGAAACTGAGGCCCAAGTAGGTTAAGTGACTTGTTCAAGATCACTTAGGATGAATATGTCAGAATGAACTTCAACCACTTAATCCAATCACTAATTTTACAAATGAGGGAACTGAGACTGAGGTGTAATGATTTGCCTTTAGGTCACGAAAATAGAAGTGGCAGAGCTGGCAAGGACTGTTTTTGCATTTCATGATAACCCTAGCATTTCTCACTTTTCCTCAAATAGTAAGCTCTTAGTTACTCAATCAATTAGTCAACAAGAATTCATTAAGTGCCTTCTTTGTGTCAGGCTCTGGGGATAGAATAATGACCCAATTGCTATTTGAAAGGAACTTATTTTCTCTTAATAAATGTTTGTTGATTGATTCAGTGATTGCACCTAAGTCTTCTGACCCTAAGTCTAGTGCCTTACCACTGAACCATCCTGCCTTCTACAGAGTCCCCATTGGTCATCTCTCATTCTCAGCAGTCAGCTTTTTTTGCTTGTTTTTTTCTTTTTCGTTCTTACAACACAGAAGCAGTTGTATAAGAGATTTCCTTGATGACATCATTTACACAACTGCTTCTGTGTAATTCTTTGCTTGGGATGGGTCCCAGCCTGCTCACATCCACCATGTTCCTCTTCGTTGTCCTTTGGGTGATTGTCAGTTTCATTTCTTTGGAATCAGCAATGTTCTGTTCTCTTCATAGGACACACATTTAGTAAATCTTTCTTGAACTGAGTAATGAAAAATTCATGACATTTGCTTTCCTCTGATAATCTGTGTCAGGTATAGAGATGGGGCAAGGCATTTGCATCCCCTGAGCAAGGTTCAAAAATTGTCTCACGCTTGTCATAGCTCTATCTAGAGCTTGTAAGGACCTCAGAGACCATCCGTTTCAACCTCTTCATTTCACAAACGAGGAAGCTGAAGTTTAGAGCAGTTGTGATTTGCTCAAAGTCATCAGAGTTGGGATCTGAATTCAGGTCCTCCTCACTCCTGATACCACTCACTCTCTGTCTTCCTGTTGCTCCTCCTCCTCCTTAGTATTCTCATCAACTGCCTTCCCACCCAAGAGAAACCTCTACCCTGAGGCTCTGCTGTTCTGATTGCTTGCCTGGAGCACTATTTCAGGACAGACTCCAGCTATAATTTACTTCCCTACCAACTTGACTCTCTAGCCACCTTTTCCTCTTCCTCTTCCTTTCTCATCAGCTGCTTTAATTCCTCCTTCTTCCCTTCCAGCTTCCTCTAATATATTATTTTCCTCCATTAGAATGTTTGCTTATATTTGCATCCCCAGAGCTTAGCATAGGACCTGACCCGTAGTAAGTGCTCCTTTCTCTTCCTCCCTCCATCCCTTCTTTCCTTCTTTCTGTCCTCCCTCCCTCCCTCCCTCCTTCTTTTTCTCCCTTCCTTTTTTCTTTATTTCTCTGTATCTGTGTCTCTGTCTCTGTCTTTCCCTCTCTTTCCATCTACTTATCTATTTCTAATCACAACCAGTTCTTGTTGCGTTGTACCACATAACCTTGTCAACTGGAATCTTTGAGCCTTCCCTTCAACACAGGCCACTATCTTTATCACAGAACACAGACTCATGTACCAGGAAGGACAGAACTTTCTAGAATTAAAATGTCTACATTTATAACAAATGTTAAAAAGTGTCCTTTCATTCTCCTGGAAACCATGCCCTTGGCAATGGCTTACTTTGCCTAACCCTTGTCACAGTTTGAGTCAAAACTAATTATTTATTTAAGTAAAGGTTTCAGCCTTGAGGAAGAATCTTACCTCATGAACCTCTGTTTATATCTCTTCAAGTCTGGACTTACACAACAGGACTCAAGACTAGCCATATTGTAAAGTAGGTGAGATTACTTTCAACTTTGCCATCACTTCCTTCTTCCATATCCTTTCTCCCTTTTTCTCTTTCACTCTCCATACCCTATAGGAGCTTATCCTCTCAAACTGGCCTATCTGCTGTTAGAGAGGCAAATGACTTGGTTATTCCATTGGGACCAATGGGACCTAGAGTGGAGCCCTCAAACAGAGTTCCCTGTTGTTGCTGAATTCCAAAATTCCGCAGACAGAGTCTCAGCCTATCTGGTCTAGCCCAGCCCAGCCCTAAACAAGTATCTGCCTTTCCCTATCTCCAAAAAGAGATCATTTGTTCTAAGACCTCAGTGATGAGAAACCCACCATTTCCCTAAGGCAACCTATTCTGTTTCTGGAAAGTTCAAATTATTAAAAAAAAACAAACAAACAGTTTCCCCTCTTGAAATCAAGCCTAAACATGCCTCTCTTTGTCATCTACTATAAGTAGTTCTGAATTCTGGGCCCAGCAGGACAGGCTTAATTTCCCTTTGTAGGATAGGCTCTTTTTTTAAAAATGCAGTCACTTGGGGGGCGGAGCCAAGATGGTGGCATAGAAGCAGGAAAACTCCACAGCTCCCACATAGCCACCTCAAATACCCATAAAATATGACTTTAAACAAATTTTAGGGCTCCAGAACTCACAAAAGTACAGAAAAACACATCTCCCGCTGAAGGCAGCTTGGCAAGTGGGACAGGAAGGGCTTATCACCCATGAGTATAATGTTCCAGGTGAAAATATGGTCATTCAATGAGGTGGAGGACTTTCAAGCATTCTTGCTGAAAAAACCAGAACTGAAAAGAAAATCTGACACTCAAATACAAGAAGCATGAGAAGGTAAACATGGAAAAGAAATCATAAGGAATTTATCAAAGTTGAACTATTTACATGCCAACATGGAAAAATGATAATTTTAACTTACAGAATTTTTCTCA